>JARWLC010000009.1:136199213-136835463 GCA_033318265.1 Phyllotis vaccarum | reverse complement strand
ACGGGAATTAAAGGCATCTGTGCGGGAAGAAGAGGGAATCCGGCAAGAAACCACAAGAGCGCCTGCCAGTTTGGTTTTGTTCCTGAGCACCAAGCCATTTTTCCTCCTAGCTCGAGTTGACAGATGGGTGTTCACCAGGTGAGACCCATAAACTCCAGGTGTAGTCAGTGGCCCCACCATTGCCATGGTCAAAATGCCTGTTTTACTGATGAAAGTTTGTACAACTTTCCTAGCTCTTCTTCCTGCACAGATGTGATCTTTAAAAAGGACAGGGACTCAGGGTATAGCGGAGTCACAGAGCATGTGTGCCGTGTGTGCAAGACCACAGCTCAATTGCCAATGATAAAATTATAAAATTTAAATTTATTGAGTTAAACTAGTCAACAAGGAGATGGAAAGATGGCTCAGTGCGTAAGAGCAGAGGACCCAGGTTCAGTTAGTTCCCAGCCCATCCCCCCCACACCAGGCAGCAGTTCTCAGGGAATCAGTTCCTGTCTCCAGGAACACCTGCACCAGTACCCACAGTCACATGCACATGCCCATATGTGAGCATGCACACTCTACGTAAGTAAAAATCATTTGAAAAAAAAAATCTCTAAATAAATCAACAAAACCTTATTGAAGACACGCCGTGTGAATCACTGCCGTAGAAGCCACGGTGAAGCAGCAGGATGTATGAGCTAGTTCCCCCAGAGGATGCAGGCTGCACATCTGTGTCTCATATACGTTTTACGTATGTATTTTACATGTATACAAAAAGCTACAAAAATATTGTAAACTTTACTTGTGGATAAAGTGACCACATGCAGTACTGATTCATAAAAATACACTGTGACACCTCTTCTAAAAAAGCCTTCAGGTGTAGCCAACAAAAATCCTTCCCCACTGGTCAGTGTAGTTACAGGAGTGTAAACAGCACTACCATAATGCAAACCACGTATGTATTTCTGAGACTTCAGTTGTCCTATGCACCAGTACTTAAATGTCTAAGACACTATTATTTCAATATATAATCAGAATACGAAGTATTTTATATTCTTTTCTTGAGTGTAAGAATTTCTGGCTTATTTTGCCCCATTAACACACCTGAACTGAAATAAGTCAATCCCAAACATCTGATCTATATTAGAGCTCATAAAATTTGCAGTTGGAACCTATGTGCAAATTGTTCTGAACCAAATAAGAATTTTAAATTAGCATTTATACAAATCACAACAGAGCCCATTCTTTTGTCTCACTAGCCACACTTCAAGGGCTATGTGCCTTAGGAGCAGATGGACCCAACAGGGCAGATGGGGATGGATTTTTCTGTTAATTGTTTTTCTAATTAGTTCCTAGACTTTTTGATATTAAAGTCATTTTCTAATATAAGATACTGACATTCATAATATGGATTTCACTTGGGAATTGTCTTTTCCTGACTATGCTTAGTAATGACCCACGCAGAGGCTGTCATCATGCCCACCAAACTCTTACAAGACCTCAATTTTTCTCATTTACAATGTTTTATGATTATTTGCCTGCGTGGATGTATGTACACCACGTGCATGCAGTACCCATGGAGGCTAGAAGAGGTATTGTACCCCCTGGAACTGGAGTTCCATATAGTTGTGAGCTGCCATGTGGGTGCTGAGAATTAAACCCACGTCCTCTGCAAGAGCAGCCAGTGCTCTTCTGAGCCATCCCTCCAGCCCCTAAAAGATCTCTTTTGAGTAAAGCTTTCCAGATTAGCCAAAGGAGTACATATTTACTTCTAAATGATTGCTGAACAATTCCTATCTTCCATGGTTTGCATCTGAGTTCACCATCTTCGTAAAAGAGTACAGGTCCTAGGCTGTGTTACATTTTCACAGGCCTGTGACTTTGACAGAGATAGCCTTTGACCATGGATCCATGGGACTGTGTCAACACGGGGTCCACAGTTTCCTTATTGGATGCAGTTGACTCCCCAGTTGAGCAGTTAGAGCCTTACCCAGAGAAGGATCCCCTTTCTCAGGCTGTTTTTTGTTTGTTATTTAGCTAGTTTGTTTGTACATTTCAGTTCTAAAACATATTAGCAACCCCAAAATACAAGGTGGATATCCTAGTATGATTTCCTATTGTTGTGATAAAGCACAGACCAAAAGTCACCAGAGAAGGAAAGGGCTTGTCTTACTTGTCTTATAGGTCACAGTCCGTCACTGAGGGAAGCTAAGGCAGGAACTGACACAGAGGCCATGGAGGAATGCTGCTTAGCGGCTTGCTGTCTCTGGCTTGTTCCGCCTACTTTTTCTTTCTCTTTCTTTTTAACAGCCCAGGACCACCTGAATAGGGATGGTGGTGCCCACAGTGGGCTGGGCCCTCTTTCATAGATCTGCAGTCGAGAAATGCCCCACAGTCATGCCCACAGGCCGGTGTGATGGAAGTAATTCCTCAGTTGAGATTCTCTCGTCCCATGGATGTCTAGGTTGTGTCAAGATGACAAAAGGCTGTGACAGTGGAACTGGGAGAGAAATAAGTAGACCAATTTGTTTCATAGAATCCTTCTTTGATAGCAGGATGGCAGTGATGTTTAAGTGGGAATGTTCCCCACAGGCTCAAATATTTGAATTACTGATCCACAGTTGATGGTGCTGTGTAGGGAGGTTTAGGTTGGGCCCTGCTGGAGGATGTATGTATCAGAGGATGGTCTTTGAGAGTAAAAAGCCCCACCTACTTTCCTTTCACTGTCTGGTGCTAGCTCTCAGCTTCCTGCTTCTACATTCACACCGACAGCTTGCTGTCTGGCCCTCCCACCATGACGGACTCTTACCCTCTGGAACCGTAAGCCCCAATAAGCTTCTTTCTGGAAGTCGTCTTGGTTGTGATATTTTATCACAGCAACAGAAAAGTAAGTAATACATCAGTATTGAGGATGAGTCGGTACTTGTGTTGTTGCTATGACAACATCCCTGACACAGGAAATATAGGGGAAGAAGGGCTGATTTTAGCTCATAGGCAGGGACTGCCTACCTGCGGGAGCTGGTGGCTGGTGGTTAGGAAGCAGGAAGAGGTGAACAGTGATTCTAAATCCTGTTAAATGGACCGTCGTGATCAACAGCTGCAGGGATGACTAGTAAGGGATTGCACATCAATAAAAAGCTGAGGCTCTGTGTCCTCTGTTAGAGATGGGGTCTCTTGTGTGTAACCCAATCTGGGCGTGGTCTTCAAACCATTCTCCTGCTTCCGTCAAATGCAGGAACAAGTATAAGCCATCAAAATAATAAAAACAAACTTAAAAGCAAGGATATAGTGGCACACATCTATAATGCTATCACTTGGAAGGTAGACAGAGGAGGTCTGAAGTTCAGGGTCACTGATGGCTTCATGGGAACTCAAGGCTGCCTGAATTGTGTGAAACCCTGTCTCAAAAAACAAAAAGACAAAATATAAGAGCAAAAAATCAGACCAATATTAGCGGTTTTTTTTTTGTTTGTTTGTTTGTTTTTGGTTTTTTTGTTTTTTTTTTTTTTGTTTTTTACTCAGCCCATTGTAAAGTTCTCATTTAGATTCACTTCCAAATAAAACCAGCCATGAGAGTTTAAAGGAATTGGGGCTTAATGGGTGTGAGACACAGGAGGTGTTCCTATGTGCAGTTTTATTTCCTAGGGTTCCACTTACCATAGTTAACTGCTGTCTGGAAATATAAAAAGAACTTTCCAGAAGCAATTCATAAATTTTAAGTTGCTGCTCAGAATAGTATGATGGAATTCTTTACAACTCTCCACTACTCCATCACACATGACTCATCCTTTCCAGTAGGTGCCTATGTATGAGATTCCATGGTGTCCTAAGTTTCACATACAGCCTCTTTGAACACAGCTCTTCATAGGATGTCACTGAATACGAATAAAAGATGTTTAGTCACCTTTTTTATTGCTGTGAAGACACTTCATGACTAAGGAAACTTATAGAATAGTTTATTGGGGCTCACAGTTTCAGGGGGTGAGTCCTTGACCATTATGAGAGGAGCATGGTAACAGACAGGCAGCATGGCACTGAAGCAGTAGCAGAGAGTTTACATCTTTAAGACAACAGCCAAGAAGCAGTAAGAGGTACTGAGGAGTGGAGGACAGACTGTAGAGAGCTAATTTGTACTGGCCTGGGCTCTTGCTCAAAGCTCACCCTCAGTGACGTAATATTTCTAACAAAGCCACACCTCCTGATCCTTTCCCAAACTGTTCTACCAACTGGGAAACCAAACATTCAAACATTCATAAGCCTATGGGAACCATTCTTATTTGGGTCACCACTGTTCCCAAGAAGCAGTGTATCTAGTTATAAAACACTAATTTTTTTCTAGGTACCTTCTTAATAGTTGTATAAAGAGGTACAAAGTGATGCTCTAAGTTATAAGTATTAAGTTATAATTATTAGCTGTGTCTTAGTTTTATATCTGTTGCTGTGATAAAATATCCTGACAAAAAGCAGCTTACGACAAAGGGGTTCATTGGAGTACAATTCCAGGCTGCTGGTCATTGTTTGGGAGTCAAGCAGAGACTTGAACCACTGAGTCCACACTCAAGAGCAGAGAATAAGCCTACCTTGCCTACCTGCCAGCTTCCCTATCAACATCTGCTGTCTCTACTTAAACAATCAAGGATCCCAAGCCTTTCCACAGACATGCCTGCAGGTCTCTCTGATCTATAAAATTTCTTACTAATGCTCTCTTCCCAGGTCATCCTAGGTTGTTTCAAGTTGACAATAAGAAACCACCAACACCGCAACCATTCAGTCTGAATTTACACTTTAAGAATGGGTCTTACTATAGCAAAGACCAGCCATAGTTTCAGATGTGCAAATCCTGGTTGGATCTGATCGATAGTCAATGGTCTCTATAACTGTGCCAACCTGGACTCCAGGGAAGGGGCCATTCAGAGCTCATTGCCCACTCTGATGTTTAAGGATGTAGAGGTTGTAAATGAAAACCCTACAGATGTTTTTCCCTTCACTGTTGATAAGCTGCCCATTGAAGATGCCTTTTGTGTCATTTTTGTGGGCAGCTAATTGAGAGCTGCCCTTAGCTGTGAAGGCCTACTAGGAAGCACACTTTAAACTCAACAGCACAGCCTGCCTTTGATGTCATGTATCAATGCCTTCTGGACTACACGTTTGTCAAGCAATCCTGTTTACCTATTCTTTGGACTTGCTGTATCCAGTTTGCTGAGGGTTTCAAAACTAAGCGAGTTTGTTTGGCTTACTGGGAGGGGTTAAGTTTGCATAAAAGTGACTCTTTGCATTTGTATGTGTATTGCATTAATCCATGCATGTATATAGTACATAGATTTTGTGTAGTGCCTGAATTTTGTGACAGTATTGGAGGTACAAACTCTGCAAGGCTCTACAGAGGTTAAAAAAAAAAACAGGAAAAGCCAGAGCAAATCTCACAGGTTTTTAGGTTTACTTCTCTTTATTATACATTTTTGTGTTGTAACTTGGAAACTAAGACAGCTCTGCTCAAGGGGAACTGTTTGAACTCCCCATACACATTTCTCAGCAAGGGAAGACAATAGTGACTCAGTTATCAATTATTAGTGAATATCCCCCACGGGCTACCTGCAGCTTCCAAACCTGGTGTCTGAGACTGGAGGGAGGTGGCCTTACAGTTACAAATCAGGGCTATAGTCATGCCAAAATAGTGACCTTAAGACAGGAGCATGGGAAAGGTCACATTAGAAGTCGCACAAACTCTGGGGACCTGGGGGAGGTCTGTGAGCTAAAGGATGAAAAGCACCAAAGCATGCTGTGTAATTTCATAAAAAAAGAAGACTCCAATAATGCCAACAATTCAGGCTTGGCCACCCATCCTGATGTGTTCACTAAATGGAGGTCTAATGCAAAGGGCAGAGTGAGATCTGTTTAGTGTGGCCACACGGGAAGAGATAAAGGAATCATACACATATATAATGTGTTTGGATCAAATAACACCCTGATTTTCTCCTGTCCAGTTTCTTCCCTGCCCCTCCTAACATCATCTATACTCTTCCTCCCCCCACCATCCACAAAGTACATTCAGTGTGCATGCATACCTATGTGCTTCGGTATGGACGTGGCTCAGGGGCCACACCTCTAAAGAAAACGTCTTTGCCCTCCCCCAGCAGACATCTATGGCCAGTATCTCCTCAAATAGGTGGGACTTTGTGAGTTACTCCCCCATCCATCCACACTGGGATTTTATGTGCAGGCCTTGTGCTCCAAGTTTGCAACTGTATTAAGGTGTGGCAAAGACTCCTTCCAACTCTTACAGTCTTCTCTTCTGTGGTGATCCCTGAGCCCAAGGCTGTCCTCAGGAAGAACTGTGGCAAGGGACAAGGGCATGCAAAATGAAAGAGCCCAGATGAAGGTGTAGTTCTGATCAGTACTGTTTCTGCTGTGGTCCCCTGACGTGGTCCAAAGAGGTCCTCACTGCTTGAGGGACAAGGTGGCTGTTAGGGGATAATGGTTTCTGCTCCAGAGTGCGTCTCCCTCATGGACAATTGTCCTTATGGAGAGTTAAGAGAGTCCTGTGAAGGTTTGCTATTCCTGGGTTCCAAGATGACTCAAGAGGCACCTTTTAACCTAATCGGGTTTTATGTCTGTGTCTTCAGGCAAAGTACTAGCACACAACGCAGAGATGCTAATTTTTCACCTTGCTTTCAGTCACTTTGTGGGCCCAATTGAGGAATAATTTCAAAAGGCTGGGGAGATGGCTGCATGCTTAAGAGCACTGGCTACTCTTTCCGAGGACCTGAGCTCAGTTCCCAGAGCTGAGATGGCTGCTCAAAATGGTTTGTAGTTCAGGGGATCCCACGTCCTCTTCTGGCTCCTAAGGGTACTGCATTCCTGTGGTGCATAGACATACCCTCAAAACACCCACATGTATAAATTAATTTTAAAATAAAAAAAATAAAAGAAACCTTAATGTTCCCATTTTATTTTTTATTCTGGCTAATATAGACTCCCTCCTAAGTCTCCTCACCAAGGCTGGGACCAGCAGACCTAGTAATTTCCCAGAAAAAGGCTGATTCTTAGAAGATCAACCATCATCTCTGAGTTAGTGTGAGACAGCCCGTTGAAAGGCGCTACCTTACCAGTGGCGTGGGTCCAGCGGAACACACCTTGTGACAACACAGCCAGTGTTTGCCTAGAGGCTCCAGTGGTGACTGTTCTCCCATGTGTCTTTAGTGTGCTGCGAGGCTGGTCTTCCCAGGCACAATGATCCATTGTTTTACCAGGGTTGTCTGACCTTGCTGTGGTTTCCACAGGGCAAAAGCAAGGCTGCACGTGATGTCTGCTCGCTTATCTGACCCCTATGGTTCCTTACAGCAACCTCAGGGGTCTCTTGACCCTGAAAGCTTTCTTAAATCAACTTAATGAGCACATTCTCTACCAGGCTACGTCATGGAAGAATAGTAGACAGATAGATCCTCTTGGCACTGGTGTCTCATATGAACTGTTGCCCTCATGTCCATATCTTTTTATTTTTTTATATGCATTACTGTTTTGCCTGCAAATATGTCTGTGCAAGGGTGTCAGATCTTGGAGTTACAGTTATTAGCTGCCATGTGGGTGCAGGGAATTGAACCTGGGTCTTCTGGAAGAGCAGTCAATACTCTTAACCACTAAGGCGTCTCTCCAGACCCTCATATCTGAATCTTAATACGATTTTTTAGAAAACCGCATTTTTAGAAATACTAACGCATGCCATTGGACAGATTAAATGTAATCACTTAGTGGTTAAGATTGGTTCTAAACTATTACTTTAAACTATTTTGTCTTTTTAAAAAAATATTAATGTAACCTACTGAGTCCTAAGGGCATGTGTTTAGGGCTCACTGCTTGGGGTTGGATGACCTATCTATCAGGGGCTCTTTCCTGGGAGAAACTGATCCTCCTCTCTCAGGAGCCATTGATTGCTTGAGAGACTGACCCCTTGATGCTGGCAGTAAACTGGCACTGCCACTGTGCAGAGCTTCCGTAGTATGCAAGGCAGCCATCTTGTTGAGATTTCACTGGTGTTGCTTTCTAAATGTATAGATGACAGTCTTGGATCAGACACCCTGGTCCTCTGGCTCTTGTACTTTTTCTCGCCATCATCCGTGATGTTCCTCAAGACTTAGGTGTAAGGATTTTGTTGTAGATGCATCATTTGGGGCTGGGTACCAATAGTTAGCTGTTTGCTGCATTTGTATCAGTAGTGAGTTTATGAAATGGTCTCTGCTGCAAAGGAGGGTAAGTGCTGCATTTATCTGGATTTAAGGGATTTAGAACGCACTTAGGATTATACTGTAAAACCTTACTGTAGAGATATGTTCAATTTATAAGACCAATAAAAAAACAATGACAGTCCCATTAATTTACCTTTCTTCTCCCATTATGGATTTGGAGTGTGTAGGTGAAGGCACCAACAGCTGGCTGGAGATCTGTCACTCTTTCTTGGGAGAAATCGGGGTAGGGGAAAAAAACTTAAGTGCTTAGGTTTGGGCATGATTTAAATTTTCTTTAAAATTATTATTATTATTATTATTATTATTATTATTATTAATTATTAGTATTACTATTAGTGTGGAGGTGGGTGTGTGCATGCCATGGCCTGCATGTGAAGTCTGAAAGACATTTTGTGGAGCCTTTACACCATGATCAAGCTCAGAAGGTCTGGCTTGTGAGGCGACACCTCCACCAACACCTCCACCACTGACCAGACCCTTGGCAGCTTGTGTCCCTGCATTTGATAGCAACAGCATGGTCGTGTAGGCGGCACCCTCTCAGGACCCCCCTCCCCCAATGCTGAGAACCTCAGCTCCCCACGCTCCAGCTTTCATGTAGACTTCTCAGCCTTCAGGGTGGCTCTAGGATGCATGTTGCCCCTGCCATGCAGTCACCACTGCATCTCCTGTGCTGTCCTGGCTCGGCCTTGGCTGCTCTACTGAAAGTCAAGAAAAGACCACTGGGGATGGCTCATACCTGTTATTCTGACACTTAAGAGGCTATCCTGGGCTACAAAGTGGATTCAAGACAAGCTTGAACAACAGAGGAGACCTTGGTTACCAAAAGAAAAAAAGGGGGTGTAGGAGGAGACACCCTTTTTGATTTCTTTTTTGAGGCGGGGTTTCATTCTGTATAGTTAGTTGTTTTTCTCTTTACTCTTTTGGGGGGCCTGTCACCCATCTCCCAAAGAAATACAAAGCAGCTTATTATTACTTTATGAATACCCAGCCTTAGCTTGGCATGTTTCTTGCAGCTTTTCTTAAGTTAAATCATCCCATCTATCTTTTGACTTTGGCCTTTTTCCTTTTCTTACCTCTGTAATTTTTACTTTCACTTTTATTCCATGGCTGGCTGGGTGGCTCTGTGGCTGTGTGACTGTGTGGCTGTGTGGCTGTGTGGGTGGGTGGCAGTGTGGCTGTGTGGTTGGGTGGCTGTGTGGCTGGGTGACTGTGTGGCTGGGTGACTGTGTGGCTGGGTGACTGTGTGGCTGGGTGGCTGTGTGGTTGTGTGGCTGGGTGACTGTGTGGCTGGGTGACTGTATGGGTGGGTGGCTGTGTGGTTGTGTGGCTGGGTGACTGTGTGGCTGGGTGACTGTGTGGCTGGGTGACTGTGTGGGTGGGTGGCTGTGTGGTTGTGTGGGTGGGTGGCAGTGTGGCTGTGTGGGTGGGTGGCAGTGTGGCTGTGTGGTTGGGTGGCTGTGTGGCTGGGTGACTGTGTGGCTGGGTGACTGTGTGGCTGGGTGACTGTGTGGCTGGGTGACTGTGTGGCTGGGTGGCTGTGTGGTTGTGTGGCTGGGTGACTGTGTGGCTGGGTGACTGTATGGGTGGGTGGCTGTGTGGTTGTGTGGCTGGGTGACTGTGTGGCTGGGTGACTGTGTGGCTGGGTGACTGTGTGGGTGGGTGGCTGTGTGGTTGTGTGGCTGGGTGACTGTGTGGCTGTGTGGTTGGGTGAATGTGTGGCTGGGTGACTGTGTGGCTGGGTGACTGTGTGGGTGGGTGGCTGTGTGGTTGTGTGGCTGGGTGACTGTGTGGCTGTGTGGCTGGGTGACTGTGTGGGTGGATGGCTGTGTGGTTGTGTGGCTGGGTGACTGTGTGGCTGGGTGACTGTGTGGCTGGGTGGCTGTGTGGTTGGGTGGCTGGGTGACTGTGTGGCTGGGTGGCTGTGTGGTTGGGTGACTGTGTGGCTGGGTGACTGTGTGGCTGGGTGACTGTGTGGCTGGGTGGCTGTGTGGTTGGGTGGCTGGGTGACTGTGTGGCTGGGTGGCTGTGTGGTTGGGTGGCTGGGTGGCTGTGTGGCTGTGTGGCTGTGTGGCTGTGTGGCTGGGTGGCTGGGTGGCTGGGTGACTGTGTGGCTGTGTGGCTGCCCCTTAAGTCCTCCTCACCTTCTTTTCTTGCTCCTTCTTGATCTTCTCTTCCTCCTATTTATTCTCTCTGCCGGCCAGCCCCACCTATCCTTTCTCCTGCCTTGCTCTTGGCCATTCAGGGCTTTATTAGACCATCAGATGTTGTAGACGGGCAAAGTAACACAGCTTCACAGAGTTAAACAGATGCAACATAAAAGGATACAATGTATCTTTGTATCATTAGACAAATGCTCTACAGCATAAACAAATGTAACACATCTTAAAATAATATCCCTCAACACCTGCGTAACAGTTGGCCTGAAATTCACCAAGTAGACCAGCCTAGGCTCAGACCTAGTAGTTTCCAGAGTGCTGGGATTATAAACCTTTTTTTTTTTTTTTTTTTTTTGGACCTAATTTTGCAATACCAGGGGAGTCAACCCAAGAGGGTTCCCCAAGCCTCCTCAGGAAGTAACCAAAACAGCCAATTAATATAGCCTGGAAGGGGGGTCTCCTACTCATCACTGCAGACCTTCATGCAAATGAAGTGTTTGTTTACACCAATCAGAGTACTGTTTCATTTGAACCAATCATGATAATCTCTGCTGAAACCTAGAGAAAGTGTCCCACTCCTCAGGTCTAGCTGTGGGGTTATCCAGAGTTCACTGAGGTTTCTCTTTAGCAAAAGGCTGGTACAGGGCTGCATCTTTGGGGGGGGGGGGGTTTGTAGTGAAGCTGTCATTGTCATGTGGCTCCCTTGGGGCCATAAAACAGTAGATGCCAGCATGAGGGCAGCCTGGCTCGCTGTTTGACTGACAGTCCTCTACTTAAGACAGCCCTGGCACCAGAAAAGAGTTTTACAGTTGACAATCGGGAAGTTGACGGTTTGCGTATGTATGGGATAATAAATATCAGGATTGCTAGCAGTAGCAATAAAACTTATTATTATCCTATTATCGGTATCCACGGTGTTTGACTACAACACTTCTACACCATGCCTAACTCCCACCCGGTACCCCAGGGAGGCGTGAACCCCCCCCCCAATCTATTCAGTATTTCTTAAATATGATTATTTCAGTGTGGACTTTTCTTCCAACATCACCTACACTGGTGTCTAACATATTTTGTGGCTTCTCATAATATGATAGGATGGGAAAGCTATGGTCTGCAGAGGAACTGAATCCAAGTCTGGGTTAGTAAAATAATTACCTGAGAATGGTCTGTTAGCTAGGAACTGACCACACTCCTTCCTGTACCTGCTGGAACTTCCTTCCTGGAGGGTTGGCTTTGACTTTAATATCCCTGAGTAGTGTTTGCAGTCTTGTTACCCGGCTGCAAATAGAAATGACATGTTTGTGTTTCTAAACCTGGGTCTCACCCTCCAGGCTGACCCTGAACTTCCTCTTGCTTCAGTCTCTTTGATGCCAGGATTATAGGCATGTGCCACCATGCTGGAAAGGAAACATTGTTATGAATATTAGATTAAGGATTAAAGAAAACCAAATATCTTTAAAGCCATTCATCCAGTCAGTCTTTGATGGTTACTGTGGAACTATTAAACACACCAGCAACCCAGTTCATTTTTTAAAAATTAACTGTAGATGACAGTAATATAGATCTTGTATTTTTATTTATGTAATGCATGTATGTTTGCACCACATGTGTAGATGCTCATGAAAGCCAGATCTTGTCTTCCCTGGAACTAGAGTTACAGGCAGTTGTGCGCCTCCCAATATGAATGAGTGCTGGAGATCGAACTGGAGTCCTCTGGAAGAGCAACAAGGGCTATTAACCGCTGAGCCATCTCTCCAGCCCCTGAAGATTTGCTCATTTTTATTTTATGTATAGAGTGTTTTGCCTGTATGCCTATCTGTGCACTACCTGTGTGTACCTTAGAGGCCCGAAGAGAGGTTGGATCCCCTGGAACTGGAGTTACAGGTTATAAGTCACCATGTGGGTGTTGGAATTTGAACCCAGATCCTGTGTAAGAACATCCAGTGCTCTTAACCACTGAGCCATCTCTCCAGCCTCAATTCCTTCTACTCTTGCGGTTTATCCCTTGCGATATCTAAACATTTCAATATAATAATAATAATAATAATAATAATAATAATAATAATAATAATAATAAATAGAGCTTTTTACTGTTTTCCACATGTTATCAGTAGTGGGGAATACCATCCATGCCTAAACAATGTAGGACACCAGGCATTATTATTTATTAAAGATTATCTTAATGCATTGTTATTTTCAGCATTTTTGAACTGGCAAGGTCTGCCTTTTTTTAATTATTATTGAAATATACTTAGGTTGTTATTCACTATGGGCTATAAATATTTATTTGCTGTCTTCTTATTATCAATGGTGGCTATCAGCTTACTGGTGTCAGAAAGTTATCTCTTCACAATACCAGCAAACGTCTACTTAATTCAACATAGGCCACAGTTGTCAGTATTATGATATAGGAGAAGGTGGATGGTTATGGAGCTGTGGGTGTTGCTCAGTCGGTAGAGTGCTTGTCTAGGTGGTAGAAGCCCTAGGCTCATTCCCAGCAGCATGCAAATGGGGATGGTAGTGCACACCTATGATCTCAGCATCAAGGTCTACCCTCAGCTACACAGTGAGCTGACAGCCAGGGGGTGGGGTGCTGGAGTAAGACATGGAGGAGGTCATCGAAGCTTTTGCTGGACATGATCGCATACACCTGTAATAACATCCCCCTTCAGGCTAAAACAAGAGGATTGAGAGGTCAGAAGAAGCCTGGGCTATAGACTGAAGCCTTTCTCAACAAACAAGTAGCCTCATTTTCTAGAAGACAGCTGTCTGGGTTTTATTTTTGTGACATTTCTACCATTAAAAAGATAAAAAACCTGTAAGAGATTGACTCTTAATGCAAAAACAAACCCTGAGAGTATCGGTTGGTGGCTCTAATTCATGTGAAGGAAGGAAAGTTCTAGAATAAAAAAAACAGCAAATGTAATAACCCTGGAGCCAGTTTGAATGACCTTGGGCAATCTTGTCTGTTTCCCTTTTCATCACATGGATGGCAGAGATGGCAATTGCTTCCCTTTTAAGGTTGCTATGAAGATTTCAAATAGTTCATGGGAAACACCTAACACAGTTGATACGTTCAATTCCACCATGAAAAGCGGTTCCTTCTTAGTGGCGGAGACCATTCTGCTTAGTCCATAAAGAATTGGTGCACAAGCAGGACCTGAGTTCAGGTCCCCAACACTGAAATAAAAACCTGAGCTCAATGGCTATCCCATCTAGCCAATCAGTGAGCTCCAGGTTCAGTGAGTAAGGAAGACACCCACATCGACCTCTGGTCCCTACATTCACACTCATATGTGCACTCAGGCACACACAGAAAAGAGATCAGTCCACTTCTCTGTTCTTTTGGTTTATTTTGTTCAGGGATTGAGATCTATACAAGGGGTAAAATAAGCCAGGAATGATACAGTGTGCTGCAGCCCCAGCTAGGGGGAGACAGAAACGGGAGATCCGTGTTTTAAGGTCATGAGACCTTAAGGTGTTTAAGATACAGGAGAGTCTCACAAGTTAAAAGAAATCTAAGCTTGGTGCTGCATGACTGTAATCTGAGCATTTGGAAAGTGGAAGCAGGAAGTTCAGGAGTTCAAGGCTAACCTCAGCTACATACCTTGACTCAAAAAAAAAAAAAAAAAAAACCAACAAAAGAAGTTGGGAATTTGTAGCATTTAGAAAAAAAACTCAGGAGAATGATCAATTCAAGGTCATCATTGGCTATTCAGTGAGTCCAAGGCCATATAGGTTCCCTGGCTATGGACTCCATGGCTACAGGGGACCCTGCCTCTAAGAAACAAATAGAATTAAATTACAAATAACCTTTTTAAGGATATATATATATATATATATATATATATATATATATATATATATATATATATATATCCACTGTTTTAAGTACTTTTCTGAGAGCTGAATTACAGATTGTGGCATTTGTTAGGCTAATAACACAAGAGACATGAAGCTTATAAAGGACACATTTTTACAGATTCTCAAGTTAGAAAAAGAAAGAATAAACTCCAACTTCAGATCTCCTCTTCCCCCAAACACAAGCACCTTCCACAGGCCCACTGCTGTCTGAGAATAGTTTTTGGATTCTTTACTCAAGTGCACCGATGCCACATTGCCGTCACAGCCAGTTCTGTAAAAATACCTATCCTGTAGGGATACATGGGGCATCTTTGCTGCTGTTGGCTTTTTCAAGATCATTGTAAGTGTTCATTTTGGTAATTGGACATTCTTCCCCTCCCTGGGGAATGTGTCAGTTCATCCGGCACCTCTCCTCCCATGCTGCTTTGTAATTCCAGCCTCCATTACTGAAGAAAAACATTCAATTAGTCCCAGTCAAGAATAGAAAATGACTTGGGTTTCTGGCTCTTCACAGCTGTGTCTGTGTTGGGGAAGACTTTCATTGACCTCATAGAATTCTTCTGAGAGAATAATGTTATGGAGGGACCAACTTGTACAGTTGGAGGTGGTGGTGCATGCCTTAATCCCAGCACTCCAGAGGCTCAGGCATGCCAGTCTCTGTGGGTTCAAGGTCAGCCTGGTCTACATAGTGAGTTCTAGGACAGCCAAGACTACATAGGAAGACCCTGCCTCGAACAGAAAAGACGAGAATCAATTATCTCCTTCCTTCATTAGCCTGTTCCTGGTTTCTTTTGAGGCAGACCACTAAATTGTTGGCAATTACTAGCTTTTTATTATTATTATCAAGTTTGAATCCAATCACTTTTCAGATTTACAAGTTACAATCCACAGGTGTCCCTTTCCCCTTAGGGGCTTGTGGTTTCTCACTGAGTCTTGGCTTCTAGCAGGAATTCTCCACTTGAGTTTTGTCTGGACCAATCAAAGCTGTTTAAAGCCGTTTGTGCCTGCAGCCCGGAGGCCCTGGTTCCCAAAGCAACCGTTTATCACCCACTGAGCCTTATCTTTCCTCTTGGTTTTCTCCAGCAAGGGAATACAAGCTGTGCCAGTGCCCTCTGTGGGGTGGTACGTGTATCTGGTTTGCGTGGACTGTTATGACACACGGTGGGTCGGGCTCATGTTCCTGGAGTGCCCGCAGTGTCTTCGCTAATCTGCCAGTATAGTATGTTCTTGTGGATAAATATAGACAGACAGGCACTCTGAGTTACATTTCCCTGCCGGACTGTGCAGCTGGCACGAACAGCCCGCCCTGGATGGAAGGCCTGTTTTAATTTGTCTTCTACTGTAGGTTTTTCCCACCTGACTAAAAATACACCTCGGACCTTACGGTAGCTATGAGCAGTGGGACCATGGAAGCCATCGTTATCCACTTTGGCTTTGAAACATAGACTGTGTTGCCGGTGTCTGGACTGTTTGGGCTTCTCTTCAGGCCCATGGAGATTACAAGGGCTTGTTGGGGAAGATCCTGTGTGATCAGCATTATCAAAGGCCTGGGTAGGTCGTTCTGTGGGGTGGTAAGCAATTTTCTAACTGAGAGAGGGAGGGGGAGGGGTTGGCTTTCCTCTAGGCATAGGGACTAACTTATAGTGGGATTTTCCAGACAGGAACAAGATCCTTTAGGCCTTCTGTTTAGCACTTTAACATCTCAGAAGATAGAGTTCTACTTTCATATGACTCCATGGACGAGCAGCTGAGATATGATGGAACTTTTTTTCTGTGCATACAAACTTTATTAAAAGGTTCTTTCTGGATATCTGTGCTGGAAAATGTCTGACCCAGAGGAACAACTTGTAAGGATTTGGGAAATTATTGATGCTACAGAATTTGATATTTAGTAGAAATAGGGTTTAAGCTTGATATATTCTAAATCTTTGTGTAAATCCCCTTGTTTTGTTCTAAATACGAAAGCATTCTAAATTTAGCACTTTTCCTGTGTTTATGACTGAGTCTTCTCCAACATTTAAACTATAAAATGCTTCTCTTCTTTGTTGGTGAATTTAAAATTCGGGTGTGTGTTGGTCAACACTAAGTAGGTCTAGACTGCACGCCACCACCTTCTGTTTATCAATCATGTTCTCTCTAGCTTGGATTTAAAACTAAATTTACTTATTTTATTTTATGTATGAATGTTTCGTTTGCATGTATGTATGTGCACCACATGCATGCTTGGTGCCAGAGCAGGTCAGAAGGGGACATCAAATCCTAGAGTTACAGATAGATGGCTATCAGCCACCATGTGTGCTGGGAATTGAACCAGGGTCCTTGGGAAGAGCAGCCAGTGCTCTTACCCACTGAGCCATCCCTCTATCCCCAGTAGCCTTTTTAAAAAGTACATTTATTGTTTTGTTTCATGTGTGCGTGCACATAAGCTTTCCAGGGTGACTATCATATAGGCATTCCAGGGGATTCTGAGATGAAAGTTCTGTGGCAGAGTTCATTACATGCCTCCTGGATATGGTTCAACTTGCTTGTGATGGTAGGAAAAGCTAATTTGTAGATGGGAAATCTTAGCACGTTGTTCTAATTGGTTTGTTTATTGAAGATTATTTATGAAAGATTCAGAAGAGTGGACGGCTCATTAATTATTCCACAACACCATCTATAACGACTCTGTTAGATACCTGAACATGACAACGGTCCCTTTTTGAGGACGGAAGTCTCTCTTAGTCATTGTTTGGCCATCCATCTTACGGTCTACAGAGCATGCGTTAGCCAAGTCTTTCCTCTGAAAAGTTTGTTAATGTGTGATAAGCACATATGTTAGGTAATAAATCTTGCTGTTTGGGGTATTTAGTGAAAACACTAAGACAGTGCACCATTACAAGGCTGTGTGCAATGCTTTCAGCCTCTACTGTGTGCTGTCCTGGGTTCGTGGAGGGTTGCTGCCGACACTCTTATTTTGACTCTAAAATCTTTCCTACCATCTTCCTGGCTTCTCCCTTCTTGGCTCATCCACTCCTTGACTTGATAATCTCTCTCTCCTTCTCTCCTTCTCTCCTTCTCTCTCTCTCTCTCTCTCTCTCTCTCTCTCTCTCTCTCTCTCTCTCTCTCTCTCCTTCTCTCCCTCTTCCTTCCTTCTTTTAATTCTTTCTCTTTTTTTGTTTGATTTTGTTTTTACTTGTGTTTTTTTTTTGAGATAAAACGTTTCACACTGCAGCCAGTGCTAGCCTGATACTCACTGTGTAGCCTGAACTGACCTTAAATTCATAACAATCCTCCTGCCTCAATTCCCCCAGTTCTAAGACTGCAAGCATGAGCTTTCTCCCTCAGCATTTTGTTTTGTTTTAGGGCAGAATCTCACTGTGTAGCTCATCTTGGCCTCAGACTGTGCAGCCTCCTGACTCAGCCTTTGGATGGTTAGTCTTACAGGTGTGTCATCAGGCCCAGCTCAATTGTCTGTCTTGTTCATAATATATGAAATCAACTTTTAGAAGGGATCAGTATTAGCAGATCCACTTCAGTAGCTCAGTAGGTTTAGCTCCGTCTTTGCTTATGAATGTCTAGTAGGCTGTATTAAGTGAATCTGAAAGTCATTGCATACAAAAAATTAATAGTCTAAAATATTTTAAGGGACTTTTATGTATATGAATGTTTTGCCTATGTGTATAAGTGTGTACCACATGTATTCAGGGCCCAGGGAGAAAAAAGATCATATGAATCAAATTTCTTAAATACTTCAATGCTGAGAAAAATGAAACACTAGTCAGCCTACAGTAATGGGCAAATGGATCCCCTGGAACTGGAGTTGCAGACAGTTGTGAGTTGCCATGTAGTGCTGGCAACCAAGCCTAAGTAATCTGCAAGAGAAGCCCAGTACTCTTAACACTAAGCCATCTCCCCATCCCAGCTTGTGAGATACCACTGCAGCTGATGCACTGGAAACCATCATGTTCTATAGATGTTAGGAATTGTTATATGCATAGTGTAATATAGACATTTCTCCTCTACCTTGCATATGCACGTTATTGTATGCAAAGGTATAATACAATATATATTATAATATATACTGCAATGCATTATAATACATGTTGTACGTGTTTGCAGATATATACCGTGATAGCACATATTATATTAACACAGTCGCTACTGTAACTTTGAATTGCAGCCTTTTATTTGTCAAAAAGTAGCAGCTGCTGACACATTAAGTGGCAGGTCCACAAACACCAAGTGTCTAGTCTTTATCCTATGTCTATATAACATGCTACCAATTATTCTTCTCTTGCCCTTGAAGCTTGATTTATGTGTCCAGTAAATACTTCCAAAAGCTGTATTGCCATTCTGGTAAGCCTCATACAACTGTCTGTGAATGGCTCTGGTCTCCACAGTGTCTTTTAGTCCATCACCCATAGTAAGAAACATGTTCCACGTAGACCCAGAATGCACATGTGCCTCCTATAGACACAGCCAGAGACTGAAAGCAAGCAGAATGATACTTGCTAATCTCTTATAATCTCTATTCTGTTCATCAAGTTTAGGATGCTCTATGCATGCCACAGTGGCCCTGTATGTAGTAATGGGCCTAAACCTGCACTCTGACAAACATGTCTTTCAAGAGTCAGTAAGTCAGGCATTCCTAATATACATCACAAATTATATTCTCAGTCTCTATTACATGCTATATATTATGTGTATGAAATATTCTCCTCCTCAGAACACCGGTGTTTGATATGAAAAAAATATTGTGTGACTGCATTGTTTGCTCTCCCGACAGTTTTAAGGTGAGTCCTGCAAGGCTGAATGTTAGACTG
Source organism: Phyllotis vaccarum (assembly GCA_033318265.1). Taxonomy (NCBI): domain Eukaryota; kingdom Metazoa; phylum Chordata; class Mammalia; order Rodentia; family Cricetidae; genus Phyllotis; species Phyllotis vaccarum. Next base: position 136,816,413 of record JARWLC010000009.1, on the reverse strand, counting down.
TCCAAGCTGACCTTGTACTTCCTAATGCTTCCTTAGCACTTAACGCACTAAATATCTACCAAGCTCTGACTGTTAAGCCTCAGACTGTGCCACACATTGGAACTACAAACAGAACAAAATAAATTCCTCATCCCTGTGGCACTGAAGCACAGTTAGGAAGACAGGAAAAAAAATATATGTATATACTTCCTGTGTCTGGAGGCAGTGGGAAGGGTGATGTGGAGTTAGCCTGAGGGGTACCAAGGCCACTGACTATAATGGCCTCTTGTAAAACCAGAAGAGCTGGGAGGGGCCAGAGCTTCCCCTTCCCCACAGTGTAATTCCTATAACCCTGTGCTCCCCTTCTCACCCAGTTATTTCTGGTTCTCAGTATCAGCATCACTAGCGCAGGGAAGCCAGCACTAGCGAGTCAGTGATGGGTACTCCTGTCTCAGTCACAGCTGCCTGGCCAGCACTTGGCTGTGTGTAGCCATATGTCTGTACATACTTATGTGGAATGCCTATGTCCCTGTGTGTTGTGGGTTATGTCAAGGGCCATTCCTGGCTTGCTCCCCAGTTGATAGGGGTAGATATGGGTAGAGCAGGCCTTCAGGAAACATTTGATGACTGAATAAATGAACTCCTGAGTGAATGAATGATCTAAATTCATGTGTTCTTGCATTGGTGGTTCAACCTGATTGTGCCTTCTTGGAGCAAGCAAGTTTGGTTGAATCAGGATTTAGACAAAATCCATCCATTCAGTTGTTATATGTCTGTGAGTATCCTGTGATCTTCCTGGGTATCTCGATTTGTTAACTGAGAGAGAACGGCAGGAACATAAAATGAGCCTAATCCTGCAGCATATCTTTGCTTTCATATGACATCAGACCCAGGCCTGCATCCCCGTTACTCTTGTGTCTGGCTGTTCTCTGTAGGGCCTCTCAGTTTTGACGAAGGTGGAGTCAGGATGTAGTCTGTGATTCCCTCTCCGCTGTAAGGTCCTCCCTCATTCCCTCTCTGTGGCTTGGAGACTGAAGATCTTTCCCAGGTTAAAGAGTTTTCAATATCTTGGTTTAGGACTGTTGATCAGTATCCTACCAAGGTGGCGAGTTTTAAGAAAGTACTGTGAGACCAGCATCAAAACAGACTCCTTAAGTGCCTTTAGTCACTGTTGCCACTGTCCCACAGAACAGCCGGTGTATTTTCTGAAGCAAAGGCAACATGGCAGGATTTAAATTCATCTGAAATATAGGTTCCAGCCGGGCCGCCTTGTTCCGACCTTTATTATTTTTCCTTGCTAAGGCATCATCTTTCCATCTTTCCACGTGCGTTGTTGCTCCAAATTGTTCTTTTTCTCCAATGCTACACAGCCAGGCACATTACTAAGTGCTTACAATAAGGACAAGACATCCCTGTTCTTAAAGACCATCCAGCCACTGGGTGATGACAAAGCCCAAGCAAATATAAGGATGCAGGGTAGAAAGAAGATATGACTCTTCAGCAAAGGAAGATGCTCAACACATCCACGTGCCTTAATGCTGTTCCCTCTGCCTAAGGAGACATGCCCTGTCTATATGTATCAGAACCTTGTCTGTCTGTCCCCCCTGACCCCAGACACCCACTATTCCATTCTGTCTTCCTCCTGGTAGCTCAGAGCAGAGACTACACCAGCACAGGGGGTGTAGAACCCACTCAACACGTTATATATGTGTGTATATATACATATATATGTGTATACTATAAATTGTTAAATGTTAAAGTGAGTCTTGAGGCTACAGCCAGGAATACCAGACATTTTCCCGTGTCTATCTGCACCATGGGAGTCTTTATTAAGAAGTGGATGGAAAAAAAGCTGGGACCGAGGTGTACCTGGGAAGGTTGAAGTATTTGCAAAGCTTTCATCTGTACAGAGGATGGGGCATAGATCTTCTTTAGCTCATGTTAATTCAAGAGAAGATGAGGGTTAGTTACAAAGTTTGATGACGGAAATTTTAAAAAGTGACTCCTCTTAACATATATTTGTGGAATAGGTGTTTTGTCTGCAGTGCCCATGGAGGCTAGATGGGAGATTGGATCCTCAGGAGCTGGAGTTACAGATGGTTGTGTGCCGTATGTGGGTACTGGGAATTGAACCCAGGTCCTCTGCAGAGCAGCCAGTGCTCCTGTGATTCAGCCACCTCTCCAGTCTCTACCTCTCCAGCACAATCTTGCCCAGCCTCTTGAAAATAGCAGGTAAAAACCAAGTATCACAATAAAGTGCATCTGAAACCCGAGCACTTAAAGCCGAGGCAAGATAGTAAGGATTTCAAGGCCAGCCTGGGCTATGAGGCTAGCCTGAACTATGAGACCCTGTAGCAGGAGGAAAGGGAACAGGCGAGGTAAAAGGACCGATGAATGGGCCCTTTGTCAGTCATCTTGGAGAGAAAGAGAAAGTTGAAAATCAGGATTATCTGCCTCTTGAGGTTATTTGATCTCCTTGGGGCTAGAAGGGACCTTGAAATGTCACTGTAACCTCATCTTTGCTGGCAGGTCTTGGCAGACATTCTCTCGGGCTCTGGTGACAGTGCCTACATTGAAAATCAGGGAGAAGTCTGTGTAATTGCATCTTAGCGGATGACAGACAGTTAGAAGAGAAGCCATTGAGGTGTTGTGGGGATTTTTCTATGATACCGGACAACGGAGAACAGAGAACCCGGCTGTGACTTGATGCAGACTCTTCCTGACTAAACCCCTTCCCTTCCTGCTGTTCGCGAGTTTTGTGAGGACACGGAGGGAAAGAAGCGGAGAGCTGTGTGTCATCAGGCATCTCGGGAGTCCACTGTCAGTAGTCACATTTCTCAGGCATGCCGTTAGTCAGATGTTCCCTGGATCCTCAGTGCCCAGTGCAGTGTGGTGCAAGAGGTCTTACAAGCCTGGCAAAAGGGTCTCTGTGGCCCTGTCTAGAAATTGCCCAACTGTATAAGTCAGTGAGAAACCTCATACCCCTATTTTTAGATTTATTATCCTCTGAAATCCCAGTCCGTGTTTAATGTCAGAGCAGAACCCACAGTAGCACATTGACTTTATTTACTGCTTTATTCATCTCCAGCATAAGCATCAGGTGTTACGGAAGTTTTTGAGCATCCAGCTGGTTTAGGGGTTGGGTTATTTTTTTTTACCAGGACTACCTCTTATTTTTCCTCTAACATGGGAATGATTGGCTCTGTTCCAATGTCTGTGGATGAATATGATGAGCCCAAGGTCTTCTGGAGTATCAACATGGATTCTGGATCAAATGAACCAGACTGGAGGTTCCCCCCAACACCTGGCCTTGGAGGTTGGGGATATGTGATAATTTGATGATCAGTAGGTGGGGATATATGGTTATCATCAAAATCTAGATTTCTAATACTTCTATGTTGGGTGTGGTATGGTGTTAGTTAATGTATGCGTGTGTATGTGTGTGTTTATGTGTGTGTTTGTGTGTGTGTGTGTTTGTGTATGTGTGTGTATATGTATGTATGTGTGTTTGGGTGTGTGTGTGTGTATGTGTATGTGTGTTTGGGTATGTGTGTTTGTGTGTGTGTATGTGTGTTTGTGTATGTGTGTGTATATGTGTGTGTATGCGTGTGTATATGTGTGTGTGTAGAGTCGTAGTAGTAATAGTAGGGTTTGTGATACTCTTGCCTCAATTTCCCAAGAGTATGCACCATCACAATCCACTTTGGACTTTAACTCCTGCAAGCTATTGGCATGGCTGAAAATACAGCAGACCATCTGTGATCTTAGAGTTTGGTCTGATAATACTGGCTAATTTTAAAAGACAGGGTGAGAATGTCTGTTGATCATAGATGTGATGCTAGAGACTGTGACTTGATAAAGAAACTGAGGCCTGGAGAGATGGGATCACAAGTTATGAGCACTGGTTGCTCTTGCAGAGGACCTGGCTCCAGTTCCCAGCAATCATAGGGTGGCTCACAACTGACTTTAACAACAGTTATAGGGGACCCAACACCCTCTTCTTGTTTCCAGACACACACACACACACACACACACACACACACACACACACACACACAGAGAGAGAGAGAGAGAGAGAGAGAGCAGTTCATAAAAATAAATTTAAAAGTGTTTTTAAAAGGGAAGACAGCAAAAGTTATATTGTGCAATATGATTATGTTAATCATACCACGCTAAAATGAAAAGTGTTTTAAATTACTAAGAAAATAAAAGACTACGTGGTGTGGGAGGCTAAGGGATGCTGGTCTTGTAAATTTGAGGCTAGCCTGGTCTACAGAAACAGTTCCAGGACAGCCAGGGCTACACAGAGAAGCCTTGTATTGAAAAACTAGTAGGAGGAAGAGGAGGAGGAGAATTATTTCTGTTATCCAAGGGGTATCTTGTGGGTCCCTAAGCATGAAGAAATATGAGTTGAAAATGGCTGGAAAACTCAGAGACTATAGGAATGTATTAATTTTGTAAGTGCTGGGATTCAAACCTGGGTCCTGTAGGAACAGCCCATATTTCCTCTGGCCCCGTCCCATATCCTGAGGTTTGTTAAGCAACCTCCTGCTGCTGCTCAAATGGGCTCATCTTCTCAGATGAATACTGTCTTCCTATTAGTACTCATATTTGTTTGTTTGAGACAAAGTTTCTCTGTGTAGCCCTGGCTATCTGGAACTCACTCTGTAGACCAGGCTGGCCTCAAACTCATTGAAATCTGCCTGCCTCTGCCTCCTGAGTGCTGGAATTAAAGGTGTGCACCATCGCCTCTGGCTCAGGACCACTCTAAAACACTACTCTTTGCTGTTGTAAAGTGTTACTTTTTTATTCTCTCCAATTTACTTTATCTGACTCCCAGGGTTTCTGGTCATTTGAGAACCTGCAATACCTTCCAACTTTTAATTTCTTAAGTATCATCATAAATATATGCTAATGGACAATTTATTATCGAGACAAGTTCTCATGGCAGCTACAGCATCCTGGCTTGTGTGTTATGTAATTTTTCTGTAATGCTGGTAAACAAAGTGAGTCTCAGGGAACAGAGAGACTCGGGACTGGGAACTGTCTTAGTTCTAAAGAATGGTCCTAGACTTGATCCAACAGGGTCTATCGCTGGCACATAAAGGTGAACAAAGTACTGAGAACCAACAGAAGAAAGACTTTCTTCCCTTGACACATCAACTCCTTAATTGAAAAATAAGGCCACTGATCTCTAGAAAGTAGCTGGACTGATTAACCTACCATTTCTACTTCAGAGGGTTGGTTGCCACCTGTCATGTTGAGGATACCAGGGAATAACAGGCATTTTATTTCAGATTCTCAGTATTACTTTGGGAAGGGGAGCATTTATAAAAAGCACTTTGAAAAAATGGCTGTGTGCTCTGCCTGGAGGGCAAACCAGAGGGAATGGTCATCTTTTCAGGGGCCTGTGCTTCTTCATAAAGCAAGGAAGTGCAGGTGTGGACTTGTTGAGCAAGTGACTCTTGCCCATCACTGACTGCTGCACTCTCTATCTCTACCCAAAGAGATGCACAGATATGGGACAGGCCAAAAGGATGAATGGGAGGAGCAGATCCTGGTGGACTTTCTTAGACATACATACAAACACACGTGGCTTCCATCCCTGTCTGACATCTCTGAGGGCCGGCAGTCTCAGGCTGTGTCTTGCCAAGCCTGGAAAGAGGCTTCTGGCAGCCAGGGCTTTGCTTCACTACCCCACTGTGGGGATATCTTCAAATATAATAAAAAACAGTGGAGATGTCAGAGGGATCTACCCACAGTCAGTCTAGAAGGATCAGACAGTGGCAACTCACACCTTTAATCCCAGCACAGGGAATATCCTGGGAGTGGTGACCTACGCCCTTCATCCAATCTGAGTTTGAGGCCATCTTAGTTTACAGAAGGAGTTCCAGGCTCCCAGGCAGGCAGTGGTGGTGCCATGCCTTAACTGATTGAAGATTTAAGGCAGGCATAGAAAGACAGAGGAGGTAGAAGAAGCCAGGAGTCAGGCTGAGGAAGTTAGAAGACAGCTGGGTGAGATCTGACTGTGGTTTTTATTCTCTCTGATATCTCTGCCTTTCCCAGAGATCTGGCCCTGAGTTTCCTTTATTCAAGCAACACTTGGCGTCCAACTTTGGGGCACAAATTTTTCTCCTCCCTACCCCAAAAACCTCACTTGCCAGCCAGAACAACACATGGCCAGGGGAGTAATTACCAGCTGGCTAGGCTTTCTGTTCTGAGTTAGCCTCCACTCGTAGGCAGACTGGCCATTCGTGTTTCCATTTCACTCTCATCTGGGGAAATTTTTCAGACCGTGGCTTCTTTCTCCTGGTGGGTTGTTTCTTTCTTCTTTTTGGACCCCTCCTTGGGCTGCTATCACACTAGGTAGCTGCCCCACTTCACAATCACTTGAATCATCAACAGACAAATGTGTGAGTAGATCAATTTTTTAAAAGAAGGAATTTGTTTAAAGCAATGGAGGGTGCTTGGTCCTTCTGTGGTCTTTTGCTAGACAATTTGATAATAAAACCAGTGAAGGAAAACATAAATAAGGTAGATGGGACTATCATAATGTCTATCATACTGTTTATTATGAATATTTTTTGTTTGATTTCTATTTTATCACTTAAAAGATCGATTAATATAAATCTAAAGAAAAGGGTCTTTAAAAATCCTGTTGAGAGAGAACACAAAGATGTTCAGATTCAAACAGAGGAATATGAAAACCCAATTTCAGCAAGGTTATATAAAATTAGACAAAAACAGGCAACATTAATATACCCAGTAACCTTTAAAAAATGAAGAATGATAGAGATGATAGAGATGCTAATTGGGCTCCAGTAGAAATGCTAGAATTGAGGAGAGTGAAAGAATCAGTTGTAACATATGGGATGCATTCACCATTTGTAAAACAAATGCTGAACTTCTGGTCATGCTGTAACCGGGTCATCCCTAAAGATTGGTTAGATATGGTTACAGCTGTGTTAGAGGCAGGAACACTTATACAGTGGAAATCATGGTGGAGGGAGGAGGCTAAAACAATAGAATAAAGAAGCAGGGCCAGAGGCATAGAAGTCTCCCAAGACCAACTTCTTGGGGAGGGAGATTATGCTGATATTGAAAGGCAGTCTTTATACAATGAACATACTCTGGATTTATGTCACCTGGCAGTTTTAAATGCCTAGGACAGGATTGAAGAAATAGGAAAGAAAACTGAATCATTCACAAAAGTAATTCAAAGCCCAAAAGAAACTTGCACAGATTAACTGCAGCAGCAAACAGAATGGTACCGGACTCAGAAACCAAGTGAATAATCATTAAATCAATGACTTTTAAGAATGCCAATGCACAATGTAGAAAAATTCTTAGACCTTTAGAAGCAAGGTCAGCACCTTTGGAGGATTGGATTCGTGAGATAATCAATATGGAGTCTTATGACAGTGATGATAACTGGGTAGGGAGGCTTATTTCAAGAGGTATAAGAAAAAGTAAAAATGTTAAATGTTACCATTGTGGAAGGCAAGGTCACATAAAAAGAGACTGTAAACAAGGCATTCCCAGAAATAATGCTTTTGATAGGAATAATCAAGAGAACGTCTCTCCCTTCTGGAGTATGCAGAAGGAAAAGGAAGACATTGGATGAATGAGTGTAGATCAACAAGGGACAGACAAGGTAACTTTCTGCCCTTGGGAAACACCCCAAGGGGGCTTTCAAAAGCCCCCAGGTCTGGTAAGTTTCTGCCCTCAAGAAATGCCCCAAGGGAGCTTTCGAAAGCCCTCATATCAAATCCAATACAATCTTACCCTGCCATTATGGAGAAAAACACCTTCACAGAACAATTTTTTTAAAAAATTAAACCTACTTTAAAAAGACATGCTACATTGAATAATAGAAAATCTATAGAAAAAGAAAAAAATTCAGGAAAAATTGTAAAACTAATATTTTTGGCAAGCTTCTATCATTGAACAAAGGCCAAAATTAAAAGTACAAATAATAATATTATTGAAGGCTTATTGCACACAGGGCCAGATGTATCAATAATTTCACCAGAGTCATGGCATCCAAGTTGGCCCCTTCAGGAGGTAAATTTTCAGTTTTGGGGTATTGGGTTGATATCCCAGGTAAAACAGAGCGCAAGATGGCTTGAGTATATAGGACCAGAAGGACAGAGAGGAATATTAAAGCCATATGTGGCTGACATTGATATAAGTTTATGAGGATGAGATTTATTACAACAATGGAACACACAGATTAATATTCCTCCAAACACAGAAATAAGCCATAAACTAGCACATGGTTCTGGAAAAAAACATTAGAGGGTATTTAAGAAACAGTCACAGGCCATTCAGGTTATAGAGAAACAAGGCAAAACAGCTGTTGATCTTTCAAAAACACCCAGAGCACTAGCTCTAAAATGGCTAACAGAGAAGCCTATATGGGTTCTTCAATGACCTCTAACAAAGGAGAAATTACAGGCCTTAGAGCGGCTGGAACAGGAGCAGTTAGATGCTCAGCATATAGAAGAATCAACCAGCCCTTGGAATTCTCCTGTATTTGTTATTAAGAAGAAATATGGAAAGTGGAGAATGGTAACAGACCTAAGGACAATAAACAAGGTGATCCAGCCAATAGGCTCTCTACAGTTTGGGATTCCTTTGCCTTCTCTGTTACCTAAAGAAGGCCTATTATAGTTACTGATGTAAAAGACTGTTTCTTTACAATACCTTTACAAGAACAAGACAAAGAAAAATTCGCCTTTACAGTGTGCACTTATAGTAATTCTCAGCCTGTAAAGAGATTCCAGTGGAGGGTCCTCCCTCAAGGAATGCTGAATAGCCCCACTCTGTGCCAGTATTTTGTACAAAAGCCTTTAGAACAAATACATAACAAATTCCCATAATCTATAATTTATCATTACATGGACGATGTCTTGTTGGCTGATTCAAATATTGATACCTTAGAAAAAAATTTTAAAGAAGTGAAAAAAAATTTGCCTGCTTGGGGATTACAGATTGCCCCAGAAAAAATACAAAGAGGGGATTCCATTAATTATTTAGGCTACAAAATAGGCCAACAAAAAATTAGACCCCAAAAGGTACAAATCAGGAGTGATAGATTGAAGACACTTAATGATTTTAAAGATTACTAGGAGACATTGCCAATTTACGACCCACTATTAGAATTAAAAATGATGAACTGGATAATGTATTCAAAACCTTAAATGGTGACAAGGACTTAAATAGTCTTAGAGAATTGTCACCTGAAGCTGAGAGAGAATTGGCTTTGGTGGAAAAGAAAATACAGAATGCACATGTGGATCCTGTGGATCCAGACCTTAACTGCATTCTAGTTATCTTGCCCTCTAAGCATTCTCCTACAGGAATTTTAATGCAAAGGGAAAATGTTGTATTGGAATGGATATTTCTTCCACATAAACTGAGTAAGAAGTTAAAGACATATGTGGAAAAGATTTCTGAACTTATTTTTAAAAGAAAATTAAGGCTTCGTTAATTGACAGGAATGGACCCAGAAGAAATTGTTGCACCTTTAACTAATGAAGAAATTGTCCAATTATGGGTAGAAAGTAAACCTTGGCAGAGAGCCTGCAGTAATTTTTGGGGAGATATTAAAAACAAATATCCTCAAAGCAAAATAATTGAATTTCTAAAGAAAACTAAATGGATTCTTCTTCGAATTGTATGAGATAAACCAATTTGTGGAGCCCCTACAATTTATACTGATGCAAACAAATCAGGAAAGGCAGGTTACGAATCAGAACATATAAGTAAAGTGGCTCAAAGCCCTTCTAATTCTGTTCAAAAGTCAGAATTATATACTATTGTGATGGTATTAATGGATTTTACCAATCTTCTTAACATAGTCACTGACTCTCAGTATACAGAAAGAGTTGTTCTACACATTGAAATGGCTGATTTTATTAATGATGAGTCAGAATTAATTTCATTATTGATTCAGTTACAAGGAATAATCAGGACTAGAAATCATCCCTTCTATATAACACACATTTGATCCCATACAGGTCTGCTAGGTCCTTTAGCACAAGGTAATGATAAAATTGATAAATTATTAATAGGAAATGTACTAGAGGCCTCAGAATTTCATAAAAAGCATCGTATCATTAGCAAAGGATTAAAAAAAGATTTCTCTCACTTGGCAACAAGCCAAAGAAATTGTAAAAAGGTGTCCCACTGTTCTTTCTATAACCAAACTCCATTGCCAGCAGGAACTATTCTAAAGGTATACATAGAAATGAAATCTGGCAGATGGATGTATTTCATTTTACAGAATTTGGGGAATTAAAATATGTCCATCATAAAATAGATACGTTTTCAAGATTTCAATCGGCAACTGTTTTGAGTTCAGAAAAGGCTGATTCTGTAATCACACTTTTGCTAGAAGCTATGTCCATCATGGGAATACCTGTACAAATTAAGACTGACAATGCTTCAGCATATGTCTCTACTAAAATGAAACAATTTTTTGCTTATTATAATATAAAGCATATTACAGGAATACCACACAATCCTACAGGGCAAACAGTCATAGAGAGATCAAATTGAACTCTAAAGGATATGTTAAATAAACAGAAAGGAATAACAAAGACCCCCAGAGGAAGACTCCATAATGCTTTATTAACTTTGAATTTTCTCAATGCTAATGAGAAAGGAACAACAGCTGCTGAAAGGCATTGGACTATAGAAAAAACAGATGAGCTAAATCAGCCTGTCTACTTCAAAGATGTACTGACCTCTGAATGGAAGCCAGCATATGTGCTATGTTGGAAGGGGTTTTGCTTTTGTTTCCACAGGTGAAGAGAAGTTATGGATACCATCAAAATTAATAAAGACTCAATTTGAACCAGAGAAACTTTATGAAAATAAGAATTGATAGCTCATCCACTCATATTACAATTCTTTAAATTGTAAGAAAAAACAAAGGGTTGGGGCAGGTTTTTGTATTTGTCTTTACAGAAAACTGGAAATACCCATCTTCAAGAAGTTAAAAGACCTTGGACATCTAGATGTCTAAAACAGAAGGGAGGCTATCCAGAAAAATTTACAAGCAAAAGAATATCAGAACTATTAGTACCAATATACTCTTTAGGGTAAAATCTCATTGCTTAACCTATATTTTTTTTTTATTAGTTGAAGTCCCAGTTTAATTATAATTTAAAGCTGGCTTTAGACTTGGAGTGTGGCTCTCTCCTTCTCTAAACTCAAGTATACTTGTTAAAGGAAAATACAAAATCTCTGTATCATATCAGAAGAGCCACATGATATGGGACAGAAGAATAACAAAAAATAAGGGACTATTCTATTGTTACTAATCCTATTCTGGATAAATAGTTATATATTTAGTTTCCTGTATATTGTGTTGGGTTTTAGTCTCTTATCAGTTTTCTGCAGTGATCCCCGACAATGCCTAATTGCAAACTTGAAGTATCCAAAAGGAAGATGGGGCCCCTCAACGATGATTTCACATGGACTCTGACAAAGCCACTAGGCTGACAAATACCAACCAAAGATCAGATTTGGACTACAAACTGCTCAGGACAATTTTGAGGCTGCTCACTGAGATGAACCAGCTTCACAGAGTCCTATAGCCAGGACTTGAGACAAGCCATGCACTTTCCTGTTATGCAGAGATTGGACAACAAATGATACAGCTACTTATTTCAGGACTTGACAATTAACAAAACTTTTTTTTTCAGAATCCCCTAAAGACCATCACTCCCAGACAGCAGGAAGTAAATTTAAGAACATGGCTCCCACATTCCCAAGAGGTGGGGTGGGTGGTTTTTGGTCCTTCAATGGGTTATGGATGATTGTCATTGTGTAGGTTAATTGGTTAAAAATTGTTAATGGTTATGGTCAGAAAAAAGTTAAAAAAGAACGATTAGATTCAATATTTGTGTTTAAAAAAATAGAAAGAAAAAGGGGATACAGATATATAGGATATATATAGGATAGATTATTGAATCTTTTTTGAAAAGGATTTACTAGCTTTAAATATTTTACATTGGATTGGATTATTGTGTATTGTATACAAATTGTGTATGTTGAGATTAATTGTGTTTATGTACAAATATCTCTATGCTTGTTCAAGGTATTATACTTATTCAGTTCATCTAACATTGTAATACAAGTTGCTAGTCCATGAAAGTTTTTATTACCAACTAATTAGAATATAAAGTAATACAAGTTAGTAGTTAGATCTTACATTCAAACATAGTCATATTAGATATGTTTTTAAGATCAAACAAATATATTTTATATGAACAGGTCTTCTTCAAACACTTCAGAGATCCATAAAATATGGCATTTAAAATATTTTAAGAGCTTGACTTTTCCGGACAGTGAGACAGATCTGCTCCTGGCAGCACCAATCTACTTCAAGAGAAAAATGGGCATTGAAGAAACTCCATATGGAGTCTACTTTCTTTGTGGCAACAGTTAGTCACTGGACAAGAACCTGCTCTTGTACTGACTGCTTGACAGTAGGCTGTTTAAACTGGACATGCAGGTTCCCTCGGAAAGTGACCTCTGAACTTTGACAGAACAAGCTGAGATGGTCCTTCAGGTTTCTGCTTTTCAGAGAAAACTGTCAGATATTCTTCAGGACACAAGGAGAAGCGACTGATAAACTACACCAGAATGGGCGGAACAGATTTCCTGCTTCACTGAAATGAAAAGAGACTCTGGGCCTGTAGGCTGAAGATGGATGCCCCAACTTTATAAAGGAACTTTGGGTGACTGTCCAGGCAGATAGGTGTCATCTCTGTCATTTCTAGATTTTGGAAGTTGCTTCACTTCCTGTTTACTTGGGTATAAATATTATTTCCTTCTTAGGTCTCTGAGGTAGTTGAAGATGAGATAGTTATAGTTTTCTAGTGACAGTTTTAGAAAAGAAACTTTGAAGTTAGAGTGTATAAGTTTAAGAGACATCAAAATAATAGTTTTTAGTTAGTAGTACAAGTTAGAAAGAAAGTAAATTAGGTATAATCCTTTGGACTCATCAAAATAGGATAATTAATGAAATATTTTCTTTGAATTGTCAGTTGTTAATGGACTAGAAATTACTCATTTATTGTTTGTATACATTGTATATAGTTATTATAACTATTGTATATGGTTTTTCTTATGTTAGCTATCACCTTCGTTTTAAAAATTTGACATAAAAGGGGATATGTGGGGATATTTTCAAATATAATAAAAACAGTGGAGATATCAGAGGGATCTACCAACAGTCAGTCTAGGAGGATCAGACAGTGGTAACTCACACCTTTAATCCCAGCACAGGGAATATCCTGGGAGTGGTGACCTACGCCCTTAATCCAATCTGAGTTTGAGGCCATCTTAGTTTACAGAAGGAGTTCCAGGCTCCCAGGCAGGCAGTGGTGGTGCCACACCTTAACTGAGCAAAGAAAGTATTTAAGGCAGGCATAGAAAGACAGAGTGGGCAGAAGAAGCCAAGAGAAGCCAGACTGAGGAAGCTGGAAGACAGCTGGGTGAGATCTGACTGTGGTGTTTACTCTATCTCCGCCTTTCCCTGAGATGTGGCCCCGAGTTTCCTTTATTTGTGCAACCTCCCTTCCTTTTTACCCAAACATTTTGAACATTTGACATGATGTGCTTGTGTGTTTGTTTCTCTGGGTCTGTGTGTCTGTGTGCATCTTTCTATGTGTGTGCATGAAACTGCTTTGCCACAAAATAGAAAGAACCTTTTGCCACAAAACACAGATCCTTTGGCTCTTCTCGCCAATGTGTTCCCAGTATCCAGAGCAGGACTTGGAACTGAGGAGACAGACAATGGAGCGAGCACATACTGACTGAAAGGGTGTGAGGCGGGACTGAGAAGTGCTTGCCTCTCGTGAGAAGCGGACTTTACTTGTGGGATAGTTTGAGGATGAAGCTGTTTTCCTGGCATGCCATTGTGCCATGAGACCTTCTGGGAGTCCCAAGGCTGCCTTCACCTTCTTCCTGGCATTATTATAAAGCGGTCGTTGACTTATGGGCTGTAAGGGATATTTGCTTTGGTGCTGCAGATGTTGGTAACAGAGGCAGAGTAGGAGTTCTAGGTCATCTTCAGCTACAGTGAAGAGCTTGTGGCAACCCTGGCTAGAGATGGCATCTCAAAAGGTCAGAGAGGAAAGAAGATTGTCGTGAACTTAGAAACTCAACAACAGATCATTTTGTACTTTCTTCTTTTTGAACAAATGAAATTAGTAATGTATAAATTAGGAGCAGGCAAGTGGGAGGGGCTAGCTATTTTATGGTAATTAGGTAAGGGTAGTCTTTATGATGTTGTTATTTGAAGGGGGGGCATTCTGTACAAGCTAGCCTCAAACTTCTGTTCTTCCTGATTCCACTCCCTCAGTGCCAGATTACACTCACACTGCCTGGCTTAGACTAGGGAGGAGTTGGCATCAATTTTGATGACCAAGGTATGCAAATTTCCTGATTCTCAACACACAGTCACCCACTGGGGAGCAGCTTCACTAAAAGGTACCCTGTCGTGCTTCTTCCAGAAAAACGGCAGTGCTTCTTGGAAACTGATCATGGTAATATAAAGAGGGCTTTCTGGACTGTGGGAGTGGTTTCAGTCCAAGGTTCCCCACCTATGACATTTACCATGCCTCCAGCTCTCAGGGCTGAGCTGTGTGGGTTCTCACAGAAAGGGGGGGGGGCTATCCCTGTCTTCACTCTCTGCTTTGACTTGGGGTGGTTGGCTTGACGCTGTGGGTTGGCTCTGTCTTAAAAATACATCGGATCAGTAGTGGGACAGGTGGAAACTCCTTTTAAAAACAGCTAGGGGTGGATACTTTGGGCTTGTAAATGGAGGGGTTTATGAAAGGTACTCTGGTACAAAGCTGGTATCTGTAGCTTTACCAGAGGTGTGCCAGGGTCACTGTCCTGGTGGTCCCCTGCTGCCATTATGGGTTTAGTCCCAGGGACTAGATTGTTTTTTCTATTGGTTACTACTGGCTCCTAGAAATGCCTTCAGCCCTGTGGGGCACCAGAGAGAATAAAGCATTGTTTCCAAATGAAGACTTGTGGTTGACCTTCAGATCTCTGGTTCTAAAGCAGGATGACCTTGATACAGTAGGAAGATGATACAGATAGAATGTCCCTCTGAGCTGCAGTTGGGTCATGGCCTACTTCCAGGAGGTGTCTAAGAGCATCTGAGACAGGGCAGGCGTGATGAATACTGACCTCCGTCGGCTGCCTTGGAATACCTGCCTGTAGAAGAAGCATTCTCAGTGAGCTGGGATCTCCTTAATGCCTGTACCAGATCACCATTCCTAGTATCTCCACCTTAATTTCTTGATCCTAATTCTTTTCATGGGATATTTGACACCTGATTAGCACTTGGCTAGCACATGAAGGAACACTCCCCCTCCCGTGTTAGACATTCACAGATCTCCTGGACAGTCATTACAGATAGATGTAATCCCAGCATTTGAGAGGCGATCCCAGGAGGATTGGCTTGAGTCTGAGGCCAGTCTGAACCTGAAAAGAAAACAAGGAAAAGAAATAGGGAGAAGCCTTACTTGCCAGGAGGTGGTGGCCACGCCTTTCACCTCAGTACTCCTGGGGGCAGAGGCAGACAGATCTCTGAGTTCAAGGTCCACCTGGCCTACGTTCCAGGACAGCCAGGGCTATACAGAGAAACCCTGTCTCAAAGTGAGTGGGAGGCATTTGCACCTATAAACAAAATCATCTTCAGTAACTATTTGATTAAAACCCTTTTCCATTGTGTTCTGAATGAAGACCACTGCCCACCTCACCCTCCACCATCCCACAGGAGCCCTGATGGCTACCCCTGCTTGAGATGAGTGTAAAAAGGATTCTGGCCATTTTATAAAACTCCAGATAGGCACTGCAACTTGGTCCAGTGGTGGTGAGACTGAAAACTTCAAACTAAACCTTGGATGTTGTCAACAGAGCCTCTCTTTCCCTTTTTTATATTAGTTTCTTTTTTTGAGAGAGAGAGCTCCAGTTTTCATTATATTTGCTCCTCCAACTCTTCTCAAATCCCCCCTTTCCCTGTTCACACAACTCTGTATCCCCTCCCCAAAACAAACCAAAAATCTTCAAGACCAGTTTTAGCTGTCCTAAACATTCTTGGATAAATGGTCTTCACTGGGGCATGGTTGACTTACCAGGGATCATACTCTATCCTGCCAGCAGCTCCCCACTCCTTGTGGTGACTGGTTTGGCTTGGGCTTACACACGTCTTGTCATATGTGCATCTGCCCCAGCTGCATCACGAGGACACTGCTTCCTTGTCCTTGCCCACCACCTCTGGCTCTTAGGCTCCTTCCCCCTTCCCTGAGCCTTGGAGGTGGGGAGAGGCTTAGGGCTGAGTACCCGGGGGTCTCTCATTCTCTCCACTTTACCCAGTTGTGGGGTCTGTGTTCATCATCATCTACTGCAGAGAGACGTTTCTCAGATGAGGCTTGAGATATATTGCCCTCCAGATGTATGCAGAAGGAGGCACGTAAAGGCAGCCGAGACCTCCTTCCCTTTGACCTCCTTCCCTTTTCATGAGACAGGTACTTGCTATACACCAAGTTGTCCTCGAGCCTCCCTATACTGCCCAGGCTGGTCTCGAACTCAGCACTCCTCCCACCCCAGCCTCCCAATGAGCTTCCAGGACCTTTTCTTTGTAGATGTGCATCCCTTTGAAGAGCAGCAGCCAGCTGAGTTTTGAAAACTGGTGTGTAGACATTTGTGGAAACAACAACCCAAGGAAGACAAGGAGGCTGCATTTAAAAACCTAGAGAAGAAACCACTTTTACAATTGTCCTTAATCCACTTGCCTAGAACATTCAAAAAGAATCCCCAAATATTCTTAAATGTTATGGAATTTACCAGCTATATCCACGCGGTAAACAAGACTTTTGAGATGATGTTTTTGATTGCAATAAAAACATTACATAACCAGAACACTTAAATCCCAACACCATTTATAAAGACTAAGGCCAGACTATGATTTGAAACATGACCTTTTTATGATTCATGGTCTTACATTTATGGTTTATTAACATACACCTTCTGAATATTTATGACTTTCTTTTCATCCACTAAAATTCATGCTATTTTTCAGCTTCTCCAGTCGGCAACGGTTACATCAAACCTCCAGTTCCACCTGCTTCGGGTACACACAGAGAGAAAGGACCACCAACCATGTTACCCATCAACGTAGACCCAGACAGCAAGCCAGGAGAATATGTTCTCAAGAGCTTATTCGTCAACTTTGCCACTCAGGCGGAGCGTAAGATTCGAATCATCATGGCAGAGCCTCTGGTGAGTATGGAGTATGAGAAGACCTCTTTTAAAATTCTCCTTTGCTCTGAACATGACTGGTGCTCTATCAAAAGACAAGGGAAAGATGTAACTATATATACTAAATAGGTCATGAGTCCCTAAACAGTACAGTGTCATAACAACTCCCCATGAGCGTTTACATTGTAGTGGGTGTTATAAGTCGCCTAGAGATGATTCTAGAGTACTCAGGAAGATGTGCATGAATGATAAGCTAACACTGTTGTCTTGGATTGGTTTCCTGTTGTTGTGATAGACAATATGACCAAAAGCAACCCGGGAAGGCAAGTGTTTATTCCATCATCAGCAGAAGTCACAGAAGAACCTAAGGGCAGGGACCTAGAGACAGGAACTGAAGCAGAGGCCATGGAGGAATGCTGTTTACTGACTCACTCTCCATGGTTTTCTATACAGCCTAAAATGCACGCACATTTTAGAAGAAGGGGAAGGAGGGAAGGACACACACACACTCTCTCAGAGAAGGAGAGAAAGAGAGAGATATTCATTGAGTCATTGCTTGGGGTCACATATAGATACTGTGACCCTCTACTCTATTTGGCAGTCTTATTGTTAAAGTTAAGACTCTCAAAACTACATACTTCTATAAGACTCCGTCCCAAGCTGCTTCCCTTAAGCCCACAAGAGAGTTGGTGAGAAGGACTCATGTTTGAGGTGACAAAGGCTAGCAGCCTCAAAACTGTATCTGGAGGGACTCAGGAGAGCCAACAGCTGATGACTCGGGAAAGGAAAGCACTATGGGTAATGTGGCTATGTACCGAGCAGGGTCTTCTAGGGCACTGATTTTGTTTTCACTTTCCTTTGTGGTTGGAATATTACATACTCGACTTCTTGGGGCTATTTTCTGTTTTTTTACAAACAGAAATATTCCTTTTCTTCAGGCTAGACCTCCCAGAAACAGACATGCTTATTAATTGATACCTAGAACTAAAGACTAAGAAAAGCTCATACACATTGTCAGTTCTGTGAATCTGAAAGAAGATTATTTAGCAGTTAACATTGTTTTGTTGTATGCTCTTCTGAGTTCCTTTGGGGTTTGTTGTTTTGAGACAAGGTCTGCCTGGAACTCATGCCTCCACCTCTTCCCATTGCCTGGGATTGCAGGCATGCGTCATCATGCCCAGCTATATCTAATACTTTAAGCAATTTGGTGTCGCTTCTATCTCAGATATAGATTAATGGATGAAAGGCAGGGGATAGGAGTCTATCTAAAGACTTGGGAAAAGGACACTAGAGGGAGAAATAATTCTGATTGACTCCCAAGACAGATCTGCTGTTACTATAACAGTTAAATAGATGGTGGACAACAAAGCCTTCACCATGGGACATTAAAATTCTATACATGACTTTTTGGTACCCAAAGAGCTGTCCTAAATGGAGGATACAAGATGGGAAATAAAAATGCCTTACAGAAATCAAATTTGTTTTCTTATCCATTAATATCTTTATAAGCATCTTTCACTTGTTCAGCAATGTTTCTGTTTGTACCCAAAAGATGCTCAAGTCAGAATCATTAATATTTATGAGAAAGTCAATAATTTTATTCTATTTTTTAATGCTTTATGGGGACATTTAATCACCTTGGTTCTTATTCACTGTTATCCTTGTTTTGTCTTTTTTGTGTGCTAAGCAAGCTAAGTGAGGTCATCTATGTCATTTTTATATTTTTATCTCAAAACATAAAAGTCAGAGGAAGAGCTCACTCTTGCTTAGTTCAGTGTCATTATCCCCGCTCAGTCATCAGTGATAGTTGAGCTGGGTATAGAACTCTGAATAGACTCTTTTGTCCTCTGGACCTCTAAACTAAACCTTTGAAACTCTGTTTCACTCAGTTGCTTCTGTGATTCCTGTTGAAAAGTCTCTTGTTTTATTTCTTTGTAGATTATTTACTTTTTATTCTGTTTGCTTTTATGGTTTTCTCCTTGCCCCTGGAGCTCTGTGCTTTAACTTTGTGTTTGCATGGGAATTGATTTTTATTTTGTGTTTGAGACTCTGATCTTTGAATTCAGACTCATATCACTCATTCATTCACTAAGTCTGGGGAATTCTTGACCATCCATTAACTGAGTATAGCCTTTTATCCTTTTTACCCATTCCTAGTACACATTTTCAGATACCTACCCCCTACCACCAGAGTCAAGGTTTCTTTGTATAGCCCCCTGGCTGTGGTGGAACTCATTCTGTTGACCAGGCTGGCCTTGAACTCAGAGATCCACCTGCCTCTGCCTTCTAAGTGCTGGGATTAAAGGTGGGCACCACCACCAACTGGCCAATATTTTTCCTTCTTCAAGCATTCTGTTATATGTCTCCTTCTCTTCTGTCATTACCAACAGTTCATCTCAAATGTGCTCTGAGTAATTTCCTCAGACCTATATTTTAATTCATTTATGTTCTCTTGGGCTTTGCCTGATATATTTCTTAAGCCACCTTTGCAGAATTTTAATTTCAGCAATTATATTTTTAAGCCCCAGAAGTTCTATTTATTTCCCTTTTAGTATCTAGTTAAAGGTTTCTGGGGCTTTACTTTATTTTGTTCCTCCCTTACGTTCACATGTCTCTTTTATGCATTTAGTCTTCCTCAGTGTGTGCTTTCTGTCCGCCTATAAGTGACTGTGCTGTGACACCAGCTTCCAAAGGCCTGTGTTTGTGGGTTTTGTGCCTGGTAATGTTTGCAAATAATAGATTGTCTTCATTTTAGAACAGTTTCTGTAAGGTCTTGTATCTCCAGTGTTCCACCACTGGAGGCCCAAAGCTTCCTTTGTCTTCATAGACAGCAGAAATGCTGTCGGGACGATGAGACAAAGAGCCCTCCCACAGGCAGCCACAATGCCATCTCCTTCTTGTGCATCTCATTTCTGCATTTTAAAAATTCGTGTATCCCATTCAGCATTCCTGAAGATTTCATGGGAGGTCTGTGGTCCTCTTGGTCCATTTTTCTGCTTTTATGATCTATGGAATTCTTGGCTTGCTTTCTACTCTGGTAAAAGTAAGAATAAGCCTCTGTGTATATAAGCCTGAGTGCCAGGTAGGATTCCCCAAAGCGATCAGAAAGGAAATGACAGGAATATCACCATCTCTCCCCTCTGATTCTTTCTGATAAATATCCCTAAGTCTGTCTCTCATCTTGTTTGAACTCTCATTTCATATGCTTTTAGCTCCCCGATTCAGCCCCATCCTTACTTCTCCACGCACCTGTATAAACCCACTTCCTGCCTGCCACCATGAATCTATGAATACTCAACCTCCTGGAATTCTCAGCTTCGCATGCATGCTTCATTAGAGTTACCATATTATCCTATTGGGCCAGGCACTGTATTCATTCAATTAAAATAATTTAGAGGAATAGAATAGAAATTTTATCGTTTTAAGAGCGTGTGTTGCTTTGTGGAGCTTTTGTTTATGTGTATACAGATCAGAACATAGTATAGACTCTCTTTTCACAGGGGTGGAATTTTCAGTTGAAAAAGCACCAAAAACCTAAAGAGAAACAACACCTGTGCCTCTGTGACTTCTATATCTACCCTCTCTGCTCTCCCCACATTCCCAGCTTTTAATGGTTTGAATATAGTAGATAGTAAGTGTTTTGTTTTTAAAGATTTATTGTTTTTATTTTAAGTGTGTGGGATAATGCTCCTGTACACTGTAAAGATTAATTACTCGTATTGGTTTAATGTAACTCTGATTGTCCTGTAGGCAGACAGGAAGTGCAGGTGGGCAACCAGCCTAGGAGATTTCTGGGAAGAGGAAAGGCAGAGCAACAGATGCCAGCCAGACTCAGAGGAAGCCGCATGAGAATGCTGCACTGAGAAAAGGTGCCAAGCCACATGGCTAAACATGGAGAAGAATTATGGGTTAATTTAAGTGTAAGAGCTAGTTAGTAATAATCCTTTACTACTGGCCCAGCAGTTACTATAATATTAAGCCTCTGAATAATTATTTTATAAGGGGGCTTCAGAATGGAGGATGGAAGAGATTCGTCTGGACCTCACGGCTGGGCGGGACCAAGAAACTTTCAACTACATATGTGTATGATTATTTTACCTGCATGCATATTTTTTGTACCACATGCATGTGTTTAGTGTCTTCCGAGGATAGAAGAGGGCCTCAGTTTCCCTGTAACTGGAGTTACTGGTGGTTGTTAGCCACTATGTAGGTACTGAGAACTGAACCCAGGTCCCCTGTAAGAGCAGGCAATGCTCTTAACAACTGAGCCATCTCTTCATCCTCAGTAAACATTTTATGAGTGAACAGGTATGCCAAGAAGTAAATGACTAAACCATTAACAGAGTATCTAAAAAAGGAGTAGCTTTGTGGAAACCCATGTACATCTTGAAGACTGTCTTGCTCATCTCTACACAGTTAGGGGCCTTTCTCTGTGCTTCTTACTTTACAGTCAGCATTCTATAATAAGCTGAACAGAAAAGGCATTGATTCTTGGTCTACTGCCTTGGGGCATCTGAAGAGGCCTCATTATTCATTGACAAAGTCACTACCTTGCCCCACTCCGTCAGTAGATGATCTCAGCCACAGAATGTCTACTATCACAATATACGAGTCTGTGTTTATGTAGCATCTGCCACTGAAGTCACAGGCTATTACTGGTCCCTTCGGCTTTTCCAACCAGGGAGCCTCATGAGTTTCCAGTTTGTTGACTGAAGGGATATAAAATTACAAATGATATGAGTAGATAGAAAGATAGAAAATTATTTTGGGCAAACTGATTTTGATTTGAATCTTGATTCTACCTCTTTAGGTGTATAGTCCTGGGCAATGTCAGTCTCAGTCCCCATTGCAGAATGAGTGTCAGTGCCTAGCTCCTGGGGTGACTGATGGAACATGTTGATATGCGTTGGGTACCATACACACACATGAGGCTCTCAACCTTTGTTACCATCTGATATAATCAGGACACTAGAATCAGCTAACTCCATCTTGTAGTGTTTCTTTGGAAGCCAGCCTCTCTTGGTGTGTACTCAAGTAGGGTGGAGACCTTGAACAAGCAGTTGACTGCCCACTTCTGGCCAGATTCTTCCCTTGAACTTGGTCATGATAAATGGTACAGTCGGAACTATTTCAAATCAACTCATATAGTGTCCTCTGTGTTCTTAGGTTTGGGAGGTGATGGAGGCCAACAAATATAAGTTCCCAATGGATGACAAGGCTACCCTCTCACTATGTTTCCAACAATATAGTATGCACAGATGCTTTTTGTTTGTGAGCAAGCATCTTGAGAAAAGGCAACTGAAGGAAGAAGGAATTTATTAGGGTTTATAGATCCAGAGAGAGATTCCATAATGGCAGAGAAAGTATGGCAGCAGACACTGGTGTAGGAATCTGACAGATCACATCTTCAACCACAAATATGAAGCCAAGAGGGTGAACTGGAAGTGGGGTGGGGCCATAAAACAGCAAAAGCCCGCCCACAGGGATACACTTCCTCCCGCAAGGCTGCACCTCCTAAAGGTTTCATAACCTTCTAAAGCAGCGCCACCTACTCAGGACCAAGTGCTCAAGCATGTGAGCCTGGGAGGGGAGGGGCATTTTTCATTGTAACCGCCACGAATATTAACAGTGAGGACCACAGCAGTGTAACCAGGATATGAAGTGGTCCCAACAATGATGATTTTCAGAGGCTTTCCGAGAAGAACGGCTATAAGTTCCTGAGGACAGGCATGCACAGAGACCACTGTGAACAGCACAGTGCCAAGTCATACTGAAAAGCCACTAGGCTACCATAGGAAATGATGGGTTGTTCCAGTAAATCCAGAATTTCAAGGAACTTTCTGTCTTCCAAGACTGGTTCCTTTATCTGACCCCGTCTCCTATAGTCTGACTGATGTTCAAAAAACTTAACTTTTCCAACACAGAACCACAGGTGACCTATGCTCCCAATAAAGACACTTAGAGGACCCCGCATTATCTAGTATAAGGTGAGAGGCAGTCAGGCAGCAGGTGGTAACCCTATTCTGTGCAGTCATAGCCAGAATATGAGCAATGAATGTTTTAACTCTTGCATCTCTGGAACTTTCCATTGTCTCTGTAAAGAACCCCAGTGGAAACTATTTGGAGCATTGGCAAATGCCTAAGTGTAGTTGGAAATTTCTGTCCCGGCCAGAAACTCTCAAATACTCAGCAGCCACTTCCCAAATAATTGACTCAGAGGCTTAATATTATAATAAATGCTGGGCCAGTAGTTTAGGCATATTGATGACTAGCTATTACACTTAAACTAACCCATGATCCTATTTATGTTGTGCTACCTTTGCTTCAATGTAACATTCTCGGGACAGGGCACAGGACCACATTTGGTCCTTCCTCTGCATGTCTGGTGTCTACTGCTCTGCCTTTCCTCTTCCCAGTATTCTCCTAGTCTGGTTGGCCCACCTGTACTTCCTGCCTCTGCTGGCTAAATACAAGTGAATAATCTTTACAGTATACACAACCACTATTCCACAGCACCTAAGCCTAGAACATCCAACAAGAAGGGTGCTCAGATCCCTTGACAAAAGAGTTGGAAAGAGCTGTGGTTTTGTTTCTGACTCTGGAATCTTGGAAAAGGCAAACACACACACGGGGATTTCAGAAGCAGCCATTCTTTCGCCTTGTCCTTTGGCAAACACTGAGGTGGGAGAGCCGAGCTCAGGTGAAAGACTTTGTGAAGGTGGGATTTGCCTGAGTCAGGTGAACTGTCTCTGACACACACTGGCTCAGACCCTGGCAGGGTCTTTCCAAATGAGGTTCTGTGCCCTGTCTTGAGCTCAGGGGTAGACTGGCAGCTGTGACCATTCATAACGATGTTAATTGAGTTACCGTAGAGCTGGAACAGAGGCTTAAAAAAGGCATAATGTAAACCTAGCTGGTTTGCTGACATCAAAGAAATAAATGAGGCTGAACATAAACTGGAAGTAACACAAACTATTTTCTTGAAGCAGAAAATCTTTGAAGAATCTACGAAACAAAACTATTGCAACACCTAGTGTATGTGGTGAAGGATGCCTTAAGAGCAAACCTGTATGAACTATAGTCACAGCCAGCTGGCAACTGGAGGGTTAAGCAGTTCTCCAGTGATGGCATTAGAGCATACTAAAGTTCCAGGTGCTGGATGGGGGTCTGTGACAAACCTCTGTCTCTAGGCTCAGGCTTTGTTTCCTGGGAGTTGGTTTTAGAGCTGGCCTGAGGACAACTTAGTGTCCATTGACACAGCAGGATGCCGTGCTGGGACTGAGACTGCTGGGGCCACCACCAGCAGTCTCCATGGAAGCAGGATTTCCAGTTCTCATTAAGCTTGATTATGGCTCTAAGTAGTGAAGCCTTAGGCAAGTGAACCTCTGCTCCTCCCCACCCCCTTTTCTTGTGAATCTAGATTCTATCTGGTAAGAGGAACAGACCCAGGTTAGGATGTTTGCTATTTGTATCACAATAAACCTTTTTTTTTTTTTTTTTTTTTTTTTTTTGACTAAGGATTCAGTGACAGAATATTTGCTTGGTGTATGCAAGGCCCAAGGTTCAATCCCCACCACTACCACTCCCAAAATAAATCAACTGACCAGGGCTGGAGAGATGACTCAGCAGCTAAAGCACTGGATAATCTTCTAGAGGACCTGGATTCCATTTCTAGCCCCCACATGGTGGCTCACAACTATCTGTAACTCCAGTTCCAAGGGATCTGATGCCCTCTCCTGGCCTCCACAGGCACTACATGCACATGGTCCACATACACACATACTGTAAAAAACACCTTTACATGCAAAATAAAAATAAGTAACTTCAAAATAAGTGAATAAATATCAATCAGTCAGTAAAACAATAATTCTATAAATCAGTTTTACCTTCCTCAGTCCGGAGACTGAACATATAGCCATCATTTTTGCATTTCAACTTCAGGTGGCTTGTGTTGCCCTCAGACTTGCAGATATCAAAAACATCATAAAAATCATACCCTTTCATCTGGAGCCCATCTTAAATATTTAATGAGTTTGTGAGTTGGGAAATTCTTCTGCTCTGAGGGACAGAATTATTACCACTAATTAAGTTGGATCTTTACATGCCAGATCCTTGATTTACAGACTTACAAACCTCACACTAGTGTGTGTCGGGATGGCCAAGCCTGGAAGAGGGTAATTTTCCTGTACCATTGATCCTTCCCATCTTTCTGTGCTAAGAAAACAGTATGTGTTTGTTGGCTGGGGATGTGTAAACAGCAGGGACACGACCTTCAGATTTCTGCCCGGTGGTTTCAAATCTGCGTCCCTTCTCTAGAGAGAGTGGCTCTCTCTAATCTGAGACCACTGATGCTTCAACATGTCTGATGAAAGGGCACAGGAAACAATCTATGTTCAGCTCCCTGTTGAGTGATGAAAGTTAGGGCCATACTGTTCAGAAGACAGACGGGAGGACTTCTGGTAGTATGGAGAATATTTATGCCATGCCCGACAAGGAACTGGTTGTTTTTCTGTGTATAATTAAGCCAGTAACTTTTGAACCAGCTGCTTGGTAGTGAGACACTTTAGGCTTGTGCTTCCCTTTCTTACCTCTCTCTTCATCCTCACTGTAACCAGAACATAACCAGCGACTAAAAGCAGAGATAATAGCCAAGGAAAGATTCCCCTGGGCAGCTGAATGAGATCCCAGAGTCACTTCTCTCTGCGTGTGGCTACACCTGAAGTTTGTTTTTCTGATTGGGAGTATGCTGGAATCATGTAGTTGGAAAAACCTTTCTTTTGTGACTCCTAAATAGGATTTTTTCATCAGTGAAATGAAATTTAATGCCCTACTATAGTCCTTTTGAAACTCAGCAAATAAACCATTGAAAAGTATCTTGAAATAGGAAAAAAAAATCAAAGGGCTTTGTGTTCTAAATTATTATTTAATTCCTCCATGGGTAAGGCTGTAATTTATTTATTTTAACATTTTTATTTAGTCTTTGACATTTCCATTTATGTGCATAATGCATGTTAAGTGTACTCCCCCAACTCCCTCTCTCCAACTTTTACCAGGACCCCCCCAACACACACACACACATCTCCCTCTCAAGTTCATGTCCTTTTAAAAATAACTTACAAGGTTGAATTAGTGTTGCCCATATGCACATGGGTGTGGGGTCATACACCGGGATTCAGGCAATTACCAGTGGCCACCCCTCCCAAAGGAAAGTGACTCTCTCCCCCAGAAGGGAATCTTATTCCCTCCCCCTGTGTGTGTGTGTGTATGAGCGTGTGTGTGGTGTGTGTGGTATATATGTGTGGGGGGGTGTGTATGTGTGTGTATATGTGTGTGTGGAGGGGTGAGAATGTGTGTATGTATTTGTGGTATGTATGTGTGTATATATGTGTGTGTATATATATGTGTGTGTGTGTATATAAGTGTGTGTGGTGTGTGTATGAGTGTATGAGTATGTGTGGTGTGTGTGGTGTGTATGTGTAGTGTATGTGTATACATGCGTGGTGTGTATGAGTGTATGAGTATGTATGGTGTGTGTGTATCAGTGAGTGTGGTGTGTGTGTGTGTGTGTAGTGTGTGGTGTGTGTGGTGTGTGTGTGAGTGTATAAGAGTACGTGTATGTCTGAGTGTGTGTGATGTGTGTGTATGAGTGTGTGTGTCTCTGTGTTTGTCATGTCTGATCTTTATTCTACCTATAGGAGAAGGTATGTGCAACGGTGCTCTCCAGTTCCATCCATGTTTGTGGATAAGACACACTTCCATGCATCTTTATAATTACTGTAAACAGTAAAACTCCACTGTGTATATTCTTTATCTTCATCTGTTGATGTGTTTAATCGGGGTCCATACCTTGGCTCCTGTAAACAGTGCCACAATCACCTCATATGTAGGCATTTCTGCTGTATGCTGACCTAGATTCCTCCAAGTTTCTACCCGGAGCAATACACATGAATCACAAGCTAACTCTATTTTTGGCCCCTTGAGGAACCCCCAATTCTGTTTTTCCACTGTAGATACCCTACTTTCCAGTGGATGGGTCCTTTCCCCGGCATCTCGTCAGATGTTCTGCCTCTCTCCCTGATGGCATCCACACTACCTGGGAGGAGATGGAATTTCAATGTCCAAATAAATTCAATTTTTCTCTTTCCCACTGTGCCCTTTCCCTTCTGACTTCTTCTGACAACTAACAGAGGCATCGTTTTTAACACAAGTAGGAGATCATATGGAAATATTTCATATTTTATAGTGAAAAAAATTAGTAATAAAAAAGTAATTGCCACCAAATGCTGGTAACTCAAGGCCAGTCTCCAGATCCTATATGGCAGGAGAAAACAACTCCTTCAGAATGTTCTCTGATCTTCATAAGCCGTGGCACATCCCAACGCATGCACACACACTAAAAAAATGGAAAGAGTATTTTATTTAGAATTCACACATATATAATGTGTTTGAACCTTACCTACTTTCCTTCTTCCCAATGCTTCTCATCATGTCCCCCTCCCAACTTGAAGGATATTTTTTCTCTTCTGTCAATCTGATAGGCATTGGGTCCATTCAGAGATATCTATATGCATGACTGTGTGGGACCAAGAGCTGAAACATGAGCAGCTTCTCGGGCTCACATCCCTGAAGAAAACTGAATCTCTATCCCTTCGTGGCCATCAACAACTCTTAGTTCCGCAGACCGGAACAGGACTTCATCAGTCTCCTCCCACCATCCATGCTGGGATTTTAACTTGCTTGATTTTTGCCCCCCCCCCCTCCCCGAGTTGGGGTTGGTTTCTTGTTTGGTTTTTCAAGGCAAGGTTTCTCTGTGTTGTCCTGGCTGTACTGGAACTTTCTCTGCAGACCAGGCTGACCCCACAGAGATCTGCCTGCTTCTGCCTCCTGAGTGCTGGGATTAAAGATGAGTTCCTGTGTTCAATGGCCCCATCACAGGCAGAAACACTGGTTCAGTTCAGCATCCACTCCCTCCGGCTCTTACAATCTTTCCACTGCCAGTCTCAGCAGGAAGGGGCGTGATGTAGAATTATTTATAATGCATTCAATTATAGGGACTAAAGGTGTCATTCAGTGGTAGAGCATTTGCCTGCCATGCACAAGACTCTGGTTTTTAGTCTTAGCAGCAAAATAAATAAGCAGATAAATAAATGCATAGCACTGGTAAAGTTTTGAATGTTCCTCTTTTGATGTAGTATGGTTATGTTTCCACACAGCATTTTAAGTTTTGACATTTCTAAAAGTCATCAGTATAATTACAGCAGTAAAGACGTTTGCTGTGGCATGGTAGCAATTTTTACCTGGCCAAATCTTGATATCTGCTTTTCATTGTTATCAGTTCTGCAGATATTCATATTGGTATCTATGCATATATCCAATGCATTTCTTGACATACAATATTCTGTTCCACGTTCCTAATACCTTTGGAGATTTCTTTCTGTTCAGTTCCTAAACTTGGAACATCCCAGGCAGTTTTCTCAACACAGCTCAGCACTACAGAGTACAAATATTCTAGAAGCAAGTCTAGCCTGTGAAGGCCACAGGGAAAAGTGAGAGGTGGCTGTCGTGGTGATTTATGTGGAAATAAAGAACAGTCAGGGGCATCTCAGTGCAACCGGAGGTCAAGAGAGTCAAGTACTGAAAATGACCACCATTTTGGAAATTCCGAGGGTCTCTGGGGAGGCTATTTTCAGTGGTGAGAGAACAGCCAGCTTGTAATGATTTAAGAAATACCAAAGGGGAGAAGAGAAGATGGGAACTGTCTGGCAACACAGGTGGAGAGTGACAGGAAAGGGCCAGCTGTCAGAGGGGCGGGTGTAGGGAGAGGACACAGAGATGAGCATTGTGATGGCTGGGAGAGGCCCGTGGGAGAGACTGAAGATAGAGGCTGTGAGGAGCTTCTGTGTGGAGTGTGGACCTGAAGAAACGGCCCAAAACCCAGCCAGAGGAACTACAGTCCATTTATTAAATATAGCGGGTCTGTAAAGAACTAAGCTAAGACCAATAAAATAAAAATTACCAACAACAGAGAATGGAATTCAGAAACGAATGAAGGTTAGTGTTTCATGGAAGCTATTATACAAAGAGAGGAGTGTCTGGGAGCCATTCTCTGCTGCAATTAAAATGAAGATTAACTTTGTAGCCAAATTTAATTGAAGTTTCCCCTTCACTGTTCAGATAATGGATTTGGTGTTGGGGTTGTTAAATTTTGACAGACAAATAGGCTCCACTGACAAGAACAGAGTCAGCTGCAAATAGGACAGGTCGTCTCATGAGGTTTCATTTCCAAAAAATAAGTATCCACATAGTCTTAACGGCTTTGGGTCTACCATCATGCTTCACGGCATATTTTCAGCCCACTGCCACAGAGAATTGTCTGCCTATATCTTTAACTTCCTTGGGACAGTCAGAATCATTCTCTTGATCTTGAATTATTTCCCCCAATGCTTTGGGTGAAAAATCAGCATACATTACAGAAATTCGTTTTTATTAGCTGGAGGGAATAAGGGGGAACCAGATGTATCTAATCCTGCAAGCGCACATCCCCATGCATCCAAGGATTTTAACTAGTACTCAGTAGTTAATACTAGAAGTTGCTCAGGGTGTCAGAGAATGATATTCACTGTTACCTGTAGACAAGCAGAGGCAAATGAGTGATCTGTGCAGCAGACAGTCCACACAATTCATACCCTCAGGTGCCTGGCTGCCTCACCCCCACACCCCCATCACAAAGGAGTTGTTTGCAGTGAAAAGTTATTATTATTCAGACCATGTTTTTAAAGTCAAGTTAGAGCTATCATTAATAAGATATGGAGAAAAATATGATAGCCCAGAAAATATCTTGTGCATTGTTTTTCTTTGGTTGAGGCTGAAATATCATTCTGGCTACTGCCTGGAGCCCATAGTTCAGGTCTAAATGCTTTGGAGGATTTGTAACAATTGGGTCCCCAGTCCAACACTATGAAAGATACTATCACCATGGTGACGGGATACCACAAGAGTCAGCATGCTCTTCTGCCTGGTGAGAAGGGGAAGCTATCTGAGATTAATTTTGAAATTTTTGACAACTCATATATAATGTGGGATATAAATTTATATAATGTGAATTTTCTTTCTATGGTTATAATATTCAAAGCCTTTCAGCTAATGGTACACCAAACATGTTCTCATAAGCAAAAAGCCGTGCCTCAAGACTTGCAAAGTCTAGTGCTTGGCTGAAGCGTGATTTTGGTCATTTTAATGATCACCCTCTGCCATTCCATTAAATTTTCTATGAATTAACAATTAAAATTAATGTCTTGTGGCTGGAGATGGCTCCCAGTTAGGAGCACTGTTCTTCAAAGGACTTGGGTTCAGTTCTCAGCATCCATATGGTGCTCACAACTGTCTATACCTCTGCACACACATGATACTCAGACACACAAGCAGCCAAACACTGATATACATAAAGTAAAAAAATAAAAATAATAAAATAAAGATTT
Organism: Phyllotis vaccarum; assembly: GCA_033318265.1. Classification (NCBI taxonomy): domain Eukaryota; kingdom Metazoa; phylum Chordata; class Mammalia; order Rodentia; family Cricetidae; genus Phyllotis; species Phyllotis vaccarum. The sequence continues at coordinate 136,785,664 of JARWLC010000009.1, read as the reverse complement.
ATTAAAAATATCAAAGTTTTTCTAGTGATATAGGCTTTTTGCTTTTGTTTTAGTTTGGGGTTTTGGGAGGTTTTTTGTTTTGCTTTGTTTTGTTTGTAAAGAGAGGACATTTACATTTTATAATGTGCTCCCACACTATTTTTTACAATAGAATTTTCGGGTTAGAGAAACATTTGAGGATGTTCAAGTTGAAATCTTAGTATCGGTAGGGGTGTTATACATTATCCCAAGGATATGTGGGATTTGGTTTTAGCTCCTGGACGCTATACAGGAGGGCACTTGTCGACCTCAAAATAATCTAGATAGTAATGGCACCAAAAGAAATTTCCCCGAGAGTAGCAGCCCCCTGACAGGCCACTGACAGGGTGACAGTCAATTCTGCTCATCTTTTCAACGCTACAAAGTGGTTTGTTTATTTGTTTTTCTCCCCATTTTTCCTAAATGGTAACTGGAGCTTAGGGAAGATAAGAGCCACCCAGGTCACCATGGATGTTGTGGGTCCCCATCCCATGACCTCACATGTCCCTCCAGCTCCTGTCATAACTAAAACCTGCCAGGATGTAGGCAGATGTCACGCTCAACAGTCTGAGTCTCCTGTGAGCCCCCTGCCCCTCTAGGCTAAGCATGCTAAAGGGTATGATTCCAAAGACAGTATAATTTGGGTTTGCTTCCTGAAATGTAGCTTGAGTGGGTCCCTGTTGGAGTTTAGGGGACCCACTGAGCAGTCAGAAATAAGAAATGATTTATTGAAGGTGCTCCTTGAATTCCTAAGATAAAATTGCCTCAGAACCATGGGCCTCTTGAGACTTGTAACTGTCTGAGATCTGGCGTTGTTGGCCACCTTCCTCTTAGGCGTTAAGGAGCACTTGGTGTAAAAAGTCTGTGAGGTGCCCTCATAGCTGGAACACACTGAAATTATTTGAACATAGGGCAAACATCTGTGGCTTCTCTTTGCCCTTTTTAGGAAGAGATGGACACAAAAAGCATTAGAGGTATGTTTTCTTAAGTGAGGGGGTGGGGGAAGGAGGGACAGGGTGGAGGGACACAGCAATAAGATTCACAAGTGAGGGGGAGCATCCTTTCCCTCTGCTGAAGCCTCTGACCGAAGACAATTTTGCAGGGGCAGGGTGGGTAGGGAGCCTTGCTCGCTGATTCAAGTGGAGAGAAGGCAGCTTCAGAGACCTTTACAGGCCAGGCACTGTCTTCCATACACTTTTCAGTATTTTGTTTGGAGACAGGTTCTCATACTGTAACCCAGGTTGGCTTTCAATTTTCTCTTTTCTAGAATATTTTTCTTTGACATTTTACACATGTATATAATATAACTTAATCACACCCATCTCAACTTCCCATTTCCCCCATCCCCCAACACACCACTTCCCCTGTTCGCTCAAACCCCCAAAACATCTCCTCCCATTCACTCAGACCCTGAAACAAATACTTTTCATTCCTGCAGACCCCCCAACAGATGCCCACCTGTTCTCTCAGAACTCCCAACAAACCCCTTTCCCATCTTTATGTCTTCTTTCTTTTTAATAACCCACCAAATCTAGTTAGCTCTGTTTCCCTCCTTCCCTCCCTGCCTCCCTCCCTCCCTCCCTCCTTCCCTGCCTCCCTCCTTCCTTCCCTGCCTCCCTCCCTCCTTCCCTGCCTCCCTCCCTCCTTCCCTGTCTCCCTCCCTCCCTCCTTCCCTGCCTGCCTCCCTCCCTCCCTCTACTCCCTTTATCTTTTAGATTGTGTAAGGTTCTGTCTCCCAGGTCTGCCCTTAAACCCCCAACACTGATAAAGCCATACTGATACTAAGCTGATATTTGTAAGATTTAAATGTCAGTTATATTCTCTGCCTGAAGTCATCTTCCAGGTGCATAGGGACATAGTCACTTGTGTGAATCTGTGTCGGGGTTCAGGAAAGTCAGACAAGTGACAGGACAGTGGGATTGCTGACCAGAACAGCTACAAAGAAAATGCTGTATATATAATAACAGGTGCTGTTAATTCCCCAGGGCAAGAATTTGAAAGCAAATTTGAAGCAAGCTTTATTAAATATTGGCCAGGACAATGGACACTGCCCAGGTCCATACCCAGGATTCCCAGAGTATGGTGCCAGATGATAGTAGTCAGAGGCTTAGTAGGGCAAACCCACAAAGCCACATGCTTCCCACCTTCCATCGGTGCAAGCATACATCCTGATTTACTTCCTGCCTATATTCCTCTCGACTTCACGTGACCAAGCACATTCTGTACAGCGGGGACAACCAAGCTTGTTTACAGAAGGTTTGTCATCTTACATGACCAACAGCCCCCAGCATTTCAGGAAGTTATCTGTCCCTGGGCGAGTGGAGTATACGGGGTAGAGACTCTATGTTTTATAGATCACATAGTAATTAAAACTTAAAACATAACTTTAACCACCATAGTAATAGACTGGAAAGGGGGATAGAAAGCCATAATTTTGAAAATTAACTTAATACCAGTCTTCAAAGAAAATAATTAAAATAGCGTATTTGAGTACATATAGATAAGAGATTCAGTACGTTCTTTTACTGAGACATCCAGCCCACATTCTTAACTAATGGACCTGAGTATTGTGTGGGACATTTACTTATTCTACTGACTGGGACTGTTTGCAGAACATTGCTTCCTTCCCACCTATACAGATGTGTACACAGGAGGTGCCATTCCTTCCCACTATTTGTAGTGAGAAAAAATTACTTTAGGGTGTGGCTGCCCTGGTCGCACACATAACTACTCCCAGAACAGAATTCTGTTGTGAGGGAGAGTGTGAGAAAGGAGAACCCTTTGGAAATGTAGCCTCTTGACACATGACAGTGTCTGCTTTGGGTTGTACTTCAGTCTCATGTATTGGCAAATCCCCAATTTTTGAACTTAAATAGAATAAATATTTATGTAGCTATAGTGCAGAGCCACAGAAAACTATCATAGAAGCCATGATACCAACTCTGCCATCATGTGTGGATTTAAGCAATAGATACTAAGAAAGACTCTCTTACATATTTGGGGATCTCAGTGTGTGTCATGGTTGGAATAAAAACTACCAGCACGAAAACAGCTTATAAGATTAACAGTGGAGGTGATTGGCAATACCATAAGTGTACTTAATGGCACAGAATTATCTATTTAAAATGGTAAATCTTATCAATGTTTTCCACAATAAAATTTTACTCTTTTTTTATTTATTGAGACAGACTTTCACTATGTAGACTTGGCTAGCCTGGAACTTATATGGAGACCAGACTGGCTGTGAACTCAGAAATCTGCCTGACTCAGCCTCCCAAGCACTGGGATTAAAGGTGTGTGTCACCACACCTGACAAATTATATATCTAATTTTAGCTCACAAATGCTAAAAAGAGCATAGGCCCTTAACCCACCACCAAGTTCTGCTCTTCCCCCAGAATCTTTAAGTGTTAAGAGGAACTGCTAGAGGTTTCTGCCTATGTGACACTTCCTAAGAAGTAGGAGAGGCATGTGGGGCATCATCCATGCACACATCTCTCTGGAAGGTGGCCTTGTACCATGAAAAGTAGGTAAGAGAAAGGATGATGGAGCTTTACAAGCTTGGAAAAGTGAGGTGGAGGCTGGCTCACAGATCCCTGAGAACTGATGTTTGAATGATAAGCAGGCATTGATAACGCAAAAGGGTACCCCTGACCACATTTCTCTCTCAACTCTCTTTCCATGTAGCAAGAACCACCGTGTGCTGCCCAGCCTTCCTCCCAGCCTGTAGGCTGGGCACAAAGTGACCTCCCCAGTCCGGATAAATAGAGAAAATTCAGGCAGGAATTCTTGCCCCGCAACTGTTCCAAGGATGTTTGTGGGACCTGACTGGCACCTGTTTCCACATCGTTATTGCTAATGTTTGCATTTAGCTGGATTTACAAAGAAAACATCATTGTAAGATGCAGGAAATGTTTCCTAGTTTATCAGAGAATATACCCTTTCTATGCAGCAAGCCAGATCTGTTGGTTCCTACATTATTCTTTTCCTCTCAGCCTCAACTCTAGATCCACTCCCCAATTTGTATGTTCTGGACAGCATTCACTCTCTTACGTTTCGGCGCAAACAATCTGACATTGTGTAGTCCCTAAATGAGAAAGGGCAGTTGATTCCTAAGTGTCTTGGGGAAACCTCAGGGGTTTGGACTGAGGCTCTATAATGGCACCTGTCACGAGAAGGCTGCCACAGTTGAAGGCCAGCCAGGGTGAGGATGGGGCTCGCATCAGCCTTGGGTATATGTCAGCTTTGTGACTGGGGAACATTGGAGAAGCGAGGAAGTCATGGGGTATGTGACTGGCTAATGTGGTGACATTTTTCTAGGACATTTATTTGTACTGGCCAAATACAAATTTTACATACACACATGCATTCGCATATGTATGCAGATGTATATACACACACTCATATTACTTTTACATGTCTATTATTATTATTATTATTATTATTATTATTCATGTACTAGTTTGCTTTCTGTTGTGGTGGTAAAACACTGACCAAAACCAACTTGAGGAAGAAACATGTTTAATATCAAGCAAAGCCATGTTAAGAAGGAAGGAGAGGCCATGGAGGACACTGCTCACCACCTTGTTTCCCATGGCTGCTCAGCTACCGTTCTTATAGAACCCAGGACCACCTTCCCAGTGACTCATACTGCTCACATGCTCACACGGGGCTGGACCCTCCTCCATCAACAATGAGCAAAGGAATACTTTTTAACTTACTTAAAAACCAGCACCTTCTTGTTCTATAAAGTGAAAAGTGAATGAGAAAATTTTAACAATAATGATATTTCTCTTACAGTGTTTAAAACTATGGGTAATTATACGTATATGTTGTTTTGTTGTTGTAGGAAAAGCCATTGACAAAATCTCTCCAGCGTGGAGAAGACCCCCAGTTTGATCAGGTATGTGACATACTGCTTCACACGCTGTGTGTTTTCTGTTTATTTCAAAGTGTGCAAAGCCATATTTGATGTAGCTTAGGGTCCAGGGAAGAGCTATAAGGAGCCGAAGATGGAAGCAGGGGGCAGGATGCTCACTATTAGGATGAGAATTTTTTCAAAGCCATTGATGTGGTTGTAACACCATACCCTCAGGGTCTGGAGAGATGGCTCAGAGGTTAAGAGGACCCACATGGCGGCTCTCAGCCAGTTCCTGGGGATCCAACAGTCATTTCTGGCCTCCAAAGTCACTGTATGCACAGGGTGCACATACACGCATCAAGCAAAACACTTAAACATATACTAAAAACTTAATGAATCTCTCAAAAAGTCTAGTGCCCTCAGCATCTAATGGGCGTTAGAGACATTCAGGAGATGCCCTGTGATTTGAATTAAGTTCAAGAAGAATATAAGTAGACCTTCAGTGTTTTGCCTTGATTTTCCCTAAATCTTTGTATACCAAAGTTAGAGGCCAAGGAAAGATGACCTACAGGGAATTCCACAGAAAAGTCAGCTTCCTCTAAGTTAGTTGTAGTCTGTGATACAGGTGTCTGCACTAGAACTTGCTTATGGCTTCATCCTGTTCTCTCCAGTCCTGCCAGTCTTCATGGCACACACCTAGAACCCCAGCCCCTTCAAGGCTGAAGTGAGAGGATATAAACTGGGGGCAAGCCTGAGCTACAGAGTAAAACCCAGCTGGGGGCAAGCCTGAGCTACAGAGTAAAACCCAGCTAGGGACAAGCCTGAGCTACAGAGTAAAACCGAGCTGGGGACAAGCCTGAGCTACAGAGTACAACTCAGCCATTAAGTAAAAAGAGAGATGTGGATACAGGTAGTGGTAGAGTGCTGGCCTAGCATGTCCTAGATTTAATTCTCAGTACTGAAGAGAGGTTGGGGGGGGGGGGGTAGAGAATAAATTGACAGCTCTGAAAGAAAAATCGCCTCAATAATCATTATAAAAAACATGGAACCTTAGGCTCCAGTGGAGAATATATATTCAATGCTAGGAAATGAACAGTACTGAGTACATGACTCTAGAAGGGAGACATTCTAGTCTTATCACTTTTCATATTTAGGGACATATAGAATGATATGTAGAAAGACATTGGAGGGGTTTGGACGGTGCTGCCAACACACAGGACAAAGGATCTTCAGACCCTTTAGTGGGTCTGAGGTATCTGAGGCCAAAAAATGCTTAGTGCCCTGTGGCCTAATACACCCTAGGGGTTTTATGATCTGGGAACCATGCAGAAAGAACACACATAGAGCTTTGTGTTTGCAGACCCTCAGGCTTTGCAAGTTTGCTGTATTGAAGCAACATACACTACAGAGATACAATTCTCTGTGACCTGTGTTGCCCAGGGACAGTCACAGGCTGGTGTTGAGGTGCAGCTTCCAGAGCTGCTGGTGACCCCGGCTTTGCTCTAGGGCTTGCAGACTTGGCTGCTTATCTGGACTCTGGTGAGATGGAGGGTGGACCCCGCCCCTCTGGCCCAATTATGTCACTTGTGGTTGTTACCATTACCGGATGGGTCGGAGAGCCTTAGAGAATGTGTCCATGTGTTTGATGTTGCCATTAAGTGGCAGACCTAGGCTCTTTTTGCTTCCTTCATTATTTATCATTCACTTCACATGCTTTTTCATTTCATTTCATATTCTTAGTCTTCTTATCCTGATGACACTCTCTTTTCTTGAGAAAAAAAAATTTCCATAACTAAATGTATCTCCTTCCTTATTCACTAAATTCTTCTAAATTAACACGGCAGTGAGTACTTATCCCAAATCATTGAGCTCGTAATGCTGCAGTATTCACAAAGTTATCCCAAATCTTTCAGCTTAACTATAGTTTATTCAACATTGTAGAAACATAATGCCTTTTGGAGTTAGGCAGACCCGTGCTTAAATCTCAACTTCCACACTGAACTCACTAGATTGTTTTAAAAATTATAACATAAAGTGTGGCCCATGGACCTGTATTATGAACACCATCTGGTGGCCCAAAGCTATATACTCCACAGCTCAACAAGAACCCCAGGGGGCCCATGTTGTCAGGTCTGTGTTCTAATGAGGGTTAATGAAAGGCTGGGAGGTTAATGAGAGTTTTTGAGAAGTTGTAGACTACTACAATATCTTTGTTCGCTCCAGAAAAAGACTACTAACCAGGCCGCCACCAGCAATCACTCGGGCACATGCTGTCACTATGACTCCACCCTTAAGGCCATGTTCATACAGTACCCATACAGAAGAGGCACTCTGCCAAAAATAGTATGTCGCAGATTACATCACTATTATTAGAGTCCCCAAACATCTGATGTCAGCCATTTTGTGCTAACTCAGAGCCACCCCTGATCATGTCCAGTGTCAGCTAACTCATACTGAAAATCCATATCGGCACCATCTTGTCTAAACATAAACTTCTGTTCCCTATATGTGTATGCACGGAAAGCTTGAAAAGGCCCATTCTGTACCAACATTGTCTGAAAAGATGCTTTAAGTGTGGACCAATAGTAAGATGTTCACCCAGAACCATAAAGCAAGAAGCACTGCACCACACACATCCCAGAGCAACATTGGCCTCTCCCATGTAGAAGAGTCATCAGCTGAACCTTTTCTGGTTAGTTTCTTCCCACCTATAACCAGGATTCATCAGCATCACCATCAGCAATCTACTGTTGAAATGGTTTTAAGATGCCTAAAAGGAGGTCCCTGGGGTTGGAATCACATATGTTTCAGAAAAGGGAATACTCTTTTAAGTTTCCTACAGTGTGCGTATGTTAGGAAAGAGGTCAGCCTGCACAGGTGGAGTGGCTAAGATGTGGAGGCCCCAGAGCCAGTGGGATGGGGCTTCATCCTTCACGTGTCAGTATCAAAATGGTCTAAGTGAGAGTCTCATGTTAACACCAGGAGGCTGTGTTCATGGACGAGCACTGGATGACCTTTGAAGAACAGAGGCATTGGGAGAGCTTGGAACTCACAAAGATTTGACATGGACTAAAGCAGAGGCAAGGAGACTCATACTACTACTCGCTACTACTAATATTATTTAAGAATTATCAATATTGTTGAAGAAACAGAAGACATTAAACCAATGCAAACCAACTTTTGAAGCAATTTCTACTTTTGGTTCAACAAAGAGTGCCTGGAATATGCTAGCTGTATGTGATGGCTGATCTCAGTAGTTAGCCTCTCATACTTGGGACATCAGACTGCCACATGGGGATGTCTGTGGTCCATTCTCTTGATTGTTAACTGATGTAGGAGCCCAGCCCACTTTGGGTGGTACCACTCCCAGGCAGGTGGGCTGTATAAGAAAAGGTTGCTGAGCCACTTGGAACAAGCCAGTGAGTAACTCTCCTCCTGTCTTTGAGGCTGTTCATGCTTCCAGGTGTGTGCTGTGAGTTCCTGCCTTTGCTTTCCTTAAGGATGAACTGTGAGCTGGAAGCCAAATAAAGACTCCCCTCCATAGATTGGTTGTGCTCAGAGTTTTAGCAGAGCTACAGAAACCTACCTAGGACACCATGCATGTGTACAGATATGATAGAAGTCCTAACCTCAAGAAATTCTCAGTTCCAGAAGGAAGACAGTGCCTTCTGCTTAGAATTCCACCATGGGAAATCTAGAGGTACATACATGTTCAAGTTAATCCAGAAGTTCAGAGACGAGAGTAGCAGATGAATATCACAGTGAGTCATCAAAGTGAAGTGACTTTATCATCCAGATGGGCAAGGTACGACCCATGGATAAAGGTGTTAAAAGGAGGAGTTAAGTGGAAGGTGAGGCAGAGGGAAGCTGGGAGGATGCTCCATTGCAGCAGGTCACAGGAACCACACCAGGGGAGCCTGGACCATGTTCTGTAGATTAGGATTATCAAGCAGAGGAAAAGTGTGCTTACAGGCGAACAGTGAGAAAGACTATAAGTAAATTTTAGACCGGGGATACTCCTATCTTTCTAGCAAAATAACAAGACTGTTCCTGTATCTGGTCACTCAACAGTCAATTTTGAAAGGGCGAGCAACTAAATGAAGATTTAAAACGCAGGAAGACCCACCAAAGAAAGGAGTACCAGGAACTGGGAGAAAGCCTAAGAAGATGGTGCTATCCAGGGCACAACTGGGGACACTGGGAACATTAATCATAATAAAGAAACATTGAGGGTATAGAAAAAGCAAAGGGGTAGATTGGATTTAAAAGCTAAGGGATGTTGGATGTGAGGGAAATCTTGGCTGCAGGCACTGTTTATTGGAGTGTTGAACATGTATTCTTCAGACACGTCTTCCTAGGTAGCCTTGACTCACCTCTGATTCCCGCCCCCAACACACACACACACACACACACACACACACACACACACACACACACACACACACACACACACACACACACACACACACACACACACACCTACACCTACACCTGACTCTCACACCTTTCTCAAATGCTGGGATCCCAGGCATGTACCACTATGCACATTGCTGAATACTGTGCATGGTTGGTAGATTTATGTTAAGTGGTCTGAGGGGCCTCACTTGTATACCTAAGCTTTGTCACTCATTGAGATTAACAGCAAGTAAGGAGCAGCCTGCCAGAGCAGGTCCATGGCTCCACTCATGGGGTCATGCAAAACATGCTGTGACCTATGGGCTAGCTATTTTGCCTTCAAACATCTTTCTTCTGTTATCAAATTTCACAGACATCCTTCTGTTTGTTTTTTTAAAGATGTGGCTTTAAAAAATGTATGTGTATGCATGTGTGACTGAGTGCATACATGGGCATTATGTATGTGTAGGAGCCCAGAGATTCAGAGAGAATCGGATGTGGTTGTGACCTGTAGAATGTGGATGTTGCAAGCCAAAGTCAGGGCCTCTGGAAGTTAGCAACTGATCTTAATGGCTGAGCCAGCTCTACAGCCCCCACAGACATCCCCGTTTAAAGTTTAACACCCCGGTCATTTGATTTCTTGATTCTGTAATCAAACAGCAGCTGACAAGGGCAGACCTGGGTGAGTGCTAATCAAATGTAGTTAAAAGAGAAATGGATGCCACTGTTCAGAAATATCCCTTCGCTGGGGGAGGGTCGCAGCGCTTTCCTTGCGGAAGGTGGTCCCAGCTGCATGCACAAAGAGACAGCCGCTGAAGAATCATTTAATATCCTTGCGTGCACCTTCCAACTGCGTACATCTGTTGTCTCTGACCTTAGCTTTTAGACTGTTTCCTAAAATGGACAGACAAAAACCAAAATGCCAGCGGAATGATCCTTACACAAAATACTTAAAAACCAGAGTGGGCTGGGATTCCTGATTTGTACATACATAGAGAGGTAGGACCTAGGTCTGAGTATAAAGTTTGTATATGTGGCATATACACTTTCTACAAATAGCCTCAAGGTGATTTTATGCCAAAAATGCAAATAATTGTATGCATTAGTGACTCAGATGTGTAGAATTGGGGGGGGGGGTTTTAGGAAGGTTCTGTTTATAATTCAGATAATGTCTACTTGCTGCTTCACTAGCTGAACCCCCAATTAGTGCTCAGAACAGCCTCTGTTGGGGAGTCATTTCTTCTTTTCTCTTATTGCTCTGTAGAAGCTTCGGCCAGAGCATCAGGTGAGAGTTCAAGCATCAGACACAGACTGTAATTGTCACCCCACCCCACACGCCTCCCACCCCCCCACCCCCCCACCCCACACCCCACCCCTCCACCACCCCACCACCCCCGTCTCATGGACCCCTTCCTAGTTTCTCAGCCCCCAACCTCCACCCACACCCACATCCACATAAATGCACATATATAAATATTAAAGCTGGGCCCATAACTGAAAGAGAACATGCAGTGTTGGTCTTTCAAAGCCTGGGTTGCCTCAGTCACTTAGTACCTTCCATTTTCCTGCAAGTTCCATGATTTCATTTTTCTTCATGACTGAATAACATTCCATTGTGGATATGGACCACATTGCATGATCCAGTCATCCACTGATGGACATCTAAGCTGCTTCCTCGCTGCTGTGACAAGAGCAGCGTAGGGCATGTATCCCTGAGGTAGGACAGGGAGCTTTGGGATATACGCCCCCCAAAAAGTATAGTTGGATCACAGTAGTTCTATTTTCAGTTTGTAAAATGTTTTCTTTTTTCCTTTTTTATTTTTTTAAATTAATGCTGCTTAATAATTGGTTTCATCACAACCTTTTCATACCTGTACATAATATATTTTGATCACATTTACCCACCGTTACCCTTTCTAGTCTCAATTCCATTCACATTAATCCCTTCCTCTTTCCAACTAGCCCCTCCTTCTCTCTGGGGGGGGAGGGGGAAGAAAGGAGAGGAGGAGGAGGAGAAAGGGTTAATTCCGGAAGCATGGCATGCTGGAGGGGAGGCATTTCCAGAAGCATGGGCATCTTAGCAGAGGCTGCACCACTGACAATGTTTCTCCCTCTGCCTTGGGGACGGCTTCCCTTCCACCACAGGCTGTATCAGTTTGTGAGAGGCCTTCACACTGATTTCCATGGGGATGTACCAGCTTATCTTCCCACCACCTGGAAGTGGTCCCTCCCCACATCCTCACCTCCTTCATTTTCTTGATGCCAGCGCCCTGCCCTGACTGGGGCGCCCTGGCAGCTCTGAATACTTCCAATTTGCATTTTCTCAAGACCTAACGATGTCCAACACTTGAAAAAATTCTTTCATAGGTTCATCTGTATATATCATCTATTTTGATTACAGCCCTATTACCCTTCCTTCCCTCCGCCCCATCCCCACCCAGCCTTTCCCTCCCAACAAGTCCCCCTGCTGGATTCATGTCTGACTCTGTCTGACTGTCATCTGTCTGTCTGTCTGTCTGTATGTATGTCTCTGCCCCACAGCATGCATGGACTTGTAGTATTTTTCTCCAGTCAGGGCAACTACGCCACCAAGGAAAAGGACCCTCCTCCTGCAACCGCTAACTCTATAGTTCTTTGGGGAGATGCTGGGCTTCATGATCCCCTCCCCGTCCATGACAGAATGTCCATAGCACCAAGTGCAGGTGTGAGGTGGATGCTTTTAAAAATATTTACTGGCCGTTTATTTTTCTTCTTATGTGAACTGTAACTGAGTTCGTTGGCTCATTTACGGGGGGACAGTTTTGAGGGTCAGGTGTTGAGTTTTTGCAGCTCTGTCTATGATCTAGGTAGCAGTCCTTGTCTGAGGGGTAGCTAATAGTTGCTCCCTTCTCCAAAGTTTCTTCTGCTGTGCAGACTTAAGTGCTTAACATCTGGACTTTCATCTCAGTATGTGGAAATGGGAGAATGAAGCTGACCTTCTGAAAGGTTTATCATGTGCCCAGCATTTTATCACGTCTCACTTGTGTCCTCATTAAACCCAGTGAGATGAAGTATTCCCAGCCCAGGTTTACGACTCAGAACATCGGAAAAATGGTTCACACTGAGAAGTGTGATGTGAAGCCAGGACCTTCTGAGCATCTTAACGCCCTTGGGAAACTGTGAAAGCATGCCAAGTAAAGGATCAGTCACCTCAGGCCGGGTCCTGAGGACATTCAGTTTCAAGTGTTTGTCATACAGTCTGTCTGGCTTTAATTTTTTGTTTGTGCTATTTAATGCTGTAATTTCCAGAGAGCTTTTCTTACAAGTGTTGTCTGTGTCTTGTACTGTTGAGTACCTTATGTTATTGATATGTGAAAAAATACCACCTAGTAACAGGAAGCTCAGGGTAAAATGTCTCCGTATACTAGAGTTGAGATAGCACCATGAGCACTTACAAATACATAAAATATGAAAAATTACTGTCTTTAAAAAAGCAAAAATTAATAAACAATAATAAAAATGTCCAGTGTTGGGTTTATACACATTATTAGTGTCATTTGGTATTTCTGAAATTGCTCTTGTATATATGCCATAAAATAAAGCATGATGTTAAAACAATAAAAAATGTTATTACTAGTCTTCCAAAAAATGATACTGAATTAAGTCTTTAATCCTGTTAGCATGTAGGAGGACTATAATTAAACAGTGGTGCAGTATATGATTGAGTAAAAGCAAGCTGCATATGTGACTATTCACAATGTCAGTATCTTACAGAATTTACACAGTAAGCATATGTGATTATTCACAATGTCAGCATCTTACAGAATTTACACAGTAGGTATATGTGACTATTCACAATGTCAGCATCTTACAGAATTTACACAGTAGGCATATGTGATTATTCACAATGTCAGTATCTTACAGAATTTACACAGTAGGTATATGTGACTATTCACAATGTCAGCATCTTACAGAATTTACACAGTAGGCATATGTGATTATTCACAATGTCAGTATCTTACAGAATTTACACAGTAGGTATATGTGACTATTCACAATGTCAGCATCTTACAGAATTTACACAGTAGGTATATGTGACTATTCACAATGTCAGTATCTTACAGAATTTACACAGTAGGTATATGTGACTATTCACAATGTCAGTATCTTACAGAATTTACACAGTAGGTATATGTGATTATTCACAATGTCAGCATCTTACAGAATTTACACAGTAGGTATATGTGATTATTCACAATGTCAGCATCTTACAGAATTTACACAGTAGGTATATGTGACTATTCACAATGTCAGCATCTTACAGAATTTACACAGTAGGTATGTGACTATTCACAATGTCAGCATCTTACAGAATTTACACAGTAGGTATATGTGACTATTCACAATGTCAGCATCTTACAGAATTTACACAGTAGGTATATGTGACTATTCACAATGTCAGCATCTTACAGAATTTACACAGTAGGTATATGTGACTATTCACAATGTCAGCATCTTACAGAATTTACACAGTAGGTATATGTGACTATTCACAATGTCAGCATCTTACAGAATTTACACAGTAGGTATATGTGACTATTCACAATGTCAGCATCTTACAGAATTTACACAGTAGGTCCCCTCATTCTCAGTGTTGCTTGGCACTTGAACTCATTTGCAAAACTAAGCCATCATTGGAGTGACTTTAAATTGTGGATTAAGTGGATCTATAAAATATGGAGTGACCTGATGAAGTACGTATTCAAGCATGTATGTGTGAAGCTTCCCTCTTTGCATTCAGCAAGGATAATGGAATGTCTCAGAAAAGCCACCCTCTCCACTGCCACATAATGGACAGTCTCTTTTAGCCTATTTACACATAAAAGCCAAAGCAAATATTAGAACATTTGCAAAGTACATTTAGTACTCATATATGCGCTCCCCAAAAGAAAACAGCCTTTGAAATGAGCCTGTGATTCTGTATACTCCGTTCCACCTGCTGCTCAGTCTCTGGCCCATCGATGGTAGAGGAGGCAACAAGGACATCCTTGTGCCCAGCCTGCCCGCTCTCCATAGCAGTACAGAGCTGGAATTCATCTGGCCATTGGCTCCAATTCCCGTAAAAGGAGGAGTCTTAACCAAAGAGCCAGTATGACCTTCCTCCCTTCCTGGGCTTTGAAGGTCAGGCCTGGCTCCTAAAGGGCAGTGACAGAAAGGTACATCCCTGGTCTGTCCTTCCCTCTGAGAGGCAGTCAGTGCTTCAGCTGTCGGAAAGAGCCTGCAGATGCTCTTGAACTGAGACAGGAAGAGTAGAAAAGATTTTCTTGGTTTTCATAGCTGGGGTTTGTGGGATCCTATGAGATCCCTCTCCTGAGACTGTGGGGGTCTTAGTTTGCTTCTCTGTTGGTGTGATAAAGACCCTGACCAAAGCAACTTGGGAAGGGAAAGGGCTATTTGGCTGACACATCTAGATCATAGCTCATTACTGAGGGACGATAAGGCAAGACCCTGGAGAGGCCATGAGGGACACTGCTCATTGGCTTGTTCCTTGTGGCTTGCTCAGCCTGCTTTCATATAGAACCCAGGACCACCAGCCCAGGGATGACACTGCCCATAGTGGGCTGGACCCTCCTCCATCAGTCACCAATAAGAGACCACACACACATACACACACACACACACACACACACACACACACACACACACACACACACACACACGCTAATCTAGTGGAGGCAATTTCTCAATTGAGGTTTTTCCCAAATAGCCTCTGCTTGTGTAAAGTTAGCAAAACAGTAACAAAAATTGATAAGTAAAATTAAAATAAAATTAAACCCTAAGCAACGCAGGGTCTACCTAAATTAAGCAGCTGAGTATAGTGAGCTTCACCCAGAGATGTTTGAGAATGAGTGTCAGCCTCTCTCTTTTATAGGCTTGTAGCAATAAGAGACTGACATAAAATCCCACACATGGTTGGCTTTGATTTATTGTTGTTTTTAATATCTCTCCATTTTATTTTATTTTATTTATTTATTTTATTTTATTTATGTTATGTTGTAGTAGTTGGGTTTCTTGATCTCGGGCGGCCAGGGACCTGGACCCACAGACCTGCTGCACCAGACCCCTTAGCCGCCCAGCCGCCCGTCACTCAGACCCCCAGAAATGACTCAGACGCTTATATTAACTTCATGCTGTTTGGCCTATGGCTCAGGCACATCTTAAATCTTAAATCAACCCATTTCTATTAATCTGTCTGCCACATGCCCCGTGACTCACCTGTGCTCCTTACATGTTTCTTCTTGGGCGGCTTACTCAATCTGCTTCTGACTCCGCCCTTTCTTTCCTACATATTCTGATTCCTCCTCCTACTTCTTCTATGGTGCCTGTCATGGCCCAAAACAGCTCCTTTATTTAAAGATTGAGATTCACAGCATACAGAAAGACATTCCCACATCATTATGTTATGTTATTCTATTATATTCTATTCTGTTTTATTTTATTTTATTTTATTTTATTTTATTTTATTTTATTTTATTTTATTTTATTTATTTTCTTTTGAGACAGGGTTTCTTTGTGTAGCCCTGGCTGTCATGGAACTCACTCTGGCCTCAAACTCAGAGATCCACCTGCCTCTGCCTCCTGAGTGCTAGGATTAAAAGGCATGTGCCACCATACCTGGTGAAGTTTTACTTATTTTTAAAATGTTGTGTGTGGGTGTTTACTGCATATGTGTATGTGTCCAGTGCTCATGCAGGCTAGAAGAGAATGTCAGATCCTATGGAACCAGATGGTTGTGAGCTCTCACGCAGGTGCTAGAAGCTAAACCCGGGTCCTCTGCAAGGGCAGCCAGTGCTCTTAATTGCTGAGCCATTTATATAGACCCAAAATATTATTTCCTTGGGGGAGGAGGCATGTAGACACAAGATTTCTCTGTGTAGCTCTGACTGTCTTTGGAACTCACTCTGTAGACCAGACTGGCCTCAAACTCACATAAATCTGCCTGCCTCTGCCTCCAAAGTGCTGGGATTAAAGATATGTTCCACCAACAACCAGCCAAAATATTCTTTCTTGTGTTGGAATAACTTTAACAAAAACTAGGAGATCTTTCTCATAACCCACCATGGCTTGCTCTCTTCCAAACAGTTACTGTTATATGGACAGGCACATCAGAAAAATGTACTGTGACCATGGCACAACTAGGGTGGATAAAGGTCACTTTTGTTTTTCTCAAATAAGTAGACTGGTTTTCATTTGAAAAGGCCGATAACCAGATTCACAGAATGCTCTAAATTCTATTTAAGTTTAACTTCTGTTAACCATGACTAAAAATAACACACAACCCTGTGTATGTGGTCACCACCATTGTTAGAGACGGGATCAAGGTATTGAATAATAGAATCTGAGAATAAAGACATGTTTGTTCAGTCTAAAGGTTTTTAAAGTGATGGTGTGAAACTCTGCTCACAAGAACACTACCTTTTAAAAGGAAGTTAGACCTAGATAGCTGGAGAAGTGTTACTGAGGGTTTCACACAATATGTGTGTGTGTTTACATAGATATATTAGTGGCTTCCTTCAAAGTAATAAAATTAAATTAAATTATTGCTACCCATTGGTACCTGGAGCCTAACTGGGGACATAGCTCAAATGTCTGCTTACTGGTAGAAAAGAGAAATTGTTGTTATCTTGGTGGGTTTTTTGGTTTCGGAGCCTGGTTTACTTATATCACTTGAACAATTTGTGATTGAATTATATCATCTTATACTGTGAGCCCATTTGAAGACCTAAACAATGCAGTTACTATGGTAGATTCCAATGATGGAATAGGATAGATGGTGGTTTCTGAAGAACTCAAATGTGATGAACATCCGATCCCTACAACAAAAGGCCCTCAAGGTGATGAAATATCTTGGGCCACAGATTTATTATTCTGTGCACAGTGTCTGCCATACTAAGAGACTGGGCTTCCCAGAATACACTAACTTATGAAAAAAAAAAAAAAAAAAGACTGGGCGTGCGTAAGGAAACATGGCGGTCGGTACGTACTGTTCGATTAGTTATACAGTAGCCAGTGTCTCAGAAGCTGTCCTCACCAACAAGCCTGCTGATGGTTGCATCTTTCTCTCCCTGAAGGTCATCAGCTCCATGAGTTCCCTCTCTGAGTACTGCTTGCCTTCCATTCTGCGGACGCTGTTTGATTGGTACAAGAGGCAGAATGGCATTGAGGATGAATCACATGAATACAGACCGAGGACAAGCAATAAATCAAAAAGGTACTTTCTTTCGGTGTTGGGATTCTTGTTCACCTTCCTGTCTAACTCGTGACCTCTTCTTCCATTGTGCATCAAAATGAGAGTTATGTGACCCCCCCCCCATAATGTGGCAAATGCTGTGGGCTCTCTAGTCCACAGTAGGTCAGGCATGTGTAGCATCCTGTCGGTGCCAACAGTCACAGAGCCATATATATAAAATGGGCCCAGGTCTCCATCTTCCTTCCTTCCCTCTTTAGTCTCCCTTCCCTGTGTCTCAAGATCAGGCCACTGAAGGCTCAGTAACTCCATCGGACATTTTAGCCTGTTAGCCAGGTAACCTGGAATGCTTAGTGAACCATGGTGGAAGGGCCCTAGGCTGCAGCAGTTTTGAGGCTGGCCATCTCTCCATTCCTCAGTCTGAGGGTATGGATGGGGAAGTTAAGTTCATGCCTGTGACTTCCCCTGCCAGCTGTGCCCATACACCCCGTGGTCCCTCTTTCCTGGGACTTGAAAAGTGGAATTTGCTGCTGCCAGAGCTGCTCAGCAGCTAACAACATTCTTATGGGCTCAAGTTACTGCATGACTACCAAATATTAGGCAAACATTTAATTTCCTAAGTTTGAAATTAATATATAATACCTTGGCACCTAAGGGGAGAAAAGAATTAGTAAAACTTTAAAAAATATAATAATAAGATGCTGGCTTGGAAGGACGGCTGAGTACTTGAAGTTATGGACTGCTCCTGGAGAGGACCTGGGCTGGGTTCCCAGACCACGTCAGACATCTCACAGCCACCTATGTCTCTCTCGGCTGTTTGGGAATCGGGTTCCCTATCTTCCTAGGCTTCTGCACTCACCCACGCACATACACATAATTTTTTTAAAAATGAATCTTTCAAAACAAGAGATCTTTAAAAAATAATAGGCTGTCTTAAAAGTGGACCTATTTCTCCACATGAATTAATTGAAAATTTTAAAAATGCCTTTAAACATAGTAACTTGAAATTCACTACTGAAACCCAGAAAATCAAATACCCACTGCTTTGTTTTTCTTTTTCCTCCTTCTTCTCCTTCACTTTTTGTTTGGTTTTGGTTTTGGTTTTTTGAAACAGGGTTTCCCTGTGTATCCATGACTGTCTGTAGACCAAGCTGGCCTCGAACTCACAGAGATCTGCCTGTCTTTGTCTCCCAAGTGCTGGGACTAGAGCCATGACCATCACCCAGCTGCCTTTATTTTTCTTGATAAACCTGATAACTTTGTTTCAATTTTTTTAATTTAAGATCTGTAAATTTGCCAAATACATTGCATCAGAACATGTAGCTTAGTTCTATAAAATGCTTGAGTTTCAACAAGATTCATTCACGTTTATCACTTTTTAAAAGAAGCGGTAGGCAACTTTTTCATGCTCAGTAAGCAAAATCAGAGCCTCACTCTCTAGCTGGGCTAGCCTGGTCCACGCAGCAGACCTCCTTTTCCAATGTCGTAAGTACTGGGCTTACAGGCGTGAACTGCAGGAAATAGCCAATGGGACTGCCTATATTCTCTAACAGTCACGCTGTAAAGTGTATGCTTGGCGTTCTCTGTAGATCCCCAGATCTGTGCTGCTCTCACAACTATCTGATTCCACAGTGTTTTCTGACTGCAAAAAATAAAACCTATCCCCAGCAGCAGGCCTCCTTTAATCTTTTCCTTAGTATATATTTTTTTATTTTTATCTTACGTATGTATGTACCTACATGTATATGGACCACATGCATGCAGTGTTCATGGAGGCT
The DNA here is from genome assembly GCA_033318265.1 of Phyllotis vaccarum. NCBI lineage: Eukaryota > Metazoa > Chordata > Mammalia > Rodentia > Cricetidae > Phyllotis > Phyllotis vaccarum. Next base: position 136,766,386 of record JARWLC010000009.1, on the reverse strand, counting down.
AGAAGAGGGCATCAGATCCCATGGAACTGGAGTTACAGACAACCATCTGCATGCTGGGAGCTCAAGTCCTTTGCAAGAGCAGCCGTACTCTTAACACCAGCCCCCTCAGCAGACTTTCTTCAAGAATAACTTTTTTAATATATTAAAATTAGATGGCAGAATTTCCATGTGTGTCTGAAAATGTTCTGCACCAAATGCATGGAATCACTTCTGTCAGACGTGTGGCTTGTGAGTGAGAGACTCCCCGGGAGATGACTCTCCACAGGGACTGTGCAGCCATTTGTAAGAATTGAACTAAGTGACTGGGTTTTTTTTTTTTTTTTTTTTTTTTCCTCTGCCCTGTCAGAATTCACTTACCCAAACTAGATTCTGTGTGAGCTGATTTCTTGATGAATTGAAAATGCAGGACTTTGTTGTTGATTTTGTGGTTGCCTTTATTTTTGTTTTTTGTTATTTTTTTCTGTTTTGGCTTTTGTTTTTTTTGAAACACTACTGGTCCTTTGCTGGAAACTAGGGTCGGTGCTGAGGTCAAATGCCCACAGAATTAGAACAGTAAAGTTTACATCAGTAGTGTTTTAGCTACACTTGAACATTTAAAATAAGAAAATCTGTGCCTGAGAAAAAAGCTAAGGGAACACATGTCCAGCACGGTGATGTCGTTGGGCTGTGACTAAAAGCAGACTTGGGGGAGCAGCCTGAGCGGCTGGAAATGAGTGGAGGAATCGACACCAGGTCATAGCCTGTAAGATTGTAACAGCCAAGTTCTCACTGCCCAGTTGCCTGTCAGATGCCTCTAGCTCCTATCACTGGGACCTCAACTAGCTCATAAAACTGAACTATTAGGAAAGTCTATATTTTTTTTTATCTGAAAGCATAATTTGCCTTATTAAATGAATCAAAGTTTAACAAGGCTGAGTTTGATGTTATTTTACTTTCACCTCCGCCAGGAATTACCTCATTCTTGGGGTTCTCTGCATAGTTTTTGAAACAATTCTAAGTTTTGTTTATTATTATTATTATCATCACATTATCATTATGATCACTGGGTGGGGGTGGGGCGTGGGTGCGTGTATACACGCCCTTGTGTGGAGGCGAGAGGACAGCATGGGTTGTTAGCTCCACCGTGGGTTCTAGGAATCAAGCTTCAAGCTTTCACCTCAGGCAGGTAGTGTAACATCACCACAGGCATCTTCTCCAGCCGCTATTAAAGGACCCTTACCAGTCATCTGACAAGAAAGTGCTCTCTGCTGCTGCTGTCTTGAGAGCTTTCTTGCTCATTCTTTCAAACTTCCTGTTTCCTTCTTGCGTGCACATGCTTAAATCTCCACTGGGGAACACTTTTTAATTTGAATACAGCTTTGTACAAAGTCCACCCCTGGGTTCAGTAGCACTTTCTAGCATCTAGCTCAAGTGGGTCTCAAGGGACTTTTAGATGGGTTTGCCTGCAATCTTCCTCATAGCCAACTGCTCATAAATCATCTGAAATTATTTCCCCTGGAAAAGTGAAACCATAGATTTCCTTCATGGCTTCCTTAACCTCACCAACCTGCTCATGTAACTTCCCACTGGCACTTCCAGAAGTGTGTGTGTGTGTGTGTGTGTGTGTGTGTGTGTGTGTGTGTGTGTGTGTCTGTGTGTACACATACATACACATATATGTGTACATATACATATATCTTAAATCCTGCTTACTTCCTCATACCTAAAAAAAGCATTCCATGCTTAAAATTCCTTAGCTCGTTTTGAAAATACTTTCCAAAGGATTGTATATTCCACCATCCTCAACCAGTATTGACTCTTTATGTGTTTAGGAGATTACACATTGCCTGATCACCTCAAATCTTCATGAAAGTAACATTAACTACCCTAATCAGAAAAATCCAAAAACTGAAATGCTCCAAAAAGGGGGGGGGGAGTTTGATGCTGACAAGAAGTCAAAAGTAAAATGTGTCCACAGCTGATCTTACATACAACACAGGAGTATGCTCAACACATTCCAATCGCCATCATCAGGTTAAGCAGAAGGTACTCATGAGACGTAAGTGGATTTCATGTTTAGATTTGGGTCTTAGCCCCAAGATTTTATGGGTACAATACTCCAGAGTCAGAGAATGTCCGACTCTCTGGTCCCCAGCCTTTGGGGTAGGGGACATGCCACCTTGTTATTAGCATTCCGTTTCATAGATGAAGACGATGGCTAGCAAGTAGAAGAGTCATACATAATTTTTAAGTCAGGACCTTTCAACCCACAGTCAGTGCCAAGGATGCCATTTCAGTCCCAAGGAGTTCTCAGGCGTATCCAGTCAGCAGGAAACTGGACGTTTCTACCCTTGACATTCCTTTTTAGGCTCCCTAACTTTGGAATGAATGCAAATGATTCCACCTCTCTCTTCCCCTCCTTCCATCTTCCTTTGGCCTTTTTTTTGGCTTTGACTCCTTCCTTGGGCATTAGATCCCAAGTGATATAAAGAACAGAAAAGTAATGTTAAATTACCTCCGCTCCTTTGTTCTTACTCTCATTGAGGATGGTACTAGCTTCTTATTACTTAGGATCCTTTGTGAAATCTTTCTGTTAATTAGATCGCTACAATGTTTCCCAAGATCCTTTAAATACGCACCTCCACCATGGAAGCTCTATCTTATGTGTGGATTGTATTTTATGAACTATAGCACTCCTGGGCTATAAGGGGACTATAGAAAAGTCCACAGAGTGAGATTAGAGACCCATAAATAGATACTTCACCTTATGTGGTTGGAATTTTTTAAATCAAATATTCTGGCAGCATTTGCCCATTAGACTGTAGTAAAAACAGGAGCAGCCTTCCTCTGCAGGTAAGACGTGACCTCACCGTAACAGAAAAGATTATAGTTCAGCAGGGCTGAGAGCAGGCTTCTAATGAAGTATTTCACCCTAAAAGTGCCTTCAGTATCGTTTATTGTGACATTTTTAACTTTGCAGCGATGAGCAGCAGCGAGACTATTTAATGGAGAGACGGGACCTCGCCATTGATTTTATCTTTTCTTTAGTGTTAATTGAAGTTTTGAAACAGGTGAGCAATGTATTTATTATCAGTTATTATTATTATTATCACCATATTTTGTTAATACTTTGTAAAAACAAATGAAGTTTTAAGGGTCTGAGTTTATGGTTTATGAATTCCAAATACTAGACAATATGAATCATGTTTATTGACTACAATGGATCGTATGTAATCAGTGAAATCATAGTTATTGTTAGGCCATTTAATTATCCCTTATGTATTCAATATTATCTTCTCTTTTTCAGATTCCCCTTCATCCTGTAATAGACAGCCTAATACATGATATTATTAACCTGGCTTTCAAGCACTTTAAGTACAAAGAAGGGTAAGATGATTTCTCTCCTTAGAGTTGAGTGCTTAAAACTAAGTTAGCTGTGTGATCTCTTCTGGACACCATCCCCTAACTTCTCTGACCCTGCTTCACTTAGGTACCTCGGTCCTAACACTGGCAATATGCACATCGTGGCGGATCTTTACGCAGAGGTCATCGGAGTACTGGCACAAACCAAGTAAGGGGACACCAGAGCATTTCCATAGGAATATGCCCATGGGTCATGATCCTTTTGGGCTAAATGATCCTTTCACAGGGGTCACCTATCAGCTATCCTGCATATCAGACATTTACATTACGATTCATGACAGAAGCAAAATTACAGTTATGAAGTAGCAATGAAAATAATTTTAGGCTTTAGGGTCATCACAGTGTGAGGAGCTGCATTAAAGGATTGCAGCATCAGGGATGTTAAGAACCACTGAAGTCCATCAAAGCAAATCCAAATAAACCATCTCATTTTGGTGGTTGGGCCAGTTCCCTTTATATCCTGGCGTCTCAGGCCATGGCTTCCAAGAAAAAATGGACCTGACCAAATTACTTTTCTCTGCGCTCAAATATTCCAAAGATATTTATTTGTTCTTCAACTATGTGTGATATATACACATATATATATATATATATCTATTTTCCAGGACCAGATAGTTTTAATCTATCCTTTCTAAGTGGGAAAATTCCACTCTCCGATGTCCCTTTTACTACAGACCTTACTTAATTCAACTGAGCTAAAAATGCCCCAGACATTGTCATGGAAACAAATTAGGGGGGAGGAAATTCTTATTGCTAAATTTATCTGGCCCCAGGATGCTACTTAGCAGGCTAGAACAGAGCTGTATTAGACTATGAGCAATGATGAACTTATTCCAAAAGTGACGTCACACCCTACTCACCAGCCTTCATTTCATACAACCCAGAGGTAAGTCAGCCAAGAGCCTGAATGTCTAGATTAAGTAAAAATGAGCTAAGGAAATGGTACGCATTCAGATCAAGCGAAAACTTTACAGCAAGCGATACCTCAGTCCTTGTAAACAGTCCTCAGAGACTTTTAGCTTCAAGAGATGGAATTCTTTTTTTTGTTTTTTTCCTAAGGTGGGTTGTCTTCATGTAATGGCCCTGGCTGTCCTGGAACTCTTTCTGTAGACCAGGCTGGCCTCAACCTCACACCTGCCTTTGCTGGGATTAAATGTATGCATCATCACATGGGGGGAGCAAGATGAATTAAACACAGGGAGGAACAAGCTGAAATTCTTTACACTCCTAACTGCATGCTCATCAAAGAAACTTCTTTTTGCGGTAGATGACAATTAATACAAAGATCCACAACTGATCGATTGTGGAATGCTCAGCTCCCAATGAGATGTCTGTATCACAGTGCTTGTCTCTAAGGTTCAGGTAGCATCAAGGAAGAAGGGAAGAATCAATTAAGAACCATGTGCTGGTGTCCCGCAGTGAAAGGGCATTTACTAGACGTGACAGGGCTGGTGCACATATGAACTCAAGCAGCTATGGCTTCATGCATAAGACCTGTATAAGACCAAGCAAACCAAAAATCCCAGCATGGAAGGGGGGGGGGGGACATGAAGTCCCTCCCCTTCTGAGGAGCTGCTGGAGGAGAGAGATTCAGTTTCTTAGTCTGTCCATATTCTAGTAGATGTCCCTACATCTCCTCACATACAGGCAGGGCTAAGTGAACTCAGTGGGTTATTTTTAAAGAGCACATAGGTTGGGAAGGAAAAGTGTGGGCAGAAGGCTGAATAGGGATCGGACAGAATTGGAGGGGTGGGGCTGGGTTTTATCAAAACACAGTATATACATGTACAAAATGCTGAAATAGTAAAAAGGTAAAAAAAAATTTAAATTATCTTTAAGACCACATAACATCATCTAAAGAGGAAAATGGTCACTATTTTCTTTATACAGTTATCCTTGCTAGGTATGCTTTTGTTTGGTCCCTATACCTTGTTCCCATGGACACCAATGTGATGCTCAAGTCTCATGTGAACAGCACACACAGACTTTACATATATGCTCTGTTCTTCCTCCATACAATTTAGGCATATATCTGGGTAACCTATAACCCCAATACCATATGAATGCTGAGTAAAGAGTTAGCATGCTGCATTGCTTAGGGAACAGTAAAAAGAAAAAATATCCATCACCACCCCACTCCAAAGAAATGGAATTTCCTCATTTAGCAAAGAAATACATAATTTATCAAAACAAACTTTTTATATTGTCGGCATTATTGTCATAATAGGGGGCATGAACAATTGGGAAAAGTTGATTCTCTCCACTATCAGATCTTGAGAATTCAACTCTGGTCATCAGGTTTGGCTGCAAGCACCTTTAATTCCTAATCCCTAAACCATTACACTGGCCTGCAGTGGGTATGTTACATTGTAAATAATTGTCCTGCCTACTAGTTTAAAAAAAAAAAATGCTGATTGGCTGAAGGCAGACAGGAAGTGTGGGCAGGGCTACCAGACTGTGAAAACTCTGGGAGCAGGAAGAACAGAGCAGAGATGCCACAAACACACCAGAGAAGCAGATGCAGAGGACACCTATGCTGCTCTGAGAAAAGGTACCGAGCCGCATGGCTGGACAGGATAAGAGTCATGGGTTAGATTAAGGGTAAAGAGTTAGCAAGTTATGTGCCTGGGCCTTAGGCTGATCAGCATACAATTAATATAAACGTCTGTGTGTTTCAGTGGGACTATGGCACTGTGGGTCTGTAGGTCTGGGCCATGAGGCTAGGCCCAAAAGTCTGGACCAGAAACCTAATACAGCACTGGCCCCTCCAAAACATTTTCAGATACATACACAGAAACCTTATCCAGGTAAAAGAGTTAAGGCCATAGAAAATAGACCCTCCCACAACATGTATCACCGTGATTGTTTACACTCTAACTCATTTCCCGCCCACTCATAGGGCTTGTTTGTAACACAGGAAAACATCAGTGTTAGAAAGTGGAGGCAGAATTTCTGGAGGGCAAGACACAGACACGGAGCCATGTCAAAATTGAAGGCAGATAGTGACAGAATAAAACCAGACAAAGTTACATAAGAGCTGGAGGACCTGAGTTCAGTTCCCAGCATGCACTTGTAACTGCAGTTCTGGGGGGATCTGACGCTTCTGACCTTCACAGGCACTGTGTGCCATTGGGACCAAGTCTGAAGTGTGTTTTAAAACAACAACAAACTGTTACGATAATTGTGGTTCATCAGCCACTAAGGAGAGGAGAAATAATGGGCCTCAGAGAGATTTCCATTTCACTGAGTAGTGAGTTTACTGGCATGGAACTGAACGGAGCTTCAATTATCTGGTAATTCGTGTGTACCTAGAAATAATTTTTAAAGGAAGGCAGCAATATGTACACTTGCTGATTTATCAGACTTTGATAATCTCAGTATATTTCTGTTGGAGGATTTTATCTAATTCTCCCATACTCTGGCTAACACTACATAAAAGTAAGGTTTCACTTTTCTATTACTTTCATGAGTAATGCACAGTACCCAATATTGTCAAGTGACACCCTCAGCTATGAGGACTCAGTGTCATTGCCAAGTGTGATGCAAGCCCATAGTCCCAAAACTCAGGTGACTAGAACAGATGGATCACCGCAAGGTGAGGCTAGCCTGGACTATACAAGTTTCGGGCAAGCTTGGGCTATAAAGTAAAGGGACAGGAAAGGGCACGGGAAAGAAAGAGTAGAGAAAGTTCTTGAGTTAAAATTTGATAGTTTGTTTAGGTCATGGTTACTTGAAAGGGTCATGGATTCGGGGTTCTTTACTTTTCTTCCATACCTATGTGCTATACATTTTAAAGCAAAGGTTTATCCTTTTCCTAATGTCTATGGGTGTTTGGCCTGCGTGCGTGTGTGTGTGTGTGTGTGTGTGTGTGTGTGTACTATGTCACACAGTACATGCAGAGACCAAAACTGGTGCTAGATTCCTTGGACTTGGAGTTATGGATGGTTCTAATCCTTCATGTGGGTGCTGGGAATTGAACCCAGGTCTTCTGTAAGAACAGCCAGGGTTCGAGTCACTTCTGCAGGCCCCTTTTGAGAGTTTCAAAAAATACCACAAATCGAATCATTGTTTAATACTATATATGCTAAATACAATGCCAAATGAAGTATTAAATGAAAGACCATAGCATAGACAAGCTTGTTTTTCTAAAAAGAAGAAGTCATTATTTAAAAATATTTTTTAAGTGGAAATAGATTTGTAGGTTACTTTTATCCTAAAATAACATGTTTATGCCATGTGGAACTTTTCACAGTAAAAAAAAGTCATATCTATTTTTAAATGAAAAATAGAATTTTAGCCACCATCTCATTATAGTATTGACGTACTGAGTTACATAAGCAAGCCGCCTTTCCTAACTCTTTGTTTTTACTGAGTATTAGGATTAAAAGACTAAATGTTTAACTGTGAGCCTTTTCTGTGAGAAATGCCTTTGTTCATCAGGAGAAGTGAACCGATATTAGTAATATTCCCAGTGACATCCTCAGGGTGGGTGTGCATAGCTTATGCTTAACCACTTGCTTGTCAGCAGACTCACTACTCCTGGGCAGCTAATGCACTCAGCAGAGTTACTCTGAACCTACAGGGTGCTTAACCTTGTAGAGCTTGAGTCTAGCCAGAGTTGTCTGTGAAATATTAAAGCAGAGAACTTAACACACTCATTCAAGTTGAGAGTCTTTATCCTCCAAACCCTATCCCCGTTTCCTTCTCCTCCCCTCCTCCTTCCTTCCTTCCTTCTTTCTGTGGTAGTGGGAATTGAACCCAGCACCTTGTATATGAAGACTGCCGCTGACCTAGGTCTTCATACATGCTAAGTAAACACTGCCCTGATGTATATCCCACCCTCCTTTTGTTGTTTGCTGTTGCTGTTTGCTTGCTGGCAGTCTCAGTGACCCCCAGAAAGATCCCCAGAATCATGCTGACTCTCCAAATGCAAAGCAAGGTTTATTACAGCTGTACAGCTGAGCTCAGCTCCCGACAGCCACACAGCAGCACCAGTGGAGATGTGAGCTCCTCCCTACTCAAAAGCAGAGCTTTTTAAAACAAAGATCAAACAAAGACCATAGAAATGCCATTATCAGGCTGGGAAGTGAGGGGCCAAGAGGAAGTTTCTTTTCTATCACTGACAAGTGGGCAGCTGCTGGCTGGTCAGCTGGTTGGTTGTCGTAGGACGGGGAGAAGATGCTTCATGGCTGGGCCAGAATATCCTCTGATCACCCAGGACCTTGAGCACTTGGTCTTGGGCGCTTGGCCTTGGGAATTTATAAACTTCTCAGGATGGGGGAATAGAAACTTTTCAGATCTCAAAATAGCTTCAGGCCTCAAGGTGGGGGAACTTCAGTTTCTACATCTCTATGTTGCCCAGGCTGGTCTGGGACTCACTCTGTATCCCAGATGTCCTGCCTCAGCCTTTTGAGTAGCTGGGGTTACCGACCTGTACCACAGGCCCACAGGCGATTTTCAGACGTCTCTTTGTATTCACCGCCACAGTCGTTGTCTGAGTAGTGAAAGAAAGTGTCTCAGCCTGTCAAGTCAGCCCACTATGTGGTATGTGTCAGCTGCCTGGGCAGTTGCCCACATGTTATATCAACCAGTGTACTGGGGATCCTGTAACAAACACACTTGCGTGCTTTATTGACAGACATTTACTCAGAATTGTAGGCATCAAGTTCAAGGTATTCCCTGTAGGGAAATTGGCTGCTTCTCCTCCTCCTCCTCCTCCTCCTCCTCCTCCTCCTCCTCCTCCTCCTCCTCCTCTTCTTTCCTCCTCCTCCTCCTCTTCCTTCCTCCTCCTCCTCCTCTTCCTTCCTCCTCCTCCTCTTCTTCTTTTGTCTCTTAAGACAGGGTTTCTCTGTGTAGTCCTAGCTGTCCTGAAACTTACTCTGTAGACCAGGCTAGCCTCAAAATCATGGAGATCTGCCTGCCTCTGCCTCCTGAGAGCTGGGATTACAAGTGTGTCAGCACCACCCTAGGAAGAGTTCCTTTCTCTCTGGTGTTCACTGTGGTCTTATCTGCTGTGCTAAGTTCCAGTATCTTGCCCAGTCTATTGAGTGAGGGCCCACCCCAGACGTCACCCCTTCAAAGGCCCTGTCTCCAAATACAGTCACATCTTGTATGATTTTTTTTGTAAGGGAGGGGGGTGTAGGGAGACAGCATAAACAACCCATAATACTAAATCTAGGCAGGGGTCAGAGAATGTATTTTTAGCAAGTTTTCAGACCATGCCACATAGAGAACATACTTTAAAAATCCTGGTTTTAGCCTTAGTACATAACATGGAGATTGAGAGGAGAGGGGTCTGAAGTCAGCCACACAGCCTTCAGACACCGGCTTCATCATTCATCAGCCTAAGGCTTTATGAGGTCTTGATATTTGAAAACGAATATAATTGTCTCTTTTATAGTGCTTCCCTGAGGATTAAGGAGTGAAGACTGCGTGTGGTTGAAGTGATGTAGAGTCCCCATAAGAGATCCATTTGCCTGGATCATCACCACTGTTATCTTAATCAACATACATGTCACATATGACATGTATATATGTATAAATATATGTATGTGACATATATATGTGACCTAGGAAAGAATCATCTTATTAGAGTTTGGAGTTTATATCTAAAATGTTTAAGACTACAATTGTAAGTTTCCACTCAAATGGATCTTACCTGACACCAAATAAAGCTTTCTAAATTTAATAAAACAGATATTTTATTCTTTGCTGCTATCATAAAAACACAATTTCACAATCCTTGTAAAACATAATGCAACTAATATATTCTTCCTTATTACCACAGTATTCAAGAAATGTCAGAAATGCCAAGATGGGCTAGTTTGGAATGTTGTCTTGAAAATAGATGTTTTAGAAGTCTATAAAATGCCATCACAGGTCAGGAATGAGCCCTTAGTTACACTACCTGCTAAAAATATACCTTATTCAAAATGCAATTGAATCCTTACACACCCATTAACATGTGAAGCAAACATACAGAAAACCTACAGATTGTGACCTTTAGGCGAGACACTACGCAGCTAGTTCCTGTGTCTGCTAGCGGAACATCCCTGCGCCTGCTCCTCTCATGTGGTCTGTAATTTCTGCTTAAGACAGCAGTTGTTCTGAACTAGAAGAGTCTTTTAAAGTTCAGCTTTCATGGTCATAGTTGTCCTTTGTAAGTTCTTTCTGTCCTCCTGATATTAAGGTTGACTCTTTATTATTATTATTATTATTATTATTATTATTATTATTATTATTAATTAAAATTTTATTATAAGAACTCTCAAATAAAAAACACCATATACCAACATTCCCAACATCTGCATATCTCAACAAACCTCTGTACATTTAGGACACTAGGAAGCTGTGGAGTTTCACACTGGATGTTATGATTTCAAGTATGTTTTATACACATATCTACCACCAAAGCCTGAAACATCTATGACAGTGAGAGTAACAACTGTCTTTGAGGGTTCTTTTTCATAAGTTTGTTTGAGACAGGTTCTCACTATGTAGCCCTGGCTGTCCTGGAACTTGATATGTAGGCCAGGCTGGCCTTGAACTCACGATATCCATCTGTCTCTGCCTCTGTTGGAATTAAAATTATGCACTACCACACTTGACCCAAACAATCAACTTTATATCCTTGACTAGTCTTTAAAACCCCAAATGCTATTGCAGGTGTAACTGGTTTTAATCTTTTTTTCCAACAATACAGATAATTTAAGTAGAGAACAGCTTAGACCCCACAAGCTGATGCGTATAGTGTACAGCTTATTGCTATTTATCTTTTTTGTTGTTATGGTACCAGGAAACCAGAACTTGGTCAGGCTGGGTTAGTGCTGTATGACTGAGCTGCATCCCCAGTAGTTGGTTCTTTCCCAGGCTATACTCAAGCTCATCGTCTTCCTCTTTGCCTCTGCAATGCAGGAGTCACAGGCATGCACCCTTTTCTCTTAGATATGATTTCAGTTTTCCCATTACTAGACCTTTCCCTCAGCTTAAAAATGTTTTTCCATAATTATTAACCTAAAATTATACAAGAACAACAGAAAGCATTGGCAGTGGAGATGAGGGTATTTTAGGCATTATTTGAGATACAGGTCCAAAAATTATTTGTGGTCACTGTCAGAAATAGCTATTCCCATAAGCCTCATTCAGATGCTCGCTGTGAGACACGTTGGGCCCTAGGGACCTGCAAGTATTTTGGTGGTAGCTAAGCCTGAGAAAATGGAGGGGTGTTTGTTTCTCTGTCTGATATGCTTGAGTTAAGAGCTAACCCATTGTGAGAGAGTTAAACAGCAGTGTACTTGGTCTGAAAGAGATGCAAAACATCTTGCTAAACAAAAAGAAAGATACAGACCATCTCATCAAATAATGGGGGTGGGGGGGGGGACCCAGTTGGACTCTGTCAAATCCTTATGGTCTGATGGCCACTGAACTTCACCTGAGTTGAAGGGCCCATCACTGCACCCCCTCACTCTTAAATGCTAGAGGCCCTCATGATAGTAACTTTATTGACAGTGATCCTTCATGTTTTCTTAGGTTCCCGGCTGTCAAGAAGAAGTTTGTGGCAGAGCTGAAAGAGCTTCGTCACAAAGAGCAGAGCCCCTATGTGGTGCAGAGCATCATCAGCTTGATAATGGGAATGAAATTCTTCCGAGTTAAGATGTACCCGGTGGAGGATTTTGAGGCCTCCCTCCAGTTTATGCAGGTAAGGCCCTGAGCCTTGACTGTTCACCTCGTGGAGTCCCTTTCAGTGAAACACTGCAGCTGGAATGTGAAAAGCCTACACAGGCAGCACCCAAACCAGAAGAGTCAACATATACATTCCAACGTCTCATTGCCACTCAACAGAAACCATATTTCTCATTAGTGAGGGTTGAATCTAGGCCCTCACTCATGCTAAGCAAGCTCTCGACCATTGAACTACAACCCCAACACTTAAAAGTTTTTATTGTATAACTGGGTCTCTGTTGGTTAACCAGGATGGCCTAAAACTTGCAATCCCCCTGCCTCAGAGTCATTTGCTTGCTGGTACTATGTAATCTAAACTTCTTGTGATACTGAGCCATGATAGTAATGGCATTTTATGGGTTAGCCATACAGCCACTAAGGAGACCAGGGATTGTACTGTGTGCTCTGTTACTGTGGAAAATTAGGTTTAAAAGTTCCCTTTAGATATATATAGAAAGTTCCCTAAGTGATACGTTCCACTTAGACTGATTGTATTTGTACAAAACACCATTATTAAATCAAATAGTGTCTGAAGTTGACAATATATACATACATATATATATATATATATATATATATATATATATATATATATATATATATTTCTACCTTCTAGATAAGTCACAAAATACCTTGACACCAAACAATCAAGTTGCCAAAACATAAATTTCATTTTAACACTTTCTAATCACCTTGAAAGTTGACTGCACGATGGAATTTCTTGTTGGCTGACTTTTCCCTTTTGACCCACTGATAACATCACTCTGTGATTAAACCATAGCGGAATCTTTGGCCATTTAGTCGGCATTGCTGTGCTGGCCATAGTGACATTCAGAAGTAGAAGGACTTTGATGAAGAAACGTGTCTCCTCTGTACTATGGAGAGTTGAGATATTTGAGTCAGGAATTCAGACTGTACAGCTTTGGCTTTGTAGTTCCAAAGGCCATGGGTGAGGACATGGGGAAGTCAGAATCCTCTTGCATGGCCTGTGTGAGTAGCAAACAGCACAGCCATGTTGGAATGCAGTACAGCTAGCTTTGCTGCTAGAAGTAAGTTCAGGGTCACAAGACTGTTACTCCAACAGAAGTGTCCAGACAAGGCAAAACTTGATCAAGAGGGTAAGCTCCAAAGAGCAAACACACTGAAGAAAGTGCACCTGGTTTTTATTCTAACACAAGTGATGACCGTGTCTTTTCCCTGCTGCCTGGAGTCCTATATTTTAAAAGAATCAGCAAAGGAAATGAAGGTGGAAGGGGCCAGCCACTTTAACCCTTTAAATTCTGGGTATGAGGCACGGTCTTTGGGTAAACAAAGTTTTACAGGGGAAAGAGGGATTAAAACATTTGTACACAAGTTGGGGGAGATAAAAAGATGTGAATCTGTTGTAAATACAAGTTTTGTAGTGTTTGATAGAAAAGACTCCCTGTTTATTATATTCTAAAGCTAGGATTACCAACTGATCGAGCAGCTCTGCTCCTTAACTCTTACCCAAAAGAAGTGAAAATAATCCATACAAAGGCTTGAGCACACGTGTTCTTAGTAGGATTTTTAAAATAGTAGCTGAAAATTGGAAGTAGTTTAAATATTTCTAAACAGGTAAATAGATGAAAGAATATAAATATAGCGTTTCCATGCAACATGGTCATCTTTTAGCCTAATGAGTGCCAGGTATCTGCTGCAAAATAAATATAACCCCCAGAAACATCATGCTGAATAAAAGAAGCTAATGTTAATCCCCAAGATGGGAAGAGTTACCACTGACCCAGGTCTTCATGGCCAGATTAGTTAAAGCAAGCAATTAATTACAGCAAGATTTTTTGTTTTTTGGGTTTTTTTTTTTTTTTGGTTTTGTGTGTGTGTGTGTGTGTGTGTGTGTGTGTGTGTGTGTGTGTGTGTGTGTGTGTGTACAGGCTGCCTCCCCTAGGGCAGAGTTTGAGAGTTGAGCATTGGATGGGAGGAAGACGAGATTGTTATAGCTCAGAGTATTTCAAATGGGGGATTTGGTGAGCAAAATAGGTGGGGTTACAGAAGCAGAACATAAGCATAGCAAGTAAGTCATAGTGACCTCCTGAAGCAAAGATGTGATTGCAAGGTAGTCATGACAAGATAGTCATAATAGCCTTTTGAAACAAAGGTGGGGTTGCAAGATGGTTTAATAACTTTCTGAAACAAAGGCATGGTTGCTTTTCCTAGGACAGGCCATATAGAACCATTTGTAGTTGAAAGTTAGAGGTGAGGCAGAAAGCAGTCCTTGAGAAACAGGTTTTATCATGAGCAGGATTAGCCTAGTTTGTCTTACTGTTAGATGGTTTTCAAACCTAAGATGGAGGCCAGTTTTTCACTAGACACGAAAGGCCATATGCTACACAACCCCATGTTACTGCAGTGTTCACAATGAAAGAGCCACAAGAGAATGTGTCATAGAGTCACTAGGTGGCCTAGGTGGAGGACCAAACTGGATGCCAACTGGTATGATTTCCTGGGGAGTGAAGGTGCCATTAATGCTGCAGGTTTGATTGTAGAATGGGAAGGCGACTGTAAATAGGGAACAAAACTGTGAATTAAACACTTTAAAGCAGTGAGTTGCATTGATGTGAGAACCATATCTCAATGAAGCTAACTCCTATGGTAGGCAAAAGAGGGGTGACTGCTTGTGCATTAACTTCCTGGGTTCGGATTCAGGGCCAGGCACCCTTAGCACCTCCCCCACCCAAGCCTCAGCTACTTTATCTGCATATGGTGGCATCCTGACCTTAAGGAGCACCTCTGAGGTACTTTCCAGAACTGAACTATTATTTTCTTCCAGTCTCAGTTAACAATGCACATATGTGCCGGGAGTCCTAGCCTTCAGCACTCAGGAGACAGAGGCAGAAGTCTCTGGGTTTGGAGTCATGTTACAATATCGTTTCTTGGCCCAGGGCGGCCAGAGGTCCGGACCCACAGACTTGCCGCCCCAGACCACTTAGCCGCCCGCTGCTGCTCAGGCCCCCCAAAAATGATTCAGACAGTTATATTAAGTTCCCACTGTTTGGCCTAGGCTCAGGCACATTGCTAGCTAGCTCTTACATTTTAAATCAACCCATTCTCATTAATCTGTCTACCACGTGGCCCGTGGCTCACCTGTGTTCCTTACCTGTTTCTTCTTTGAGCCGCTGGCTCCTCTGTCCCTGACTCTGCCCTTCCTTTCCTACCTATTCTGATCTCCCCCCCCCCCCACTTCTTCTGTGGTGCCTGTCATGGGCCAAAACAGCTCCTTTATTTAAAGATTGATATTCACAGAGTACAGAAAGACATTGCGGGTCTGGACCTCTGGCTGCCTGGGACCAGGAAACCTTATTATAATAGAGTCAGTTCCAGGACAGCAGGCCTACAGAGATAAACCTTGTCTGGAAATAAGCAACAAGAACCCAATGCACATATATATACCGGAATGCTCACCTGGGAGCATACCACCAGTACAGAATAATCCAGAAAAGGGGCCAGGATCCTAGGACCCAGAGACTTCATTCCATACAGTCAGTCTGTCTCAGGGGATTCACAGACACATATCATTCCACCTGGGATGAGATTTGGTACAGTGCTATACTGAAGACCTTAGGAATTCTCTTTGCTAGTATTTCTACCAGTGATTAAAATGAAGAGTAAGAGTTGGGATCCACATAAACATGTGATAAACGAAGCCACAGGAAGTCACTCGCATACAGAGAGGCAGGCAAGCCAACCTTCCTCTGGAATGATTCCCAGTGCACCAAAAATTCACTCCCTAGTAGGCAGTAGCTTTGCAGGCAAAGAACGTGGAGAGGTGTTCCAGAGGCTTTCTCACGTGAAGTGAAGCCATCCAGCCGTGCTTAAGAAGTGATGAGACTAATAAGCAAGTGAACAGTTTTGGAGGAGGGAAACTGTCCAAAGTTGAACCTAACTAGAGTTTACTGCTGACTTCCTCTTTCTTGGGATCTCTGTGTGTAGGCTGATCAAGGGCCCAGAACCCCATAGAAATCTTGGAAATGAATGAGAGAATGAACGAATGAATGAACCAACCAACCAACGACCTGTGTCTACAGGTGTGGCTGTTAGTCCTTCCAAGTGCCTTTTTTTTTTTTTTTTTTTTTTTTTAAAGTAGAAGCAGGAAGACAAAGAGAAAAGTCTTGGAAAAGTCCGCTGGGATCTTAACAAACTTTTAGACTCCATATGAGTCCTTGAAGACAGTAATTTCTAATAGATCTCAGAATGTGCTGTGTCCATGTACAGGATAATTGGGTTTATTCAAATGCCTTTCTCGTGCGTATTTCAATCCCTGTTCCCTTCCTGTGCCCTTTTTCTGCTCTCTAGGAATGTGCTCATTATTTTCTGGAAGTGAAAGACAAAGACATCAAACATGCCTTGGCTGGGCTCTTTGTGGAAATCCTCGTTCCCGTGGCCGCTGTGAGTCCTGTTTTTATTTCTGACAGCTTGGACGGCACACCCAAGTTTCGTGAATAGAATATTCACACGAGTCTCTATTGTAGGCTGTCAAAAATGAAGTCAACGTGCCCTGCCTGAGGAACTTTGTAGAGAGCCTCTATGACACCACGCTGGAACTCTCCTCTCGGAAAAAGCATTCCTTGGTCAGTGACCGTGAGAGAAGCCAAGTGCTGTCCCAAGCGGAAAGCCTGGAACTCCCAGAAAGAAATTGACTCCACATACGAGGGAATTTTTGCCTCAGCATCTCAGACCTCAGAGCACAAACCCATGAATCACTGTGATATGAGGAGATCACACATCACCTCAGATGAACCTTCTAGTCCAATGGATTTAGCTGTTTACTTTAGAGACTGGCTAAACTGAGTTTTTGTTTGAATTTATGAGAAATCTTTCAAATCTAAAGGCAAAGTTTATAACAACGGTTTCTCTTCTCCTACCCAGAAATGAGCGTGCACTAGCTAATTTCTGTCTAGACACTCAAAATTAAAATTAAACACCGAAGGAAAGAGGTTGGGAATAGGCAGTGGCCTGCAGACAAGTTTCTGAAGGTTGGGACAAGTTCTGGAGAAGGCAATAGACAGTTTTTCAAGTTGCAGTCTGGTGAATTAAACTCGGGTAAATTGCCAGCTGTGTGCCAGGTGTAACCATGATAGTGTAAGGAAAGTCACTGTTAATTAGCTGGCCACAGCACTGGCCTAGGCTGGGCATCCTTGTCAGGGGCTGAGCTGGTACCTAAGTTGTTCAGCTTGTACTTGTGACAACTTTGCTCATTTGCCTAGACCCTATGGTCCTTGTGACGAATTGCTTGCATTTATTGGCTGATATTAGAAGTTCATTCGGTGGGCAGAGTAGTTTATTTGACGAAGAAAAATGCTAACAAGTGCAGAGCAGAAGCTCATCCATGGTTTCTTGCTAGTCCAAGTAAACAGGTGTGTTTCTCTTTAAATCTCCCCTAGCCCTCAAGGTGTGTGCTACCTGGCTAAGCAAAATGATGGTGAACTGTTCATTCTTTGAATGACTGCCCATTAGCTCTGCTGTCTCTTCCAGTCGCTGTGGGAATGGGACCTAGTTAGGCAGGAAAAGCACAGTAGCACCTCTGTTTATTCCATCATGAGTAAATTCCTACTGTGGTTACGTTTGTCCCAGTACTGTTTACCAGGACCATAAGAGCTCTTTCAGGAGTCTCCTATAATTACTGGAAGAGTGCAGGAGAAAGTAAATATGTATATCTGCTGCTAAGCTAAGACCAAACTACTAGGTCTTTCTGAGCCAAAAGGCCACTAACATTTCCAAACTGAGTGTGCCTTCATGACTGCTCTCATTTGCCTCTCCGATGCTGTGATAAAACACTGCCTGAAAGCAGCTTAGGGAAAGAAGCATTTATTTGCCTCACAGGCTGCAATCTATCATGGAGGAAAGCTAGGGCAGAAACTGGAGGTAGAGACTGAAGCAGAGGCCATGGAGGGGACTGCTCACTGGCTTGCTCCCCGTGGCTTGCTCAACCACTCTTCTTATATAGCCCAGGACCCATCTGCCTACAAACAGCACTGTCCACAGTGGCCTGTGTCCTCCTCCTGTAGTAATTATCAATTAAGACAATATCCCATAAACGTGCCTACAGGCCAATCCAGTGGAGGCAATTCCTCAATTGAGGTTCCTTTGTCCCATTGACTCCAATTTGTGTCAACTTGACAAGAAGAGCCAGCATAGCAGCTGTCTTTATTTCAGTGGTGGTTGGGAGTACAATCTGGGATTCTGCGGTTGTTCTAAAAGAGCCTTTATGAAAACCGAGTTAGTAATTAGCTTTCCGTATCATTGTATACAAAACAACATATTAATGTATGTCTATTACTAGCCAGAGTTCTAGATGATTCTATCCAGCCATTATCAGGAAGCACCTTGAGTTCTTGTGTTTATACAGCATCGTATTAACTTTGAGCTACATGACCACAGAGGAGGTAATGAAGCGCTGGGTGCAGGAATGTATGTTTCCTGGTTTTTTTGAACTGTCTGCCATCCTGTGACCTCTGCTTCTTTCTTCTCAGGCCCTGTACCCCCTGGTGACCTGTCTCCTCTGCGTCAGTCAGAAGCAGCTATTTCTGAACAGGTGGTATGTTTTCCTCAACAACTGTCTGTCCAACCTTAAGGTTAGTGGTTATCAACTCAGCAACAACAAAAATCTTTTGTTAAAAAAAAAAATCAACGAACTATTGATTATTTTGTGTGTTTTGAAGCAAGGACTTAACTATGTTGCCCAGGCTGACCTCAAATCTATGGTCCTCTTCCCTCAGTTTCCAAAGTGCTAGGCCACAGGTGTGAGCAACCATACTGCATTACAATGAAGCGCTTTAGGAATATATTCATCAGCCTAGAAATAAAAGAAATCTCTGCAGATTTGGGAAAAATATATTTGCCCCCCCCAAAAAAAATCCCTTTGAAGATAGAATTAAGAAAACAGTACATATCCAATATCCATCTGGGTATAGAGCTGTTACCTCATGTATCTGAGTGGCAGGAAAACAAAATAGCCATTATACACAGGTGAAATTATTTCAGATATCCCGTGACACCTGTCCCTTTTGGCTAAAGCAGACATTTTAGAAACAAAAGCTCCATTCTGTAGAAGAGTTGCTCTAGCAGAGAGGGTCGCCTCTTCCCAGTCTTGTCTGCTGTTTCCAAAGCGCTCACTGCTCTCCAGGTGGCCAGCAGAAGTGTTGGGGGATATGATGAGTAAAGCAAGGGGCCTATAATTAATACAGTTATAATAATTAGCTTTAAAATTGTCTTCTAATCAAATACCTATATGCTTTCAATTTTAGTGACCAATTGACACAGGACAAGTAGACGAGAACCCCCTGTAACTTAAGAGCAGATACATCCGGTGCAGTGATGTGGCCAATAACCCAAGCACCGGAGAGGCTGAGGCAGGAGAATCACAAAGTGAGGCTAGCCTGAGCTATATATAGCAAGACTATTTTTCAAAAAGATGAAAACCAGGAGCTGAGAAGATGCTTCAGCAGCTAAGAGTATTGGCTGCTCTTGCAGAGGACCCAGGTTCAGTTCCCAGCTCCCACATGGTGACTCACAAACCATCTGTGGATGCAGACACACAAGTAGTGCACAGATGTACATGAAGTTAGAACGCTTAAGCACATGAACTAAAATAAATACATCTTTACAATCACTAAAATGAAATAACAAAAAAAAAGTACAAATCAAATGAATTCTTCACACTCAATCTATTTCACCGTGTCCAGAGCTACAGCTCAGCCTCCTTCTCTGGCTCAGTATTTTTATTTTTTAAAGCTAACTAAAAATTCTTGCATGTGCTTATACATGTTGCCTTGGTTTGTGTTCTCCACCCCCCAAGACACTTTAATTTGGAAAAGACTTTAGATTAATTATGTGATTTTGTCATTTACTGTAATTATATAATAATTTACATGGACCTGATTTCAGTGCTGACTGTGTCCTGGCTCTAAGAGCTGATTGTGAAATCCAAGATTGCAGTCCTTCATTTTCTTCAAGTTGGCAGCGAAGTCCAATGTATCATGAGAGCATGAGGCTTTCAAGTACCGCACAAATGGGAATGCCTTTCAGGGTAGTCAGGGTTACACAAAGGAGCTCTCAGGCATTCATCCGAGTACCCATCAGTCAGAAGGCTCCCAATGTCACTTTCTTTATTTGGTCCACTTCTGCAAACTAATTCTAGTATTTTAAATGTATCTTTTATGCATAGAAAGTGGACTTTTTTTTTTCAAAACAGCATTAGTTGGTTTTTTGCCAACATGATACAAATTAGAGCTGACCCTCAGTTGAACTGTCTCCATCAGATGGGCCTGTGGACGAATGTGGGGCATTGTCTTCATTAGTGATTGACAGGTGGTCCTGGGTTCTATAGAAAGCAGGCTGAGCAACCATGAGGACCAAGCTAATAAGCAATGTAAGTGGATTTTTCTTTGGGCTGCCAGCTCATAAAAAAATGACACAGAGCTTTGATATTTATTTAATTAATTATGAAAGCTTGGTCTTAGTTTAGGCTTGTTCCTAACTAGTTCTTGTAATTTAAATTAACTCCTATCTTTTAATCTACATCCTCTTACGTTACCTTTACCCTGTACCTGCCCATCCTGCTTCCTTCCTGTGTCTCCTGCCCCTAGAGTCTCCTCCTCTTCCTCTCCCTCCCCGGAAATCCCTCCTATACCTCCTGCCTTGCTATTGGCCGGTCAGCTTTTTAATACACTAACCACAGCAATGTATCTTCACACAGTACACAAATGTCCCACAGCAAAGCAGTGTTCCTCCATGGCCTCTGCATCAGTTTCTGCCTGCAGCCCCACCTTGGCAGGATGATAGACTCTATTCCTTCCCTCGGGTTCCTTTCAGTCCACATTTTATCAGAGAAGCAGAAAGGAACTACAGGAATGTTTTTAAGGATGAAGAATGCTTGTAACACAGCTTTCTGAATGTATTTAATGCATCTGGGGTTAAAATTAAAATATTTTTACAGTGATTTGTTGCCAAAGGAGCCATTTTGGGGGGTGGTCCAAGTTGTTTGTGAGACAGCAGAGCAGCTTGCTTTGAAAATTAATTTTTTTTCAAATTATGATATTCTTTTGCGCTTCTGTTAAAGCCCACAGGAAATCTGAGTAAAGGGTTGTAAACCACCCCAGAAGGACATGAGTATAGACTCAGACATGCTTTCCTACACAGGCGTTACACCCATTAGAAGGTTCTAAAACAAGAACTGGTAAGACTAGGAAGGGCCTGTGGGATCAGTACTACAGAGACCGATTCATATTCCAGACTCTGGTTCCAACACCAGGGTTGGCATCATGCCCTCTGTTGAAATGAAGTGCTAGGAATAGGCTGCCGGGAGAAAGAGCCCTGTGTCAAATGCAGCCATTGAACAGACTCCATCTGTGAAGAGCTTAGTGCTGTATTTTGTAGCAGTCTTGTACTCCAGGAAACATGGAAGAGCAACTTGTTAGCCAAGATAAAAGCACGGAGGTGGCTGGTGCGATGACTCAGTGGTTAAGAACACTTGCTGCTTCCAAAACGCATACAACGTGGCTCATAATCACTTGTAACTCCAGTTCAAGGGGGCCCATCACCCTCTCCTTCCAGCCTCTATGGGCACCTTCGTACCTGCACACACGTAAACAAACAAATGCAAGGAAATCCAGGTGTGATAATAGACACCTGTGATCCCAGCTTTGGGGAGATGAGGCAGGGGAATTGCCACCTTTTCCACCCCCTAATATTTAATCTTCTCTTTTTTTAATTAATAAATGTAACATATTCATCCTGGGCTACATAAAATCTTCAAGCCACCTGGGATGCAGAGCAAGACCCTGTTTTTAAATTTGCAAATAAATGTGAGGTTATCTATATTATCCATAAGTTGTTAGAATTCACTGCCCCGAGGGCAAATGATATCAAAATGCAATATCATTTATGTTTAGATAAGAACCCAGTAAGGATTTGAATGAGACTGTTCCTTATGTCATTAATATATAAACACATTCTAACCCCCTTCTCACGCACTCCATGGAAAGTCCTGAAGAAAACATGACTTCAGAAGCAAACGTTACCATGAATAGCTCCAGGAGTTTATCTTCTTCCACCACTATTTGACTAAAAAAGAACCAAATCCTTTCTAATGTACCCCTTCTGCATCCTCAGGGTTAGCCTGGCAGCTTTTTCTGGTGTATTCGCGGAGCCAAGCTGGCAAAGTGTATTATGACTTATGTGGAGTAGAGGAGCGTCACACAGTCACACAGTCTCAAAGTAAACCCACTCATTTAATGGTGACACTTTATTCTGGCCTCAGCATGAGACTGAGGGGAGCGACTGCCTTGGGAGCATAGACCTGAAGGGCTTGGTATTTAGTAGTTAACTTTAGGGTGGCCGAGGCTGTATCACTGGTGAGTCCAGCTACCTTGTTTGTTAACATCAATCCTAGAAAGGCTAAAGTGAATTCAAAGCAAAACATGAAGAAGGTGAGCATGTCACTAGCTCGGCTGCCACATCACTGACTAGTGTGCCAAGGCACCATATTGGGTCCAGCAGAGATTTGTGCTAAAGCCCACTGGTTCCTAAATGATTTTCTGGCCAAGCCTCAGAGTCATTCTAAATTCATACATTTTTATTAGTGGTTAATTAATGGAGACAGATTCTAAAGAGGAGAATGGTCTTTGACTTAGGAACTGAAACATTTGACAGTGAAATTAGTGTTCAGGAATATGCCAGTAATGACTTCATCCTGAATGTGTATGTTGAACACCTAAAGGAGTACAAAGGCATACAAAGGCAAGTGAGGAAGAGAGGCTGTCTTTATGTAGAGCAATCGACTGGGTCACGGCAATACATCTGGGAGGCCTCTGTTTAGGCTGCTGTAGAAATTTGCATGCTGTGACTAAACTAAGTCTAGACTGCCTAGGTCAAATTCTGACTCTGACCTTAATTGGCTGTGTGGTTTTATGTAAGTTGTTTGACCTCTCTGTGCCTTGGCTTCCTTGTCGGTAAAATGAGAGCCATTTGTACTCTGTAT
This sequence comes from Phyllotis vaccarum, assembly GCA_033318265.1. Taxonomy (NCBI): domain Eukaryota; kingdom Metazoa; phylum Chordata; class Mammalia; order Rodentia; family Cricetidae; genus Phyllotis; species Phyllotis vaccarum. The sequence goes on along the minus strand of JARWLC010000009.1, from coordinate 136,743,249 downwards.
ATTTTTGTGAAAAGTCCAAGTTACAAGCTATCAATGGCACTGTGAGTCAGCTTTTTACCACCTAACAAGATGCCTGAGGTAATCCACTTATAAAGGGAAAACATTTGCTTCTGACTCATAGATACGGCGATCCTATCAAGGGGCTGTTTGCAGCGAATCTGTGGTAAGGAGCACATCCGGATGTGACAGGGCAAAATGGTTCACCTCATTGCCAGGGAGATAAACAAGGACTTAGTTCCCACAATCCTGTTTGAGGATGCAGGCCCAGTGAACTACTAAGTCTCTATCTCCCAACAGCTCCATCTCCTAGTAACACTACAGTGGGCACCAAGCCTTAAATGCATGGGTTTTGGAAGAACTTGGGCCATAGCAAATTCTGATGCTGCTCTCTGACGTAACCAAGCAACACGTAACACATGTATTCCAGATTCTGGGACAAGGCTTCTCACTCAAGTAGAAGTACCAGCTGCCCTTTGCTAACGATTTGGCCCTTGAAGGCTGAGCGATATGTTTAGTTGTTCTCAGTGGTCAAGCCCCTCAAATGATGCCATGATAGTATCAAAGAGATTTGGGCATGCAAAATGCATTTAAATGCATGAGACTTTGCGTTACTATAATGCCTCAAGGACCAGTCCTCACACATTATTACACACTTCTTTCTGTGCCCGATTGTTCTACCCATTGGTTTGGGGTTTTGATATATATTTAACCTGTTGGACAATAGTTGCTGGGTATAGAAATATGAATAAATGAAGTTGTCTGGAGCTTGCAGTCTGACAGGATGCTTGCAAGAGCAGAGAACCATTAGAAGAATCAGCAGGGCCACTGACAGTCTCTGGGGCACGTGGGAGGGATGGAAAAGGTAAACAGTAGGAAGAGTGGCATCTGGGGCTTGCTGCCCAGTCAGGATTTTCCTAGTAGCCTTTGCTAGGGAAGGATCCAAGCTACGGAAGGATGCTATGACTTGAAGTGTACCTTACCTTGAGGAAATAACAAAAGTGGTCCTGGCCAGGCAGCTCCAAAACATCCATCAAGTGCCAAGTTCCAAAGTAGGCTTATCTATTGGGTTGCTGTAAGTCGGGGGTGGGGGTGGGGGCTTTAAAAAACAATTTTTAAATTTATTTTATTTTAAGGGTATGATTTAACTGTACAGTGGATAGAAAAGAGGTAAGGAGCCAGACACAGCAATCACTGATAGCTTCTCAAAATGGCACCAGTCAGTTAACAATACCTACTCCATTTGCAGAACAAATAAAAATTTAAGTCAACCACATTGATGTTCACTCTTTAGGAACAATAGAAATATCAGGCATAACCTTTATTTTTTTTTTTTTCTTGAGACAAGGTCTCACATAGCCCACACTAGCCTCTAGAGCTGAGCATACTTCTCCTGCCTTTTTTCCCTTAGTGTTCAGATTATGACTATACCACACCATGTCCAGCTCTGTGAAGCCAAATATTGAACCCAGGGCTTTGACATGCAAGCATTCCACAAACTGAGTTACATCCATAGCCCACTCATAATCTTATGCGTGAAAGATTATCAGTGAAAATAAGAGTGAAAAACAGGTCAGAGGGACGCTAAAAAGTTGAGGGGCTCGGGAGACAGTTCAGAAGTTAAGAGCACTGGAGGACCCAAGTTCAGTTGCCAGCACCCACATGGCAGCTCACAACCATCTGTAACTGCAGTTTGGGGGAAGTGATGCCCTCTTGTGGTTTCTGCAGATACTGCACACATGTGGTACAAATACATATGCATAGGCAAACTTTTATACATACTTAATAAACATAGATTATTTTTTAGTTGAAATTAAATCAGAAAACATTGAGAAAAGCCAGTGGAACTAGGGATTTCAGTCCACAGAAATGATGCAAGCTCTGATGATTCACAGTTTGAGGTCTGGTATATGAGAGGATTTCCAATGAGATATCATGCACTAGCACACTAAGATAAAGCTTGATAAAAGAAAACATGTTCCCACTGGATTAAAAACCGTTGCTTATGTGAGTTCAGAGTGCATAGCTTCGTTAGATGATAGGAATTAGTTTCAACTTCATTTAATGAGTCAAATGATTGTCCAAATCAGATCACTAATAAGCAAAAACCCATTTTAAGCTTTGTATATTAAAAAAAACTTGGAGTCCTCACCCTCCCTGAGCTGACAGGTACACATTTGTTTGCAAGAATGTGAAAAATTCCTAAAATATTTTTTTTTGTTTTGAAGTATTATAAATCTGTTGTTTTTGTTATTTTTAAAATTGGTACTGGGTACTGAATTCGTGCATTGTATATGCTAGACAGCCATTTTATCACCAAGCCACACCCTCAGACCCTACTGTGCAATTTTTAAAAATCGTCTTCTAGGTATATATTGTGTTTTGAGTTATAGTCCTACACACCCCAATCCTCCAACCTCCCCCTTCCCTTCCCCCTCCCTTCCTGTCAATTCTCTTTGTCCCCTGAATAATTTCACTTCTTCCCTTATTTAATATCCACATACTTGACTTTATATGACTATATAGAATTTAGGATCACAAACGAGTGAGAGCATAAAGCATGTGCCTTTCTGAGACCGGCTTTATCTACTCAGTTTGATTATCTCCAGTTGCACCCATTTGCCTGCAAACAACATGACTTCACTTGTCTTTGTGACTGGCAAGGGATTCTATTGTGTTTATTATGCATCACATTTTCCTTGTCCGCTTCCCTGTTGCTGGGTGCTACACAGAACGATGATGTGCAAGCGTCTCTGTGATGTGTCCTAGTGCTCAGTAGACTAGGGCTTGAAGTCATCTGGATAAACACACCTAAGTCTGATGGAAGATCTACTTAAAAAGCAGTAGACAGTAGAAGGTAGATATAGCAGATATTAAAATGTATTATAAGACTTTATTAATTAAACTAATACACTACCCACATTTGGGTAAGCAAATAAGATAGTAAATTAATTAATAATTCAAAGAAGATATAAATCATACCAATAAATTTATACATAGTAGATTTTATATTAATTTCATTATTTAATTTGTTATATGGCTTTTTAATATTTATTAATATTAATAATACAATAAACTAAGCAGAGGCCAACACAAAATCTCTCCCACCCCACCCTAGGACACAGGAGCTATTTTTTTTTTATGTCTGGTTTATACCGTGGTGTGTAGTACATACTAGTCTCAGTAGGCACTGGAGAATAAACAGATGGAATAGGGGATAGGAAAATCAAAACAATAACAGTATTTGAAAGGACATCATCTGTTTGCCATGGGAACAATATCCGATTCTTCCGTAAATGCTATGCAATTCTCTTGGTTACTTGGCAGTCTCTTGAGTTTCGGCAAAAGACAAAATGAGGACTTCTCATGGCATTCCTGTGTCACCATCAGTGTTATAACCTTCATGGATTATTTATCTTATGAAACTGGAAGACAGATGGTCCAGGAGTCTCTGGTGATGGCATATGGCTGCCCCCAACCAAGCTGGCCTTTTCCAAGCTCTGTAGAGAACAGTCTCCTGCATGGACCACCATTTAACAAATAACCCTACATTTTGGATTCTGTTACAGAATAAAGATCCCAAAATGGCTCGAGTTGCCTTGGAATCTCTCTACAGATTACTCTGGGTTTACATGATTCGAATCAAATGTGAAAGCAATACTGTGACACAGAGGTAAGGATGGGGATTGCTCTGGGGAGCCTGTCCCCGGAGCCAGGCTCGGAACCATACTGCTCACCACTGCACACGGTGTTCCCCTTTATGTTGCCTACCCTGGCCCGGCTCTAACATGCTCAGAGCTGACAGCTGCTGCAAGCCCTAAGGCCTCAGAGCTTCACACTGCCTTCCCAGCCTTTGCCAAAGCATTGGCCTCCGTCAGGACTGACAGGGTCTGCTCCTGGACAGCATAGGGTACTTTGAGGAAGGTGTCTATTATTTTCTAACTGCCCTCGGTTCTTCAAAAGAAAAAAAAAAAGAATGTCTTTATAGAGTAACTAAGCTAATAGAAGGTTTATTTTTTTATCCTCTGATACTAAGATGAAGTATGTGCCATCTCCCTGACAGCCAGATGTCAGCCAATCTCTCTTGTTTTCTCTTTTCCTGCCCGTTTCTTCCAGCCGACTCATAACCATCACCACCACACTTTTCCCCAAAGGGTCCCGAGGCGTGGTGCCCAGGGATATGCCTCTGAACATCTTCGTGAAGATTATCCAGTTTATTGCCCAGGTAATGCACACATTTCAGCCAGTCTTCTTCGGGTGATATAATAAATAAAGAAGGTCACAGCGATCCTTAATGTGTCCAGACTTCTTAGAGAGGGATTGTTTTCCCACACAGCTTAGCCTTTTGCTTCAAAACAGTGAGATAAATGCATCAAGTACCTTTAGCATCTAAGAGAGAAATTGAGAGGTGGAGTTTAAGGGATTTATCTGAGGTCACAGGACCCACCAGTAAAAAAACGCCTATAGCACAAATAAGATCCTAGGTCTATTTCACACTGACAGAAAAGAGAAAACTTTAGTGATGGAGACTTGTGGGTACCCCTTTCTTCTTTTCCCAGATCTCTGCTTTATATTCTACAAGGAAGGAGGAGCCAAAGGGTCTGGCATTTGGCAGAAATTTAATTTTTTAAAAACCACAATATAGTGAAATCTGGAGAGTAAATAGTAATTTCCTAATTTTCCTCTGTGAGGAGAAAATAATTTCATGGGGAGATTAGCATTAATCCGTTCTATCCGTGGCTCAAAACCTTCTAGGCACTTTATACATTAATTAATTTTCTTTTAAAAGAGATTCTGCTAGTATTAAAGCTCGTTCAACTGTAACTTATTTAAATAAGATTTTTTAATTAAGATTCTTACTTGAAGGAGAGCCACTACTACTGATATGCACCCCAAGTCCACTCATTTATTTACTTATTTTTGAAATAGTGTCTCATTTTTAACCCTACTGGCCTCTGGCTAACTCTGAAGACCAACTGACTTCAAATTCACAGTCCACTTGTCTCTGCCTCCCACATGTTGGGCTTAAGGGCATGTACCACCACGCCTGGCTGCCTTTTCTTTTGAAAATTCTTGATAAGCCCGTCCTTTGACCCCACTTTGACCAGGGACTTATCAGGCATTACGAGTCCCCTGTCCCAGCCTGGCCTCTGTCACTAGCGAGCCTTCTACCGCCAACTAAGCAACATCTTCCATCTTGGTTTCTTTATTGATAAAGCGAGAGTAGAAATACTTGTCCAGGATGCCACAGAATAGTATATGCTAAAAGAAAATTATAGGTATGCAAATTTTGCTGAAGTGCAGTTAATATTAATGTAAAGATATAAGATTTGGTGCACAGACTACTGGGTATAGAGCATCTCTCTATATATTGGGCCCATGGGAGATTTCTTTAATATATATCCTTAGAGAAAGTGCATTTTTTAGCCTGCAGATGGAAAATTTCATATGACTTTTCTAAATGTAGTCACAAGATATATGTGCTTTGACTATTCTGGAATATTGCATATAAAACGAGCATGTTGTATCTTAACGAGTTTACTAACTTGTATGACCAGGCTTCACCTGATATGTTATATGTCTTAATTCTCTCCCTGGATATTAATTTTTATATATGAGCTAGAGACTGTTTTCAAAGTTAAAGACTAGAAGAAAACAATCATTGTGTGGCAATATTATTAAAAATATATTTCTCATCTGAGTTTCAAAAAGTTGTCACCGTTTATAGTACAAGCGGGAAGAATCTAGTAGAGATTCCCAGGTGTTGAATTTTTTCAGTGTTTGGTCTGTGCCTTCAGCCTCACTGAGCTGATTCTGTGTGCTACATAAGGAATGTGGCTCCTGGGACAGCTCTGATGCCCCTAATCCTCCTGCAGGGGCTCTCTGGGACCCATAAAACTAGGCAACACCCCAGGCCTTCAGCATTGGAAACCTGAATTTTGTGTTAAACTAGGCATTCTGTGTTTTTATTTTGTTTTTTCCTCCCAAACCCGCCCTCTACCCCACCCCACCCCATCTCTCAGGAGCGGCTGGACTTTGCAATGAAGGAAATCATTTTTGACTTTCTTTGTGTGGGAAAACCAGCCAAGGCTTTCAGCCTCAACCCAGAGGTATGACCGGTCTGTGCAAACAGAGCACTTGCTCACCTTTGTTCTGAATGTCTTGGGGGGCCTGACTGGGGGAAGGGTTGTGCTTCTCAAGGGTCTTAAGACACAGGTGTTAATTTCCCTGTGTCCCCAATTGGGTGTCAACTTTTTCCAGGAGTAAAGTTTGAGGTGAGCTGATTCGAGATAACCCAATGCCCATGCGCTGTAGTTTTGTGTTCTGGTAAAATGGAATCATTCTTGCCTCAAAGAATGTGATGACAGAGATTGGCAAGTTTAGCATTTGGACGGGATAAAACAGAAGAGTAAATGTAGGGAGTGGTAGGAATTACCTCACTACAACTAGATTAGATAAAGAGTAAACTAATTCCAGCTCAAGGCCAGGCACCTCCAAAAGGGTCCCTTGTGGCTGTTACATTGCTGTGGGACTCTTGACTATACCAATGAATGGCAATTAAGTCTTTAAAACACCAGCAGTCAATAGAAACGTGCCCTCCAAGCTGCCTCTTTGCAGCCCATTTTCTGTGCAATTATGGAAAGAACACTGGACCAGAAGGCTAGTTTTGCCACGTGTTGAGGGGTCACCTTCTTTTTCTAGCCAAGTGACATTATTTACTTCTGACTCTCAGCGTTTACTCTAGTAAAATAGACAGAGGACTGTCCTAGCTTCCATCACAGAAGAGCAACACTGAACTAACGTATTGCAAACTAAAAAGAGTGTGAAGGAGAGAGGGAGAAAGGAAGAGAAGCAAGGGACAGGAATCCCATGCCGCAGAGTTTACCGGATGCTTCTCTCTTTTATTACTGTGGCTCCTTCATCTGATTACCAAGGAAAGGAGTCAGAGCCCAGGAGCCTGGCATAGCTCCTTAGCTGCCCCCACCCCCCATTGCCCCTTCCCACCATACTCTGAATCCTCTTGGCTGCCACATTTCTGCCAACAGAACAAGAAACCAAAATGTGGGCGTTTCTGTGTTGTGACCTCACTGCTGTCACAGTCAGCAGGTCAGGAGAAGGTCAGACTTTACTTGTGGACAACAATCCCAACATCTTTTCATTTCTCAGTAGTTATAAAGCCTCTTTTAACAATTCTCAGGATTACTGGGTTACTTTCCTAGTCAGGGCTTCCACTGTTGCAATGAAGTATCGTAACCAAAAGTAAGTTGGGCAGGAAAGGGTTTATTTGGCTTATGTTTCCATATCATAGTCCTTCATGAAGACAGTCAGGACAAGGGCAGGGACTGGAGGCAGGAGCTGAAGCAGAGGCCCTGGAGGAGGCTGCTTACTGCCTTGCTTCTCATAGCTTGCTCAGCCTGCTTTATTGTAATAACCAGGACCACGGGACCAATGGTGGCCCCATCTACCATGGGCTAGACCCTCCCATATCATTCACTAATTTAAGAAAAGACCTACAGGCAGATCTTATGGTGGCGTTTTCTCAATTAAGGCTCCCTCTTCTCCAGTGATCAGCTTACATTAAGTTCAGTTGTCTCATGTTACTTCATGTTGGGCACGGTGACACTCATGTCCTGTCAGTCCTTGGCCTGCATGGCAAGACCCTGTCCCAGATAAGTAAAGCACTACCTTGTTCTCACCACCTTGGGACTATCTACAAACGCTTCACCCAGTCGACAGCTTGTCGGCTGATCTGTCTGTGAAGAGCAACCAATGGAGAATCCAACCGGAAAAAAGATTTGAGCCTTCCACCTCTCCTTTTTTTATTACACTTCTATTACACAATTGTGGTTTGTTTATTGTGTGTGTATGTGTGTGTGCATGCTGGTGTCACGGTGTGAGTGTGGATGACAAACAACGATGGGGGGGTCAGTTCTCTTCTTCCACCTTGAGAGTCATAAAGCTCAAACTTAAATTGCCAGGTTTGGCAGTAAGTGCCTGTCTCAGTTGGGGTGTCTATTGCTGTGAAGAGACACCATGACCACAGCAACTCTTAGAAAGAAAAAACATTTTATTGAGGTGGCAAGTACAGTGTCAGAGGTTCAGTCCGTTATTGACATGGTGGGGAGCATGGTGATGTGCAGGCAGACATGGTGCTCGGCAGATCTTGACCAGAAGACAACAGGAAGTGAAGAGTGTGTCACACTGAGGGAAGCTTGAGAAAAAAAGAGTGACACACTTCCTCCAACAAGGCCACACCTCCTAATAGAGCCACTCCCCGTGCAGTTATTTTCTCTCTTCCAGTACCAATGGCCACTGAATCCTTCTTCCCAGCTCTATCCTACATCTCTTCCTCAGAGGCAGAGAAGAATTTGCCTGTTACTAGTTACATATGCTGGTGCATCCAGCATGTCTTCAGGGAAGAACCTATTGAGGCAATGAGGTAATGAAGAAAAGACAAACACAGAGGAAGTCCAGAAAGCTGGGATTTGGGTGGTCTAGGTTCTTGGCTAAAGAAGCCGCAGCCCTCTGGAAGCCCAGTGTGTTTATGATATGTATTTGAACAGCGAGCAACAAGAGCATGCAGCTGGACACAGGAAATGGTTATTGCTTCTAGATAAACAAGGAGGTAGTTGAATCAGGGGGAGAGGTTCAGCTGCTCTTAGAAGGAACACTTTTGTAGGTAAGCAATCTTTAAGCCATAAAGATCTAATGGTGAGGCATATTCTGCACATTGTCAACACTCAGCCAGGTGAGGACATCTACCATCTCCCTCTGATCCTCACTCCAGCGGGGAAGGCTTTGGCATTCCTCTATGGGTCTGAGGCTCTGGGGCCTTTGACATAACCAGCTCATAGTAGCACACACATTCACCAAGGATTGCACTCACTCAGGCTTTCTCTGTTCCCGATGCAGGGTCCCCTTCAGACACAGGCACTCAGTCAGTGGTCAGTTAAAGAGGAGTTACCCAGTGGATGAAGATGCTCCTGCCGGGTACAGTTTCTCAGAGAACTGATTGGCCCTTTGGGAGATGCTTCTTTGTTTATTGTTTTGTTACACAGGGTCTGACACTGGCCTTGAACTTGCTGTATTGCTGAGCATGACTATAAGCTCTTGATCATTCCTGTCCCAGCATCTGAAATGCAGGAACTACAAGAAAACGCCTGTATTGGTGCAGGAACCTTTCTATTGGTTCTTAAATATTATTTTGGAATCAGCTTGTGTAACAAGGCCCAGAGACCTACCCAAGTATCTTAATACCAAGTGTGTTAAGCACAATTCAACTGTTAAGTAGTTTCTAAGTAGTTGTCTTGGTTTGGGCTTAGAATATGCACTGTGCACATGTCCATCATCATGAGAAGTGGCGTATCTGTGAGATGTACTTCTAGGCTGTACTCTTTCTTCTGCCCTGATCTAAAAGAACATAGAATTGGAAGGTCTTATTCAGTGCTGGAGGCAAGAAAAAGAAGAAATATATTGTAGAAAATTGCAAAGAAGCTGTGCATGGCAGGACACCCCAGCATTTGGGAGATGGAAGCATGAAGATCAGGGGTCTACAGAGAGAGTTACAGAGGGAGCTCCAGGTCAGCCTGAGCAACATGAGACCCTGTAACAGGAAAAACAATGTTAGCTCAAATAAAGATGCCATTTATTTTAATTAGAAGGAAAATATCAAATGATTTGGAGCTGATGCATGACTTCAGGAACTTTGCAGGATACACAACAAATAATCATATATTTGTATATTCTAGTAATGAATCACCGGACAGTTTACAGTATTGGTGAAACACAAAGCAGCTGGCAATAAATCAGACAAAATGTGCACACTACTGTGTGCATTTTTATTCCAAAAAAATAAAAAATATTGAAAGAAGACAAAGATCCAAATAAGTAGAGATAAGTAGTATTTATAGCAAGTCAGAGATTTGTCATTGTTGAGTTTGGTTACCTCTCAAACTGACATGTTTTAAATTATCATATTAATAATATCTGACTTATATTCCCTACTTCTTTTAAAATAGAAATCAGTCAATGAGCTGGTTTTAAGTTTGATGTAGAACATAAACTACTAAAATAACTAACATAGTTCAGAAATAGAAGAATAATTTTGGGCTGATTATTACATAATATAGCCTGATGTTAAGACAGCATAAAGTTATATGGTCACCAAATCAGTATAGAGATGGGGGTAGATATAAAGAGGGGCCCATAGGATGGAGGAGCTAGAGTTAGACCCGCACATGAATGATTGGTTCATTTCCAACTATGAAGTAGTGCTGAGCAATTGATGCCCGCCTTGCAAAATGATTAATTGCATTCCACAGTTTTCACTGTAAGCAAAAACAAACTCAAATTGGACCATGCAACTCAAATATAAACCCGAATTTATATTTAAGTAAGTCTTACAGGAAAAAAAAAAAATCGAAAACCTTGGTGGCTTTTGAATGGGCCAACTTTCTAGAACCCCAAAATCATAAATCACAGAACGTTAATAAATTGAGTATATGTTTTAAAGTTTGCACATTGACGAGGCATTTAGTAGAGAGTAAAAGCATGGGAGAAAATATTTTCACAACCCCAACAAAGTACTTCTTTTCAGAATATATAAAGAACTCTGTGATCAATAATAATAAAATATACTTTTAAAGTAAGCAAAATCAATGACCTCTTCATCAAAGAAAAGACAGAAGCAACCAGTAAGCCTGTGAAAAGATGGTCAATGTAGGTGGCCATTAGGGAAACATAAGATGATGATGAGATGTCCTGGGCTGGGATCTGGAACAGAGAAATCTTTATACTATTCCATTGAGAATGTGACACAGAGATCACATTACTCCCTTAAACCAGCTTTGTGGTTTAGCTGAACTTTAGAACATTTCTTTTCACATACCCATGTGTTTTTATAGGTTTGGTAACCTATAGATTTTAAATTTATTTTCAGACTTGCTGGCCTTTATAATTAGAGATCAATAATAGATGTTGGCTGTGTGTGGTGGCGCATGCCTTTAATCCCAGCATTGGGAGACAGAAGCAGGTAGGTCTCTGAGAGTTGAGGCCAACCTGACCTACATAATAAATTCCAGGCCAGCCAGGACCACTCAGTGATTTATTTACCTCAAAATAAATAAATAATCAGATGTTCCCCCTTTACACACATACATCTCTTTAACAGATGTGTGTCCATTTCAGACATACACTCCCAGTTTGGTGAACATCTTTCTGGCTATTTCCTTGTGATAAATCTTATCAAGTTATTCTAGACAACTGGATCTTCCCTTGCTTCTCTTACAGAGAATGAACATCGGTTTGCGGGCGTTCTTGGTGATTGCCGATAGCTTACAACAGAAGGATGGCGAGCCTCCCATGCCGGTCACAGGAGCTGTGCTTCCATCGGGAAACACCCTGAGAGTGAAGAAAACGTATTTGAGTAAGACACTAACCGAAGAGGAAGCCAAAATGATAGGTGGGTACGGAGCCCTGGAACTCGCTGCCAGATCAGCTTGTGTGTTTTTTTTTTTTTTTGGGGGGGGGGGGTCAGAGGAACCCAAAAGGGAAAAAAAAAATCCAAAACAAACTGACAAGAATACACCAAACCTTTGCCCTTTGCCAAGTAGAGTAGTGGGTGAGACATTCCTGCACCATTGTGTTAATAGTTTCCTGCTGAGTTCCAATTTTGGAGTCCTTTAAACTCTTTAGGACTTCCTGGTAAATATTTTTTCATTTAAATGTTGACCTTTCATCTGGGTCCTTGTAAACATCTAATACAGGTGATTGGTTATCTACATTGTACAGTAAGTTTCCAAGATAATCTGTGTGTTTGGGCAAATAATCTTATTCATGATTTGTTCATTAATTCATTTTTAAATTTCTTTTTTTTCTTTTTTTTTATGTAACATCGCTCTAATTTGTATTGTAAGTGTGCCAATTCCCACAAACACTTCAGGAGAAATTTTTTCTCTCCCCAGTACATCTTCCTGAAACCAAAGAGATGATTTTCTTTCTTTCTTTCTTTCTTTTTTTTTTTGCACTTGTCTATTACCTTTTAAATACCCAGATTTAGAAACTGTTATGAACTGTGCTAACTAGTTTCTAAATTGCAAAGATATGAAACACATGCAGAACTCTTCATTTTTTAACATTAGTCGTATTATGCTCAATGAGACCAAAACTTCATGCATGAGAAATGGTTATTGGTACTTATTTTGTGAAAGTATGTTTGGTGGGGAGGGAGCAATACATTTCCCTAATTTGAAAGTTTATAAGTGATAAAGAATCTGCACATTCATTTCTGAGAATAAGATACAGTTATTAAACTTTTAACCCCAATTATCACTTCCTCATATAATTGCTAATGCTTGTGGGTTTTCTTATTAATCAGAAGCTTAAAAATTCAAAAGCAAAATTAATTAACTTTTGTGGAAAATTAGAATTAGGAAGACTGGAGAGTTGCCTCAGTGGTTAAGAGCACTGGCTGTTCTTGCAGAAGACACAGGGTGGGTTCTCAGCAAACCCACATAACAGCTCACAACTATCTGTAACTATAGGACCCAATGCCCTCTTCTGGCCTCCACGGGTACTGCACACATGTGACACACACACACACAAAGCACTCTCGTAAAGAAACCATTTAAAGAGTATTACCACTTTTATTAAGTAAGTTGAAACTGTTTATTTAGTGAACACCTGCAAAGTGCATGCCACCCTGGGAGCCAGGCAGACAGAAATGGAGCCACCCTCAGCCCTTCTGCTCAAGGAAATCCCAGGCAGAGGACCCTCCTTAAAGAAACAATATTGTGGAGCTTGGGTGGACCAGGGTATGATTCTTTGATATTTAGTTAAAAGTGTGACTAACGCATGTTTTTCAGGAATGTCCTTGTATTACTCTCAAGTCCGCAAGGCCGTAGGCAACATCCTAAGACATCTTGATAAAGAAGTGGGGCGATGCATGATGCTGACCAACGTCCAAATGCTAAACAAGGAGCCAGAAGACATGATCACGTGAGTACTGCCAGGGAGGTTTGATAAGCTGGGGTAGCCAAGTGACCAGGGAGCTCTTCTCTCCTTGACTCAGGTTTCGAAGCATGGTAAAGCCGTATCTTGGTGACTACACTTGTCTGAAAGCCAGTTCAAAGCTGAGACTGGCCTATTTTGCTTATATCTTGAGTACCACTAAGCCGGCAAGTTAGAAAAGGGGCTCATACTCATTACTAACCCACAAAAGGGCATTTTGTCTCTTTGTTCAAAACAGGTGCCTGCAGATATCAGAAGAGAGCATTAGATCCCTGGAACTGGAATTACAGACAGTTGTGAGCCACCATTCTGGTGCTGGGAATCAAACCTGGGTCCTCTGGAAGGACAGCCAGTGCTCCAAACAACTGAGCCATCTCTCCAGCCCTACACTAGACAAGCTCATTGATCCTAATCATGTTTTGAGAAGATAAACATTTGATAATGGCAAGGGCCCAGCAGCAGACTGTACTTAGAATGTCTGCGTTAGATACTAGTTCTTGTTCACATACTTAATCATTTTTGTATTTTTTTAACTTTGATGATCATTTTAACTTGCTTTAATTTTGTCTTCAAATTCTAGGGGTGAAAGGAAGCCAAAAATCGATCTCTTTAGGACCTGTGTTGCTGCAATTCCTCGACTGCTGCCTGATGGGATGTCCAAACTTGAACTCATCGACTTGCTATCCAGGTAGGTGAGAACAGTTTTGGATGTTAGTCAACAAAACTTTATTTTCATCACTCAAAAATTAAGGAAGAATGATTACTTTTAATTGATGGGAGATGTCATCACTTTTATGTGTAAACAGGAATAAAGAACTTAGTTGTGTTTTAAAAAAAAAAAAAAATGGGGCTTGAACCTAAGGACCCACTCATGCTAGATAGGTTCTTTGCTACTGAGATATATCCCCAACCCTCTCTTTACTCTGTTTTGGGACAGGGTCTCACTAAGTCATCAGGCTGGCCTGAAATTACAGCCTTCCTGCCTCAGCGTCCTGAGGAACCGGGACTGCAGGCCTGGACCATAAACCTGGCTCAGAACTCTCTAAGCTATGTGTTACTTTTTTCCAAGCTCAAAGAGTTTAAAATAAATACAGAAGTATAGGGGGTTGCAAACATCCCAAGAACAGGTCTACAGCACAGAGTAGACCCTGAAGTTCAGTGGACAGAGGGGTGAACTGTGGACCAAGGAAGCCGGAAATAAAAGATAAATTTCGAAAGCTCTGTGAAATTTGGAAAGGTAAAGAGAGGGGCATGGCCTCACTATGAGAGATCATCTGGGTCTGACCCTCAGTTTGAGGTCCCAAAACTCTCTGATGAGGCCAAAAGAGACAGTATTCTTAAATCGATAACAGTAGTTATCCTTAAAGCTGCCAAAAATATCACATTTATCTTTCTTTCCATTCTCCACATGACTGCACAGCCCAACTATCACCTAAAAACCTTTTGCATTGGGTAAAAGTATCTTGCTAATAGAATACTCATCAACTCCTGTGATCTGAAACTCCAGTTGACAACATGTGTCTTTCATTTAAAATAAAAAATCAACATAGAAGCCAAAATCATAATCAATAGGATGTAGAAAATTGGGAGAGAAAGGAGTCATCAATGGATTAGGGAAATGAGGGAAAAACCCAGGAACGCCAATAATGAAAAGACAGATACAGAGAAACAGAGAGAATTTTAGCAGCGGGCGACGCCATTTTAGGGGATAGCCAGATGGCCCAAAGGGTGAAGTTTAGTTCTCCGGCCTACATGGTGGAATGAGAGAACTGACCCATGACCATTGTCCTCTGACCTCCATGCACATCCCATATCATATATGTACCCACACTAGCACACACACGTGCATACACAATAAATGTAATTTTAAAAAATTATTTTATTTGGATTGGATGGGTAAACTCTGGTTTAGAGTACTGACTCTGCTCCTCCAGAGGACCCAGGTTCAGTTCCCAGCACCCGCCTGGCATTTCACAGCCATCTAATGTCCTCATGCACCCACGTGTCACACAATCATATATGTAGGCAAAACATCCATACACTTACAATCATGTGGGTGCTCAGAATCAAACCCAGGTCCTTTGAAGAGCAGCCAGTGCCATTGAGTCACCTCCTCAGACCCCCATACATGTAAATATTTAAATGCCATTTGAAGTATGTTAATCTGATAATGGTTAAGAAAGAGAAAAAAATATTAGTGCCTAACTCCCTAGGGAAACCCCCAAACCTGAAAATGTTCTATCCCCTGGGATGGGAGCCTCAGTTTATTTATTTAGATTCTGGTGGGACAAGGTTCTCAGGCTAGAGAAGGGAGCAATCTAGGTTATGCACAGTTCTCCTTTTCCTGGCCATCTACTGCATGAGAGCCAGGAGCCATCAACAAAATGGCTCGAACTAGCAGTCTGGAGCAGGAGGACCCTCTGGCTTTCACACAATGGCTTTTATTGCCTAATACCCTTCCCATCCTTTTCCGTGTTCTAGCATAGAATAATGCTGACTGTGAAGGTCACTGAAGATCGTGACCTTCAAAACCTAAGACTTGATGCCCTGTGAAGCCTTCCCTTCCAGCTCAGGTGTGTTTGTTATGTCCCATAGCCTGCACGTTGCTTGTATAAATGGGCTTCAAGCCCGTGGAGTCTCCTTTCTATTCTATGCTTAGGAGTTACTTTAAGAAGGATATGAGGCCAGGACAAAATAAAATATGAAGAGTTTGCCTCACATGTGTCAGGCTGAGTTAATCCCCAGTCCCTCCAAAATGGTATAAGGTTCAGACAATTAACAGCCTCAGTTTTCCTAAGGCCCAGCAAGCAGGGGAGATAGGCCTGAACTGAGGTGAGCTTCCAGCTCTGAGGAGACTCATGAGGGACAAACTGTCAATAACCAACTCACAGAGGTGGGGGAGGAGAAGAGATTGGGATCTCCTGAGGGTCATCCACTCAGATAGTCTCCTGGGGTGAGAACAAAGCAAATCTCCAGGCAAGTTCTAGAATGGCCCAGAGGCGCAAAGAAATTACATGCTCCCTTGCAATGGACAACAGTGGAGAGGTTAACAACTGAAGTCAGATTTTTATGGTAGACATTGGGGGGAGAGAGGAGTAGGGGATCGGGGATCAGGACCCTGGGGAATCAATAGCCCTGTGGATCACCAGAGAACAATGTACTGACAGAGGAAGCAGGGCAGGAAGAATGGAAAGAGGAAGTGTGAGCTTGGTACCCTGCTTGCTATTTCACCGCCCCTGTGATCCAGACAAATTATTTAAACCCCTAGCATACCATTTCTCCCTGGGGAAAAATTTAGTAATCTTGGAAGGATGCTGCTTGTCTCTTAGGACTTTTGAAAGGGTTACATAACACTGAGGCGTCTACACCCTGGTTAGTCAGAGGGGAGTCTGTGGGAAAGAGTCGGTTATCAGTTTATAATGGGAGAGACATTGGCTTTCTTCAGAGATGTAGCTGGTAATTGCCTACACTAAAGGCTTTGAAATGCCAGGCTTTTTAGATAACGTGGAGAATTCTGAGAGAGTGTCTAGCACTGCTTTGCTGTGGGTCTTTATAGAAGGCTCTTAACCTCTGAAATCACCTTGACAGCCTAATCGGGTGATACTGGAATCTGCAGACCATGGTGCCAGACGCTCGGGGAGGGAATTGTTAGACATAGTTGGAATGTCTGGGCTATTTATAGCATCCTGTTTATTATTATGTACATTCTTATAAAGCCCAAAGCCACGAGTACTATTTTTTATAGGGGAAAAGAACAAATAAATATTCCTGAAAGTTCAAGAAAAATGACCAGACTGTATTGGAAGCTTGTGAAAGGGGCTTTTTTTTTTTTTTTTGAATGAACTTCAAAGGGAAGTCAGAGAATATTCTCAGTGGGGGATAAAGAGCCTGTGACCTGTACACTAGGTCCTCTGAGAAAATGAGGCACCTCTGGTGCCCCCCAGAAGTCAAAAGATAAAGATGCAGTGATCCACTCACAAGAAATGTGCATTTCAGTTCACAGGAAGACTCACGTCACTCTGCACCCCAAAGTCCAATCAAGGTGTGTTAAGGTGACTCAATGCAATGCATACAGTGTGGCCAGAGGAAGGTACTAGACACCTCACACTTCCTTCACAGTGCATTTTTGCCAGAAAATTTTGTTTTCTCTATAAATGGAAAAGCAAGACCAGGGTTCATGCAGCCTCCCATCCCTTAGCTGTTCAGCTCCCTGTAACGGGTTGCAAGGATGTGTTGTTGCACATGGCTGCAGGAGACCCACTTCGCCAGCTAGTTACAGCTAAATACTGCAGACACACAAACGGCAGAGAGAGGTTGTGTGCGGAATGAGGCTGGCAAGCCTCCTTTCCCAAGCTACTAAATTTCTGACTTGATATGTATTGTTCAGCCAGCTAATAATGGCTGAGTCTGAGCAAACTACCCAGTGGGCTCCCTGGAAGCCTCACAGATTGTCCTGGCATCATGGTCAAACCCCAAGTGGTTCTACATTCCTATCTTAACATTGAGCCTACTTGGATTGGCTGCCAGAGTTAACCCCCCTCCAAAGGATAGAGGCTGCCTGGATCTGCTGGAGGGGTACCTCCCTTCTTCCCACTCCTCACACACACCTTCCAATGTGTCCTATTCTTCTGTAGACCACAAAAAAGACAATGTCCCTAACTGTCACTTGTCACATTCTTGGTTTTCATATGTGCACCCCCCTCAAAGTGTGACTTCACTGGTATAATATCCACCTCATAGGGCTTTAAGAATTAGATAATGCTAGAGATCATTTAGCATAGCATGTATGCACAGGAAATTCATTGACAGGGGCAATTATTTCCAATAAATCTTCAGTCTTACATAATATATTCCATGTTGCACCCTGTTTTTATATGTTTGTAGGTAAGCTGGGTACAGTACTGTTCCTGATTTTAGACGAGGAGATTGTGTTTTAGGAAATTAAAACTGGTCAGCAGTTAGGAGGCACTGGCTGCTCTTCCAGGGACCTGGGTTCAATTCCCAGCACCCACACAGCAGCTCACCACTCTCTGTAACTGGTTCTGTAGAATCCAGAACCCTCTTCCAGCCTCTGCAGGCACTAGGTCCACAGCTACAAATGTAATAATTTTAAAATCAGAAACTTAAAACAAGAAAAAGGCCAGGTGGTGGTGCATGCCTTTAATCCCAGCACTCAGGAGGCAGAGCAGGTGGATCTCTGTGAGTTCAAGGCCAGCCTGGTCTACAGAGTGAGTTCCAGGATAGCCAGGGCTACACAGAGAACCCTGTCTCAAAAAACCAAAAGTAACAACAACAGAAAGGCTTGGTGATGGCTTTTCTTCTTTTCTTTCTTGATTTTCAACCTAGTGAGTTGAAACTATGAACAGCAAAGGTAACTTGAAACAACTTAGAAAGGGGTTAGAGGTATGACTCGGTGGTTAAAAACACTGTTGCTCTTCCAGGGACCTGGGGTGGATTCCTGACGCCCACATGCAGCTCACAGCCATCTGTAACGCCAGTTCCACAGGATTCAGTGTCCTCCTCTGGTCTCTGCATGTACCAGGCATACACACGTGATACATACAGACAAAACACTCATACACATAAAATAAAAAGAAAGCCAGGAAAGGTACATGCCTTTAACCTCAGCATTGAGGCAGAGTCTTGAGGATCTCTGTGAGTTTTAGGCGAGCATACACAACATGATGGGTTCCAGGCTAGCCTGTGCTACGTAGTGAGACCCTGTTCCAAATAATACCAATACTAATGACAGTAACAATGAAAATCTTTTTAAGATGGTAATATCGGGAGTGACTCACAGAAACTCCAGGGAAGCTGATACTTGGGAAACTCTGAAGTAAATGTAAAATTAAACTTTTTTTTTTTTTTTTAAAGTGATTGATTCAGGCCATTTACTAAGAAGTAAGGGAGACTCGTTCTCAGCCACCAGTGGAGGCAGAGAACCGCAAATCCTTTCTTCATCTAGAAGAAAACTGAGGATCTCACCCCTTCTCTTTTCCCAGGCTCTCCATCCATATGGACGATGAGCTGAGGCACATTGCGCAGAACTCTCTCCAGGGCCTGCTGGTTGACTTCTGCGACTGGCGGGAAGACGTACTCTTCGGTTTTACAAACTTCCTGCTCCGAGAAGTAAATGACACGCATCACACTCTCCTCGACTCCGCCCTAAAGTTACTTCTGCAGTTGCTTACCCAGTGGAAACTGGTCATTCAGACCCAGGGAAGAGTCTACGAACAAGCCAACAAAATCAGAAACTCAGAGGTAATTCCCCTGTCTCACACACACACACACACACACACACACACACACACACACACACACACACACACACACACACACACACACACACACACAGGCAGCTTAAGGAACCTTCAGAGTTCTTGCTTCCTATTGCCTAGGACCTGCCTCTGATCTAGCCACACTGTGACAGAACTCAGGATGTGATCTGCCATAAGGCTGGACTTGTTGGCTAAAGCAAGAAATATGTAAGGAGTAGAAATTGTTTGGCTTTTTTCCCCTTCAAAGAACTATGATCACACTTTTTGTTTATAAGAAAAAAATGGCCAGTGTACTGGAAAAATGGCTTAGAGATTAAGAGCACAGGCTACTCTTCCAGGGGTCTTGAGTTCAATTTCCACCAGCCACATGGGGGCTTCATAGCCATCTGTAATGAGATCGGGTATCCTCTTCTGGCCTGCAGCATACATGTAAATAAATAAGTAAATAATAAATAAGTCATATTGCTCTTTGAGAGCAACTAAGTTCAACTCCCAGCACCCATGTCAGATGGCTGAGAGGTTCTGGTAACTCCAGCTCCGGGGGATTGGACACCTCTGACCCAAATGAGCACCACCTGTCTTGTGTGGACATATACATAACTGAAAATAAAATAAATCTTTAAAAATAAGGACAAGTAACTGGAGGGTAGAGAGCTAGAACTGGGCAAGGCTGTGGGCATCCAGACAGACGAGGACAGACCCCACAGTTAGCTGTCTACCAGCTTGTTTTATCCTAGTTAGCAATGTATTTGTCACTTCATCCTGTATCCACAGAGACGAAAATTCAGTCTTATGGTTTCTTGATAACGAATGTTAAAAATGAATGTTAGCAATATAGAAAGTGCATTGAAGAGAACCAGGTTCTCAGCGCCACTTGGTGCACTGACATTGGCCATGCAGATGACTCTGCTTCTGCATGGACAGTATCATCAGTGGCTCTGAGGCCTGTGTAGTCCCTAGGCAGCAGAGCAGCACCCAGTGAACAGTGAGGGTGGCACTCGGGTCCCCAAGTGCTACACACACAAAGGACAACCTATTGAAGCACAGGAATCCTGAATCCTTTGAAAAGAAACCAAGGTGACATCAGCCCTTCTGTGTTAGCTATCCTTGCGTGAGGGTTGTGTGATTGCAGTTGAGGAACTTAAAGACCCTGCCCTGTAAATGTGCAAAGCTTGGATTGGACTCCACCCTGTGAAATTGTAAATGAGTGTGATGGCTCACACCTCTAATCCCAACACTTGATAGGTAAGAGCAGGAGAATTAATTCTAAATTCTAGGCTAGTATGGGCCACATAGTGAGACCTTGTTTCAAAAAACAGGTAAAAAGGAGGGGGGCCTGGGGGTATCTCAGCAATTAAGTGTGTACATTGTTCTCCCAAAGGACCCAAATTAAGTACCCTATCAGTAGCTCCCAGTTGCCTGTTAATTCCAGTTCCAGAGGACCTGATGCCTCTTCTTGACTCAACCTGCACTCAGGGTACTCATATCCCTCTCTACACAGGCACATTCATGCAGTTAAAAACAAAAAGTGTTTTTTAAAAATAAGTACAAATAAACAACAATGACAACTTGCCTCCAAAAGAACCTAAATTATCTTCTGAAAAAACTCCAGCTTTGGGGCTTCAGCTGTTGCTGGGAGTAGAGAACTTGCCTAGCATATAGGATGCTCTAGGTTCGATATTCCCAGTACACGTACACACCAGTACCATTCAAATATACATATATATTCACATACATACATGTAAGCAAGTCTCAGTAAAAAGGAAAAAGTCTTTGAGAATCCAACTCAATTGTATCTTTTGTTCATAGAAAACTTCAGTAAAAACAAATTAGACCCCTTTGATAGCTTGATCCCAAATGGTGCGGCCAGAATCGCTATTCATTTCTTCACTGTGAACAGCCTTTGAACAGTCATTTCTCATCAGAGATAACAGATGGCTGGTGTTATCCCAAAGCGCCGATGGATCTAAAAGGCAAAAAGGAGAATCAGGCTATTTCACGAATAATAATCAATTCACACACTCTGTCTCTCAGCTGTTACAGTTTATTCTGCTACTGCAAAGTCAAATGCGCCCGAAAGCTGTATGCCTCTCCTGTTGTCTCGCTAATCCTGACTGTTTTCTCTCATGACAGCTCCTTCCCAACGGCTCCAGCCACAGGATGCAGTCGGAACGAGGCCCCCACTGCAGTGTCCTCCATGCCGTCGAAGGCTTTGCTTTTGTCTTGCTCTGCAGCTTCCAGGTGGCTACCCGCAAACTGTCCGTGTTGATACTCAAGGAAATCCGAGCGCTCTTCTTGGCCCTGGGTCAGCCTGAGGTATGGTGTTCTCAGGAAGTCTCCTGCTCATTCCTTTCAACAGCTTTGGCTTAAAAATTAGAACTAACACATTATTATTACCTATTTGTAACAATCAAGACGTCATTATTGATATATTGTTGGGTTTTTAATTAAGCTTTTTATTTTTGCTTTATTTTGTTTGGAGACAAGAGTCTGGAATTCTTGTAAACTCAGCAGGCCTTGAATTCAGAGCAATGTCTGCCTAAGCCTCCTAAATTCTGGGATTAAAGACATGCTCCATTCCCAGGCTATAATAGAATTCTTTTTAAAATCATGTTAACTGGTTTTTAAGGTTTTATTTATTGTTATATTATGTGTAGGAGTGTTTTCCTGCATCTCTGAGTACCATGTGCGTGCAGGGTCCTTGCAGCCCAGAAGAAGTTGCAGACAGTTATGAGCTGCTCTGTGGGTGCTGGGAACCGAACCCTGGGCCTCTCTGCTGAGCCATGTCTGTAACCCCTTGTATCATTTTTATACAATACTCTCCCCTCTTCAAATCCTCCTCCAATTTCTTTATCTGTTTTTTAAATATTTATTGTATAAATTCAGCCTGCTGAGTCCATTTGGTGTTGCTTACACAGACATGTGTTTAGGACTGACTGCTAAGGATCAGATAGATAACCTATGCGAGGCTTGTCCATGGAGATAACTAATTCTTTCTCAGCAGCCATTGACTACCCATAGCTCTCCATCTAGGGTGGGGCCTTGTAAGACTTCTCCCACCCACACTGGAATACCAACTGACATTGTCGTTATGCTGTGGTTGTTTGATTTCATGGGCATGATGACATTTTTAATCTACCAGAGGCAAATCATATATTCTGCCGGGGACTGAAGAGACCGTCTCTAATTCACTAAGTGATTCTACTTTACTAAGAATCTGAAGATTGATTTAGTTATGGGTCATTTTTCTCCGTGATTTTAAGAATTGCTACATAGACATTAGCAAATAAACTGGGGAAGGAATACATCTTCCTTAAAACATCATGGTTCCAAACCAAACAGCTCCATTTCAGTGATGATGGGAAAACATGTTCTCCCGAGATAAGAGGCCGAGTTGCGTGGTCTGTGGGTAGCACAGGATGTGGGATTTGTCTATTGTATGTTTTCTTTGGGTCTAACAGTCAGTCTTGGTCCACGTTATCAGTTATCCTGGTGAGCCAGTGACCTCAAATAAGGAGCATTTTAGTGTCCTAGCAAGACATGTTCCTGCAGGGTTTCTGTTCCTTCAGCTTATCGCAGAGGCATGAATGTCTGCCTCTGTGACTAATACACAACACTGGTATTTAGATTCTTGAGCATGCTCGAGTCTTTGAAACTGGAGCTTTAATTATCTTGCACTGGAAATTGAAAGCCTGTGTCTCCTCAGGACCACGGGGTTTTAGTCCCTGCCGTCTTTTCCGTGACACATCTCTCGAGAAAATCTTTATCGCTATCCGGCAGACTGCTCTGCTCTGTGTCCTGAGCTTCAGGATGGGAGGGGAGGAGGAATTTCCCATGGTATATAACTGACTCCTCCTTTGTACAGGATGATGACAGGCCGATGATTGATGTCATGGATCAACTAAGTTCTTCCATTCTTGAAAGTTTCATTCATGTGGCAGTTTCAGATTCTGTAAGTAAACATGTGGTCCCAAATGTTATCTGTTGTCAAGCGCTGAGCCTATCTCTAAAAACAATTATGTGTGTAAGCATAAGGTTCTTGAAAGATTAATAACCTGAGGCACAGATAACTGGGAAAAAGAGATTAGCTTTTCAGATAATTGCACAGGACGTTTCTGAGAAAAGTTTCAAACAAAGTATGAGCCTTAGAAATATAGTTAATATTTTTTGAAAACTTCAATTTCAAGAAAAATTACTCCAGATTCTTACAAAAAATTAACTTGCCTTAATTGTCTTTAATACTTAATCTTTGTTTCATTTTGTACTTAACACTTTATATTACCATAGTCTCAATATGTAAATTCTACTTATGTGTTGCTAGATAATTTACAAGATGGTTTCATTTTTTTACCTTTGACCCTCACGGCTATTAAAACTTAAAAATTTTAGGAGGAAAAGAGCTGAGTGTTTAGCTCAGGGGCACACTTGTTTATTGCACACAAGGCATCGATTTGCATTCTCCTATTGCAGTGAGGTTTGGATACCCAGGGAATTATGGCAGAGTCCACTGTGCCCTTTTGGCTCAGACTCCAGCAGAGCCCTATCTGGTCTATGAATGCTGTCTTCATTAGAAATGCATAAGGGGAGCTTTCAGTGCCCTGAGCAGGTAGAAGGAAAATCAATGCTGGCTTTAGATATTGACCTTTCAAAACAGAAAAGTACAGTGAGTGAACTTGGGTCCATTTCAGCTCCACAGATAGATGTACAGAGAGTTGAGGGGTGACTGGGGAATACGCATAGCTCATGCCAGAACCAATGCCTGCCACATATGCAAATGCCTACCCTGTTGGAGGGACCCTGTAAGCTTTTCATAGTGTTCCCTGACACTGAACATAAAGTGCTAGTTTGGCAATAATAATAATCACAATAATTACTAAAAACACCATCAGCCAAGCACTTCAGACCAGAATAGCGAACATAAAGAAGCATTCTTTTACATTACAATTACATGAACATGAAATTAAATGGTTACTGTAATTCTTATACATGCATAGCTCCTTTCTGTAGATAACCGTTATATGTATTCACATGATTTCCTTCTGTATTTGCTAGACTCTGATCTTAAGCAGCAGTCGCCAGAGGGAGTGCCAGCATTGTGTTTCTGTAACCCACAAAACAATATTAGGAGAGATCAGTTATAATCACTTAGTCACAAATGAAGGAGACAGACAGTCTGGATTCAGTGATTTCCCCAGAACACAGGTTTTAGGCAGAGCACCTGACAGGGGTCTCATCCCACTGGCTCTGAAGATCCATCCTCCCCTTATCCCCCCAGCCTACTGTATGAAGGCCCAATCATAACCCAGTGGAGAAAAGATATCACTTTATAAAAGCCTAGCTGACAAAAAAAAGTAGGCTTTCTCCTCCCCTTGGAACAATGGTTATGTTACTTAAAAATTGGTATTGCTGGGGCTGGAGAGATGGCACAGTAGTTAAGAGCCTTGGCTGCTCTTCCAGAGGACCCGGGTTTAATTCCCAGCACTCACAGTACAGCTTACAACTGTCTGTAATTCTAGTTCCAGGGGACCCAACACCCATGGCAACACCAATGCACATAAAAATAAATTAAAAATTGGTATTGCCTAAATGTGGTGTGGGTACTTAAAATTGAAGAAAATATAAGAACTTATCAATACATACATATCTTTATTTTCAAGAAGTTTTGAAATACATTGGCTTGATATAGGGTGAAAGATGAAGTGGGTATCTCAAAAATCATTCGGAGAATACACTTCATAAAGGGACAGGGTTTGCTGCTATTTCTCCAAACCACAGGCAGAGTGCTTCATTCTAAATACAAATGAAAAACACCATGCACACATTCTCACAAACAAATCACAGGAACAAAGACACATTTATGCATCCATACTTGAATAGTTCTTCAGGATTTTAAAATTGTAAATCTGGGACTGGAGAGAAGGCTCACTGGTTAAGAACATTTGTCCTTCAAGAAGACCAGAGTTTGTATTCCCAGCACCCACGTGGTGGCTCACAGCCGTCTATAACTCTAGTACCTCCTCTATATCTAGTACCTCCTCCATAGGCACCAGGCACAGATGTGGGGCACACACACACATGCAGACAGGTACAACACTCATAGACATAAAATTAAAAATAAATTAAAAAATTTTAAAGCTGTGGTCACGTTTAAACTAATATCCTGTGTTGTCCTATAAATGTTAGTTGAACAGCTTCTTTGTACTTATACACAATGCTATATGACATCAAAACTTAAAAATATGACTGCATCTGGGCGTGATGCTACATGCTTTTAATCTCAACACTTGGAAGTCAGAGGCAGGGGAATCTCTCTGACCTCAAGGCCAGCCTGGTACATAGCAAGTTACAGGCCAACAAGAGCTACCTAGTGAGACCATGCCTCAATAAACAACAATAAAAAATACATTACTATAATCATTGAACTTTATACTTACTGCTGGCTTATGGGCTGGCGGAGAGGCTCAACTGCTTTACACAGACATTGTAAGTGCTGGGTGTAGGATGGGTATCACAGATCCAAAGCTAACCCATGGCGTTGGTGGTCAGGAAAGGCACTGTGAAAACAGAAGCAGGCAGAGCCCTGCTGAGGACAGTCACGTCTGTTTATCTTCGGCTACTTGCTTCTTTGCCCACAGGCGACGCTACCGCTGACCCATAATGTGGATCTACAGTGGCTGGTAGAATGGAACGCAGTTCTGGTCAACAGCCATTATGATGTAAAGAGTCCTTCCCATGTCTGGATCTTCGCACAGTCTGTTAAGGACCCCTGGGTTCTCTGCCTCTTCAGCTTCCTCCGGCAGGAAAATTTGCCCAAGCTCTGCCCCACAGCCCTCAGCTATGCCTGGCCTTATGCCTTCACCCGGCTGCAGTCCGTGATGCCACTGGTAGACCCAAAGTAAGGTGTCCACGTGTTTTGCTTGCTTCGTTACTGTGCTTCTTACATTTTCATTTTGTGTAAGGGGTTGGACCACCATAATCTTCTCTAATTTTTTTTTAAATTTCCTGCTATAGAATCCTTAATGTATAGTAGAGATTTAAAAAAATACTCTCTCTAGAATAAGGGTTGTTTTTTCTTTGCTTTAATAATCTATGTGAGTATGTATACTAATATAGGAAGCTCTGTCTCTTAACACAAAGACCCTTAAAATTCTTCTATCTTCTCATCCTTGACAGGCAGCTACCTAATTGTTTGAGCCCTCCGAACAATATTTATTTAGCAAGTAATATTTACAGCCTGGCTTGGTAGTACACACTTCCAATCAATTCTATCTCAAGAGTCTGACACAGTTCAAGGCCAGCCAGGCTATATACAGGCAGACCTATATAGGGAGATCCTATCTCAAACAGAGCTCCCAAAGCTCATATTCAAAATCAAGAATTTGGACTGAAGAGATTGTTCAGATGTTAAGCTGCACACACTGATCTTACAGGGGACCGAAGTTTGGTGCCAACACCAAGGGGATTGAACGGTTCACAACCATCTGTACCTCCAGCACCAAGGAATCTGATGCCCTTTCTGGCCTCCATAGTGTATGTGTATACACATGCGCTCATACACACACAATTAAAAATACAATCAGACAATCAAATAAAATTAAGAACTAAGTTGTACCTTTGTTTTTTGTCTATATCTGTAGCAGCCCTATCAATGCCAAGAAAACCAGCCCAGCAGGCAGTGGGGACAACTATGTTACCTTGTGGAGAAATTACCTCATTCTCTGTTTTGGAGTTGCTAAGCCCAGTATTATGAGCCCAGGACACTTACGAGCGTCCACTCCAGAGATAATGGCAACGACCCCTGATGGTACAGTGAGCTATGATAACAAGGTAACATGGCATGCTTACAGGGATTATTCTGTAAGGGTTTTTTAGCTCTCTCGTCTAGCAATCCCGTACAGATCGCACTGTGCCTGCCATCTGGAATAGCATGCAATCAGATTTTCTTGCGACACATTTCCAGATTCCATTAAGCATCTCTCTGAATAATTTATTGCTCCTCTCCTGTGAGTGTGAAATGGAAGACTAAAAGATTAGGGAGCTTGCGTTGGGGGAAACTTGCATTCATCAGTGCCTCAGGGTTGTTGGGTTTGTCCTCTCTCTTCCCTTTCCCTCTTAACCAACTGAATGCCTCAAAACCACAACTTTATTCAATGATTTTGTTCAAAATAATTTTGTTGACTTAAATGGTTTAACAGAAAAGGGCAGATTTTTTTTCTTTAGGATTCATATCCCAGGTAGGAAATACTTAAATTGTACTGCACTAAATATGTGGGGTTTTAAATTTTTTTTCCCCCTGAAATGATGGCAGTGCCTTGGGATGTGACTCAGCCACTTGAAACTATTACCATTCCATTTCCGTGTTCTCTTTGTCACTTCACATTGCCTTGTTTCAGGCCATCGGCACACCGTCCGTGGGTGTCCTGCTAAAGCAATTGGTACCTTTGATGAGGCTGGAGAGCATTGAGATCACAGAGTCCCTTGTTTTAGGATTTGGAAGAACAAATTCCCTTGTTTTCAGGTATGGCTGTTGAAGTTCATTCTTTAAAATCATACACATTGCTGCCTTATAGTTATCTCTTAACTCAAGCGTGGGGGTCACAGATGCCAGCTGGTATAGGGGTGCTGTTGGGCTGTGCATGATGGTCTTCGTGCCATGGTCTGAAGGCAAGTGGCCTTCCTTGCGGCTTTGATTTTTATCTCTCAAGTTTTATTTCACTTGCAAGCTTTGTCCAGGTAACTGTGAGTGAAGGTAATTCCCCACTCAGCTCCAGGGAGCCAGACTTTGTGAGGTTGTCCCTGCCATCCCTACAACAGACTCAAAGGTGGCACACGAGTGATGCTTCATCTTTTTATAAATCATTCCTGTGCCCCAATCAGACTGGTTTTGTGATCTTAGGCATACACGTTCTGGTGCTTAGCCAAGACATAAAAACAAGGATGAGACTAACATTTATTAAACAAAAGCCTCCGCGCAATTACAAGTTCTCATTACTTCAGTACCAATTAGCCAGTGTTTAGCCAGCTATTAATTAGTTATGTTAGCTTTAAAAGATAACTCACAATTCCCGAAATCAAAGATCTTTCCCAAAAAACTGCCAGGTCCCCAAGCACAGTTTGCTTTCTGTATTCCTAGAGGTAGATGCTGCCATTCAGATAACCAATCACAGGAGTCTGAAAATGCTCTGTGAGGCTCAGTTTGCACAGCTGCAAGATTAGTATAACTAAAATGAAGTATCTCTCTAATAATAATAAAAAAAAAATTCAAGCATCTAAACTAATAGAGCTTAGTGTTAAGAGCACTGGCTGTCCTTACGGAGGACCTAGGTTCATTTTCCAGTGCCCTCTTCTGGCTTCCGTGGGTACTGCATGCATGTTGTATGCAGCTTTACATAGAGACAAAACACCCATACACATAGAAATAAAATTAATTTTTTTATTTTAAGCCAATTTGATGTAATGAAATCTGCCCCATGATTAGCTAAAAGGACATGTTAGATGTGTGTATTCATATAGAAAAACATTTGGTGAATAGTTGGTAAGTAAAAGAGGGTTATTAATATTATTAACAATTATTAATATTATATAGTATTAGTGTTACCATTATACTAATATAATATCCTTTGGTATTATATATTAGTGTTATTAGCATTATACATATTAAATAGGATTATTTGATGAAGAAGTATGCTTATAATTGAGTGATAGAGACTAAACCTCAGATGTTTCTTTCAGCGCAGAGTACCATAGATTCTCATCAGCCTTTCTGGTTCTCCAGAGAGTGATGCTTAGTAACCACAAGGGTAGCATGCAGCTTCCAAACTTGTCTATCTGCAAGCTAGAGCTCACGTCTATTTTAACATAACAATTCAGAAATAATTTCACCAAAAAAAGACATAACAAGTATAAAAACTGATTGGAGACTTCGGGCAGCAAGTGAGATACATACATGTATATGTGTGTGTTTGTGGGTGTGTATAATGCATATATGTGTATACATATAATATACATACATATAGGATACATATAATGCATAACAGAAATGCAATATCTATTAAGACGTTTTTACTACTCATATAACGTAAGTGTAAGCTTGGCTCTGAAATTCAGGTTTTATGTTTTAAATCTGTTATGGGTCAGTCTCCTGAGCACAGGTCCTTAAGGTAGTAGTTCAGTATCGACCCTCTCTTTCCTTCTGAATGCACCGAAGGGCTCTTTTAAGGACAGAGACTCAATTTTACTTATTTTAGTTTCATAGCCAGTCCTGAAGTATCCTGGATTTTGTAAGTACTTGGGAAACACTGTATCATTGTTCAGAGAGAGTGTCCCATCCAATCAACATGCACAGCCCTGGAATGAGATCATCTATGGTCTGTACAGAGTAACATCCATGAAGATGTCATGGGTAGCCACGTGAAATAATTGTGTTATTTATGATGGAACAGATATGTTGGTGACAAGTTTTTTTATCAACAACTCTTCCCTCTGTAGAGAATTGGTAGAAGAACTCCACCCGTTAATGAAGGAGGCTCTGGAGAGAAGGCCAGAGGTAAGGCTTGGAGCCCCATCATCAGGGCCTGACTCATTTGGACAGTGGTGTGAACCTTAAGTCCCATTTGTCACCCCCTAAAGAATACAACATCCCACCCTGCTTCTTACAGTGAACTTGGTTCATTGGATTTTGTCATTTTTATTAATTTTCAATAGTTAAATAATTCAGATTTTAAAGAATTTTCTTTTCTAAATGCACATGCAGGACAAGTTAAGTAGGCACATAAGTGTATGTATGTATGTATGTATGTATGTATGTATGTATGTATTTATTTATTTATTTATTTATTTATTTATTTATTGCAAAAGTTTAGTTCAAAATTTAATTTTGGTCTTTAGTTTACTTGGTTTTGTTGTCATTATTACTAACA
Source organism: Phyllotis vaccarum (assembly GCA_033318265.1). Classification (NCBI taxonomy): domain Eukaryota; kingdom Metazoa; phylum Chordata; class Mammalia; order Rodentia; family Cricetidae; genus Phyllotis; species Phyllotis vaccarum. Next base: position 136,713,047 of record JARWLC010000009.1, on the reverse strand, counting down.
AACCAGAGCCAGATGGTGTCACACACCTTTAATCTCAGCGTTTGAGAGGCAGAGGTAGAGACCAAGCCCGGTCTACAGAGTGAGTTCCAGGACAGCCAAAACTAAACAGAGAAACCCTTCTCAAAAACAAACACCAACAATCAATGACCCAGGATACAATGTCTCACTTAGCTTATTATATATCCCTCAATGTTACTTTCCCAAAAATGAACCAATCCCAGAATTTACTTACAATGCATCAAGTTTGAGAATTAGTAAGACTGGAAAGAAGCTTCCCACAGCTTGGCTCTTGAGAGTTCTGACTGCTTTTCTAGAAAGGTCAGGTCGCTCAGCCTTCTATAAACTGCAGTTCCAGGAAATCTGATGCCCTCTTCTGGGTTCCACAGGCGCTGCACAGGAATACACACACAAATAATTTTTTTTAAAGAAGTAGCAGAAATTTAGCAGCCTGAAAAACAGCATGTGCTCACTGAATAGACTTGGAGGAGACTGCCAACATCCCCCTCCTCTCCAGTCACTCCAGACAGTGGTACCTCTGGATGTGAGGCATGTTACTCAACATTTTCACCTCACGTATTCTCACTGGCTCACTTTTCCTTACAGCATGTACTAATTGGCATTGTCTCTGCTGCCCAAGAAGAAGGGACAGTACATCCCTCTTACTTAGAAAATTTGAAAGTACTAAATTACAGCCCGAAGTTCACATTGTATTGTCCTCGACAGTGAGTCACATTACCTCTCTCTATGCAGAACAAGAAGCGTCGAGAACGGAGAGACTTGTTAAGGCTACAGCTGCTTCGGATATTCGAACTTCTGGCAGATGCTGGGGTGATAAGTGACAGGTGGGACCAAGGACTGAACTGACCTCCTCTTGCCAAAGCTTCCTTTTCTCTCGTTCTTCTGGTCCTTTTAAGTACATTATATAAACAAAGACTTGGTTAAGTTACCCGTCTCTTTTTCCACACCCCACTGACTGTGCACATAAAGACCAGATCTGCTGCATGAATTCCAGCCGTTAGTACTGTCTTCACAAAGCATTTGCTACTTCCTTGTGATATGTCTAAAGGCAACCTGCTCTTCCTTCCAGTACAAACGGAGCCTTAGAACGGGATACCTTGGCCCTGGGAGCACTGTTTTTGGAGTATGTGGACTTGACCCGCATGCTCCTAGAAGCTGAAAATGACAAAGAGGTTGAAATTCTTAAAGACATCCGAGCGCATTTTAGTGCCATGGTTGCCAACTTGATTCAGTGTGTTCCAGGTAATCCATCATTTTTCAGTTGCCTTTGGCCTGGGGTGTAGTCAGAGGTTTCTGGCCCTGCCCAGCTGACATAGCCCTGAGATCCAGACCCAGAATCCCACAGCAGCCTAGTCCCAAATAATCCCACAAAGACTTATGTTATTTATAAACTATTTGACCTATGGCTCAAGCTTATTACTTGCTAACTCTTAAACCAACCCATGATTCTTATGCACGTTTTGCCTCATGCTTAGTACCTTTTATCAGAGCAACGTTCTCATCCTGCTTCCTCTGCATCCTGCTGTGCTCTTCTGCTTCCAGAATTCTCTAGTCTGGTTGCCCATCTCTCCTTCCTGCCTAGCTTCTGGCCAGTCAGCAGTTTATTAAACCAGTATTTACAATGATAAATCTTTACAGTGTACAAAAGCATAGTCCCACAGCATTGGGCAAAGTGTTTACATTCCTCTTGGCTGCTTTTTCCTGATTCCTAACAGCCTGCGTATAGGTCTAGGGTAGTTTCTTTGTTTATTCTGAGACACTGAATAGACACGTGAGACCAGGTCACCTCAGCTTAGCAAAGTCACCAAGGGAGCCATCAGAACACTTTGGTATTGTACATGTCTCTTTTTTTCCTGGCTTTGGTCCTCATCTTAAAATGAACTGACAACATTTTGAAAGAAGGAATTGAGAGGAAACCTTCCCACGTGTTTTGTTTTCTTCTGTTGCCCTTTTGCTAACCTGACTTCAGCCCCATTCCATCGTACACTAACTAGAATTCTGTAGCATGGAATAATACCTTTTGTATTTGGTTTAAATGTTACATATCACAAAGGCTTACAGGACACATAGGTAGGAAATATATTTATTCTGATAGAGGCATATGAAATAAAATGGATGGTTGACTTGGTATAAAAGTTACTCAAATTATAAATTTTGGGTATAATTATAAAAGCAGTTCAGCTAATGTGTCATTTTGTTATGTTGACATTGTTATTAACTATATATTGGCCCACCTCATTTTTAAGGACCTTAAACTATAATTTAAGCTTGATTTGTTCAGTAATGTGAAGTGTGTGTTTTTGAAATAGCACATGTTATATGTTCTCCCTAATAACAGGAAGCAGTGCCCCCCCCAATTTATTCTATATACATAAAACATGAGTTAAAAGATCAGTTCAAGAAGGGGTTCTCAACCCGTGGGTCATGACTGCTTTGGGATCAAATCTCGGATATCCTGCATATTTGATATTTACATTATGATTTTTATGACAGTAGCAAGATTACAGTGATGAAGTAGCTACAGAATTTAACTTTATGGTTCAGGGGGTCACCACAGCATGAGGAACCATAATAAAGGGCCTCAGCATTAGGTTGAGAACCACTGAGTTAACGTGACTGCAGGTCATGATATATGAAGGGTACAAACACAGGAAAGAAAACTTGTATCACAATATGTCTAAAAAGTCAAGCTCCTGTAGCTAAAGAAAACGGGAGTTGGGAGCTGGTGGCATAGCTCACTGGAGAGCATGTGCAAAGCCCCACAAGGAAAGGGCTTGCAGGAATAGTCAATCTCCTTGGGGATGGAGAGATTGCATCAGCTATGGCTTATGCAGAGGACCCAAGTTTGGTCCCCAGAACCTGTATCAGGCCACTCATATCCACCTGTAACTCCAGTTTCAAGTGGTCCAACACCTTCTTCTGACCTCTGTGGGAACCTGCACTCATGTACACCTACGTATATATGGGAAAACATATATACACATACTTTAAAATTTTAAAACAAAACTTTAGGAAAAGTGGAAATTTTTTCTTCTCCCACGACTTGAGAATAATATTCAATAGTGCTACGATGATGTTCAGTCTAACAAACTGGTTCTATGTTGTTTTCTCTAGTTCATCATAGAAGATTTCTCTTCCCCCAGCAAAGCCTGAGGCACCACCTCTTCATCTTGTTCAGCCAGTGGGCAGGCCCCTTCAGCATTATGTTTACACCTCTGGATCGGTACAGTGACAGAAACCACCAGATAACAAGATATCAGTACTGTGCCTTGAAGGTTGGTTTGTAACATCAGCGGTCTCCTTTTCTAAACTAACAGCCATGCCTTTAAAATGGCTAAGTAATGTGCATACAGATATAATAAAATCAAATGGATGTATGCACACAGGTGTCCACATAAGTTTGACAATTTCAAATGCATAGTTGAAGATGTGTGCAAATATACAAGCATTCCAGTTGGGATCTCAGCTTCATAATGTAATATGTCAAGATAGTGTTTTTATTTTATTCAGTGTTTCTTCCGTGTAAGAACAGTTTACCCCTGAGGTTACTACATTGCTAATTAACTCTCAACCTAAAAGGAGAAAAAACATAATCAACCAACAGCTTCATTCCATTTTCATCCAATCCTAACCTAAACATCCACACTGTGAAGAATTTCAAATCTGGATCAGCGTGGCCTTTGTATTGGTCACCCTTCCATCATGGAGATGAAATGCCATAACCAAAAGCAGCCTTCAGAAAAATGAGTTTATTTCTGCTTGCAGTTCCAAAAGGCCGGAGTCCATAGTGGGGGAAAAGCATAGCCTGCTGACAGGAGCAGGGGGCTGGCTAATCTTTACTACACACACAGGAAACAGAGGCAACAGGAAGTGGAGTGGGGCTGTAACTGTCAAGCCCGCCCACAGTAATGTACTTCCTACACCAAGGCTTACTTCCTAAAGGGTCCATACCCTTCTCAAGCAATGTCACCAACTGAGGACAAGTGTTGAACTATGTCAGCTATGGCGGGCCATTTCTCATTCAAACCACTGTAGCCTTGGGGACTAATGTCTTCTTGAGAAGTGACTCCATCTGCTGTCATTGTAACTGTGTTGACTGTCACCTGCACCGTAAGTTGTTGGTTGGTGCATATGTACAACTCATGGGATGTCTTTAAATGATTACCCTGACAGTCAGTTATACCTGCCAAGTACAGGTTGGTTAAAATCCCCTCCTCTTACTCCCCCATCCCCCACCCCCGCAACTTAAGGACCTAAAGTTTATATTTTAACTTCTAATTAAGGATCACAAGTATTTTTGTACTATGCAAAATACAACAGCTAGATTTACCTTATGAGCAGAATTTAGCAGAAACAACTAAAATAAATTTGATTTGAATTATTCTAAAATAGTCATTTCATTTTATGCTTTTTTATAAACATGCATTATAATCACAAATGTATGTATCCGTGAAGCTATAGATTTCTAACTTTTATTTTTAAAATTGAAATCTGGTGGAGGAATCTTTAGCAACTCTCATAAAGCACGCTTTCAAGATCCTGCAGGAATAACTGTTATTAAAGAACTATCATCAAGCCAGGCATGGTGGTTGCACGGCTGTGATCCCAGGATTCAGGCAGCTGAGTCTGAAGGATTGCAAGTCCAAGGCTAACCTCAGCTACATAGTGAGACTTTGTTTCTAAGATAAAAACAAACGTAGCAACCAGATTTTCCCTACTGTGTTCTTTAAGGCCAGCACTCCAGGTTTCAGCTCCAGGACTCACATTTCTAATTTCAGGCCATGTCAGCGGTGCTCTGCTGTGGCCCTGTTTTTGACAATGTCGGCCTCTCTCCGGATGGCTATCTGTATAAGTGGCTTGACAATATTCTGGCTTGTCAAGATTTACGAGTAAGTATGAGTGAGAAATACATTGCTTTTCAACATTTTTGGGGTTCTTCATGGATTGAGTTTCTGAAATGTAAGCATGATGCACACATTGCCTTTCCCTCACAGCTACATGAGTTCAGATATGTATAGTGCTATGATGTGCCAGGCCCAAAAGTACAGCATCATTTACCTAAATTGACCACAAACTAAGTTGTAAAGTAAGTCTCAAAACAGTTCACATAATTCGAATACAAACTACATCCTTTATTCTCAGTAGCATTAAACTAGTAATGAGTGATTAAATATAATTAAAACGTACTTCCCGGGAGCTGGAGAGAGAGGGCTCAGCACTGAAGAACACTGGCTTCTCTTGCAGAGGATCTGAACTGAGTTCCCAGCATACACATCACCACTTGGAACTCCTGCTCCAGGGAATCCAACCAATCACCCACCCATATGCATGTGCACAAACACATAGAGACACAGACACGCATACAATTAAAAATTAATCTTTAAAAATATATATACTTCCAGATATCCAATAAATCAAAGTGAATAACATTGCTAACTGGAAGGCATCTATAAATGAAACAAAATTAAAGTATTAATTTAATGATTTGTAAATAAAGCCTTGCTTAAATTAAAGTGCATTAAAAATATGAATGTGTTTATATTTTTTAAAAATATATGTTTATGTGTGTATATATATATATGAGGGAGGTAACCTGTGACCTATTTATATAAGAAGTTAGTAAAAAAAAAAAAAAAAAATAACCAAGTCAGAAAAAATAGGACAGAAATTAACTAGGGAAAAGTTTTAATAATAATGAACATTACACTAATAACTTTCTTTCCTGTAACAAAATGCCTAACAGAAACAGTTTAAGGGAGGAAATACAATTATTGTAGCTCATCCTGGTGGGGGAGGCATGACCATCAGAGTGGCTCTGCTGGGAAGAAGTGTGACACTAAGACCGTGTGTGTGTGTGTGTGTGTGTGTGTGTGTGTGTGCATGACATGGCACATACTCCTGCCAGCCAGGCCCCCACCTCCTCAAAGCTCCACAGCCTTCAAAGTAGAGCAGCAGGGAATCAGATTCAGATCGTGAGTCTGTGGGAGCATTTCAAACTCAGACTATTGGTATAACAAATACATAAGCTGGGTCCTTCCTTTTTCACCTGATTGCAACTACCAAAAAGAATGGATGACTTCAGAAAGAGGCAAGCATTGAGGGGAATGGAGTCTCTATCTGTGTTATCTTTCCAGAGAATGATGGAGTCAGCATTCTGGCAGGCATCCTCCACTGCACCCTCTTAAGGAAGAGTGTGTGGTATAAGGATAAACCTGAGCGAGACTCTCCGTTTCTGTTCGCTCATATTATCTGCACATGATCATATGTATTTTGCTAGAATATTTTCTCATGAACCAGGAATAACTGGTTTGTTCCATGTCCCCAGGTTCATCAGCTTGGCTGTGAAGTTGTCATCTTGCTACTGGAACTTAATCCTGACCAAATAAACCTTTTTAATTGGGCCATCGACCGGTGCTATACAGGTTCCTACCAGCTTGCGTCTGGCTGCTTCAAAGCCATAGCGACTGTGTGTGGAAACAGGTATGAGTTAGTGGCAATCCTGGTGACCCTTGCTGTCCGTGATGTGATGAACAGCTGACTGTTGGGCAGTTATTTTTAGAGTGGCTCCTGTGAGAGTCCAGAATACCTTCTGTGCCCCTCGCAGACAAGCTACCCTCTCTAAGTTCCCATGATGTTGCTAATTCCATTTGATCAGGAGATAGTTCTCACAGTGTCTTTCCTTTGAAGTGTCCAGACAGTCACAGTGGCATGTGAGATTAGAATTTGAAAATAATGAAGATGATATACTGAAGGAATTAGAGACATGTGGACAGTTGTCATGATCGTGCTAACTGTGAGCCCGTTAGCCAGCTGCCCAGCAAGTCAAACCGAGGAAGCACAGAATCATTGAAATCCCCTTTGCTCAAAACGTAAGAAAGAAGTTGGGGAGGGAAGGAGGAGTGAGGCTTTAGAGTCTGAATATTACACTTGTTTGGAAATGTAGTTATTTAAATCAGGGCCTCAAACTAAAAATGCCCTCCACCCCTGCCACACCCCAACCCAAAGATTCTGCTTTTAAAACCATTCTTATTATATAACAAACAAGCTCATGACACTGTCTGGCACCACAGCTTAGTAAGTGTAATGACATCATAGCTAGACTAGACTCTCCGAGCTGTTATAAACTACTCCTAAGAGAGAACACGTGATTTAGGAAAGGTGGAGAGAAGGCTTCATATAGGGGTGGAGCAGTGCCTCCATAGTTAAGACCGTGTTGCAGAGAACCCAAGTTCAGTTCACAGCACCCAGGTCATGGAGGTCGTAACCTTCTGTAACTCCATCTCCAGCTGAGCCAATGCTTCTGAGCTCCTCGGGCGCTTGCATGAATACGATCTGTATACATATGCTCAGATACACCTAAAAATACATAAATAAATGACACTTTTCATCCAGGGCAGTGTCAGAGTGAAGGGTGTCAATATGACACCCTAGACTTTTTCCCTCTTTGGTTTTTTGAGATAGGGTTTCTCTTTGTAACAGCCCTGGCTGTCATTGAACTCTCCCTCTGTAGACCCGGCTGGCCTTGAACTCACAGAGGTCCACCTGCCTCTGCCTCCCACGTGCTGGGATTAAAGGTCTGTACCATTTAGTCTTTGGAGAGGGACTATCTAGCTTACCAGGTGGGCTGTCTTCTAACTGTGCCATGTATTTTAACTATTTTTCCACAGGAACTACCCCTTTGACATGGTGACCCTGCTGAATCTTGTACTCTTCAAGGCCTCTGACACCAACAGAGAGATTTACGAAGTCTCTATGCAGCTCATGCAGGCATGTATCATCCACCCATGTGCAAGGTCCAGCTCAGAATGCATTTATCTGTGTCTGTGTGTCATGTGAAGAGTGAGGAAGCGTTTGGATGTTCTCCAGACATAAATGATTCTGTGTGAAGATAGACATACTTGTCGTGGTATTACCAATTTGGTTAGGTATAAACGTTCCTGAGGTACGCAACTAACACTTCTTTATCTTGGTTTATTTTTCTTTTAACTCCTCATACATAGATCCTTGAAGCAAAGCTTTTTGTGCACTCCAAGAAAGTTGCCGAACAAAGACCTGGCAGTATTCTGTACGGAACACACGGGCCATTACCACCTCTCTACAGTGTGTCGCTAGCCCTGCTGTCCTGTGAACTGGCCCGGATGTACCCTGAGCTCACTCTTCCTCTGTTCTCAGGTACCATCTAGTTGTTAGCAGTGACATGTCATCATGATTTTATTTCTACTGTGGTTTTAGTTTTAGACATCAATGCTAAATTTGTGGACCAGAATTGCTAAGAGCTGAATCTAGTTACATATGAAAGCAAACGCAGGAATATTTTTAAGATTTTAGACTATGTATATGCGTGTTTTGCCTGATTGTGTATCTATGCACCATGTGAGTGTAGTGCTGATGGAGGCCAGAAGAGGGCATCAAATCCCCTGTGGTTGCAAACAGTTAAGAGCTGCCCTGTGGGTGCCAGGGCTTAAACCCAGATGCTTAACTGCTAAGCCGTCTCTTCAGCCCCTCAAGAGTATTTTTAAATATTGTTATTAGTTAAAGCAATATAAGTATAAATATGTACCTGAAAAATACAAAATATTCTTAGGTCAGTATACATACATACATACATACATACATACATACATACACACACGCACACACACACGTTATTTATATGTTATATGTGTGTATGTATAGAAGAAATTCTATTATATGGACAATATACTTTAACTCTTAATTACTTAATCAGTAATGGTGTTAGATATCATATAGTCTTTTTCATATTATTATAGTGATGTTAGATATATAACTCGTCTCCTTAGCAATCTTCGCGAATAACTTGTAAGAAGTGGGTCTCAAAAGGTGCTTTTACTGCCTGAGTTCATGTGACACCTTGCCAAGAGGCAGCAGACTTTGTCCCAGAATGCACCTCATCTTCCACCTGCCCCCCAGTGCCTTAGCCTCACTCCTCAGCCACGCCTGCCTCTGCCCACCCTTACCCAACGTGTCCTCTGTGCTCCAGTTCTTCAGCTACACAAACCGCATCTGTATGGCGCATCCCACTCGCTCATCTCGGCACAACTGTACTGACATAATTGATAATAATAATGACTTGCATTTATTGGGTGCCTAAGGTGTGCTAGGCTCTCTGCTGGATCCCTCACATGCATTACTTATACCATAATTATTGAGCCAGAAGAACCAGGAGAGATTTCCAGGACAGGCAGATGTCTGAGCTGCAGCTGGAAAGAAGAAAGTTGCCGGGCAGACAGGTGATGAAAACAGCAGACCAAGGGAGAGCGTGTGACTTGGTTTAAAGCAGTGGTTCTCAACCTGTGGATTGAGACACCTTTGGAAACTGAATGACCTTTTCATGAGTTGCCTAAGATCATCAGAAAGCACAGATATTTGCATTACAATTCATAATGGAAGCCAACTGACAGTTATAACGTAGCAATGAAAATAATTTTTTGGTTGGGATTAGCACAACACAAAGAACTATATTAAAGGGTGGCAGCCTCAGGAAGATTGAGAACCAGTGTTTTAGAGGGGATAGAACAGCACAGTGTACTGGGAAGTTATATAGACGGCAGTGTGATTAATATCAGAGGTGGCCATGGATGCTCAGAAAGGCCAACAATCTCCAATATGTGCTCCCTGGCCTGCTTCAAAGCCTGTAAGGAAAGTAGCATCTCAGAAAGCTGCGAGGGATTTGAAAATCCTTGACAAATCATTTGGCAACACTAAACCAGAAGCATAATAGTCAGAGGACCTGGTGCAGCCCTGCGCAGCCCTGCGCAGCCCTGTGCATGCTGCTTTAGCCTCTATGAGTTCATATAGCCTTGCTCACGTTGATTTAGAGAGCCTTGTTCTCCTGGTGTCCTGCATCTACTCTGGCTCTTACACTTTTTCCACCTCATCTTCCTCAATGGTCCTTGAGCTTTGAGAGGAGGTATTTGATAGAGACATCCTATTTAGGGCTGCATATCCCAAGGTCTTTCACTCTCTGCATAATGTCTGGCCATGTGTGTCTGTATTTATTCCTATCACCCACAAGAGGAAGCTTCTCTGAGGATCACTAAGCCAGTCACCGATCCATGAGTATAGCAGAATGCCATTAGAAGTCATTTTATCACTACACTTTTTTTTTTAGACCAGTATTGTTTGGTCTTATCCTACATCTTCAGAACTAGAACTATCTAGCCTCAGGTTCTTGGCCACCCAGGTAGTGTTGGATATGGGCTTCATCTCATAGAGTGAGCCTAAAGTCAAATCAGTTATTGGTTGGTTGGATGCTTCTGCCACTTTTGTCCTAGAATATCTCACAGTCAGGACACCACTATAGAGAAAGGTTTCATGGCTTGCTTTGTGTTTGTGTTTTTCTTTTAATAGTGTTCAGAGTATAAGTCTGTACCAAAGATGCTGGAACATAGGGAGGAAGGCTTTCTTTTAATAGTTTACAGAGTATGTTTCAGTACCGAAGATGCTGGAATGTAGGGATGAAGACTCTGTGTCAGCACTGGCTTGAAATCCCCATCTTCAATGAGTTGTGTAGGTGTTGTCTTCAGCAATGTGGCCTTGGTGTCAGTTTGTGGAGAGCTACCCATTGTCTCTTGAGGTCTCTGGCCTGGCCTAGTCCCAAGCTCCAGACCCGCCTGTATCTGCTTAGTCCCAAATAATCACACAAAGGCTCTGTTTGACTTATGGCCCAGGCTCATTATCAGCTAACTCTTACAACCCATCTATATTTTGCCACGTGGCCTGTGGCTTTACCTGTGTCCATTATACCTTGATTTCTTAGTGACAGCTCACAGCATCTCCTTTGACTCCACCCTCCTCGTTTATCTATGCTCAGATTTCCCACCTGCTTCTAAGATGACTCACCATAGGCCAACACAGTTTCTTTATTTTCCAATGGTAATTCACAGCATACAGATGTAACCGAATCCCAGTACCCAAAGTTTCATGACAAGAAATGACCAGTTAGGACTTGATCTCCCCCAATATTTAGTTATTTTGTCTATATTGCCTTCAGATATGTACATGTTTTAGGAAGTTGCTGCTGTATTAGATTTTCATATTTTTGAGACTCCTGAGTATATAAACAAGTAGGTTTCTGCCTCTTGTATCTTTTCTTAGGCTCTTTCCTTCTGGTGATTTGTCTTGTCCAACTTCAGTATCATAGATTTTTTTTTATATCACTATTTTGTTTTGTTACATTTTTAAGAAGTAAATAAATAAATGAATAAAACCCCAGCCACTAGGGTAAAGGTTAACAACTGAGCTGTCATTTATACCTGCTGAGAAAGGGAAAACTCAGTTTTCTTTTATGGAGTGACTCTGGGTTTATCAGCCACTCCAGGACAGGCCTCATGTTCAAGAATAGTTGATCAATGTATAATGGACTCGAGTGTGTGTGTGTGTGTGTGTGTGTGTGTGTGTGTGTGTGAGAGAGAGAGAGAGAGAGAGAGAGAGAGAGAGAGAGAGAGAGAGAGAGAGAGAGAGAGAGAGAGATTTTATTTAGTTACAGTTTGGTGTTTTGTTTTTAGGAAGAATATGGGGTTTTTTTTTTTTCTTGCTTTGTGGGCTTGTATTGGGTTTTAGGGGTTTTTTGAGAAAGAATTTAAAGTTGGGTGAGTAGGGAGGGGGAGGGGAACCTGGAAAGCCTTGGGTGTGTAGATGGAGTTTCTCTGTCCTACCAATCATTTTGATCCCACCAGCTGGCTCCCCAGATAACCACACAGAGAATTATTAGTAATTATAGATGCTCAACTGATAGCTTAGACTAGATTTAATGTGCTCTTACAACCTAAGACCCATATTCTTATCACTCAGCCATGGGGTGGTACCTTCTTTCCGCATAGCAAGTTCATCTCCTCGAGAACCCCAGACTCCACCCTTCTTCCAGCGCTTCCTAGGCTGGGTCTCCTACCTAACCTTATTCTGCCTAGCTAAAGGCCAGTCAGCTTCTTTACTAAGCCAATCACAGTGACATATTCACACAGTGTAAAGGACTATTCCACATGGGTGAGGAGAATATGATAAAATATATTTAAATTTAAAAATTGTTTTAAATATTACAAAAGAAAAAAATAAAAGCAACAGAATGGAGGCTGTAGGCGTTGACTGGTGTAAAGCTGTCACTGATTTCAGGGCCGGGGATCCTTTTAAGTTTGAGTACAAGGAAATAAGCTTCGGAATGGTGAGGTTTCTGTTACATACCACCGTTAAGTAAAAAACTTGAAATATAAAAAGAGAGAGAGACTGCCAAGTTTAAAAGAGGAGGTGGGAAAGGCATCATGGATTGGAGAAAGAGCAGAAGATGCATTTGAGCACACTCAGTCTGGAGGAGACTGCTTTAGAAGGAAGAAGTGGCTATGTGATAAGGGTCTGAACTAATAGCCCAGAGAGACCGGAAAGTGGAGGCCAGAGCTGGAGAGCTTCACAGACAAGTGAAGTGTGCCTGTGTTTGCTGCCTGGGAGACTGATGGTGGTGACTGTCCAGATATCCCAGTGCAGGGAGAGCAGGAGTGTAGTGCCAAGCAGACATGGAGAGCTAGCCTGGGGTACTGGAGCATACCTCTACAGAACAGACAGTCCTGAACTCAGAAGGCCAATGGTAGCAACTCACGGAGAAACAGAATGTGAGAGGCAGGGCACAAAAGGTCGGGAGGGGCCAGGCTTGGAGAGAAAGAAAAGCAAGGAGAGAGGAACAGAAGAATGGAACAGTGTCCTGAGGGGGTGTGGGGCAGTTATCCAGGGGACAGACTTCTTCACGGAAACCTAGGGAGGTAACAGGATTCCACAGGAAGGGTGATGCCCAGCCTCCCAGGAGAGCATCCCAGAATGTCAGCTCTGCAGGTTTTAGAGGGAGGTGGCTAAAGAAGGGAGGCCCAGCCCAGAGAGGGGGGATAATCCAGCCGGAAAGGCAGCAATAGCCTGAGAATAAAATACAGCTATTTCTATGTTCGTCTAAGCAACCCCCACTCTTGAGTTATAAAGACGTTTTGAAAAGAATGGAAAAGTATCAACAGACCTAGCAGATTCCTGAACTGCCTGTACAGTTCCAGACCCTGAAGTGAGACTTCACTGGCTGCAGCTTCAGATGACCTCTTTAGAAGTTACCCAGACAAGTTGTTCACATCCTGCCTGAAGGAACTGGGGAGCATGCACAGCAGCCCCCAATTTCTATCTACACCTCCACAGCCATTTAGTACTAGGCTGACACCTCCAGCCAACACCCCACTTTCTTGGTCCTTGTGTCAGGCACACAAAATTCAGTGAATACAAAATTGCTACAAAGGCCACATGTTTCTACGGCTTGTTTAAAATAGATATGTTTAATGTCCCCCACCTGTACAGGTCTTTCCTATGGGGCATAAGCAGCTCTTCTGTAATAAAACAGTATTTTGTGTGTAACAGACACTGTTTTCTTCCATCAGATCCTCAGTTCTGTCTGTGCCTTATTTTTTTTTTTTTTGAGAATTTCATACATTAGTAATGTATTTATATCATCCACTTCTCCCTGCTACAAGTCCTCCTGTGTCCCCTTCAAAGTCATGACCTCATCTTATTATATATATGTTAATATATACATACATATAATATGACATACACACCACACACAAACACACACTACTGGGTCCCTTAGTGTTGCTCATCTATGTATATGTTTAGGGCTGACCACACTCCAAGACGTCTTGGCTGTTTTTGTCTGGTCAGACACAGCAGCATGTACTCATGAGTGCTCAGCCAGTGAGCTTGATGGATGTTCTGACACAGTAAGATTCAAGTGTCTATCATCATAGCCACAGCATATGTGTGTTATAATGTGTAAACTATAAGTAAATGCTCTGGGGGCCAGCAGATGGCTCAGTGGTGGAATGTCTCAAGCCTGATGCCCAGCTTGATCTCTGAGCCCCATGGGGTAGAAGGGGAGAGGGACTTCTGCAAGTTACCGCTGACTGCCACCTATATGCCATGGCATGGACACCCCCGACACACAGACACAGTAAATAAAAAAATTTAGGGGATGGAGAGATGGTTCAAAGCACTGGCTGCTCTTGCAAAGGATCTAGGTTCAAATCCAGTGCCCTCTCTAACCTCTCTGGGCACCAAGAATGCATGTGGTACACATACATACATATTTACATACATGAAAACTGAGCATTGGTATCATTAAAAAGAAATCAAGCAAATGTAATAAAAAGAAATGTCATCCTGTAAAAAAATAAATAAAAACAAAGCAATTTTGCATTTTCAACCTATGTAGAAGCTCAACAGCTTAGCACCATCTGATTAGAGCTCTAATTTTAGAAAAGGGGCTAGAGCAATGTAAGTTTCTCTTGGGGGCATCCAAGGGGTTATCATTGACTAATTTCTGGTTCCTGCATTGTTCTGTTACTTAGCAGCCAGGAGTTCTGTGAGCGAGGTTGTGATCGATGCTGGCTAAGTGTGCCCGTGCAGGACCATGCTTCCTAATTTCTCTTTGGATAAAAGGAATTCTCTTATAGAGATAACAGCCAGCTGGTTTCTCTGACACTGCCCACATATCCATAGAGCTGAGCTTATCTGTCTGTAGGACACTTATTTAGACTATAAACTGCCACATAGCTATCAGACAACAGTGCAAACGTGCCATTGAGGAAGTAGCCAGTAAAGTGGCCAAGCTAGATGGAGCTTTGGCTTTCAAAATCAAACCTCACAGAGTCAAACGCACTGCTCGGTGGCCCTCCCACACATTTGGCCACTGCCAAAGAGACACCTTAAGTGGGTTTATTGCTGCAGGACTCCATGTCTCTCTTTATAACAACCAATTCACACGGGAAACACTTTGTAAATCACAAGGTTTGAAAGAATGACCCTGCCCATCATCAATCTGGGGTCTGCTAGGACATAAGCACAGTGCTGAGACTGCCTTGTAGTATGCTAGTGTACCCTAACAGTTGTGCAGTGTGGGACCTAGACATGGGGGAATGCTCTTGTTTTCCTGACCAGCAGATGGAGGAACAGAGAGATCATGTAAGCAGCTGAATCACACAGCCACCCATGCAGCAGGTGTATGGCGGAGCTGGCATTCGCCACATGTCCTGCTGACCCCCATACACTCCATTGCTCCTTTTCCATTTACAGTGTGTTTGAGCTGGTGAGGTTTTTCAGCTCAGTCCATGTTCCGCTTTCCTGTACACAGGGGTGTAGGAGGATTATGTTGTTACATTGTAAATAACTGTCCCACCCACTGGTTTAATAAAAAGTGCTGATTGGCCAAAGGCAGACAGGAAGTGTGGGTGGGGCTACCAGACTAAGAAAACTCTGGGAACAGGAAGAACAGAGCAGAGATACCACAGAGTTGCCAAACAGGCCAGCAGATGCAGAGGACTACTATGCTGCTCTGAGAAAAGGTACCGAGCCCCATGACTGAACAGGATAAGAGTCATGGGGTAGTTTAAGGGTAAAGAGTTATCAAGTTATATGCCTGGGCCCCAGGTCAATCAGCATACAAGCATCTGTATGTTTCATTGGGACTATGGGACTATGGGTCTGCGGGTCAGGGATATGAGGCTAGCCGAGAAAGTCCAGGCCAGAAACCACATATTACACAGGGGATCAGGGATGAGCCTTACTTTGGTGATTTTGCAATCCTGGGTAGCTATTGCATATGGGACTCCTTTCAGTCGATACAAACTACTATTGGGTAAGTAAATTGGTGCTCCTGTGAGTTTGTTTTGGAGAAGAATGCATAACTCTCCTTTGCCCTGTCTCTTCCAGAGGTGAGCCAGAGATTCCCCACGACACACCCAAATGGACGTCAAATCATGCTCACCTACCTGTTGCCATGGTTACACAACATTGAACTGGTAGACAGCAGACTCCTACTCCCCGGATCAAGTCCTAGCAGCCCAGAGGACGAGCTCAAGGACCGAGAAGAAGAAGTGACCACCTCTCATGGGCTAAAAGGGAATGGCTGGGGCTCTCCAGAAGCCACATCACTGGTCCTGAATAACCTCATGTACATGACAGCCAAGGTAACTCAAATGGTCCCCCCAGTAGCCAAGTCCTGTTTTCACAAAGCCTTTGCCATGATTCCAAAAAAATTGGCGTTCATCATTAAAATAACATAGAGAGGGATGAGTAGAGCCATGGATATACGCCAGTACACCGAATGCAGTAGAACTGTACTTAAAAAAATTTACAATGCAGATATGGAGAATCTAGACACCCTGTTCTAAAATGAAAAAGATGTTTATGATGTCGCCAGGAAAAACTTTGCTTATTTTGTTTCAGTAAAGAAAGATAATACTATATTCATAGTAATACATCCCTGGTTCAGTTGCTCTTGCAGAGAACCTGGATTCTATTCTTCTTATCTAGTTGTACATGTGGTCTGATCATTTGTGAGCTAACAGTTGTCATGTAAATACATAAGGTTGGGTTACGGGGAGCTCTTAGACCCAGTCTGCATCATTTGCTTTAAAAAATAAGAAAATAAAAACAATGTATTTGGCGCGTTTTAAAAAATGATAGGCCATGTTTTCCCCCCCAAACACATGATATCTATCTATCTATCTGTCTGTCTGTCATCATAATTCCCTCATTCTTTAGTTGCAATGCTGAGCATTTGAACTCTGGGCTTTTTGCATATAATGCAAAAATTCTACCCCAAGACATATCCCCAGTTCTCATCACATCATTTTTTATATTAAATTGTTTGTTTGTTTTTTAAGACAGATTGTGTGTGTGTGTGTGTGTGTGTGTGTGTGTGTGTGTGTGTGTAAAACAGCCCTAGCTGTCCTGCACTCCCTCTGTAGGTGAGGCTGGCCTTGAACTCATAGAGATCCTCTAGCCTCTGCCTCGTGAGGGCTGCGATTAAAGGCGTGTGCCACCACTACCTGGCTCCCATAATCATTTTTTTTAAATATATAGGTACTTCATGTAACTGATCTATGTATTATAAATTGCTCTCCACCTTTTAAAAAAGGCATTTTTCTACTGAATGCTCATTTCTCCCTCCTAATATCTTAACCAGTCATAACCTTCAAACCAACTTCTGTTCTGCACACACTCATGCAGGCTGCTTTTTTTCTTGCTTGTGTCAGTATGGTGATGAAGTTCCAGGACCAGAAATGGAAAATGCTTGGAACGCACTGGCCAACAATGAGAAATGGAGTAACAACCTGAGGATCACATTGCAGTTCCTCATCAGTCTGTGTGGGGTCAGCAGTGACACCATCCTCCTGCCCTATGTAAGTGACATCCAGACTTCCAGTATTTCCTGCTGGGGCTTCCCCTGCTATTCCCAACTCATACTCTTGGATCCCACTACAACAGAGATCTGGTTTGCAAATCTCTTGGTGGGGGGCAGGAAGGGGGCTAGAGGGCTCATCCCCATGATACACAAAAGCACTTTCTTCCTTCCATTAACACAAGCTTCATGTGCTACTGTCAGGGGCACCTGTCACTCCTTGGATCAAATTACAGGATACAGACACCTGTGAATTGAAAATTATTTTTCTGACAATTATCAAAGCTTCTTTTATAAACAGTACCAATATGGAAGAGACTGAATGTAAAAGATCACATCATTACTAACAAACAAAGCTTCTGGTTTACATCTTGACATTATTGAAACAAAATAAGACAGAAGACTTGGGATTTTCTTTTCTTCTTTATTTAAACATTTATTTATCTTTATTTCACATAGAGAGTCTGCCTGTGTGTGTGAATGTGCACAGTGTGCATGCAGTACTCATGGAGACCAGAAGAGGGCATTGAATTCCCTAGAACTGGAGTCACAGATGGTTGTGAGTCATTATGTGGATGCCAGGAAATGAATTCTGATCTTTCACAAGAGCAGCTAGTGCTCTTAAAAAATAAGCCATCTCTCCAGCCCCAACTAGATTTTTCTTTCCAAATGTAGGTGGTAGGAGACAAACCAAAGCAGAGATATCTTTGTGAAGTATTTTGTTTTTACTTGAGAATGATGGAACAACAGGATGTTAGCCATTTCTAACACAGTCTTGATTTCGGTGTGAGTTTATGACTTCCTGTTCTGAGCTGTGCTAGCCATGCCGCAGCACATGATCAGAGGGTTAGACATCAATCAGGGCCTGCAGTTATATGACACATTAATGTCGTTTTTTTAAACCTAAGACTCCATAGACAACTAAAACTTGTCTCCAGTGACAAGGAAGGTGGGGGGTATCCTGGGTACTGTCTTATTGCTATGGAAAGACGGCATGACCCGGGCCACTCTCATAAAGAAAGCCTTTAATTAGGGCTGGCATACAGTTTCTGAGGGTTAATCCATTGTCATTGGGGAGCAGACAGGCGTGGTGCTGGAGCAGTGGTCAAGAGCTATACAACCTGATCCCCATGCATCAGGAAGAAAAGGGAGAGACACCAGGTCTGGCATGGGATTTGAACCCTCAAAGCTCACCCCTAGTGACACACCTCCAGCACATCCACACCTTCTAATCCTTCCCAAACAGTTTTACCAACTGGGACCAAATAGCTAATCTCATATTGGATGAGATTCTGGTTCTCATCCAAATCAACCTAGGAGACTATATTTCATTTAGTTTTAAAAAAATAGCAATGATTTTCCCAATAAAGTCATTTTGTTAGGTAAGTGCCTTGTGCCACTGGGCGCCAGTAAAATCTTGCAGTGTTTTTTGGTTTAAATTGGCTCAGTTCACCCTGAGAGTAATTTTTCTTAAATTGAGCCACTCAAGAAGGTACCTGTGTAGTGAGGCTCTAACACTGACATTATCATCCAAAGATAGCAAAGATTAGTTGTCAGATTAACAGTACCAGATGTCACTGTCTTCCAAGATGAGTAAGTGTCCAGCCCTAAGCACTAATGGAAAACACATCTTCCTTCATCTTCTTCCAAGATTAAAAAGGTGGCAATATACTTGTGCCGGAACAATACCATCCAAACTATGGAAGAGCTTCTCTTTGAGCTACAACAGACAGAGCCAGTGAACCCCATCGTCCAGCACTGTGACAACCCTCCATTCTACCGATTCACAGCCAGCAGCAAGGCCTCAGCAGCTGCTTCAGGTAGGGACAGGCCACCTGGGCACACACCTTGTCACACAGCACACTGAACAGGTTTGAGCGAGTCTTACTATCACTTCCCTGGGGATGTATCCATTTAAGAGATGGCTTAAGAGTAGCTCTTGAGACCCTCAGCACACGGTCATTGGATTCACAAATGACTTGATAAGGAGAATCATGAATCAGTGACCCAGAAGCTTCCCTGTAGCCAAAAATTTCTCTGTCCAGTCATCCTGGCCTACGGCCATTTAGTCCCAAATAATCACACAAAGGCTTATTTAATGACAAGCTTTTTGGTCTATGGCTCAGGCTTATTACTTGGTAACTCTTATACTTTAGGTTAGCCCATATCTCTATTTCTGCTTAGCCATGTTAACAGTGCTATTTTTGTTCAGTGCGGCCTTCTCATCCCGCTTCCTCTATGTCTCACTGCCATATCTCTCTCTCTCTCTCTCTCTCTCTCTCTCTCTCTCTCTCTCTCTCTCTCTCTCTCTCTCTCCTCTCTCTCTCTCTCTCTCTCTCTCTCTCTCTCTCTCTCTCTCTCTCTCTCTCTCTCTCTCTCTCTCTCTCTCTCTCTCTCTCTTCTGCTTCCCAGAATTCTCCACGCTCACTTAGGAATCTCAGTTCTGAACTTTCTGTATGCCTTATTCGATTCTCTTTGCTAATCTCTCACGGTTGACTAGAATATTCCATGAAATTCAAAGTGCTCAGAGGTCTGCAACTTTTTGAGTACTGGCATGACAACCCAATATGAAAGCTCAGTGTGGACAAACTTTTCTCGTCTGTTTTAAGGTTTATTCTTAATTTGTTCATATTGCCTACATATGATGGATTGCACCATATGCATGTAGTACCCTGAGGACCAGAAGGGGGCATCAGATCCCTGAACTGGAGTTACAGATGGCTGCAACTTGCTATGTGGGTCGGGGTTGGGGGGGGGGGGCGTGAAAACCCCTGTTGTCTCCAAGAGCAGAAAGTGATTTTAACTGATGAGTTTTCTCATTGTTCAAAGCATTATATAAGCTGGGGGCAGTGCTGGTGCACACCTTTAATCCCAGTGCTCGGAAGGCAGAGGCAGGCAGATGAGTTCAAGGCCAGCCTGGTCTACAAAGCAAATTCCAGGACAGGCTCCAAAGCTACACAGAGAAACCCTATCTCAAAAAAAAAAAAAAAAACCCACCAAAATAAATAAATAAAACCATTATATAGAATTACCTTTAGGCACTATGTATAAAGGACACATAAGACAGAATTAAAAGTCTTAGATTTGTGTCTTACCCCTAGACACGTCCATAATACGTATATGAATATAACCAAAATATCTAAAATCAGAAACATTCTTGATCCCATGAATTCTGAATAACAGATGTGCATAGTGTTTTTTTGATTTCAGACAATTAGTATTTGTTCATTTCTTGAAATATATACTACTTCCCTCACGTTTCCCGAAGCTTCTTCTCATTTTACTTAATATTGAATCCATCTTCAGCTCTGGCATCTCTTACTCTCTTATGCTCCACTCTCTCTTTATTTTACGTCTTAATGAAGTGTTTTCTTTTTTCCTCTTCTTTTTTTTTTCTTCAGAGAAACACCGGCCTAGAAATCAGAACCCTACGTAGGTTTCTTTCCTTAGCATTATTTGAATAATTCTGGACCCAGAAACACAGAAAGAGCAAGATATGGTGGTGCCTGCCTGTAATCCATCCCAGTGTCGGGGAAGTGGAGGAGGGAGGTCACAAATCTAAGGCCAGCCTAGGCTATGTTGCAGGACCCCATCTAAAGTGACAGTGATCAAAGTTATTCGGCATAGCTGCAGCAGAACCACCTCTATAATGTCACGACCTGAGGCTGGAAACTTCTAGAAATGTTTATGAGGGAGAAGGAATTGGGTTTGACCGAAGCAGATGTCTAGAACTCGATGCAGTGGAGACAGAGGCAGCTGTTTAGAATGTCCGAGATGGTCCAGAAGACATGAAGACTGTTAGGCTGGGATTTCATGGGGAACCCTTTCCCGGATTCCCTCTGACTTGAGCCTATCCCTCTGCACGCTCCATCTCTGATGCCTACTAATCCCTTGCAGGAACCACCTCAAGCAGTAACACCGTAGTCGCGGGCCAGGACAGTTTCCCAGACCCTGAGGAGAGCAAGATCCTGAAAGAGTCTGATGACAGGTCAGTACACGCACTTGGCTTACTGTCCATTCTAACTCTCGGCAAAGGCATCCGCACACGTTACTGAAGTTTCCAGAATTCATACAGACTGAAGCCCGCCTTTATGCTTAGGAACACAGACTGACTTCCCAGCCTGCCCCATGTGTCCCTGAAGATGCATCCTGCACAAAATCAGAGAGGAAGACATTATTGTGGTGGCTGAGTTCCATCACTGGTTGGAGGCAGAAGAGATGGCTCAGTGGTTAAAGCACCAGCTGCCCTTTAAAGGACCCAGTTCTGTCATCAGCACACACACGGCCACTCACAACCATCTCTAACGCCAATTCTGGAGATTCAGTGCCCTCTTCTACCCAGTGCCATGGGTACTGCATGCACATACATGCAAGCAAATATTTATCTCCATAAAATAAACATAAATAAATCCTTGTGAAATTTTAAAAAACACATTGGTCTGCTAGTGGGCACAAACCATTTGGAATTAGGGGAGATTTGGCATATGAAGCTTTCAAATCTAATTATTGCATAATTCCTTAAGTGTCCTGAGGAAAGTTCTCTTACCTGACACAATATTGTATTAATCGGCTTTTGTTACTGTAGCAAATACCTGAGGCAGGCTAACCCCTCAGGAAAGAAGTTTGGTTAGTTTTACAACACAGTGTGGGCTTTGGCAGGGGCCCCAACTGGCTACACCATATTGTAACAGAAGCATGCATGCACATTTGTGTACTCTTCCCTCTCTCCTCATATAAAGCCTGCAGAATTGCAGGGGCTCCATCCTAACTGCCTGACATAATTTAGTTATGTGTCCTAAGATCCTCACTTCTTTTCACACACACAAATGTTTATTTATAGGCTGGTTTGCCTCAGAATGGAGAGAATGGCGGTATACATTAAGTGCCACATAGATGAACATTTTATATATAATATCTTTGTATAAAAAAATTCTCGATAACGTCCTGCTAGAACCATTGTTTTCTAAGCATCTTTTTTCTAAACTCCACAAAGAAATGAAGCTTCCACCCTCTCAATGCTGTTAACATAAGACTTGAGAGTCAAACATGGGCCACAGTCAACCTACAGCAATCGTCATCCTCGCTTGGCTTTTGTTTTATCCCACCTTGATACATCAGGAACACTTTCTCTGGGGCACCCAGAACCCATCGCTTTGTATGAGCTCTGCGGAGCTGCCTCTCTCTCACTCACATACCTGTGTTCTCACCGCCTGTGAATAGATAGATAAAATCTGGGTTTCTCTGGCCTGAAAATGATTGTAAAGAACAGGGAGATAGCAAATCGGGGGGGTTGTTTTGTGTTACTTCATTTTACTGTATGTGTACAGAGCTTTCTCTGCATGTATGTCTGTGTACCACGCGTGTGTCTGTACATTGACGGCCAGAAGAGAACATCAGATTCCCTGGAACTAGAGTTATAGATGGTTTTGAGCTACCATGTGGGTGCCAGGGGTCAAACTGAGGTCTGCTGCATGACAGTGACGGTGCATGCCTTTAATCCCAGCACTCAGGAGGCAGAATCCTGTAGTTCTCTGTGAGTTCGAGGCCAGCCTGGTTGATAGAGTGGAATCCAGTCTCAAACACACACACACACACACACACACACACACACACACACACAAAACAAGACCAAAAAAAAACAAAAACAAAAAACTGAGGTCTTCTGGAAGAGCAGCTAGTGCATTAACCACTGAACCATCTCCCTGGCCCTTCTCTATGAATTCTTAATCATTTATTTTGCAGCCTGAGTTTCCCATCTCCCTTTTATTTTGGGATAGAAAACCTTTCTGGTTTTATATACCAACATCTTGTTACAAAGCCATGTGTATTCCATTAGAGGTCTGGGTGCCCTGGCTAGGGATTTGGTGATGGCTTTTAGCATTGAGAAGCCAGTTATCTGTGTTAGTTGAAAACCAAAGAGCACTGCTAGAGACATTGTCCTTGGAGTACCTTGTAATCCCAGTGTGAGGAAGCTGAGGCAGGGGATTGCCATGAGTTTAAGGCTACCTTATGGGTCCAGCATCGCCCGGTCTCCAAGAGACTTGCTTCTGCTTTGTCTTGGCTTCATACACATTATAGAAGAGCCCTTTAGACCTTTCTCATAAAGATGAGAAGAAGAAATACCATGTAGAGTGTGATACCTGTCCCCATGTCCTCCGAAGAGATTTTCAAGCCTCACTATGTACCATGGTTCATCAGTAGCCACAGATGCTGTTCAGTGCACCCCATTTCCCCAAACATGGAAATCGCTAGAGGTGGTATTCTTTGGTCAGCCAGCTTTTGAGCTCAGCATGTGCTGTTTAGAGCATTGTTTATCAGGATAATCATGACCAAGGAGCCTCTGGGGAAGATCATGGCTCTTTCACTTCTCTGACTTCTGATTTTCCAGTCTGGCTTAGACTGTTCTGTGGCCTGACCCATATGAACCTTGCGTGCCACGAGCCTTGTATTCTGTAGAGTCCCAGAGCAGTGACCCAAAAGTAAGACAGTTCAGAATGAAGTCACTGAGAACAGTAACTGAGCAACAGGCTGGGGAATAAAGCAGCTTTGCAGACACCTAAGAATGAAGCACTGTCGTGTGCTGCATCGTGGCAGCCCAGCTGTCCCCAGACAGCTTTGTGGCATGGTGCTACAGTCACCACCCTTCCCTGGCCTGTGTCCAGTTCCCTTTCCTAAAACCTCCAATCCCTCTATGCGCTGGCTGGTTTTTGTCAGTCTGACACAAACTAGAGCCATTTGGAAAGAGGAGATCCCAACTGAGAAAGTGCTTCCAGCACATTTGCCTGTGTGCAAATTTGTGGAGCATTCTCTTGATTAATGATTGATGTTGGAGGACCCAGCCCACTGTGGGCGGTGTCATCCCTAGGCAGGTGGTCCTGGAGTGTGTAAGAAAGGTTAAGCAAGCCATGGAGAGCAAGCCAGTAAATAGCATTACTCCATGGCTTCTGCTTCAGTTCCTGACTCCAGGTACCTGCCTTGAGTTTCTTCACTCGTTTCCCTCAAACATAGACTCTGATCCAGGATATCTAAGCCATACCACCCTCTCCTCCCCAAGCTGCTTTTGATTGTGGTGTTTATCACAGCTGTAGCTAAGATACCTTGTGAGAGCACCTACATCCCATGTCACCTAGCACAAAACGCCCAGTCAGTTGTATAGGGAAACCCATCTGTGTCATGTTGGGAGTTTGTGGTGTTAGTGCATCTCCTTAGTTCTTTGCTTTGGCTACATATAAAGAAGTGGATGGAATCTTCTGTGGATCTTTTATGTAAAATAAGTATATGCCAATTTGGGACCGGGATATACCTCAGTGATCAAATTCCTGTCTAGCACATATGAGAGCCTGGGTTCCATTCCTAACATTATAAAATTTAATTTAATATAAATGCACTACTTTGCCATATTTCCCCTGAGCCACGCCCCTGTGTTAGAATGATAATCATGGACTCATTTAAATGCTTTGGGCATTCAGAAACCAAGCATCCTACAGTTCTCACTCTAAGCATAATAATAACATATTATAAAGGCATAAAACTGGGCTGGAGCGCAGGCTCAGTGGTTAAGAGCACACACTGCTATTATTGAAGATCTGAGTTCAGTTCCCAGCACCCCCACAGTGCCTCACAACCATGGTAACTCCAGTTCCAGGGCATCCAATGCCCTCTTCTGGCCTCCACTGGTACTGCATGCACATAGTGCACATACAGAATTGCAGGCCAAACACTCATACCCATAAAAAACTAAGTTAAAAATAAATATTTTTAAAAGCATAACACTTTTTCTTCTAGTCCCCTTTGTCACTTGTGGAGTTCTCAGAATAAACATCTTGGTCACAGCCATAGAACAAGTGATTAAGGACTTAGTCACAGTGGCACATAGTAATTGTACATATTTACCAGGCATGTTATTCCAATCGGGTCAGAATCCTTGGGGTATCTGTCACCTCAGACATCCACTCGGAAGTATCATGGCATGTACAGCACTGTTACCTCCCTAAGGTTGACACCAGACAAGTTGTTTAACCTCATTATGCCTCAGTTTCCCCATTTGTAAAGTAAATACTTAGGTCAAAAAAGAGAGGCCAGTTAAATGAGACCACATGTGATGTTTGTGTAATCTCACTCCTTCCCCTTAATTGAATAATCCGCAAGAAAGACAGGTGAAAAAGTCCTTCTAATCATGATTACATCATCTTCCAACTATCATTTTCCTGAAACTTCTCTGAATATTTTGAGGGAAGCTTTAATCTGTCCATAGTCCCAGATTGCTCGTGAGACTGCTGTGTACCTTTCTGCTGCTTCTCGCCTGTGCTTGCTCAGCCACTCTGGCAGGTTTGGCTGAATGGTGAGCCTCTCCTGTCGGGGACATTTAACATCCTGCTCATCTTCATTCCAAAACAGATGTTAGATTTTTGCAGCTGGTTCACATCATTATCCTCCTAAGGTTTTAGCTTTTGCTGATCTGCAGGAGGGGACCTCTGATCCTCCTAACTGAAAAAGGAAGTATTTCAGGTATAATGGCCAGAATAGCCCTTTAAGAAAACTGTACCAACTCAGGTGGCAGTGGCCTATAATCCCAGCACTCAGGAGGCAGAGACACGTAGATCCCTGTGAGTTCAAGACCAGCCTGGCCTACATGGGGAGTTCCAGGCCAGCCAGGGCTGCACAGTGAGACCCCATCTAAAGAAAGAGGAAGAGGAGGAGAGAGAAAGTAAAAAGGAAAGTACTGTCCCCCTCCCCCCAAAAAGGAAATTGTAGAATCTGCTTTTGGGCAACAGCACATTCACACACGTCGCCACTTCACGGCTGTGTTTTGTTTTTGAAGGTTTAGCAATGTGATCCGAGCCCACACTCGCCTGGAGTCAAGATACAGCAACAGCTCTGGAGGGTCGTACGATGAAGATAAAAGTGAGTACCCTAGGCTCCGGGGTTAGATCTGAATCTTTATTATCTTAAAAGGGCAGAAAGCCTACTCCGTCTTGTGCTTCTTGGCATATGCCAGGTTGGAGAAAGCCTAGTGCTCCTCGAGAAGATCGTTGGGGCTAGAGAGATGCTCAGTGCTGAAGCGCAGTGGCCGCTCTCCCAGAGGACCAGAGTTCAGTTCCCAGCACCCACGTGGTGACTCACAAGTCTGCAGCTTCATCTCTTCCGGCCACCCTGAGCACACACAAACTTGATTAAATACATAAGTATTTTTTTTTAAAGAAAAAATGTTGAATTTTAGAAATGTCTTGGAATTGAATTTGTTTTCAGCAATGTGCATCTACAGTGCCAGGCTTGGATATGATCTCTGACTAAAACTCCCCATGGCATTGTCTCTGAAACCCTTGTTAAGCTGGAAGGTGCCTTTGTACAGGAATTTCTTTAAGCCATGGGCAGTTGGGCAAACCAGGAAGATTAATACACCCATAGCTTGTGTTTGAGGCCTCAGCAGTTTCTGAAGATACAGCAAGTATAAGCAGAGATTGTCTAGGACTTGAAAGAATTATAAAAATGAAAGATAGTCCAGTGATATAAGTCTGTGGTGTAGAACTCTCTTTAAAAAGTGTTATATTCCTAAAACACATTATGGGTGTTTTTCCAGCATGTATGCCTACACACATTGCGTGTGCAGTACCCATAGAGGCTAGAAAAGGGTGTCAGTTCCCTGGGAACTGGAGTTACAGTTACAGACTGCCATATGAGTGCTGGGGATTGAACCTGGGTCCTCTGGAGAAGCAGCAGTGGGTTCAATTCCTAGCATCATTTAGCAGCTAATAACCCTCTGTAACTCCACTTCCATGGGATCTGACATCTTCTTCTGGCCTCATTGGGCAACTGCACACATGTGGTGCAAAGACATACATTCAGGCAGGCACACACACGCATATAAATGAAAACAAATAGGTACTGGAGAGATGGCTCAGTGGTTAGAGCACTGGCTGCTTTTGCAGAGAACCTGGGTTCAGTACCCAGCACTCACATGGCAGCTCCCAACTGTAACTCCAATTCCAAGAGATATGACACCCTCACACAGACATACATACAGGCAAAATATCAATGCACATAAAATAAATTTAAATTTTTTAAATAATAAAAATTTAATTCAGTCTGGAAGAGGTTAAACAGTATAGTGACAATGTCCCAGTGTGTGGCAAACATGGTGTGACAGCACCCACCTCTCTGTGACAGTGAGATGCACATGAAGGAAAGTACTACACTGTAGTAAGAGGTTTCGGGCCCAGTCTTTCAGGCCTAACCTCAAGGTTTGGGCCCACAGACACACCCAGATGCTTACATTCATTTTAGGCTGATGGGCCTGAACTAACCCATGACTCTTATCCTGTTCAGCCATGGGGCTCGGTACCTTTTCTCAGAGCAGCATAGATGTCCTCTGCTTCTTCAGGCTTCTCTCTGGCATTCTGCTCTGTTCTTCCTGTTCCCAGAGTTTTCTTAGTCTGGTAGCCCCACCCACACTTCCTGTCTGCCTTTGGCCAATCAGCGCTTTTTATTAAACTCATAGGAGGGACAATTATTTACAATGTAACATCATAAATCCACTACACTGCACCAGCCAGTCAGTTCCTCCGAGTATGTCCCTGTGTTCAGGGTGCAGGGTATAGACCTGGATAGAATATAGCCCTGCCTCCCAGGCATTGCTAGGTAAGCATAGTACTGACTGTCATCTTTTAGAGGCAGGCACTCTGCAGATCCCTGTCTGTCAAAGCATGATAACACCTTGTGGTCAGGCGGGTTTAAGAAAAATACCTTCACATCTTTTTTCTGATTTCTCAAAACAGCCAAAATAATAATAATAAAAAAAAAAACATGAAGTACTTTCTAATATGCTCTTATGACAGATCCCTGAGTGAGGTAAGGAAGAGAGCCTAGAACATTCCAGCCAGAGAGAACAGTGGAAATGAAGTCCCTGAAGCTGGTCCAAGACTTGTCTAACCATGCACAGAACAGCAAGGAAGTCACTGTGGCTGGGGTGGGGTCAACAGTGAGAAAATAGGAAGCAAGTAGCCATAGAGGAGCATGATAACCCTGTGAGGATTCTAACATGGCTGTGTGGGTTATTGGCTTCCTTCTGAGTGTAAAAGGAACCTCTGGAGTGTAGCAGGCTTTCTTTTGGGCCACCAACCAGCTCCTAAATTATAATGCAGAGACTTATTATTTATGACTGCTTGGCTTTAGCTTAGCTCTTATTTTAATCTGATTCTCTTGATCTACATTTTGCCTTGAGGCCTTTCACCTTTCTTTATGTATACATATCTTTCCTGCTGGCTCCATGTCTGGCTGGCAGCTGCCTGGCTTTGGCCCCGGGCATGTCTCTCTCCTACCCCGCTCTTTGTCCTTCCTCTGAAGCCTGGATTTCTCCTCCTTATTCTCTCTGCCTGCCAGCTCTACATATCCCTCTCCTGCCCAGCTATCTGCCATTCAGCTTTTTATTAGACCATTGAGGTGCCTTAGGCAGGCAAGGTGCACAAATGCCACACATCTTTACATAATTAAAGGTAGTACAAACAAATGCCACATATCTTACATCATTAAGAAAGGCAACAGAAGCAAATGTAACACACCTGTGCATAGTTAAAGTAATATTCCTCAGAATGAACAAATGTAACAACACCTTTACATACATGTTGAACAAGGAAAGACACATGGCCAAAGTTCCCAAAGGATGACTCTGCTGCTCTGTGGAACACAGGGTATGCACAGGGTTGAGAATAGAAAGCAGATCGACAATAAAATCCATGGTGACAGAGGAGGGTGGATTAGACACAGAGATGGAGCTAGAGAGAAGATGGGGTGTGTTTGGAAGACAAATCTCCCTGGATGTGTTGACATGTCAGTGTCCCCTGTATAATAGTGACGATGCTGCTGGTGAATTCCCACGATGAGACTCTTCAGATGCAAAGTGCAGAGGACAGGGCTGTGTCGGTCCCTCCTTGTCCTTACTGTTGTCACTGTGATGGTGTGTTGGTTGAATGTGGGACAAGAGGACATACAGGATGATCTCAGGCTCTTCCTCTGAGCTAGCTAGACATTTGAGAGGCTGAAGAGATGGCTCAGTGGTCAAGAGCACTGACTTCTCTTCCAGAGGACCCGGGTTCAATTCCCAGCATCCACACAGCAGTTCACAGCTGTTCAAGGTCTGAAACCCTCACACAGACACACATGCTAGCAAAACACCAGTGCACATAAACTAAAAACACATGTAAAAGATCTGTATTGCGGGCTGGAGAGATGGCCCAGCAGTTAGGAGCTCTAACTGCTCTTTCAGAGGACCTGGGTTCAATTCCCAGCACCCACATGGCGGCTAAGAACTGTAACTCCAAGATCTGACACCCTCACACGGACATACATGCAGGCAAAACACCCAAAGATCTGCTTTTTTGAGCAATGAGGAAGACATTTCCCGTTCATGAGGATCATGATTGAACATCTTTTAATCTGTATTTTTCTTTACTCTATAATGAATAATTATAAATCATCAAATAATAATTAATCAAGTAATTACATAATCAACTAATTCTAACTCATCTGGTGATGTGAATCATGCTTAGTGAGTTGTTGTTTTGGTGAGCATACGTTTGCAAGATACTTTCTAGAAAACACCAACTATGGTTCACACAGATCTCTTGCCCCTAGAAAATAAGGCAGCCATGTCTTTCTTACCTCCAGATGATCCAATCTCTCCCTATACTGGATGGTTGTTAACTATTACGGAGGCCAAGCAGCCACAGCCCTTACCGATGCCATGTACTGGAGGATGCTGGGCCCCCTTGGTCGACTACCTCCCAGAGACTATCACTCCACGCGGGCCACTGCACAGGTGAGCAGCATGAGTGGCAGGAGGAAATGAGCACTTTGCTGAGCAGACTCATCTATCAGTAAGATGAGGGGCCTTTTCCTGGTCTCACTAAAGGAACCTCCTTTTTAAAACAGTGAGTCTTTGCTGACTTTCTGACCAGCTCCTGGAATATTAGCAGAGCTTAGTCAAATGTAAGCCTGTGACCATTTGATACACTTTCGTGTGATGCCTCTTAGATCACACACAACTTGAAGGGATGGTCTCCTCTTCAATTTCTTCTTTTTATTCAGCTCCTGTTGCTAGAGGACTCGCCATTTTGTGATAAGCTTAACAAATGTTTCTCGTCACGGGCTCTGTGCTATTCCTGGGGGGCCAAAGAGCTGGCTCAGCAGACAAGAACACACTGGTCGCTCTTGCAGAGGACCTGGGTTCCATTCCCAGCTCCCGCATGGTGGCTCACAATCATTTGTAACTGCAGTTCCAGGGGGACCCAGTGCCCTCTTCTGGCCTCCTTGGGTACTGCATACATGTGGTACACAATTAGGCACTCATATACACACGCAGTGAAAGTAAATAAATCTTTTAAATTGTATATCTTTCTTGAATAATATAATTTTTCAGTGAGTCTTAGTTGCATTTAATTGTGACTTTACCTGTCGATGTATTTTCATCCTCTTTAAAAGTTGCATCAATTTCTCCATTTTGTTGGCCAGGTGCAATATTGCTGTGATTTTCATGACTGAGATGGTGGTGGATCACAGTGTGAGAGAAGACTGGGCTCTTCATTTACCACTGTTACTTCACGCTGTCTTCTTAGGTAAGACCGGATCTAAGGGGAGGCCTAACCAACAGGATGATAAACACATAGAGGCCTTGCATAGACGTGTCTTTGTTGCAATAGGTTAGCTTCAGTTCTGAAATCCATGCTTTCCATTTTCATTCTATCTTTCCTACTCTGTAATATGTCTTGTTCCAGGTAACTAGTCAGAGCTTAACACTGACATGTCTCTAATCTAGATATACTAATAACACATCTTTAAAGATACCCAAAATAGTATAGATATCTTTATGGAAAGCCATGAAATTTGATCAAAGCAAAGAGAGAAATAATAGAGAATGTGGCAGTACTTGCTTTAGATATCTAAGGTGCAGACAAAAAGTGGAAGAGGAACCATCTAGAACATCAGTTAAACTGGAAAGAGAGAAATACAATGTGGATCCCATAAGCCTGGTGTGGCACATAGCTGTGATTCCCAGCACTCGGTGGCTGATAGAACATCTCAAACTCAAAGCTAGCTTGCACTTGCAAGCAAGATATATCTCAAAAACATGTGCTTTTATTTTTTTTTTTTTAAAAAAAAAAAACCCACTTCAGTAGCCGATCATGGAAGAGGTTATATCAATGCATGAAATGCTGCAGAGAGGTCTAGAAAAGGTCTCCTGTTGACATTTTATACAGACATTTCATTTAGGTTACAAAACATCTTATTTTACCTTAGATGGACTTATTGCACAAATTCTATTTGGTATTGTAATAAAAACCCAGAGCCAGATATTGGGGAAAAGCTGAAGTATCAGAGAGACAGGGAATAAAGCACAGCCAATTCTCACCCTGCCAACTCCTCAGGTTTCTCTCCGCAACTCCTGACTTCAAGCTTCTCTGTCCTTAGCCCCAAAGAGAAGTGTCAGGGGAAGCTGAACCTTCCTTTCCCTCTCTCTGCCCAGTTATCTTACTTCCCCTCCTAGAGCTAGGATTAAAAGTGTGAGCTACCACTGCCTGGCTGTTAGGCCTTGAACTCACAGAGATCCAGATGGATCTCTGCCTCCTGAGTGATGGGATTAAAGGTGTGGGTCAACATTTCCTGACCTTCATGGCTTGGTTCTGTGTGTGGCTCTGTCCTCTTAATATTCCAGACTATTTTTTTTATCAAATATACAATATGTCACCACGCCATCTTCTTTATGTTGGTGACCCAAAGACAATCATCGGTTCTCCCCAACATGCCAACATTGTAGAGTCTATCCCCAGAACCTCAAGGAGCTTGGCTTTAGCATTTGTTTACACTAAGAGGTTGTGCCCTCTGTTCTAGGTCTGGATCATTATAGGCCTGAAGTTTTTGAGCACAGCAAGAAGCTGCTTCTTCACCTCCTCATCGCCCTCTCTTGCAATAGCAACTTTCACGCCATTGCCTCTGTGCTCCTGCAGACCCGAGAGATGGGGGAGGCCAAGACACTAACCATGCAGCCGTCTTACCAACCAGAATACCTCTACACAGGTAAGAAGAGATGGATGGGTCAGTGTCACCAATGTGGGTGGGGGTGACAGGGGAGTCATGGAGCCCTTCCCTTGTGCTGCTGTGTCCAACGTTCCTGAGTGATAGAACAAGGCCTTGCTTCATGTGAACATGCCTCTAAAAAGCCCTCTTGGCTGAGTATTGTGAAGTACAATCCTCATGCTTCCATTGACCGCTGCCTCCAGTGAGTGTGCTCCTATTGATGTACTGACACCAAAATGCTTGTTGGTCAAGAGTTCTGGGCTAGGACACGGAAGGATGAGAATGTGAAACAAGGTGACTATGCCCCCTGCCTGAGCAGGATATGTGCCACCAGGAGTCTCTCCTGTGCCTCCTTGTTCCCCTGAAGGGTTTTCACTTTACTGAGTGACTATCTGTGTTTTATTAGAATCTGACAGAACACAAATTTCAAAGTTAGAGAAATGGGAGATGATTGCATGTATACATTTTCAAACTACAGTATAACTAGAAATATACAGTATTAAACAAATATTTAGTGAAAAAACAGTATTTTTTATACCATAGTTCTTTGAATATCACACCATCTACCTTATTAAAACATACTAACAAATGGTTAGAATGTAGATCAGCAATAAAATAATACTCTTAGTCTGTGTGAGGCCCTGGATCTAATCCCAAACATTAAATACGTATATGTGTGTGTACATCATATGTTTGCATGTACATATGTGCATACACATATATTAGATACACACTTAAATTAGTCAAGCTCATAGTCACATTTACTCAGAAATATTAAATATAACTTGCCCATCAACCATCGAGTAACTAGTGTTTTTTAAAGGAGTCATTTTAAATGTTTAAATTGTCTACTACTTGGGACTAATCTGCTGATGGTACAGTGGATATTGACCTTTTATAGTTGGGCTGTTGCTGGTCTGGCTAGTATGTGCATGAAACACACATGCACCTCCCCTTACCATAGCATTTAGTCAAAGCCCAGTGTGGAACACAAAGTATCTCCTCAGGATCCCCAATGCACACTGGGGATTTTTTTCTTTGCTATAAGCAAAGAAAAATGATCAGTATTGATAACTCATAATCATAGCCCAAACCAAGCATTCTTTAACATCACACTTACGTGTGTTCACCTCCAAGCCTTGTCTGTCAAGCTTGCTGGCACCCTAGCCCATTCTTCCACAGCCTTCTCCTCCCACCAGGTGGCTTTGACTTCCTGAGAGAGGACCAGTCATCCCCAGTGCCAGACTCTGGCCTGAGCTCCAGTTCCACGTCCTCCAGCATCAGTCTTGGTGGCAGCAGCGGGAACCTCCCACAGATGACCCAGGAGGTAGAAGATGTGGACACAGCCGCTGAAACAGACGAGAAGGCCGGCAAGCTCATTGAGTTCCTGACAACCAGGTAAAGGGGGCAAGGAGTAAGGGGCTGCACTTTATAAACCATACAGCTGGGAAATTATCTTGGTGTTTGGAAGAAGTCCTCTTTTCTATATGGCATGATATTCATGATTTATTTTGACTAGAGTCATGGACAGTTTCATATCCCATCAACGAAGTGATGGATCAGCAGGGAAATGTGGGTTATAACGACAAGACAATGCAGCAAATGGTAGTGCTCTGCCATGAGACTGACATCCATCATCTCCAGAGCTACCAGGTTCTGGAAGTTCTGAATTTAGCCAAGAACTCCACTGTGAAGATTCAGGATATTTGCCACAGTCCAACCTGGGCACCTTCTCAAAGACCATTTGCTCACCTGCTCTAGCGTCAGAAGCCAGACAGGACGGGAAGCATGATGGGACAGAATCCATTTAGTCAGACAAGGAAGTCAAGAGAAACTGCAAACGGTCTGCTCATTGTCCGCATAGATCATTAAGGCTTCAGAATGACAGGTGCCCAGAGGGCCAGTGTTGTGTAAAAGCCTGCTTATTGATGATCTGGAGTCATGCTTTCTCAGGGGCTTTAGTCGTTCACATTCAGCTCACTTCACCTCTTTACTGCTGCCACTTAGCATCTGACAGTACCACATGCTGGCAGTTACCTCATCTAACTCCACTGCATCCTTTAAAAAGAAATTTTAAACTGTATGTGCTCAAGTGTTTTACCTGCAGATGTGTGTATGTGCACTATGCATGCACAGTGCCTATGGAAACAGAAGAGAGTGTTGGGGTCCCTGGAACTGGAGTTGCAGATGGCTGTGAGCTACCGTATTGGTGCTGGGAATTGAATCCAGGTCCTCAGGCAGAGCAGCCAGTGCTCTAACCACTGAGCCGTCTCTCTACCTCCTCCATCCCATCCTTCCCGTTCAAACACAAGTTTAGATAATAGAAGCCATTTTCTTTGGGTTCTGTTTGGTTCTTTTGGGGGCATCTCACACCTTGGTAATGTAATTCTGAGCAACAAACTCTAGTTGGTGAACTCAACATTTTATTGTCAGTTCCCAAGCAAAATATAGCACCTACAATATGTATAGTCCCTTCAAAATAGAACATTTACACTTATTTCTTTCTCGGTGGGGGAAGGTGCCTGCCACAGTGCGCCTGTAGAGGCCAGGATTAGTTCTCTCCTCCTATTGTGTGGGTCCCAGGGGTCAAGCCTATCTAGCATCTTGCTGGCCCAAAACAGGAGATTTTAATTGTTGTAAATAAATTTAATAAGTGTAGGCTGATGAGATGCACTTGCCTGGAAACTCTGCCAACGTGAGTTCAATCCCTGAGACCCTGTAAAGGTGGAAAGAAAGAAAGAACAGACCCCGCAAAGCTGTCCTCTGACCTCTGCATGTGCACCATGGCATGTACACCCACATACTCACATCATACTCATGCACAATAATTAATTTTAACTAATTTTTTAAAAAGCATCAAAAGCAAACCCCAGAAACCAAAAATATTTTTTTTAAGTATGTGCAGAAGTTTGGATATACTTCCTTTAATTAGTGAAGTTTATTTATGTGGGGCTGGAGAGATGGCTCAGCAAAGCACTCCCTGCTCTTCAGTTCCCATCACCAATATCAGGTGGCTCACAAATGTCCGATCTGATGCTGTCTTCTGGCTTCGGTGAGCGTTACACTTACAGCACATACCCATACGCAGATACACACACCTAAAACATAATTTAATAAATTTTAACAAAAATAAATAAAATCTTTTTTTAAAATGACATTTTTTTTTTTTATCTTTGCACCTAGAACCTCCTGGAAGGTCTTTGAACACAGTGACAGTCATCGGTGTGTTTTGTTCTAGGGCATTTGGTCCACTTTGGTGCCACGAAGACATCACACCGAAAAACCAGAACTCCAAGAGCGCTGAGCAGCTCTCTAATTTTCTGCGTCACGTTGTATCGGTGTTTAAAGACTCCAGATCAGGTACTTCATTTCCTTTTCCCCCATCCCTCTTACATCATCCTTCACTCGATGCACGACACATCAGACATTTCCAAACTGCAGCTGACACCAACCAGTAAGATATATTCCTTTTTGTCTACTTCCGTGTGACATCCAAATATGTCAAAAAGCTTCTAGGGCCATAAAACATTAAACATTTCTATTTTCATTGGGTCCTCTATTCTCGTCTGTCTCCCTGAAAAGAGGACCATCAGTCATACAGCTCAGTGGCCCCAGTCACGTGTTCTACGCTGCATTTTCTTTCACACCTAGTCAGACGGTTTTCTCATGCCTGAGATCTTGCTTTTTGGGGAATGGCCAGGTGACATTTATTGTCTTCCTCGCAGTGTCTGCCTTTCAGGATCTGTAGACCCGTAGACGAGTACAAGCTCTTTGGCACCAGGTCTTGGATGTCTTTAGAACTAGTTATATGCATCTCTATCTTTCTTCTAGCTTAAAAAATGTATTTCTAACAAAACATCTTTTTAAAAGAAGGAAGCCAGGCACGGTACTTTATCCTATAATCCTGGCGGTCGGAGGCAGGAAGACTATTTCAGGTTCAAGTCCAGCCTACTACATAGTGAGTTCAAAGCTATAGTGTTAGATCTTTCTCTCAACAAAAGGAAGGGAGGGAGGGAGGGAGGAAGGAAAATATTCTATAAAAAAGGAGTCCCTGGACAGAAGAAAGAGCTCAGTCAGTATGCTTGCTACAAAAACATGAAGACCTGAGTTTGGATGCCTGGTAGGCACACATCTGTAACCCCAGGACTGTAAGAATGGAGCAGGTGGATCTCCGGAGATCCTTGGCCAACCAGTAGCTGAAATGGGCAAACTCCAGGTTCACTGAGAAACACCATTTCCAAATGTAAAGAGAAAGAAAGCCATTGAGAAAACCCCCTGGCATCAGCATGTCACCTCCACATATGTACTTACGTATATACATCCACATATTCAAAAATGAAAAAAAGAAAAAACTAGAACAATACAAGATAATTCATTCATGCACACTGGTTCCGTGACAGACAGCATTGTTGAATTTTTGTAGCATCCTTGTAATACAGCCCTTTTGCTCACAAGTCAAAGAAAGGAATGTGAGCTCTTTAAAAACCTGTCTTTCCCAGAGTCACAAACCCTCTGATATAAAACTAGGACCATCCTGCCTCAAAGCCTCTGCCTCTTTGTGCACATCCAATCCCATGATTCATACAAAGTTTTGGGTTTTTTTTTACTTTGAGATGGCTTAAGGTTCTATTGTTCACTTGTCTGTTTATATATTGTTTTTCCTTTTAAATTTCATGTGTCTGGCTGTTTTGCCTGCACATTTTATGTGTGCCATGTGCATGCAGCACCTGTGGAGGCCAGAAGAGGGCATCATATCCCCAGAACTGAAGTTACAGATGGTTGTAAGCTGCTGTGTAGGCGCTGGGAACAGAACCCAGGTCCTCTAGAAAGAGCATCAAATGCTCTTAACTGATGAACCATCCCTCTAGGCCTTTAAGTCTCACAGTGGTACCCAAGGCCTTGCACATGTTAGGTAAACCCTCTCTGTTCCTAGATTCCCTCCCTGTTTATTTCTGAGGCAGGTCACTATTCCCAGCTTAAAATGAATGATTTTTAAATAATTATCACCATGCAGGGAGGGGTTGTGCTGTTAGCTGATTCTGATGCTCCTTGTGACTTGAGCACACCAATAGAAAGTACCGAGGCTGACCTGTCCACTGTTTTTCTGGCCATAGGTTTCCATTTGGAGCAACATCTAAGTGAGGTTGCACTGCAGACAGCCCTCTCCAGCTCTTCCAGGCACTACGCGGGTCGATCCTTCCAGATCTTCCGGGCCCTCAAACAACCTCTGTCAGCCCATGCTTTGTCTGACCTCCTGTCCAGACTGGTGGAAGTGATCGGAGAGCATGGTGATGAGATTCAGGTAAGGAAGGAAGTGACCTCTCCCTGACATAGCACTCTGCTGGAGTCCATGGGAGCTGGCTTTATCCCTCAGAACCACTCACACAGATAGATTTTAGAAGTTAACTCTTATTATTTCCAAGTCACTCCAGGGGACATTGTTCTACAAATACAACACATATGATCACATTTTGTGACATGAATCTGTAAATCTCTCCATGGCTCCTCTCTTTGGTAGTGGCAGTTTTACATAGAATATGGTGATGGGTTTTTTTGTATTGTTTGAGGTTATTTTGTGTTATGTTGGATCTTTCTGCCCTCTGCTGAGGACTCAATCATACAATCTGTCCAGCCAGGGTTAGAGCAGGAATCCCCACTATATGTGGGCCAAACTTCGCTCCTCCCTGCATGGTTGACTTCCAGGGCTATAAAGAGATCTGGAGACAGAATGGAGAGAGACTCATGCTGGAGAGACACTAGTATAGGTAGGGCTCAGAGCTTTGGGAGCACTGAGTGGCCATGAGGCTCCAGTTTATTCCTTTCCCCCTCTGTCTCTCTTCCTTCCATTCAGCAGAACTTGGAGTAAAATTTCAGAGGCACAGATCTCTCTCCATCTCACCTTACCCAGGGTTTCCACACACTGTCACCCCTACATTTCAGTTGCCTGCCCTCCCCTTCAGCAGGGAACTACTCATCTACCCCTACCCTGCCCCTGCTTCCCTGTT
Organism: Phyllotis vaccarum; assembly: GCA_033318265.1. Classification (NCBI taxonomy): domain Eukaryota; kingdom Metazoa; phylum Chordata; class Mammalia; order Rodentia; family Cricetidae; genus Phyllotis; species Phyllotis vaccarum. The sequence continues at coordinate 136,674,734 of JARWLC010000009.1, read as the reverse complement.
ATATTTTTAACCCTCTTAAGGCTGTCAGACTTGGGGCTAAATACTTAGGGCTATCTGCCAAATCCTATGCTGTGTGGTTTCCCAAGTGAGCCTTATAATTTGATCTTAGACTTTGTAAATGAATGAGATTGTGATTGTCTAGCTTTCAGAGATGCTGTCATGGTTGGGAGAGTTTGGTGAGCTACCCCTCAGGAGGTTAGCAGCACTGAATGCTCTGTGTGTGCTTTACAGGGCTATGTGATGGAAGCACTCCTGACCTTGGAAGCCGCGGTCGATAACCTGTCTGACTGCCTCAAGAACAGTGACCTCCTTACAGTGTTATCTCGGTGAGGATCAGATTACTAGTATCTGGATATCAAATTTTCTGTGCTGAATGTTGGCCAGAGTACCAAGAGCAGATGTAGGTTTTGAATCTATTTAGGACCTAAAAATTATATTTTGTATCTTCTTTTATTAGGAGTATTTTTTTAATTTATGTATATGAATTGTACCACCTGAGTGCCTGGAGCTACAGGTAATTGTGAGCCACCATGTAGTTTCTGGGAAATGGACCCCGGAATCTGTAAGAGCAATAAGGACTCATAACCACTAAGCCATCTTGCCAGCCCTGTATTAACTCCTTAAATTACAAAAAGGGGGGGGGGAGGCATTGCAACATTGTTGTAGAATATTATTTTAATGTATATTGCTTTTGTTTATATTATGTTTGTTTAACCTGGAGCTGTGACACTTTGCCTGCCTAAAACACCTGATTGGTCTAATAAAGAATTGAATTAAAGGATGGAGAAAGGCAGGAGAAAGGATGGGGGGGACTGGCAGGCAGAGAGAATAAATAAGAGAAATCTGGGAGAAGAGGAAGATGCTGGGGGCCAGCCATCCAGCTATCCAGCCAGCCATGGAGTAAGAGTGAAAATAAGATATACAGAAGAAAAGGGAAAAGCCCAGAGGCAAAAGGTAGATAGGATAATGAAAGATGAGAAAAGTTGGCAAGAAACAAGCCAAGCTAAGGCAGGGCATTTATAGTTAAGAATAAGCCACTGTGTGTGATTTATTTGGGAGCTGGGTGGTAGGTCTCCCAAAACAATAAAAACAACCAACAACTTTTTGGAACCCAATATGGGGCTAGAGTAAAAGAAGGTCCAACAACACAACATACGTATGTCTTCATTATTTATATACTTTAAAACATGATCCCAGCACCTACGTGGGTACTCATGATAACCTGTAACTCAGTTTAGGGGATCACAATGCACAATTCTAGCCTCTGCAGGGACCAGGAATGTATGTAGTACACATACATATATGCAAGCAATACTCTCATACATAATTTTTAAAAGAAGATGATACTCTGGGCTAGTCTGGAACTCACTCTGTAGAGCAGGCTGGCTTGCTCACAGAGATCTTTCCTCTGCCTCCTGAGCAGAGGGCTTAAAGGGAGGCGTCACTATTCCTGGTTGTTTTTAATTTTTTAGGGGTGTGAGCGGGCAGAAGAGCACCTCAGAGCTCCCAGAACTAGGATTAGGAACAGTTATGAGCTGTCCAGCATGGGTGCTAGAAACCATCAGGTCTGTTCCGCAAGAGCAATATATACTCTTAGCTGCTGAGCCATCTTTTTAGCCCATAAATCCTCAAACATTTTAAAATAATACAAAATAATGGCTCTGTTTATTACATTGAGAAGCAGGAATTGGATGAATATGTAATGTCCATCTAAACTACACCTATAAGAGCAGCTAGAATAGAAGCTGGCACGGGTAGGTAAATACTATGTTTGCTGATTCATTTCAAATTATTCATGATCCCGTGAGTCTATAATTGAACTTGTTCTTGAAACCGAGTCACTGAATTTACCTTTCATCCTTCTGAACCTTACTATATTTAAGGTTAATTTTATTGTTTTAGTTATGTATGTGGTGGGGGTGTGCATGTGAGTACTGACCCTGGAAGAGGCTAGGGAAGTTTGATGCCCTGGAGATGGAATTCCAAGTGAGCTGCCATCTGGATGCTGAGGATCAAATTCAGGTCAGCAGCCAGTCAGTGTCCTCAACCACTGAGCCATCTGCCCAGCTCCGCACATAATATTTTATTTATTTCTCTGTGTAGATCTGGCTGTCCTGGAACTCATTCTGTAGACCAGGCCGGCTCCAAACTCAGAGATCCTCCTGCCTCTGCCTCCTGAGTGCTAGGATTAAAGCCGTGTGCCACCACTGCGCAAGTAATACGTTATTATTTTTAACTTGAGCATTTTTTATACCTTTGCTGAGATCACTAACACTACAATCATCAACCTGTATGAACCGCCATTTCTCAATCTGTAAAAATGTAATAGATAAAGCTGAGTGTGGCGGCTCATACCTGTAATCCTAGCACTGAGGCTGAGACCACAAAATTATGAGCCTGAGGCTAGCCCAGGATGCATAGCCATACTGTGAGAGAGGGGATGGGGGTGGAGGGAGGAGAAAGAGGGAAGGAAGGAAGTTAGTTAGAATGCTGATTTAAAAGTTTGACTTTTTTTTAGTAAATAGAGATAAAGACATCTCTCCAAGTTCAAGGTCAGCCTGGTCAACATAGTAGTGAGTTCTGCTGAGTCAGCCAGGGATGCTTAGCAAGACCCTGTCTCAGGAGAAAAGGGGGGAACAATCAAATTTTATAAGTGCAGAAACATTTCCTTTGCCCTGTGTACTTACCTTTTTCCTTCTTGATAACTTTCTATTCTAAGTTAAAAGGAGATAAATTTTGCACTTGTTGGTATGTTTTATTTTATAACTATTCTATCCATATTCAAGTAGAATGCAAATGAAAGGTCACTAAATTACTGGGGTTTTTGACTTTTATAAATGATGAAAGTATTGGTTTTTGGAGATTGTTCTTGCTAAGGTTTATTTTTCATAGCCTTGACTTAAGAATAAAAACGTGTATGTTGTCCCCCATACAAGTACTAACCAAGTCTGGCGGTGCTTAGCTACCAAGACAAGTTTGGGATGATATGGACGTAAACTATGTGTGATATATTCTGAGGAATGGTTCTCCTCCTTGGCTGTTTCTAGAAGACGAAAGCACCAGCTTCTCAGTGGCACATGCTGGCATCCTGCTCACGTCCCCTCTGTTTATACCTAGTTCTTCATCACCAGATCTGAGCTCCAGCAGTAAACTGACTGCCAACAGGAAAAGCACTGGGCAGCTGAACGTCAACCCCGGGGCTCCCAGCAGTAACAGCACCACTGCAGAGAGGAGCCGCCACCAAAGGAGCTTCTCGGTGCCTAAGAAGTTTGGCGTGGTTGACCGATCCTCCGACCCGCCTCGAAGTGCCACGCTGGACAGAATCCAAGCCTGTACCCAACAAGGCCTTTCCTCAAAAACCAGAAGTAATTCCTCCTTGAAGGACAGTCTCACAGACCCGTCCCACGTCAACCATCCCACCAACCTGCTGGCCACCATCTTCTGGGTCACGGTGGCCCTGATGGAGTCTGACTTTGAATTTGAATACCTCATGGCGTTAAGGCTCTTGCACCGACTGCTTGCACACATGCCACTCGATAAAGCCGAGAACCGAGAAAAACTTGAGAAACTCCAAGGGCAGCTCCAGTGGGCTGACTTCTCAGGATTACAGCAGCTGCTCCTCAAGGGCTTCACTTCCCTCACCACCACGGACCTGACCCTGCAGCTTTTCAGCTCGCTGACACCAGTGTCCAAAGTGCCCATGGTGGACTCATCCCAAGCCATTGGTAAGGCCGGTGTCGTGCATCCCTGTAGCCCTGAGGGCTGCATTCAGCCTTAGAGAAATGAGATAATACTATATGTCTGTACCTGTAGTATTAGATACTGGCAACTTATATAAACATATTTATATTGTGTGTATATATAAAGTTTCTGAATTTTTTTTTTTTTTTTGCTTTCTTTGTCCTCTTGAAAAAATGCCTTGGTTCCCTATTGCTCTGAATTAAGCAAAGTCTATATACCAGTTTTTTAATATCATGATACGTAATTAAGAGTTCATTTCATTAACTGGATTTTAGTTTAACCATACAGAAAAATTATTATACTGAAGAATCTTTACAGCTGTATGACTAAGGCTCAAATATGTTTGTTTTGATTTTTGAGGCGGGATCTCACAAGGTAGCTTGGGCTGATGTGAACTCTACATTGACCAGGCTGGGCCTCAGAGAGTTGCCTGCCTCTGTCTCCTGAATGCTGGGATTATAGGTGTATTCCACCGTGACCAACTTTTGAATACGTTTAATTTTTTGTTTTGTTTTGCCTTGTTTTGTTTTGAGACAGGGTCTCTTTGGAGCCCTGTATCCTAGAACTCACTGAGGACCAGGCTGGTTTTGAACTCAGAAATCTGTCTGCCTCACCTCTCAAGTATGCCACCAAAACCAGCTTACATTTTTATATTTAAAAAATCTTAAACTTCAGTTCAATTCAATGTACGTCAATAAAATATGTGAGTAATTCTTGCTCACAAACGGGACTACTCTGTTCAAATCACAGGTATAATTCAGTATCTCTTTATAACTGATATTATTTTGTCAGCGTTTTTATAAATTTCTTTTCAGATCGTATTTACCCTCCTTCCAAAGGCTCCTTGGGGTCTGGTGATGTAGCCCGGTTGACAGAGTGCATGTCTAACCTATACAAAGCCTTAGATTCAATCCCCCCACCACACCACATACAACCAGATGTGGTGGTGTGCACTTATAATCCCAGCATTCGGAGGCAGGAGGGTCAGAAAGTCAAGGTCATCCTTGCTGCTCATTTTAAAGATAATTCTGGTCTATGTGAGGCCCTGTCTCAAAAAGAAAAAAAAAAAGACCATCTTTAAATCACCTTGGAACAAAATAAAATCTTTGTGTGCCTTCCCACTGTTACCAGTCCCAACATCCCACACCCAGCATTACTTCTGTGTCTTCTGTCATCCAGGATTTCCACTGAACGTCTTGTGTCTCCTGCCCCAACTGATCCAGCATTTTGAAAATCCCAATCAGTTCTGTAAGGACATAGCTGAAAGAATTGCTCAGGTATGTGTTAGGATTGGTCAGGAAGCCTCAGTGCCAGGTTGAAATGGCCAGTTTGAGAAGGTAGTGAGTGGGCGTCTCAAAAGATGATACCACTCCTAATGGACATCCCCAAGTGGCTGTTACAAGCTGGCTTTTTTCCCTCCATTATTAAAAAAAGCAAGCAGGCAAGGTGTAGTGGTGCATGCCTTTACTGCCAGCACTTGGGAAGCAGAGGCATATGGATATCTATGGCTTCAGCCTAGTCTACACAGCAATGTCCAAGGACAGGCAGGGCTACACACAGAAACCTTGTCTCAGGAAGAAACAAAGAAAGAAAGAGAGAGAGGAGGGAGGGAGGGAGGGAGGGAGGGAGGGAGGGAGGGAGGGAGGGAGGGAGGGAGACTGAAGAGATGGCTCAGTAGGAAAGGGTGCTGCCACTAAGCCTACCCACCTTTCATCTCCAAAACCCACATGGTGTGAGGAGAGAGCAGACTTCCAGGCTATTCTCTGACCTCTATCTACATTCTCTCCTGGGCACTTACTTGCTCACACACATACATGTCTACACAATAACCGAATCAAAGAAGGCAAAGCAAGTAGGAAATTGTATTAGCTAATTACTAAATGAAGTACTTCTGTGGCTACCAAAATTATATGGAGTTATTTTTCAGCCTGTTAGGACTTAAAATATTTGCTAGCATTCCTTCCTGTCCATTGGAAATGTTCTAATCAGTCTGCTTATCTTCAAAGGTTTGCTTGGAAGAAAAAAATCCTAAACTTTCAAATCTGGCTCATGTTATGACCCTTTACAAAACACACAGCTACACAAGGGACTGTGCCACATGGGTCAATGTGGTCTGTCGCTACCTTCATGAAGCCTATGCCGACATCACCTTGAACATGGTCACCTACTTGGCGGAGGTAAGCATTGACACTAAGGATAACATTGATTTTAGCATCCATGGTCCATATGTTTATGGAGCTTTGACATTGAACATCTACCATGTGTTATCATAAATGCTTATGAAATTCATTTGAAATCCTCACAACATACCAGTGATTAGGTATTCTGTAAAGAAGCTGAGGCTTGGCTCAGTAACTCATGAGCTCTAACTTGAAGGTAACTGACCCTAGATCTAGGTGCCTCCAAAGTTTACTCCCTACTTACTATACTCATACCCAGGAGAGTATGGCTGAGATAAGAAACTTGATCCTGGCTTGGCATGGCAGTGCACACCTGTAGTCCCAGCACTTGAGGGGTGGAGGAGGTAGGGGTGGGTGTAGTACGAGGTTTCTGGCCCAAACTTTCGGGCCTAACCTCAAGGTCTAGACCCACAGAGCCGCAGTCCCACAGTCCCACAGTCCCACAGAGACACACAGAAGCTTCCAATAGTTTTTGGCTGATCAGCCTCAGGCCCAGGCATATCACATGCTAGCTCTCTACCCTTATTCTAACCCATGTCTCTTGTTCAGCCATGGGGCTCGGTACCTTTTCTTAAGGCATCATAGTTGTCCTTGGCTTCTTCCGGGCCTCTCTCTGGAATTCCCTCTGGTGTTCTGATCTGGCATTCTCTTCTCAGAGTTTTTAGTCTGGTAGCCCCGCCTACACTTCCTGCCTGCCTTTGGCCAATCAGCTCTTTTTATTAAACCAGTGGTTGGGACAATTATTTAAAATGAAATAACACAACCTCCCACAGGTGGGGTTCAGAGCTCATCAAGGAGTTACTATGTGGCTAGATAAGTCCATGATGGATTGTTCTAAACTAGCTAACAAGGTATAATCTTGAAATCAATTCTTTAGCATTGGCTTTTGTCTGTAAAACTAGAAAGATGCCATACAAATGTGCTTCTAGCACACCCTTCACTGAGTTGTGTACAGTGGGTGTGAGACATTCATAGCGTTTCACAAGGCAGCAGAAGCATGGGTAGCACCTCCACTGTTGGTACGGAGTCGTTCGCTGAGCAACAACCCACACTGAACTGCCTTTCCAATCTTTCCTTCCCTTCTGGGATATGCTTTCCCTACTCTTGTTAAGCACCACCCCCAAAAAGGACAGCCTGCCCTAATTCCTCTTGAGGTAATCGTCTAGTTCCAGGTTGCTTGAAACATTATTTTTATGTGTTGAGGTATTTTGCCTGAATGTATGTAAGCGCACTACATGCTTGAAGCACCTGCAGTGACCAGAAGAGGGTGTTGAATGCTCTGAAAATTAGAGTTAAGGACAGTTGTGAGCCACCACTTGGGTGCTGGGAACTGGACCCGGGTCCTCCAGAAGAGCAGCCAGCGCTTTCAAATGCTGAGCCATCACAGCACCTGCACATTCAACCCAAGCATACTCATACACGTAATTTTTTTAAACTTTATGGAGACTGGAGGGATGCTCAGCACTTGAGAGCACTGGCTCCTCCTCCAGAGGATCAAAGTTAGAGTCTCAGCACCTCGATGGCAGCTGGTAACATAACTCTAGTCCCAAGAGATCTGAGGCTCTTTCCTGGCCTCTTCTGGCATTGCATTCATGTGGTAGATAGACCTACACACAGGCAAAACACCCAAACATAAAAATAAACACATATATAACTTTTTTTAAAAGACGGCATCAAAATTCTTGAATCTGGAGCTCCAGGTGGTTGCAAGCCACTATGTGTGTTGGAGCTGAACTCAGGTCCTCTATGAGGGCAGCCACTGCTCTAGGCTTCCAAGCCATCTCTCTGCTAGAACAGTTAACTTCTATCATGATGCCTATCGTACATATTTTCTCATTACTTTGGTTTTCCTTTGGGTAATATCATTGATTTCTTTTTCTACTATAAAATCAGTATGTACGACACAAAATTTGGAGGAAGGTTGTTTAGAAATAAGAGTGACATTAAAATATTCTTTGTAGAAAAAGACTCTTAATATTGTTTTAGCGTTCTCTATATAATAGAGATTTATATAATAGAGATTTATATTTATATAATAGAGATTTGTGTGTGTGTTGCCTTCTATTTAATACTATCTACCATGTTAAAAAAAAATTTGAGGTGAGTGTGGTATTACATATCTTTAATCCCAGGATTTGGGAATCCAAGGCAGGTGGATCTCTATGAATTTGAGGCCAACTTGATGTATATAGCAAGTTCCAGACCAGCCAGAGTTATATGGTGGGACCCTGGCTGGGGGGAGTCATTTTGTCAACTGAATCATGTCTCATAAGACTCTTTGTTTGTTTCATGCATGGTATTTTTAACCATATAACAAAAGCCATAGCAAAATCATATGCAATCGAAGTGTTTATTTCTGGTTTAGGATATGTTCCTGGAAGTATGATTCCAATTTCCAAAGCTGTGGACTTTGAGTGGGCTTGGTGGTGTTCAGCTATGGGCTTTCAGTGGGTTTGGTGGTGTTCAGCTGTGGGCCAGAACTCTCATCTGTATACAGAGCACTTAGGAGACTTAGGTAGGAATAGAGAGTTTGGGGCTAATGTGGACTAGAGTAAAACAGTATCTCAAAAACAAAAGTTGTAGACCCCTTTAGTTTTCTTCTCCACTGCTAAATTATTCAATTGACATTTCTGATGATATGTGAAATACCCATTTCTTTATCTCATTAACCAATACTGAATATTCTCAATTTTTAGCCTTTGCCAATTTGATAAACAACAAATTATATCTCTAAATTTATAATTTTGATAGTGTCCCATAGGTTTCCTGTCAAAAACTGGTTTTTTTCACTATTTGAATTTTATGTTTATGATCTCGAGCTCCCTGAATTACTTTCACTATTATTTACTCAATAGTTAGGATTTTAGCCTGGAGTGTTTGAGCATGCCTGTAATCTCAGCACTAGAGAGGCAGAGGCAAGAGGATCCCTGTGAGTTTGAGGCAGGCCAGTGCTGAATAGTGAGGCCTCTTTACAAAACAACAAAAGTAAAGTTCTGTTTGCCCTGCTGAGCACACTGGTAGAGTTGTGCAAGCCTGGAAAGTGGGGGACTGACTGGTTGTGCTTTGCCTCCCGCAGTTGCTGGAGAAAGGCCTTCCCAGCATGCAACAGCCGCTCCTCCAGGTCATGTACAGTCTGCTGAGTTATATGGACCTTTCCGTTGTTCCTGTCAAGCAGTTTAACATGGAAATCCTGAAGACCATTGAAAAATACGTGCAGGTGAGTGTTTGGATAGATCCACTCACTAGTCAGGAGAGACCAGAGAGGCTTACTTGTGACTTGCCCTCCGGTGTAAAGCCATCTGGCATCCGACTTTACATTCATTCCTCTGCATCCATGACACATCACCAACAGACAAGTATTCTAGTTGGTCACATCCTGAGTGGCATTTTTAGGAGAAAGATAGAAAACCACTTGAGAACATCCCTTGCTTCAGGGGCATGACTGTCTTATGGGCACACAGGCTGAGCATTCCAAACACATACCTGGTTGGGAAGTAGGGAAAGGTCCTGTGTGGCTGTCTTATTTCAAAAATGGAGAAGAGAGAAAGAAGGTATTTGTGTGCACAGTTCCAGGCCAGATCTTTACTTTGAAATTTAGAAACTTAAGGCTGAAAATACTCCAACAACCAAATAAAAAATTAGAGGAATAAATGAAGAAAAATGACAGAAATGTGAATAAATGATAAAAACATAAAAGTTTGTTAGCCTCTGTTTCTATCCATATTATAATATTTATATGACAAACAGTCCCTAAAATATTAATTAAAATGAAAACAGCCCAGAAATGGTGGTGCACACCTTTAATCCCAACACTCAGGAGGCAGAGACAAGTCGATCTCTGCGAGTTAGAGGACGGCCTGACCAAAATAATGAATTCCAGAACAATCCAGGCCCTGTCTCAATAAACTCATTAATTAAAATTAAAATTTATATACATACACACAAACCAACAAAAGTCTGGGCCAAGATGTCAGCTAGTAGACTTAGAGATCACATTTAGACCTGGCTCCGGGCGTTGCTTTTGCTTCGCTGGACCAGCAATCTGTCCAGTGAACAAACACACGTGGTCAGCATCGACAAACACCCACAGACCACTTCTTAAAGCTCTGCCTGAGACTTCATCAGGAAAACAAAAGAATTCCTAGAGCTCTTACTGTCATATGCAACTGCAGACCAAAGGAACTCCATGTTCTTCTGTGAGTCAGCCCTCAGCCACACTCAGCAGAGGAATCTACTCCTCTACAGGCCTTGGCTTCTTAAACCCTTTCTTCTCAAGGGTGTACTTGCTGCATCCCAGTTTGCAAGGACAAACACTAGATTTTTCTCTGGTTAATTGCATTGACAAAGCTGTAGAGTATAAATTTTAGATACTATTTTCCAAAAATTATTTAATGTTAAATTTAATTCCCAAGCTTTTCTTTTCCTCCTGCTCATTTTTCAAGGGCTAGTGAGTTTGTTCTCAGTGAGTGTTCAGTCCTGGGTTAGCACTCAGAGAGTTGTGTGCTCAGTGTGTGTTCAGTCCTGGCAAGCTATGAAAGATTGATAGTCTAACATGTACGCGAAGTTTTTATCTTTTGACAACCCAAAGCAGTTTAGCAAAAATAAATCCTGTGGTTTTTAACTCTAAGTGATCTGAATGTGGCCACATCGGATCTGTTAAGCGCTTATTTCCACCGTGTGAGTCACTTCACTTCACTTATTCACACACTTCTTTGTGTGTCATTGTTCTTTTCCAAACTACAGACTTTGTGTTTTAAGTCAGTAGGTTCTGACCCGCCCTGAGATGGTTCAGTAGGGAGCCTTGGCTCTCAAAAACTGGACTTACTTTTAACCCTTAAATATTTACTACCAACAGAGCATTCACTGGAGGGAAGCGTTGAATATTTTGAAGCTGGTTGTGTCTCGATCGGCCAGCCTGGTGCTACCTTCGTACCAACATGGTGCCCTCTCCAAGATAGAACTCCACCGGGTGTGGACCAGTGCCTCTAAGGAGCTGCCGGGCAAGACCTTGGACTTCCACTTCGACATCTCTGAGGTCCTGACGAACTGTAGCCTGAGTATATAGTAGCCGGGGGTAAAAGCAGTTGCCTAGAGAGAGGAAAACTTACATTTGTTTTAAATGGAGACATCTGAAGCCTAAATTAGGTTCTGTTCTTTTAACAATGCGTGAGTATGGGGCTCTCAATTGGGAATTACTAGGGAAACCATACGCTGGAGATAGATCAGTGGGTAAGAGCACCTTCTCTCTATGCACAAGGACCAGAGTTCAAGTCCCCAGGACCCATGTAAAAATACCTGGTATAGCCATATGTGTCCATATCCCCGCCACTGCAGTGTGGGAAAGGGTAGACGCAGCTCCTAGGGCAGGCTAGACAAAATGTTGGGTTTCCATTTCAGTGAGAAACCCTGTCTCAAGGAAAGGAGGTAGAAAAAGAAAGAGGACCCCCCCCCCTTCCACCCAGTGCCCTGCTCTGGCTTCCACTTGCCCTGGGTGCAGCCATGTGCATGCTCACACTTGTGTATATGAGAGGGGGGAGGGAGGAGGTAAGAGAGAGGGGAGGGGAGGGGGAGATTTGATTCCTTCATTGGTTTTCATCTTTTCCACATTCAAGATGTGACATCTGTATCCACACTCCAAAATAAAAATGATATTAAGATATTAATTCCAGGTGGTGGTGGTGCATGCCTTTAATCCCAGCATTCAAAAGGCAGAGGCAGGTGGATCTCTGTGAGTTTGAGGCAAGCCTGATCTACAAGCAATTCCCAGGGCTACACAGAGAAACAATGTCTTAAAAAAAAAAAAAAACAAACTCTTGGGGGCTGGAGAGATGGGACAGAGGTTAAGAGCACTGGCTGCTCTTCCAGAGGACCCAGGTTCAATTCCCAGGACCTACATGGCAGCTCACAACTTCTGTAGCTCCAGTACCAGGGGATCTGGCACCTTCGCAGACATACATGTAGGCAAAACACCAAATGCATATAAAATAAAAATTAAAAAAAACTTTTAAAATATATTAATTCAACAGCCATATTTAACTGTTATTCTTGGGAAGGGGAATATTTTTAAGCCTTTAACTTGAACTTGATCCAGTTGGTTAGAACCCTCAGCTCACAGGGACCCAGGACTGCTCCAGACCTATAGTCTAGGTTCAGATTCAGTGACCAGAGGGTTCTCAAGTTGGTGTCTGTGAGACCTTTATAAAGTACTGTGCAATACTTTGGCCATGACCTCAGCCAATTGAATAATTGAAATGATAGAAATAATTTATATAAAACTCAATAATTGAGAGTGCATAAAGATTGGTGACTAGAGAATGGAGAGAAGGAAATGAATTTTAATCTTTTATTACAAGAAATTATTGCAAATTTGGCATGAGGAAAGAAACATGTAATCTCAGCCCACAGGAAACAGGCTATAATCCAAAACCAGACTAGTCTACAGAGCAAGTTAAGGCAGGCGGACCAGGGCTACAGAGAGAGAGAGAGCGAGCTTGGGGGCAGGGCGAGGAGGGAGGGGGAGAGGCCATGAGAATGATTCTTTCAATCTTAAACATGTGAAAACTGACTTAGCTGGCCTCCCTTTCTGCTTCCGTCTGAAGCTACGACACTCATACAGTGCCTCATGCTGCAACCATAAATTAATTTTATTGCTACTTAATAACTATAATTTTGCTACTGTTATGAATCAGAATGTAATATTTTTGGAGATAGATGTTTGATGCAGGGGTCACAACCCACCAATTGAGAACCAGTGCTCTATAGTATAATGAAGGAGTCATGGCATTGGTTTCTTGCTGACAGCCAGGGTGGGGAGATATTCAATGTGCAAACGATTCAGAACATGTATCAATTAGCAGAAAAATGAGCCTGCATAAGATACTGAGTTTCTCTGTCTGGCCTGGTTCTAACCACAAGATCAGTTTTTAATTTCTTCTGGGCTGAACAGTTCCTTATACTGTAGAAGTTTTCAGGTGGAATAATCTTGCCTCCGCATTGGTCTTTCCCCAGACACCAATCATTGGGAGACGGTACGATGAACTACAGAACTCCTCTGGACGGGATGGGAAGCCTAGGGCAATGGCCATCACCCGGAGTGCATCATCCACCTCCTCAGGCTCTAACTCCAATGTTCTTGTTCCTGTGAGCTGGAAAAGACCCCAATATTCTCAGGTATTCGCTTCCTGTGTGAAACTAGACTCTGCCATTCACCACCACCAGTAACATTGCTATGTAGACCCTGGCGCCTGAAACAATGAAGTCTCACAGCATTGAAGGGAAAAACCTTCCACCCAGAACAGCCTGCTGCGTTGCCTGATTCTTGCCTCTTCACTCATTGGTTCTATGTCTCCTATGGCCTGGGAAACAAATCTGAGCTTTCTTTCACATGGCAGCCCTTCAGATGTGTAAAGTAGTGTGCTCTCACCCCCTACCCAGTCCAGTAATAAGTGGCTAGGGCCACATATTCAGAGGGCCTTCTGGATGTTCCCCTCAGAGCATAAACTTGAAGCATAGTTGGCATCAGCAGGCCAAACAGAGCATAGCAAAAGGAACTACCAGAATTCTATATTAAGTTATCACAACCTAGGGCTGGAAGAAAGCTTGTAGCTTACCATCGTAGTTATGACACCACATGGCTGTCATGTAAAAACCCTGTGTTATTCTCCACTGTTTTAATGGCATGTACCAGACACCCACTGAAAAGTTACCTTAAGTGGAAAATGAATTTATTAAGCCATCCATGATAATTAGTTGTGTGTAAATGAGTCAAAATTCCTGTGGGTTCATAAAGATTTTCTGAGTTCATGCTCACTCAGCCTTGTTGCTGGGCCTGTGACAGCACAGTACATGGTGATGTAGGAGGCTGATTCACTCATGACAGCTAGGGAGCAAAGAGAATGAGGGGAAGGGGCTGGAATCCTGCTAGCCCCTTCAAGAGTTCACTTCCAATGACCTAACTTCCTCCCACTAGGCTCCACCTCCTAAAGGCCTACCATGTCCCAGTAGTACTGCGGGCTGGTGACTAAGCCTTTAAGACATGGGCTTTTGATAAAAATTAAAGCTCAAAATGATAGCAGCATCCATTTAGGCTCTAAGAACAGCTGCACTCCAGCTGTTAACATCTGTATCCCAAATGTTAGGATACAGAGCCTTACGTAGACTTAGACTCCTTCTTACTGCCCCACCTTCCTTCCAAAGATTTTGGCCCCCTGCTATCCTTCTGTTAGCTCCATTCTCAGAGAGACCCTATAGTCAGAAGTTTGCTCATGGAACCCCAAAATGAAAGCCTTATCTGTGTTTGTTTGTTTGTTTTTCCAGAAAAGAACAAAAGAGAAATTGGTTCACGTTCTTTCTCTTTGTGGCCAAGAAGTCGGACTAAGCAAAAACCCATCTGTAAGTTCTAATGTGCACCATGCTCATTTTGGTATCTTATTGCTTTTGCCTTTGGTCTGTTCTGACATTGTTTTTGGATATTCTATCCAGTGTGAATGACAAATCCGCCATCTACATTCAGCCCCTTCTCATCCTATTAACTGGAACCTTAGTTCAGAGACAGGAAAGATTTCACTGTCCTTTGCTCTAGCTTGCCTCTGTTTATTTGTGTAAACATGCCCAGACTATATCACCACACACATGATGGCGTGTTTCTCATCTCTGTGACATACAGATGAATTCCTCTTGAATATAGTTTTGCTAACTGCACACTCACCATATTATGATGTCACCATTTTACTTGTGTAAAATAACATAAAAATAAGGATGCATTGGCCTAAATTTGCTAAAAATATTATAGTCTGGTCACTAGTCATATAACAATGGGAAAAAATAAAACATTACAAATATTTATCAAAGCAGGCCAGTGGCAGAGCATGTCTTTAATCCCAGCACTGGAGAGGCAGAGGCAGGTGGATCTCTGTGAGTTCAAGGCCAGCCTGGTCTACAGAGGGAGTTCAATGACAGTCAAGGCTACACAGAGAAACCCTGTCTCAAAAAAACCAAAACCAACCCATATATTTATCAAAATGATGCCACTTAGACTTTAATTGGTATTATAGGTAGGAAAGTGCCATCTGACTTTTAGATGAACAGATGACTAATGCTCAGAATCAAATTTTTTAAAATAATAGAAAATTCAGAAAATTAAATTGTGTGTGTTGAGTATATTTTTTAGGAAAAAACTGCTAAAAACCTCAGGGTCTGGATTCTATGTATTTTTTTATATTACAGTGTATTTAGTCTTCGTTTAAAAAGAAATAGCAAACTAAGTTATTTAGTATCAACACAGATTTCTCTGTGAAAATCTGCTTTAATGTCCCAGACTGTGTCTACCACAGGAGCAGGTAAAATATTCGCAGCCCATGAAAGCTTGCCAACATGTCAGCTGACTGCTGATTTCAGCTGGCAAAGCACCAGCTAAACAGGGTTTCTGTTTAAGATGCCTCAGTAGTGTGGCATCGTCATGATCAGAGGGTTTGTTTGTAGCACATGTTCAGGGCACAGTGGCCCACCACAGCGAGAAGCAGGGCCTTTGGTTCTGCTACGCAGAATGGCCAGCCTGGGCTAATCCTCACTGAGGCTGGGGGCAGTTCTTTTCCCACAAGTTCACACTGAATACCCTCAGATTTTCTGGCCACAAATGTCTGCTGTAGTAAGTTCCAGTCACTAAGCAACACTCACCAGAAAAGGTGCATCTGTGGAGGAAATCAGACCTCCTACTAAGACTCCGAGGCCCGGCATTTGATTCATCCTGAAGCCTCGTTTGTGACCTCTGTTCACGAGGGTCTGCCATGGTTGTACACAGTTCATGGGAAACGAGGTGCATACTGGAATACTTGGGAACGGGTACTTCCAGCTTCGGTGTATTTTAGATTTTGGAGAACTGGGGTACCCAGTCATCACCCCCTAAAAATCTAGATTTCTCCAAAAGTTGAAAATGTGGAGCGTTTCATCACTTTAAATTTTAGATTTAAGCCAGACATGGTGGCATATGCTTTTAATCCCAGCACTTTTGAAGGTGGAAACAGGAGGATCTCTGTGAGTTCGAGGCCATCCTGGTCTACAGAGTTCCAGGAGATCCAGAGCTACAGAGAGAAACAGTGTCTCAGGAAGTTAGTTAATAATAAGAGCTTCAGATTTAAAACATTTTAAGATTTTGGGTTTTCAGATATGAGACACTTAATCCATACAGTCCAAAACACAGGCTATTTTTATGCACTAGAGAGAGAAAAAAATACTATGTTCAACACCCATTCATTCTTTTTAACATGAAGAAAGATTTATTATATTCTTTAAAGGATAGGAGAATATTACAATGGTAATATTTTGTCAACACAAAATATAGCTCTTTCTCAAAAGAATTAAAAGACTTTATTTTTGAGCCCTTCAGCCACAGATTAGTTACTGTGGCCTGAGAACACAGACTCGAATTCCACCATGAACTTTTTTTTTATAAATCATGACATTTACCAAATGCACTGACAGAAAGTAGGCAAGCGGAGAAATCCCTGCTGGTAGGTGTCATTTGATGACATTCTTAGCTTGCATTGGTGGAAGCTAGTGGCCTGCTAAGAATATATTTCAAAGGTTTTACCTATTAATCAAATGGATATTGGATCAGACTCAAGGTTGAGCAAAGAATGGTATTAAGAGGACTAAAAATAGCCCGAGTCGATTTTAGCTCTGGAACAGCAACATTCCAACCCTCCACAATAATGAAGTTTTAACTGGTCATTCCTTGGAGGGGGCGGGGTTGTTTCTGTTTTGGTCTCAGCCGCATCTCTCTGTGTAGCCCAGGCTATTCTTGAACTCCCTCTGTAGACCAGGCTGACCTCAAACTCACAGAGATACCCCTGCCTCCACCTCCCGAATGCTGGGCTGAAAGGCCTGTGCCACCACACGCGGTGGTCATTTATTCCTGTAGAATCTTCAGCACAGGTGTGCCCCTCCCCCTCCCCTGGGGTCTTCAGTTCGCAAAAGAAAACTTTTGACTTGGTTTCATATCTGTATTCGACGGAGGGGGCTAGCAAAACATTAGATGGCTATTAGTTCTTCAGAGTTCTATTAAGCCAAGCGTGGTGACTTGTACCTGTAAACCTAGTAACCCAGAGGCTGAGACAAGAGGACGCTTCTGAATTGGAGGCCAGCCTGGGCTACATAAAGAGTTCTAGGGCTGCCTAAGACACAGAATGAGACCTGTCTCAAAGAAACAAAACCAACAAACCAACCTTTAAAACAAAACAAAACAAAAAGTCTATTAAAATGTCTCAGTAACTGGGTGTGGTAGTACATGCCTTTAATCCTAGCACTTGGTTTTTGTGCCTGCCTCCCTCCCTCCCTCCCTCCCTTCCTCCCTCCCTCCCTCCCTTCCTTCCTCCCTCCCTTCCTTCCTCCCTTCCTTCCTTCCTCCCTCCCTTCCTTCTTTTCTTCTCTGGTTTTTCTGGGACTTGAACCCAGAGGTCTTATATGAGGCAAACGCTCTGCCACTGAGCTAGACACTGTTAATTTCATTACTTGGGAGCTAGAGGCAAGCAGATCTCTGCATTTAAGGACACCCAAGTCTACATAGAAAGTTCCAGGCCAAGCAGGACATACAGTAAGACTTTGTCTCAAAAAGTTGATTAACTTATTAAAAAAAAAAATAAAGTATCTAAGTAGAAAGAGCCTAAACATAGGAATTTGGCTTCCCTTTACTAATCCTTCTCAACTCTGGTTTATTTCTCAAAGGGTTAAAGCCATTGTCCCCTTGGTTCGTTTCACAATAATATAGCTTGACGTCATCCTTAAAATATTTTGTACATTTGATATGTGAAGGTACATAATTTCTAACCTCAGTCAGCCCAAGAAGAGTGGAAAATTTCAGCCGCTCCAGTTTGTCTGTGAACACATGCTTAGTTGTTACACACACACACACACACACACACACACACACACACACACAGTATCCCACCATCCACACTAAGAGATAGCCATTCAACTCTTAAGTGCTTTTGTAGTGTTCAGCCTTGGGTGTTTGTAGCAAGTTTAATCCGAAGGCACCTGTCCAACATAAATAATAAAAGAACATTCTAAAAATACCCACTTAAGGAATTAGGTGTGTACTGGAGACACAGTCCTCCAGGGATCCAATGGCCATCACTCCTTACACAAACAACCGAAGGGAGGTGAGTTTCTCACAAGAGGCTCCTTTGATTCCTAGGTGATTTTTTCTTCGTGTGGGGACCTGGATCTACCAGAGCATCAGACAAGCCTAGTGTCCTCTGAGGACGGCAACCGGGAACAGGAGAACATGGATGACACCAACAGTGAGCAGCAGTTCCGAGTCTTCAGAGACTTTGATTTCCTGGATGTGGAGCTGGAGGACGGGGAGGTACAGTATATTCTCTGTCACCCTCTCAGCTTGTCCTGGGCTAACAAAACCGTGTCGCTTTCCCTGCTGACCACTCTCTATAGCAAGGTCTCTAGTTGGGAAGTTGTAAACTCTGTTTTGAATCAACTACTTCAAAGCACAGCTGCTTCACTTTTGCAAAAGTTGCCCCACCCTTCCTGTCTGGGCTTGAAGCAAAAGCTGCTGGCTTATTTCTAAACGGCAAAGATCTGAGTCGCAGTAACTACACAAAGACTGTATGTGTAGTCAAGGGAGACTTTTTTAAAAAATTTATTTAATCACAGGAAGGCATCATTTTTAAGCCTGTTCACTGGGATTGAGGCAAAATATGCTAAACATTTTATTTCAAATGTAAAGTTGCTATGATGCAGGTATTTCAAAGCTTGCTTGCCACCCCAGGAGATCAGAGCCCAGGGGCTCCTACATTCTTGTGCTATGTTTGATGAAAACATTAAGAGCATGGAATGACATATAAAACATGAGACAGAGACAGACTTGCTGTCTTTGCCCTGCTTTGGATTAGTTGGTACTCAACATTCCAGACCTTTAGAGCAGCTGAATTCAAGTCCTGGCAGGCATGTGCAGATTGTTTGTTTGGGATAGCAATCACAGTAATAAGATGCTTTTGTGCTATCAGTGGGTCTGGGAGGAGGAAGAGCATTGCCTTCATTTGTATAGCTCAGGGCATGTTCCCTGGGAGAGGCATTGTTTGCCTCTGGGAAATGAAAAGTCTGCTGATTAAGTGGGATTGTGTCTCCTAATGGCTGCCTTGGTCCCATTCTATTTAATGAACGCACTGTCAGTTCCAAGGGGCTTTCTTCTGCTCTTACAATTAAAGTCAAGGCCCCAAGTCAAGGTTTATGATAGCCTACAGCAGGTGGGTGCCTTCTAACTTAACTATAATCTTAGGGATGACAGAAGTCTGAGAGTCTGAGCGGCTTCCTGAAGGAATGTGACTACTGATAAACCCACTTATGTCTGTTGAGACCAGTGCTGTCTTCTGTTAACTTCTCAGGGCTCCTTCTGCCCTGGATATCTGTCTCAGCAGAAGAGATTTCAGAGAGATAGGATAATCATTTCTTCCCTAGATCACACACTGAGCAAACCCAAAACCCAAACCTAAAAGTAGTGGCTAACTCTACTGTTGGTAGACTATTTACCTGCTAGACTCAAGGCCCCGCCTATATCTCCATCACTGCCCATCATACCTCCCACAAAAGCAGTTTAAAAAAAAAAAAGAAAGAAAGAAAGAATGGCTGGGCATTATGGTGCATACTGCAGTCTCAGCACTGAGGGCGCAGAAGCAGGTAGATCTCTGTGAGTTTGCGGACAGCCTAGTGTTACAGGGCAACCAGGGCTGCACAGTGACTGTCTTAATAAACAAAAGAAGCTGGGTGGTGGTGGTGGTGATACACACTTTTGATCCCAGCACGCTTGAAGCTGCCTCTGTGAGTTCAAGGCCAGCCCGGACTATAGAGTAAGCTGAAGGACAGCCAGGGATGCACAGAGAAATCCTGTCTTGAAAAAATTTTTAAAGGGGAGAGAGAGAGTGTGTGTGTGTGCATGCAAGACGAGCATTCAAATGAACGTCTGCTTAATTTTCATCTTAAAACTGTTCTCAGATCAATTAAGAGGATTGCAAGGGTTTCAGCTAGCCATAGTTAGTGACCGAGAAGAAGTTGACTAAATGAAATGAAGTGAAATGAAGATTGTTTTACAATGATAACACAAAACATATCAGCCTTGAGTTCTTCTGCACAGTCTGAGCCAGAGCTGAGTGCTCACCCAAGGCCAGGCCGGCCCCCCATCCCCCCGCCCCCGTCCCCCCTCCCCGTCCCCCGCCCGCCCGTCCCCCCCCCCCCGTCCCGTCCCGCGCCCGCCCCCGCCCCCCCCCCCCCCCCCCCCCCCCCCCCCGCCACTGAAAGCTGTTCTTAGGCTAGGGTTCAAGCCCAGCACCCTCAGTTAAACCAGGGAGGAGAGAAAACAGACATCAAAGAGCACCACCCTTTTCCTGTCTCCTGTTATACCACAGAGTGGCCTCGAGGGACAAGGAAGACATATTTCCTGATTTGAGTTCGGAGGCAGACAATAAATGCTTGTCTAACAGTCTAATAGGCTTGACTCCTGGGTTCCGTCCCAGCCCTGATAAAAACAAACCAACAAAGCCTAATGTTTTCCACGGACAATAGTGAATACCAGACCTCACCTGCCATTGTCTCTATAGTGTCCTGACAATGGAAATCACATCTATTATTTTTATCATCTAAGATTAAGATGTTTGAGATGGCTCTTCTAGAGGGCCCAGGTTCATTTCCCAGCACCTACCTGGCAGGGCCAACCATCTGTAACTCCACTTCCAGGGGAAATCCTGCACCCTCTTCTGGCCTCTGCAGGTACTGCATGTGTATGACTGGCATGTATACAGGCAGGCAAAATAACTCCATACATAAGATGAAATATATACTTTTAAAGATTAATATTTGTATAAGGAAAAGCTAAGGATAAGAAAAATTTATCCAAACAAAATGATATACATCTGTAGTCCCATGTATTTGAAGGTACTCTTGAGCCCAGGAGTACAAAGTCGGCTTGCTCAGCGCAGGGAACCCCAGTCTCTAAAAATAAATAAACCCTCGAGAATATTCTTCAGTTTCTGAACTAGACTAAAATAAAATAAAAGACACTGAGATGGGGGCAGCACAGTAGCACGGAAGCACACAGCGGGCATTCTCTACACCCCAGCCCAACAGCCCCACCAGTGGCTAATAACTTGTGATAATGTAATCACATTCTCACGTCTTTATCAAAATACGTCTGCCCAAACAAAAATCCGAGATGCTTCTGTCATGTCTTTCCCTTGCCATTCAGCTCCTGGAACTGAATCTTTGAAATGTGCTCTCTCTGCACTAATAATTTCACATCCATAACCAAAAGCACCACTTTCTGACCCTCTCCCAGGACATTTAACCATTTAACCAACAAGTATGCAAGTCTAAGTAAGCAGGTGTTAAAGAAAACGCTGTCGTTGAAGTGGGGACTGCCTCTGAAAGTGGGCTCATGAGGTCACTTCCACCTCGTCATCTTCTAGGAAGATGTGCAGGACTTCTGAGGCTGACTATTGGCTTGCTCATTGTGCGTGTTTTCCTTCATTTTTTTTTAAAGTTGTGCCTACTGAAGAATATGTCGTTAACACGGTTAGTTGTGTGAAAACTAAAACTCGCGGGAGTATCCTTACAATCGTTTTAAATAGACCTTTTGTTTGTTTTTCTGTCCATTCAAACTGCTCCCCAGGAACTTCAGGTAAGATGCTGTTATTCTTAATTCTGATGCACTGGCAGATTGCATAGTTATGTAACAATGGGAGTGCGTCCCCCTCCCCTACGTCCCCTCCAGCACATGTATGGCTGTTAGTGTGTAGAGTGCTGCTTAGGTATGTGTGATAGGTTTTTGTTTTGTCTTGTTGGCTGCCCTCGTATGGAAATATATTCTAAAATACAAAAATGCTTTATTGCCCCTTGTTCTGGAAGTTGCATGGTTATATCTCTTGAGAGGAGACAAGTCTTTGAATATGATCTATAGATAGGCATCTCACCGTTTCTGATGAGGTAGTTATATACTAGATGAGTTTTGTTATTCTATAGAAAGTGAGATCAGTAAGGATGTACCTAAGTGATAGAATGCCTGTGTAACGTGAATGAGGTCTGGGTTCCAGCATTATCAGAAAAACAAAACAAACAAACAAAAAAATCCACTTCCTTTTCTAAGAATCCATAGCTAGCTATCTCTGTCTGGCAACAGAAAACCAGGTACCCTTCAAGAAAAGAGGGGTGCTGATAATGATGCCCTGGTACCTGGCCTAATACATCATGTTAAGCAAGCTGACCCATGACCTGTCACTTTAGGACCCCTAAGCAGCTTCATTTCAAGACATATATTTGATGACAATTATTTTTTTGGCTAGAGGTAGAACTCAATGGTAGAGCATTTTCTTAGCATGCACAAAGACCTGCTTCAGTCCCCAGAACTCCAATAATAACAACAACAATAATTTAACAGGGCTTGAAATAATTTTGAGAATATCTTTTTTTTTACATTTCTGGGGTATTTGTGGATATTCTGCTACCTCAATATAAACTCTGGGTGTTATGTTTAAGTTTGATAACGGTGTGTGCAAACTCTCCATCTGAAATAGTTTGCCACACTCTGTATTTTTTATACATCATCTGGCATCATAAATAGGCAGGGTTTGGCTTTTAACTTTGTGTAAAGTACAACTTTGGGCATTTGGTGGGATGTACAGGATGGGCAACCCTCACTGGGTATATTTTGTGCCATACTGAGAAAGCTGGGCTGGGGACTGGAGAAATGGCTCAGTGATTAAAAACACTTACAGGGGAGCCAAGTTCAGTCCCCAGCACACCTACATGGCAGTTCACAACCATCTGTCACTCCAGTTCCAGAGGATCTTACACCCTCTTCTGGCCTCTGCTGGTACAGCACACACATGGTGCACAGGCACACACACAGACAAAACATTCATACACATAGAATAAAAATATTTTTTGAAAAGAGAAGCTGGGCTGACTTTCACCCAGAATAGTGTATAATAGAAATCCAACCCAAGAACTGTTAACAATACTAAGCACATGTTCTAATCCTTACCAGGGGATAGACTAGGTCAGGGTTGCTCCATCTCAAACCCTCTGCTACCACCAGGGAAACAATTTCAACACCTTTGCCTGGAATAGAGTCATTCCACCCTCTATTGAGATGGGTATATCTGTGCCTCCCAGTTCTTCTGCCCAGTGTGTTCAGGTTGCCACCAGGCCAAGCGTTCCCCATATAATCTGGTACAAATTAGATGGTGTGATGGTGTGTTTAGATATTTCTCCCAGAATCACCACCTTCTCGAGTCTTTGTATTCTTCTCCTTTTTGTTTCCTTCTTCACAAATTACATTTTTTATTTTCTTTCATATTTTGACTTAAGGCAAGGAATTAACTGTTCCCACCAGGAAGACTAAAGCTATGTTATTTAGTGGTGATTTACCACGTCCATCTGGGGGGACAGGTGCAGGTTGCCTTATCTAGAATGCTTGGGACTAGAAAGGTTTCAGAATTGAATTGTTTTATTTATTTACTTGTTTATTCTGGAGTATTTGCATACACATAATATTCACGGTTTCTTGAGAATGGGAACTAAATGCAGAATTTGTTTTTATTTTCTCTGCATTTAGTCTAAAGATAATTTTATAGAGCATTTTTAGGGGTCCTGAGCTTATCCGTGATCTGTACCATGGTATTTTCTATTTGGGAGCTTCATGACAGTGTTCAAAAAATGGGGATTTTGGAACACTTCAAATTAGGGAAGCCCAACCCATGTAACATGAAAGCATGAATGTAGATCCAGAATCCATTCCCAGCACCCAAGCAGCTCACAGCCATCCATAACCTCAATTTCAGGGATCTGATTCCTTTCTCTGGCCTCTGTGGGTACTGCATATAAGTGGTGCGCATACATACATACAGGCAAACATTCATATTCATAAAATAAAAATATAATCCCATTCTTCAGAGGGCAGAGGCAGGTGGATCTCTGAGTTCAAGGCCAGCCTGGTCTACAAAGTGAGTTCCAAGATAGCCAGGGTTGTTAGAAAGAGAAACTCAGTCTGAAAAAAATGTAATAATAACAATAACAATAGGTAAATAAATCCTAAAAATACCATAACACAGACAGATTACAGTTATAGTTACTATATCTGGAGTGATGTTCAGGAATCTCACTATTGCTTTCCCCCACAAATAGCTAAAACAGACCTTGGACAAGCTCAACCAACACCTGTTACAGGAGAGGTCTGTGACACTAAGGAGAGGTCTGTGACACTAAGGAGAGGTCTGTGACACTAAGGTCTGTGACACTGCGGAGAGATGAAGCAGGGGAGGAAAAGCCAGCCTCCTGCCCACTGAACTTCGTGTTCACTCCTGCTCCGGGGTTATTACCCGCCTGCCAATCTGTCAGAAGCATTGCTCCACTTTAGAAATCCTCAGGCCACCCGTCCGATGACCATTTCATACCTGGAATGCTAGTTCTTACTCAGACGACCTGCTGGGTTAGATTTAAATGTGTTTATCATCAGCGTGGATATCTCCCTCTCGTCTAGTTTTAAGAGACAGAAAATCAAACCCTGCATTCATTTCTGTAGGGGAAAAAAAAAGTTACCTTAGCAAAATAGCATATTTAATAGCTGATGCTTTGTAGAGAATATCTGAAAAAGGATTCCAGGCTTTATAGCACACCCTGGTCCAGCCAGGCCAGTTCTCAGTAAGTCAATAGGAAATCTCTGGTGCAAAGGCAAAAACTTTAACCACTTCCCAGCTTGGAATGACGTAAAGATGAGCCTTAAGAAAAAGCCAAGATGTGGCTTCCGTGTAGTGCATGGCCAGCCAAAGTTTATCTGGCTCTCACAAGCCTTTAACCCTGCATTTTACCTTTGGAATCTGCTGTGCCAGGCAGTCTGGGATGTTTACCTAGTGCTCTTCTATTTAATAGCCTAGGAATTCTGGAATGTGCTTCAAGCAAGTTTGTTTCTCCTTCTGAAAACTCTACTAAACAGCAGCTGGTGGGAGAAGGGAGTGTACACTAATTTTTAAGCTATTTGAATAGTAATAGTCTCCCTTTTTGGACAGTTTTTGAAAATACAATAATTTTCCAGGGTTTACCAAATTGGTTTTACACACACACACACACACAAACACACACACACACACACACACACACACACTTTATCTGCTGAGTATGCTTGTGCATGCCTTTGATCCCAGACTCTGGAGAGAGAAAGAGACAAGTAAATGTCTGTGAGTTTGAAGTCAGTGTGGTCTCCAAAAGTGAGTTCCTGGTCATCCAAGGCTACACAATGAGACCCTGAAAAAAAAAACCATATACATATACACATATATATGTGTACACACGCATACACAAAGAGAAAAACACCACTCCTTTTACCATGACATAACTCAGATTTACAGACGAGGTCTGCCTTCTTGTCTCCTCACGTTGGTCAACTGAAGTCTGGGTACCAAAGCAGACGAGGGCTTGAGATGGTGCAGACCACGTTCATTTCTATGCTGGGACTGTCTATGTGAAGGCGTGTGTGCCGGGCATGAAAAGCCCACTGTGGTGTGATTTCAGGGGGAGAGCATGGACAACTTCAATTGGGGAGTGCGCAGGCGTTCCCTGGACAGCCTGGACAAGTGTGATATGCAGATCCTGGAGGAGCGTCAACTTTCGAGAAGTACTCCCAGCCTGAATCAAATGAACCACGAGGATTCAGATGAGTCATCAGAAGAGGACCTCACAGCCAGCCAGATCCTGGAACATTCAGACCTTGTAAGTAGAGACTTCCCCACTGGAGAAATTGGAAGCCTTGGGTGTTGTTTGGCTTGGGGGTTTTTTAATTAATTCAGGAATTTTTGTTTCTTGCTAAATACACTTTCTATGGCTGCTGAGCTGAAATCTGAAGTCTCAGGTGGAGTCTAAGTGACCTCTCCTCCGTAGGTGGCAGATAGTGACATGAGGCCACATTCAGACGGGATTGCCCACTGCTTTGCTGATAGTCTGCTAACAATGACATACAGAACTTGGAAACATCGTACCTGTCAGCCAGCAGCTGGAGAGTAGCAGCCTGCGTTTTCTTGACAGGAACTCTATGTTACATTCTCTTTCCATTGCCTTCTGAACAGATCATGAATCTCTCCCCCTCCGAGGAGACCAACCCTATCGAGCTGCTCACTGCTGCCTGTGACTCCACTCCCGCGGACCCCCCTTCCTTCAACAGAATGGCAAGCTTTGAGGCTTCTTTGCCTGACATAAATAACCTGCAGATTTCAGAGGGGTCAAAGGTGAAGAGATTTGAGGAATTTTTATGTATGTAGTTTCATTAATTGGTTGGGGTGGAACCCTAGTTAAGAATTCTTAGAGAAGGAGGGTCAAAATGGGGGGCTTTACCCCCTCGGACTTTAGTGAAGTTACAGGCTTGTGCCCTGTCCCAGTGGTTTTGGGTTTTTCTAGCTCACAAACTTGAGTAGTCTCCCTTTGGTTGAGATATTTGGCCTGAGGCCTTTATAAAATGAAATACTTAACTTCTGAGAGATGGAAAATGAAGTGGTGGCGAGAGCATTGTGGCTTTTATGAAACAATACTCCCAGTGAGGTGTAGGAGTATGCCTGCACGGGCAGAATTTTTCCTTGTGTGGGGGCCAATTATACAATTTGCTCATTGATTCAATGCTTGCTTTTTGGCACATGGTAGGAATATTTAATATCAACCACATAAAATTATGCCAGATTTGCATAAAACTCTCCTACTAGACTCCCTGAGGAAAGCTAGCTAATACATATAATTTTCTTATCTTAAAAGGCTGGCTTTAAAACAGAAGAGTTTGTGGATATTTTGTTTAAAGCTTATTTTATCAAAGTACACAGAAAATATCCTGTCCATAAAACTAGCCACTTGCATGTTATAAGCACACATTGCCCTGTAGTGTAAAATTGTATTTCTTCATAATTAGAAATACCAAAATAGTCTATCACAGAATAGGATTAGTCATTCCCGAGATATGATCTTGAAACTTTGAAAACTCTGTGTGTGTGTGTTGTGTGTGTGTTACTTTTAAAGAAAAACTGTAACACTTCCTATATAATTTTACAATATAGTAAAAGCAGGTCTGGAATCAAGAAACTCCTAAATGCTTTAAACCAACAGCAACCACTTAGGTGCAATTATCTAAAAAAAAGTTAGAGCTTAAATAAAATTATTTCTAAGATTGCCCCCAACTCAAAAGAGAGAATAAGGACTATAATTGGGATTCCTGAAGATAGAAATGTCCGTTTTTGACCAAAAAATAATCCCCCCCCCCAAAAAAAAACTTGTTCTACAGTTACAAATACTGAAATCCTAAGTTGAATTTCTTGGGAAATCATCATAAAATATATGTGATGTGCTGAGCACGTGTTATTTCTCAGCACGAGAATATTTTTCTTTTAAATAGTAGTAAGTAGGTAGGTTGATTAACTGATTAGATGATTCCTCTTAAGAAAATAATCTAATTCTATCAAGGAAACATTAGATATTATTTCTAAGACACATCTATTTTCTCGTGACCAAATCTCTATAGTATTTGATATACTTATGCTAGGGAAAACAAAAATTCATCCATAAGCACTGAGCACTTCCACAGACGTGATCGATCCTGTCTCTAATACAGCTCTGACATTCTGGCTAATTCTCCTCGTTAATCCTAAATTCATAATACTACAAAACAATAGACAAGTGTTAACACACAGTAAGGGTCTCATTCCAGGCATTTCTAGTTCCCCTGATTTTATTTTCGTTTTAAGATGACTCACAGAAGCACGTACATGAATTTCCTTCCTCTGCTTCTCTGATGTGTGGTCCAATTGCCTTCCTTCCTTTCGAAGAACAGTCTGTCCCACAGTTGACTTCCTCCCTGGCCTCTGCTCAAGCCCAGCCTCTTTTTCCATTTGACTTTCTGTGTCTCTTCCCTGCCACCCACTCATCCAAGATCTGCCTGCTCTAGCATGGTTACTTGTTATGGTTTATGGGCCACACCGTGAGCCGCTGTCCTCAGAGGGTAGTAAGAGTACAGCATGCATGCAGGTGAGTGGTGGGTGCCTTCTGTATGAGCAAGGCCGTCACTCCAGAGTAAACACACCACAGACTCTTCTCTGTGCATCTGTTGTACCTGGCACCAATGCTTCTACATTCTAGCCTTTATTGGAAGAGGATTTCCTATTGGAGAATAGGTCAGGATGTGCCTGTCTCTGAGACTGGGGCTATAAAATCAAAGTTTATCTGTGTGTGGCCTCTTTCTGGTTTTGAAAACTACAGTGGTCCCAGGAAGTGGGCCTCCAGGGGCGGGTCCAGGCATTCACACACATACACATTAACTATTCCAGGGTTATGAGTAGAAAGGCAAAAAAAGATCTCACCCTGATGGCCAGTCTAACATTGAGCAAATACTTTGCACATGAAGCAGAGGTTGCTGATCTGTCAACATGGAAGCTGGACAAGGGAAGGGAGGTGTTTCTCGGACCGTATCCAAGTTAGCATTTGTAGACGACAAACACAGCTCAATGTAAGAATCTACCGAGTTCCTTAGGGATGATTACGGAAGAGACTAGAAGGAAAATGAGAGAGAAAGGATGCTTCAGAGAATTTCTGAATGCAGCTCTAGAAAATAAATGCCCCCAATTCCATCCCCCTCAAGATTTTATTTCTTCTTCAGTAAGCCCAGCTTTCTACTACATATTCTTACACATTGGGGTTTAAAATCCTGTCACTTCAGGCTGAGGCTGTCCCTGAAGAGGACACCACCATGCATGAGGATGATCTATCGAGTTCCATCAATGAGCTTCCAGCAGCCTTTGAATGCAGTGACAGCTTCAGCCTGGATACCACTGAGGCAGAAGACAAGGGCAATCGAGGCCTGGACCAGTATACTCTTGCAAGGCAAGGCAGCCCTTGGTGAAATGGGAGGCTGGGTATGCGTGGCGCACTGTGTGGCATTGGTGCTCACTGGTTTGAGTATAGAGCTAAACACCCTAGTACTGTGGAGATTTCCTAACATGGAATCCAGCAGGGCCTCACGGAACCTGGCAATCATCCAACCCCATGTAGGGCTTTCCATGGGACCAAGAAAGGATGCCCATGCAGGAATTTATAGGGCCCGAGAGAACATAAAAAGCTTTAAAAGAAAAAAGGCCCTGGGGACATGAAGCTTTGAAGATGAGCAAGATATGAACAAAGCTTGAAAAGGAATTCCTTCTATTCAGATTTGAAAGACGTGAACAGGGGGCTCTTTATGAGTTAAATTACTGCTCTTGAACTGAGTGTCTTGCAGCCTGGTGGCTGGTGCCTCTAAAAGTCTAGTCCTAGTCTTCCCACTCCGAGTTCTCTTCCTTTTGACCCCGTCCTGCCCTCCCCATCCCAAGTATCCTGAGCATTTGCACACGTGCATCCATTGTCTGCATCAGGGACAAGTTTGAAGAATCCACAGTCGAGCTAGAGTTTATGCGAATGTGAAATGTAGAAGTACAGCAATGAGGAGCCAGAAAAAGACATTTGGTTTGAGGCCTAGCCCCTGGGAGAGCAAGTGCTTTCTGAGGGGCAGAAGAGATGTAAACCCGTGCAAAAGAATTGGAAAAGGAGGAATCAGCCAGCATTCAGGAGTCAGAGGCAGGTGAATCTCTGTGAGTTTAAGGCTAGCCTAGTCTACATAGTGAGTTCCAAGCAGTCAGGACTATATAGTGAGACCCAGTCTCAAACCGCCACCCAACCACATACACAAAAAGGAGAAATTCAAGAGGTTTATTTCCTTGGAATCAAAAGATCTCAGAGACCTCTGGTGAAAGCCAACTTCCCAGAGAGGAATGACTGACTGACACTCAGGTGTGCAGTTTGTACAGCTGGCTGCAAGAGGCTGTCCCTTCTTGATGTGGTGGTCTTCATGTTTTCCAGCTTTGGAGAAGGTGACAGGGGTGTGTCTCCCCCTCCCTCGCCCTTCTTCTCGGCCATCCTTGCTGCCTTTCAGCCCGCCGCCTGTGATGATGCCGAGGAGGCCTGGCGAAGCCACATTAGCCAGCTCATGTGTGACTCAGACGGCTCCTGTGCTGTGTACACATTTCATGTGTTCTCCTCTCTGTTTAAGGTACGGGTTTGGGGAGCATCCCGAACAGCCAGTGGCTGTGGGTTTCGGGGTGGGGGGGCTTGTCGCTCAAAAGTTATATAGTTATTTTCTCCTCTGGACACTCTACGTACTTAACCTTTATTATGAAGGAGTGAAACTCAAGTGATTTCAGGTCAGCTGCCATGGAAGGGCTGTGTGAGTGGGAGACACTACATTTAACTCCACCACTCTGTTTCCTGTTAACGTTCTCGTTCTCCTTAGGGTGGCTATGTTAAAACACCATAGCCAAAGGCAACTTGGGGAGGAAAGGGTTAATTTCCTTACAGCTTACAGCTTTAGAAAAGCCAAGGTAGGAACTGAAGTGGAAAGATACTATTGATGGGCTTGCTCCCTGTGACTTGCTTAGCTTGCTCTGTCATGTAACCCAAGACAACTGCTCAGGGTCCGCACCACCCACAGAGGGCTGGAACTTCCCTCATCAGTTATCAAGAAAATGCCCCATACCCTTGTCCCAAGGCCAGTGGAGGCGTTTTCTCAGTAGAGGTCCCCTCTTCCTAGATGACTGTAGTGCCATTAATAAAACACTAGCTGCTCACTGGAACCATGTAGAGTGTCTTCAGCTAGGCAATCCTAGTGTCTGAACATTTCATAATGCTTAAAAATGTTTTTATTAATACCAGGCAAGGTGGCTCCTCGAGACTGTAATCCCAGCCCCTGGGAGGCAGATGGAGAGGCAGAGGCAGGCAGATTGTTGCAAGATTGGGGATTGCCTAGGCTACATAGGCTACCCTGGGACTACATAATGAGGCAACTTTTTTCCTTTTTATCTTATTATTGGGGTGTGAGGAGGTTGAATATATACGTACTGTTTTAGAGTATTTATTGCTGTGAACAGACACCATAATCTTATAAAGGAAAACATTTGATTGGGGCTGGCTTACAGTTTCAGAGGTTCAGTTGCCTGTGGATTTGTCAAACGTAGTTTTTATTATGTGGAGGTATGTTTTCTCTAGATCCTCTGGATCTGGGGTTATGAGGTTGTGAACTTCCCAACACGTGTACTAGGAGTCAAACTTGGTTTGCATGCTCTCAATGCTAAGCCATCTCTTTGACCCTGTTTTTCCCCCTTTTTTTGAGACATCTCCTTATATAACACAGCCTGGCCTCGAATTCCTGATCCTCTGCCTCCCAATGACTTGATTATAGGTTTGTACCATCAGGCCCCAAATAATTTTAAAGTTCTGTCCCATGCACACGTACACAAATGTAGTTATTTTCCAGTGTTCAAGTTGAGCTTGTAAATGATCCCTCTCCTGCCTTGCAGAATATTCAAAAGAGGTTCTGCTTCCTGACCTGTGATGCAGCCAGTTACCTTGGAGATAACCTTCGGGGAATCGGGTCCAAATTTGTCAGTTCTTCCCAGATACTCACCTCCTGCTCTGAATGCCCTACACTATTCGTGGATGCTGAGACTGTGAGTATCTTTGCTCTGCTCTGGTGAAGTAGTATGTTTGGGTGGAACTTATTATTATTGTGTGTGTGTGTGTGTGTGTGTGTGTGTGTGTGTGTGTGTGTGTGTGTGTGTGTGTGTGTGTGTGTGTGTGTGTGTATGTGTATGTGTATGTGTTTGGTTCTCTCCTTCCACCATGGGTTCCAGAGATCAAACTGGGGTCATCTTATTGGCCCATTTTAAAGACACCTCCAAACCTGTGAACAACATAGGGTTGTGACATGCTCCCTGAAGTGAACATTGCCATCTCTCGGGCCAAGGTATTTCAGAGAATTAGGAACAATCTACCTCTGTGCTCCTTCTCCTGAGTGACTCTGATTTGCCAACTGTGCATATGACTGTATGACTCCCACAGTCTTCTATCAGATCATGATTTTATGAAGAGAAGAACTCTGCAGCATTGGCCAACGTTTTTAGAGCAGGGATTTCCTGACCTTCGTTTCTTCCCACCTTACATCCAGAACTATCATATAGGCTCAGTAACTAAAAGAATTTATAACCTAAGGAAGATACGCCTTGAATTTTTTTTCTGACACAACCTCCCAAGTTCTCAGGTGTACAGACAGGGGCCCTTGAAATGCCTTGAAATTTCATCTCTATAAAGTCAGTCTTTCCAACAGCCTGATTGGCCTCTCAGCAAAGAATACAATATGAAAAATAATTCCATCTTAAATAATTGAAAATACAAATTAAGCACAAAATCAGTTTGCAGATCTCTCCGGAGGTCTTTCTTCCATAACAAAACATAAAATATTACTAATAATGATAATAGAGTCATGCATAAAATAGATGTCATATCTTAATGTAAGTTTCCAATGGAAGGCTTGGCGTCCAAGCTCGTATCCGGTTCCAGCTATAGCCAGAGTGAAGCCAAATTAGCTACCTGCTTCTACGTCTTTTCTGTTTGTGTAGCTAGGCCTTGCTGTTGGTGTTTCCATCAGTTTTTAAAGCAAACGTTCCTGTCTTTAGCTCCTTTCCTGTGGCCTCCTAGACAAGCTGAAATTCAGTGTGTTGGAACTGCAGGAGTATCTGGACACATACAACAACAGAAAAGAAGCTACTCTCTCGGTAAGCTCGTGTTCCCACGCATGGCAGTTCAGCTACAGCTGAGAGCCCAGCCATGAGAGGTACCGGAGGTGTCGCCAATAACCTGGACAGGCTGTCGGGATTGCAATTCCTAGTTAACAGCAATAGGAAGCAAATAGCACTGGTTATAGTGAAATGCATATGACCTTGGTCAAATAGAACCAACCAAAGAGCAATGGTCACCTTTCAACTTCATCCCCTTAGAGTCCCCAAGCAAGAAACCAGTACATGTCTTTTTATATGCTTAGTACATTCCATGATATGCATTAGAACAATTTTCTTTTATTTAAAATTTGAATTTATCCCCTGACCTAGTTAGGTTTCTATTCCAGGATAAAGGCCATGGCCAAAAGTAACTTGGATTTGAGGTCTTAGAGGTTACAGTCGGTCAGGAGGGGAAATCAAGCAGGAACCTAGATACAAGAACCAAGGCATAAGCCATGGAGGAACACTGCTTACTGACTTGTGTTCTATGGCTTGCTTAGCCTGCTTTTTTATATCACCCAGGACAGCCTGCTCAGGGATGACACTGCCCACAGTGGGCTGGGACGTCCCACATCAATCATTATTAAGAAAATTACCCACAGATCTGATGGAGTGGATTTCTCAGCTGAGGCTCCCTCTTCCCAGATCTGTCTAGGTTTGTGTCAAAAACCTAACCAGAACATCTCCTTCCAGTGTTAGCTTTTCTCGGTTCTATGCATGGTGGGTGTCACCTCCTTCCAGCTCCTGACCTTTGAGTGGCTTTTACCCCCTGTCCTCATGGCTTCAATTGGCCCTAGCTGTTACTCTCTCCGTCTGTCATAGATCTAGAAGCCATCTGTGCAAACCACCTGCTTTCTGACAGGCCCAGAGAACTCGGGGTGTCAATAACAAAGATATGGCAAGGTGAATGCACAAGACACCTGCTTGTATCTATGGCCTCCTATAAAATGTGCCAGGCGCTCTAAGAAAGAGCATGGATTTTGAAAACAGAAGGACCTGAGTTCAAATCAAAGCTCAGTTACTCCCTCTCATTGGCCATCTGCTAACAGCTCACTAGCAGATTACTGGTGAATTATGACAGTCACAGAAGCCATCATCTCCTAAGTCCGTTCTGTTATCTGTTCTGACGCTGCACCATAACCCCCCTGTCTCAGATCTCTGTGACTCTCTACTACTGCACAAAGTCTATTGATATTATAATAAAAACTGAAATACCAGGGAGAGAGAGGAACAAACCACAGCCATTTCTTACCTCCCCACCTCCCCAGGCTTGCCTCCAGGAAGCCTCAGGTGCCAAGCTTCTGTCCTCAGCCAAAACAGGAAGTGGCTGCCAAGGAAAGATACCCTGCCCCTTCCAACTTTATGTTTCTTTGTCACCCAGCTATCTCACGTCCTCTCTCCACTTGCCTAGAGCTAGGATTAAAGGTGTGAGCCACCACCACCTGGCTCTGTTTGGGCTTTGAACTCAAAGAGATTCAGATAGATCTCTGCCTCCTGAGTGGTGGAATTAAAGGTGTAGCTCACCACTCCCTAACCTTCATGGTTTGGCTTTGCAGTGGCTCTGTCCTCTGATATTTCAGTCTATATTTGTTAAATGTACAATATATCACAACACTCTACCTACCCTTATTTCCCAGCTTCTCAGCTGGTAAAAGCAATCGTTTCTCTCTGGGTGGTACATTGGACTGGCCTGTTAGTGTTGGATATGGATTTCAGGGCTCAACGGTCCCATTTCACATTTATGTTGCTATCCCGGATTCTTAAACCCAAGTGGAACTCTGTCACAGTGGCTAAGCCATTGCTGGAATAACCACTCTTTCCAGTGGCAGCCTCCTGATCACAATGGAGACGTGAAATGCAGTAGAACCAGAATCATCCCGAATGTGAGACAACCTCCTAATCTCAGCCATATGAAATGCTTCTAACCATAAGAGTATTCATTTTCATTTATACATAAATCGGGAGTTTTCTCCAAGCTAATATATTACACTCTTGAAATTATGTTTCTGGGGAAGGTTTTCTGAGGCAGGGTCTCACTATGAACAGCCCTGGATGGCCTGGAGCTTGCTATATAGACCAGGCTGGTCCCAAACTCAAGGAGGATTAAAGACATGTGCAACCACATCTGGTCATGAAATGATACTTTAAAGGACAGGAGAGATGGTGTCTCAGGTTAGCATTCTAGCTTTGTTTCCAGCACACACATGATGGCCTACAACCATCTGGAACTCCAACATCCTCTTCTGGTCCACAGGCATGCATGTACATTTATGCAAGCAAACATATATGCACAGAAATTTAAAAATAAGTAAATCTAAAAGAGAATTTTTTAATTTTAAAAATAAATCATGTTTTAAAATGTTCATTACCAAACCTGTGTGGGTATTTTGGTTTCAGCTAATTTTCAGTTTTTCAAAGAGAACCATTTCCTAAAAGGCATTCCAGTAGAATTATACTTAGCCTTGTTAGAAGCATGATCAAGTTTTCATGACAGATACCACGACTTAAATGTTTTCGGGACATCTGTGGATCTACCCATGTCCTGTCTCTCTCTTCCCGACAACAGTGGCTTGCCAACTGTAAGGCAACATTTGCTGGTGGATCGAGAGATGGAGTGATTACCTGCCAGCCTGGGGACTCGGAAGAAAAGGTAACACCTGTCATGACTCTGTCTCTCTCTCCTGTGCTCTGGCTCTGTGTTGGGTTTGATCCTCATAAGCAGCATGGAACTTGAGAGAGGAAAAGGTGGAAGGGGCCATCTCCCACATTCACATGAACCCAGTAGAGGAAAGCCTGCATCCAATGCATGGCTATGTAGAAGGCCTGCATCCATACCATGCATGGCTGGGTGTCGATGGGCCTGGGGGACTTCTGTTTCTCCTTTCTGAGAAAATAAAGACATAAAACTAACCTATTTGCCAGGTGCTATTTAACAATGCTAATCACTTCCTAATAAGCCTGTTCTTAATAAATCCCATGTCGTCATTCCTTGCTAGATGGCTCAGTTCCTTCACTGAAACCATCAAGTTCATTGAAGTAAAGGGAATCTGTCCATTGATTATTTTTTTTTTTTTACCAAACACTGAAAATCAAATCTTCCCATCTAGAATAGCATAAGCACATGCCATAGACCAGCAGCTAATTACATACATATTATAATATGAAGGAAATTGGGAAGGAGAGATAAAACTATTCATTCTGTAGTTAGGTGTGAAGGGTCTCCCATTTGGCTCATAGGGCTGCGATCAGATCTCAGCTGTCTTGGTGTTGTCAAGGAGAGAGATGTCAATCAAGACATCATGGGGCATAGCCTGCAGTAAGTGGCCCTAAGACCAGGCGGCTCTGGGAAGGCTTCTTCTGGATGTGAATTAGAAGTAACTGGGGAGGGAAAGGTTAGGAAGCTTGTGTAAAGGTCCTGAGGCAGAAGGGAATTGATGTTCTAAGAACGAAAGAGAGGCTGTAGGAGCAGAGTGCAGATTTAAAGGCAAGGCTTAGAAGCTTCTGCAGACATTGACAGAAGTCTGGCTTGTCCTTTTCACAGCACTGGCAAACAACCAACAAGTTAAACAGCAGGGATGTGATCAGACTAAGTGTTGCCATGATGTGTGACCCCTACAGACAAACTAAAGAGGGGAGGAGGGAAGCTAGGTCACTGCCCAGTCCTTGTGGGAAAGAAGTGTCACCCTGGCTTCGTATCAATACACACCTTCTCAGAGAGGCTTTACCTGGGCGTGGTGGTGCATGCCTTTGATCCCAGCACTCAGGAGGCCTAGGCAGAAGGATATTTGTGAGTTTGAGGCCAGCCTGATCTACAAAGCGAATTCCAGAACAGCCAGAACTTAACGCAGAAAAACTCCGTCTCAAAAGGGGTGGGGGGTGGGGATCTTATTAATGTATAAAGACCGAGCTCAGTAAGGTTTGGGGTGAAATTTTTAATTGGTAATCTAAGACCAATTTGGTCATTGTCACCAGGCAAGTTTAGAGAGCTGAGAAATACATCCGCCACTACCCCATTCCTCCATAAGTCCCAAGATAAGTAAATAAAGATCAGAAAAATAGCCTCTATAAGATTGAAAAATACATAGACAGGGCTATTAAAGGCAGTCTCTGCTCTTTTTGAAAACACATTTGTATTTCACTCTGCAGTTTCCAGGCTTCTGTTTTTTGTTGTTTTGTTTGAGACAAGGTTTCTCTGTGTAGCCCTGGCTATCCTAGAGCTCACTCTGTAGACCAGGCTGGCCTTGAACTCACAGGAATCTGCCTGCCTCTGCCTCCTAGGGGCTGGGATGAAAGGCTTGCGATGCTGCGGCCCAGCTGTTTCCAGAGACTTTTATTTAAGATAGGTGCATAAAATGGTGCTTCAAGGTAACTCCTTCATAGCAATGTTTACTCAAATGTGGAGTTCAGAATCAAAGGGTGCCCTAGCATTTCTGTGTGTGTGTGTGTGTGTGTGTGTGTGTGTGTGTGTGTGTGTGTGTGTGTGTGTGTGTGTACACGTGTGTACATGTGTACCTGTGATGTCCTGCTTCAGTTGATCTGAATACCCTGATTTTCACTGGATACCCTATATTCTTAGCAAGAACCAGAAGCACAATTTTTCTTCCTTCCTTCCTTTCTCTTTTGAAGGTAGGATCCCCTATGTACCACTGACTTTCCTAAAATTTGCTGGGTTTCCCATTTGGCCTCAAACTCCCAGAAGTCTGCCTGCTTCCTGAATGCTGAGATTAAAGGAATGTGCCACCATATTTAGCTTGGATTTTTTTTAAGATTTATTACATATGAATTGGTGTTTTGCTTACATGTATGTCTATGTGAAGATGCCAGATCCCCTGGTACTGGAGTTACAGACAGTTGTGAGCTGCCATGTAGGTGCTGGGAATCGAACCCAGGTCCCCTGGAAGCAGCCAGTGTGTTAAATGGCTACACCACCTCTCTAGCCCCACCCAGCTTGGATGTTTTAAAAAAGGAAACTATTACTAAATTTCACATTTTTATGGCCACCTAAGGGAACCCACTCCTGATCCAGCTTACTTCATTCTGCTGGCCAAAGTCAGGCCAGAAAACAGTCACCAGGTCAGAACTTATACTCAGCACAACCTAGCCCAGTTTGTAGGGTAGCTTATATGTAGTGTATAAAAATAGTTACCTCCCAGTTACCCTCTGTAATGAAGACTGGCCGTGGGAAAGTACACTAATGCATTACAGACTTTTTAGGAATAAAGACAGAAACCAAATCTCTGACGTTTGGTCAGAGTGCCCTGGCCAGCCCCACGGAGAAGTGGAGATTATTGTTACTCCAGCCTTCTCTCCAAATATCCCAGCTTTGTTACCGTGCTTCTCCCTGCCCTCCCGAAGTCTTTATTTTTAAGCCTTTGGCTCTTGGTTTTCACTTACCTTTTATAATAATATTCTTCCTCACCACTTCCAGATTGCTCTGCTTCCACATGCCACCCTGAGAATTCCTCTGTGGGAACATCACAGAGTTTATCACACTCACTAAGGAAGTTCTCGTGTGGCCTGTGATGTCACATTAGGGACCAGACACTGTGTTCATGACCTCCCTTCACTGAACCATGGTTGTGTGGTCCATGGTTCCATCCTGCTATACTTGCCCTTTGTCTCCTTCCCAGTGTCTTTTACTAAAACAGAGATTGAAAATGGAGCCCATATTCAGTTCAGGTCAACTCTAGGCATACAGTAAAGGCTCGAGAGTAAAAACGGGGAGGGGGTGATGTTTTCAGGTACTGCGTGAATATGACCTCATTTGGCCCTTTACAACCATCCTAATTTGCTTCTCTTGCTATAATGAACATCAACACCATTTGGGGAAGAGAAGGTTTATTTCACCTTACATCTGGTACTCCCCTCACTGAGAGAAGCCAAGGCAGGAACTAAGGCAAAAGCATGGCGGAATGTGCCCACTGGCTTCTTCCACCTGCCTTCCTACACAACCCAGGAACAACCTCAGGAGACACCACTCACAATGAGCTGGGCCTCACACATCAAGAAAATACCCTACAGACATGTCCACCAGCCAATCTGAGGATTACTTCCTCTCAGGTGACTGGTTCCTGTCAAATAGAAAGACAAAAACCCTAACCAGCACAACATCCCTCTGTGCATTTGAGAGAAGCTGGGTGTCAAGCTGTAAATGCCTTTATTCCATCTCTACAAGATGTCTCTAGTCAGAGACAAACTCCCAGCGTGTGCTGAAATGTGTACGGTGGTGTTTTAGGAATCTGCAGAAATAGTGATGCTCTGGGTGTAGGGTTCAGAAAAGCACCATCTAATCAGATGCCTTCAACCCGCTACTGAAACCAACCAGGTCTGCCCTCAGCTAACAGTAGATCGGAGTTTCAGATTCCCTGCCAGTTCACGGGCATGCCATGTCTGGGGAAGAGCTTTTCATCTCATGTATGGGCAGTTTCTTTTGTCTAACAAGATCATTTCTGTTGACATGAGCGTACTGTTTGGGAGTTTTTTCCTGCCTTCACCTGTCAAGACAAAAACCTTTTCACAGTTTGCAAGCAGCAGGTCTCACTAAAGACTGGTTTCAACCAGCCCCTCTATTCTGGAGTGGCTCCCCCTGGTGGTTGAAGTTCACATAAACTTAGGTCAGGAAGCCAAGCTGGCCAGCTCTGGCCCTCCAAGCTGTATTTTCAACCTCCATCTTGTAAAGCACTTCATCCCTCTAGCTCTGCAGAAGTGGCCCCAAATGAGCTGAAGATGTTTCATTTGTTGGAATTTGTTTTAGTTGACATACTCAACATTCAAAATGTATTTCTGACTCTAGGTTCCAACACAGTAATTTACTGTTTTTCCTAGCTGTTTACAGGACAGGAATAGAGGTTGGGGGGTGGGGGGGTGAGTTTATACAAACTGAACAGGTTAAATGTTGAACCAGGCTGTTCACCAGTCCGTTGAAAACCACTAAGCCTCGGCCTTCAGATAGGTTCCTTGTGTCTGTCTTCTATTTCCAGTCCCATACTGGGTTTCTCTGTGTAGCCCTGACTGTCCTGGAACTAGTTCTGTAGAGCAGGCTGGCCTCAAGCTCACAGAGATCATCCTGCCTCTGTCTCCTGAGTGCTGGGATTAAAGGTGCAAAAACTTCAAATAGTCATTTTTTTTAACCTGGATATAAAGAAAACCCAAGCCCCAAATGACAGCAAACACTCTCATTTTCCACAAGACATCCCTCAGAAAGGCAGTTATACTCTTTTTGAAGCCCTAAATGCAGAGGAGGTTCTAGTGTATGGTTTAGAGAAGGAATTCCAGGTAACAAAAGCCACTAGCCCACTAGGAAGCTGCCACTAGCCCACCTAAAAAGCAGCTGTCAGCCACATAATATGGTGCTCATTAAAGTTGGCTATCACCCAAGAAACACACAATTGTGCCCTAAGAGCTAAGTGGGAGGGATCTGGTGACATTCCTCAGGATGAAGCCTGAGCAATGAAAGTTCATTTGCTTTTACTGACCAGAGCCGACTTCACTGTCTTGATGGATTGTTGCTTTGTTTTGAAAACAGGAACAAGAGGGATGTGCATTTAGGGCTATGTCGTTTACCCAGCGCTAACATCATCTCAGACACCAAAAGACACAGCATCACTGACCTACTATGATTACTAAATACTGTGTTACTATTCGATGAGAAAGATGTCTCGGTGGCTAAGAGCACTGACTGCTCTTGCAGAGGACCTGGGTTAGCTCTTAGCACCCATATCAGGTGGCTGACAGATGCCTATAACTCCAGATGGTTGGTGGTGGTACACACCTTAGTCCAAAAACTCAGCAGGCAGCTCTCTATTATTTTGAGGCCAGTCTGGTCTACAAGTTCCCAAGACAGCCGAGGCTCAACAGAGAAACCCTGTCTCAAAAACCCAAAAATAAAAAAATTAAATAAACCTGGTCCCATGCACCTAATGTGATAGCACACTATGTGTCAGCACTGATGTGATAGCACACTATGTGTCAGCACTGATGTGATAGCACACTATGTGTCAGCACCGAGAACAAAACTTGTAGACATCTAGAGACTTGTAAGTGCCTCAGCCACTTATTTCCAACAGCCTTCAAGAGGTTTCCCTTTTAAAACTTTGAGAGAGATTCATGACAAGGTGCCACAAAAAAATTCTCAGTAAATTTACAGTCACCTCACACACGTCACTCTCATGCGATACTAACAACAGGCGAGGAAAATGGGGACCAGGAATCAGAGGTAGGGGTGTAAGTGACCCCAATGAGAAGTTGACAGTTCTGTTATTTACTGGACCATGTGTTAAATACACTATACTAAACTGACAACCCGAAATTTTGTTTTGTTTTTTAAGAATTTTCTTTGCCAATGATTAGTAAGGGCGTGAGGTAGGTGCTTAAATACTTTGAAAATTCAGAACCAAGATAAATGGACTCATAATTGGCATTAATGAAACTGGTATTTGGGGTTAGGGGCTGAGACAGGGTCTCATTATTAGCCCAGGCTGAC
This sequence comes from Phyllotis vaccarum, assembly GCA_033318265.1. Lineage (NCBI taxonomy): Eukaryota > Metazoa > Chordata > Mammalia > Rodentia > Cricetidae > Phyllotis > Phyllotis vaccarum. The sequence continues at coordinate 136,633,665 of JARWLC010000009.1, read as the reverse complement.
CCCAAACTCTCCATCACCTTACTTTCGCCCTTCAGAACGTGGAACTACAGGTGTGTTCTACAAGGCCTGGAACAGAGTTTGAAATTTTTTAAGCATTTTCTTGAAGCTGGGGTACCCCTTCCCGCCTGCCAGAATTTTCCACACACTGGTTCTCTAGTTACAATGTCATTCATTGGTGACGTTTAAGAAATGGTCGTTATAGCTAAAGATGGTCCACTTTGAACTTTCCCGAGATCTTAAGTTAATATCTAGTTTTAGATTTTTTTCAGGAATTATTTAGCAGATAATAAGATGAAGGATCTATTTTGGGTTCATAAGCATGATGATTAGGGGTTCACGCCACTGTGGGACGTGTGCCTCCCACGGACCTTGTTACAGTATTGGCAGTTACCTGTGAAACATTATCATAGAGAATAAAATACATGAAAACACATTGCATATTTCCGTGAGAGTATACAATGTGTATTCCTTTGAGATAGCCCTATCTAGCAGCCTATTGCATGTTCTCAGTCTGAGTGTTGGAGAGATGTCAGGGCTTGAGGGCGTGCCCTGCTCTTTCAGAAGACATGGATTTAGTTCCTAGCACCCAAACTGGATGACTCACAGCTGCCTGTCCTAACTACAGCTCTTGGGAGAATCCAATGCCTCTGGTCCTCAAGGGCACCAGCACTCATGTACACATACCCACAAATACATAATTTTTAAAAATCAACTATACATACTCCCAGTCTGGAAGGCAATCCCACTAAAGAAAATGTGACACTGTGTTTGCCACTAGGGGGCAGTTCTTCAGATTCAGGTTGCTCAGCTGCCTCGTAGTCTATCATGTTTGCTATTCACATTAATGCATTCAAATCGTCAAGAAACAAAATATATATATATCCCAGGTCAACTCAGAGAAAATCTAAATCAACTAATCAGAGGATCCCAAGGACTAAAAGCTGTGTTTTCCAGCGATGTTGCCCACTAAAGCTTGAATTTTAACCAGACCGCTGTGCATGCTGATCGGGTACAACACTGGCAACTGCTGGCCAGGTCTGGGCCAGCAAAGCTAACCCGTGGCATTCTGCTCCTGGAAGAGGGCCACGCTTTCTGTCGCATGCCACACTGACCCTTTACTCTCTTTCCTCTCCTTGGTTTCCTGCGCCATGCTTGCTGCGTAGCAAATGGAATCTCTTGCAGTAAGTTAACTTTCTTTCATATTCTTTGTCCTCTGAGGCATGGACCCCATAATGAGCCTTATTTTTACTGTTAACTGTTGTATCTTTTAGCATGTTTTCCCCTTTTTCTTGGTTTAATTTTCTTTTCTTTGGTAGATTAAGATGCTTATTGAATAGCTTTCTGGGATGCTTTCTCCCCAAAACAGAAACCTACATTGCTATGAATTCTCATTCTCTCCATGGAAATTTTTAAACAATAAATACTATCATTTGGCATTTAGGAAAGTCAAGAGTTTTTCATGGCTAGGTTTCACCCTAAATTGGGAAGACAGCATTATTTTTAAACATGTTTCTTTATTAATTTGCAAGATCCTGGCAGTTGCATTTCATACCAGATTGTATAGGGTTTCCATTTAAAAAAAAAAAAAAAAGTTTAAGTTATAAGGAATTTTACTGAAACAACCAAAGATGAATATTTAGTTAGTGAACTATTACATACATATATACGCACATTCATTTTAGTAACTTAAAAATCAGAATCAAGACATGTTTGTGATATCAACAGGAGTATACTCCAGAAAACTTAAAACTCCTGTTAATTTATCTCCTTCACCTGATTTGGGGAGCGTGTTGTAAGTTTCCTCAATTTTCTCAATTCTGAGGTGAGTTCTGTGTAGCTCCTTAGACAGCACAAGAGCCCACTTGCCCTGCACAGCCTCTTCTAAACCCAGCAGTGGAGCGTTTACATGGCTTTCACTGGAGGCTACTGAGTCCTGGGCTCCTGCCTGCTGGAGGCTCTCTCCCTCCCTTCTGATGCCCCAAACACTATGGAAGGCAGCCTGGGGTAGACATGGTAAGAAGCTGTGATGCCACTCAAAGAGTGCTGGGAACATTGGTGGTGGGTGGCTTGGGATTTCTTTCCTATTACTGTGTGCCTTGTATTTCTGCCTCCAGGAGCGGCTGAGCCCTCAATGGCAGCCCACACTTGCGCAGTGTGTCCCAAGTAGCAATTCAAACTACAAACTTAACATCTAGAACCAGTGTTTTTCCTGTTAGCTTCCTCTTGAATGAAAATGGATTCTTGGCTGTTGGAACATAGTTGGTAGCTTATAAAAATTAACATAACCACTCAGCTGTAATATATAGGTATTTCATCGGCAAACACAATGGAAATGTGGTCCCTCCATCCTTTCTAGCCCATTCTAATTAGTCGGACTTCATTGTAGAGAAATGATACCATGGTCTCACTGATGTTACAGACTGGGTCTGAGTTTGTTTAAGTGGAAACAGAGAGTTAAGGTTCCTTGTGTATTTAAAGAACCTGTGTGTGTCACTTGCCGCCAGTTTGAGGGAATGAGTTTTAACAGCTGTTCCTTCCCCTGGGCCCTCCTTCTCTAGCAACTGGAGCTCTGTCAGAGGTTGTACAAGCTGCATTTCCAGCTGCTCCTGCTCTACAAGTCTTACTGCAAGCTCATTGGCCAGGTGCACGAAGTGAGCTCCTTGCCAGAGGTGAGTTCCTCCAGCCGGCTATTGTTGGTGTCTTGGCTATTGTTTTGGTTTGTGGTGTTTGGTTTTTTGTCTTCCACCCTCCACCATGCTTATAATGGTACAAATTGAGTTAGTTGGGTTTGTTTGGTTTGGATTTTTGTATTTAATTATTATTTTGTTCAATCACCTGTGAGAAGGAGGAAATCTATTTCTATTCTCAACTCTGAATGGTTTTCTAAAGCAGGGCCACAAGTAAGGTGGAAAGAATAAGGTAGCCTCGCATTTGGAGGCAGTTCTCCCTCATCCCTATAGTTAACACCTGGGTCCCACATTTGCATCACCCTGAGGGGGCATCCTTTGAGAAAAGCCCTTGTGTTTTCTCTTTGGCATGTAGCCTTTCACACTTGCCCTTATCATTAGGTAAGAAAGAAATGCCTCAGTGTCTGGTGGTCTTCCAGACCCGCTTCAGCATCAGGATGCTTTGGTGCATCTAAGTGTAAAACTTAATATCACTTGAGCACACTGCTTCCAAGTGTTGCTTGTTTTCCTGGAAATGAAGATGAAGGAGCAGCCGTGTGCACTGGGGAAGCACTGAGTACACACATGTCTGATTTGCCAAAGGTGAGGAAGGCTGGAGTCCTAGAGCTGGCCTGAGCAGAGTCTCAGAGGATGAGGGCAGCAGCAAAGCCAAATATTCAGAAAAGAACCATTTTTGCCGGGCTGTGGCTGCTCACACCTTAAATCCCAGCAGATGCAGGCAGTTCTCCCTGAAGCCAGCCTGGTCTACAGAGTGAGTTCCAAGACAATCAAAGCTACAGAGAAACCCTGTCTCCAAAAACCAAACAACAAAACAACAACAAAAACAACCATCTTCATCATAAACACAGCAACATGGTGGTTGGAGAAGTAAATGCGGCAGTTTCTATTGCTCAAAGAAATGAATGCCTAAAAACCGGAAATATATGCAAATGCAGAGGACACACCACTGTCCATATTTAAAAAGCTGTTGTGGCAAGATGATTTAACAGTGTCTGATGCTTAAAAGGACCCAAACAATGAACAGACGTACTGTGTCAAGGGAAGGCTAGAGTGAAAAGTTCCAGAGAAAAGCAAAAATCACTGAGCCTCCCCAGCCCTGAGCTATTATCCAGGGAGGATCAACTCAGATTCAGGAAGGCTTCCTCCAGGTGAGAGACACTTAACCAGGAGGCTCCCACCAACCCCCCCCCCCCCCCCCCCCCCCCCCCGCTGCTACAGACAGGGTGAACCCTGAGAATTGCAAGAAGAAAGACTGATTTCTCAATTATCCAACTAAAGCAGGTTTTATTAAATACTGGATAAGTCCATACCCACAATTCCCAGAGAATGGCCATGAGCTGCCTTGACCAGATGCTTAAAGAGGCAAACTCACGAGGTTCTGTCCAGTCAGGGGCAAGCATACATCCTGATGTACTTCCTGCCTACATACCTCCCACCTACATGTGATACAGAACGTTCAGTGCACTTGGGTCAACCAAGTTTGTTTAGGGAGGTAGAAACATGTGGATGGTTATTTTATATGAACAACAGCCTCCAGCATCCAAGAAGTACTTGTCCTGGAGCAAGTGAGCTTACAGGTTAACTTTAGCCCTGAAGGTCTTTGTTATGGAGACCCTTACCATCCTCATAAGCCTAGAGTTCACGTAGTTGCAGTACTCCAGAGAAAGCCTCATCCACTCCAGGACCTCTACAGCTGCACTGTACCATCTTGAACTGCACCCACACACACAGTGTGCCCTGCTATGGAGAATAGTAGTCACTTCTCTATCTCTTAAGACACTGCCATCATTGTTACCATATTCACTAATGGTAGCATACCATTCCTTAGCTGAGGGGCTGCAGCTCCCTGCTCCCCAATAGAAGTTGCTGCTATAGCCAGGCGATGGTGGTGAATTCCTTTAATCCCAGCACTTGGGAGGCAGAGGCATATGGATCTCAGTAAGTTAGAGGCCAGCCTGGTCTACAAAGTGAATTCCAGGACAGCTAGGACTGTTCCACAAAGAAATCTGGTCTCGAAAAACCAAAAAAGTTGCTACTAAAACCTGCCCAAATATAACCATGTAACTCCGCCCCCCCCCCATAAAAGTTGCTACTATAACCTGCCCTCAGATACTCAGAATCCAATCCCGGTGGGTCAGCCATGACTCTAGCACCCAAACTGGCATAACACTTAATCCATCAGGGACTGGCCATTCCAGGCCACCAGAAAATCCTCTCCCGAGTGGGCAGAACAACTATGATGTCTCAGTACCTAAGCCAGCCTTAGCTCTAGGAAATTTTTCATCTGGGAGGGCAGACCTCACCTTGAGACTAGTGACTTCATGCACGACACCTGTGCAAGATCAAGCCACACAAAATCCTGGCATGGAGGGAGGTGATCATTAATTCACACCCCTAGCTGGGGCACTACTGGCCATTCATAGATGCTGGGAGAGGAACAGTTAGGTTTTCTTTAAGGATTCAGCTCCTGAGAAGCTGCCCATGATCCAGTGACCCAGGCACATACTGGCATGACTGAAGGGACTCAGTGGGTCTTTTAGGGTCTTTTAAAATAAAAAATTTAAATAGTGGTGGCACACACCTTGAATCCCAGAATTTGAGTGGCAGTTGAATCTCTGAGTTCAAGGCCAGCCTAGTTTACAAAGTGACTTCCAAGACAGGCAGGGTTACACAAAGAAATACTGTCTCAAAAAAAAAAAAAAAAAAAAAAAAAAAAAAAAAAAAAAAAAAAACAAGTAATAATAAAAAACTGTGAAGTCTGGAGTTAATAGTGGTGGGGGCATAGAGAGAGGAATTGGGGGGGTTGAGAGCGGAGGGTGTACTGGATCAAAACATATCGTGTGCATGTGTGGAATTCTCTAATTTTTACAAAGAAAAAACAACTTATGCACTGGGGAAATTTTTGCAAAACATATTAATAGATGAGGGGTATCTAAAACATGAGAACTCTTACAACAAAATAATAAAAAACAGTTGAAAGATAAGCAGAGGACCAAACCAGACACATCTCCAAAGGAAATGTAAGTACAGCCAACAGTTACGTGAAGTATTGCTCAGTATTCCGATTTGAGGGATGCAAATTTAAACCCTGGTGAGGTATCATCACCTAGCTATCACAAGGATAGCTATTTAAGGGACAGGGCTGTGAGGTGGCATGTCAGCTCTAGAAGATCAGGCTTCTATTCTGAGTACCCAGCTCTGGTTGGTGGCTTACAACCACTTATAACTCTAGCTCCAGAGAGATCCAATGTCTCTGGCCTCCTTGTGCATCTGTACCCACTGTGTACAGATCCACACAGAACCCCACATGAATGCATGTAATGATAAGTAAATATCTTTCAAAAACATAGAAAATGTTGGTGCTATAAGATATAAGGAAGCTCCATCCACTGCAGGGAATGTAATAGATTGACACAGGCATTGTGGGAAACCCATATGGAGAGGGCGAAGAAATAAAAACTAGTTACGTAATCCTTCAATTAACACATCTCCCAAATTCCTTACAGAATTATGCACAGTAGGGGGCTAGAGAGATGGTTCAGTGGTTAAGAGCACTGACTGCTCTTCCAGGCAGCCTGAGTTCAATTCTCAGCACCCACATAGTGACTCACAACTCCAGTTCCAGACAAAATGTACAGGCAAAACACCAATGCACCTAAAATATAAACTAAAAAAAAAATTTTTTTTTGGAGTAGCCACATCCATTGATATGTAAACTAAAAATAGTTTTTTGTAAGATTTTTGTATGTGTGTGTATGTACCCAAAGAGGTAATCAGATCCCCTGGAGGTGGAGTTACAGGCAGTTATGAGCCACCAACATAGGTGCTGGGAACTAAGCTCAGGTCCTCTAGAAGAGCAAGAGGTGGTCTAAACTACTGAACCACCTCTCACACGCATACACAGACAGATTAGAATGTTATTTATCTTTAAGAAATCCCCCGGTGGTGATGGTGGTGACCCACACCTTTAATTCCAGCACTGCCAAGTACAGCCAGCCTTACAGAATGAGTTCTAGGGCTACAAAGGGGGAGAGAGAGAACCACATAGAGGGTATCCTGAGCCTTTAGCCTTTGATTGCCACAGATTCTCTATAGTTAGCTGTTGTCTCAGTCTTGTGGATGGCCGGTTAGTTAGAAAATATTAGTTAAAGCTGGTCTGAGCCAGCTTTAAATTTGACCATTCAACCCATTATGGGAAAAAAAAAAAAAAAAAAGTCAACACTGTACAACTTGAAGGGATCATAACTAAATGAACAGAATCACACATTCTAATGAGGCCACTTGTGCCTTATTAGAAAGGGGAGTATTATTGCATGAGTGAAGAAATGGTCTCACCCTCCAAATGAAAATTTAGACTCCAAGTAAACTTTCCGGTCCCTGCCGCGGAGTGGGCAGAAGTTTTTGAGGCATTAACACCAAGTTGCCTTACTGTGTTCATCCCTTTTCTTCTTAACATTGTATCTTCTGGGGCTTATGGGAAGTGACTGCATCGGTAGAACGCCGGCCTGGCACTCTAGAACTTGCCCACAGCAGTGTTATGTACATACCTGGAATCCCGTTTCTCAGAGTTGGAGAAAAGAATAAAAATTCGAGGTCATCTTTGACTATTTAGCCCGTTCAAGGCCAGCCCGGCTGTTTTAGGGGGTTGGTTTGACACAGGGTCTCTGTGTAGCTGGCTATGTAGACCAGGTTGGTTTCCAACTCAAGAGACCCACCTGCCTCTGCCTTGGATGCTGGGATAAAAAGTTTGCACCTCCACACCGACTCTGCCTTGGCTATGTAAGACATCCCAAAAACAAAGCAAAATATTCTATCTCCCATTTTTTCTGTGGCATAGAGAAAATAGAGAGAAATCCCTCACTGCTAAGAACAGGGCCCATAATAAGGGCATGGTAGTGGACACCTTTAATCTCAGCACTTGGGAAAATAGCCAGGAGAACCTCTGTGAGTTGAGGCTAGTCTTGTCTACAGAGTGAGTTCCAGGACAGTCAGGGCCACACTAAGACCCTGTCTCAAAACAAACAGAACAAAACAGGGCCCACGATGAGAATTATATTTGATTACGTATGTACCACAGTTCAATATGTACCAGTTTACTAAATAGTCTATATATAATTTTATTTAATGTTCAAAATAACCTTGTAATATAGGTATTACAGTCTTGCGTCTGGAAAAACACTGAAATACACATACTCATGCACAAACTAGTCAGCTTTTCAGGAGCATAACAAGACATATGAAGCCAGATACTTTATACAGAGAAAGTTTATTTAGCTCACAGATTGAGAAGCTAAGAATCCAAACAGTAAGGGAATGGCAATGCCACACCTTAGTAGGAAGGAAGCCTAGCATCTCTGCACCTAGACTCTTCTACCTGCCAACAAGGTCATTAGACTCAGCCTTTAGGACCCCACTCGAATGATCTTAACCATTTCCCAAAGGTCCATTTCTAGACACCACAGTCTGATTAAGTTTGGTTCACAAGTCTCATCAGAGACAACTGTCAAACTCTAGCTGTAGCCTGGAGTACAAGTTAATTATTCTAAGATGAGGGCGTGAGAAAGAAAAGCAGCATAAATGAACCTTCCCATCCCTAAAGGGATGGGCTAACAGCTCAAGGCAGAAGCAAAGCCAATGGAGCAAATGTCTAATCCCAAACCAACAAGTCACCTTCTCTCTCCCAAGAGGCTTTGTGGAACTAAGCCCCACCCTGACAGCAGTCCTCACTGGCCAAAGTCATCTTTCCAGGGCAGTCCTAGCCCTGTAATTCCAGCAGGCATTGTCCTGGAGGGGGCACTGTGCCTCAGCTCTGTCTGGCCAATTCTGCTCATCCTTGCCACTGTGGACTCTTGGGGGGTGACTCTACCTCTGGGATAGATCCAGGAGTTAAATGAATTATAGAAGGGAGTGTCCATGCTCTGTTGGGCTCCACCTTCACAGCTGCTACAGAAGGTTGCAAGCTGGTGTTCTCGGCTTTCAAAGGCTTGTATATCACATTGCTTGCAGCTTTCTGTGGCTGGTATCTGAGGACAGTAGTATCACTGCTTTTCTTCCGTGGTCTCCGGTGTGGCTTCACTTCCACAGCACCATGAGGTATCACATCATTGGATGGTTTCCACTGAGACTCCAACCTGAAGGCAGCCTTCTTCCTGGCTTCCCAGGGTCTTTTTTTTTTTAGCTGTTGTGACTTCAAAACTAAGTCCTTTTCCTGCCTGCAAAGTCTCCAGTGCAGGAACTCTGTCAAGGTCTGCAGCTCATCAGTGCAGCATCCTGGCCCTTGGGAATCATGACTTAAGTCAAGGATCTCTTTGCCAACAAACCAGAATCCCCAGTCAGCTCCTTTGGGGCTCCTTTCTGGGGTCTCCTCAAGGTATCCTTATTGCCAGGATTCAACATCAGCAACCTCTGTTCCAATTTACTCTTCTCAGCTAGGAGCTATTCCAGCCAGCCTTTCCTCCTTGTACCAGGGGGTTCCTCTTCCAGTTAAGAAGCTCAGTCTTCTCGTCATCCCTTTGCTCTCTCATTTGACTGTAAGCCATCAAGAGCAGCATGCAGCAGCCTGGATGCTTCTCTGTTTTGAGAGCTCCCCGTTAGGTATACTATGTGGTCACTTTGACGCTCAGCCTTCCAGGATGCCTCGGGACAAGGACACAAAGAACCCAAACTTTTTGCCACAAGGTAACAAGGATGGCCTTTACTCCAGTTCCCAAGAGATTTCTCATCATTATCAGAAACTTTCTTATGGCCTCCATGGTCCACATTCCCAGCAGCATTCTGGTTCTCTGAGCCATCCTCCAAACTGTCTGCAGGGTTTACAGGAGCCTGCTGCTCCAAACTCTCCTACCCTCTCCCTTTTAGCCAGTCCCAAAAAGTCCTCCACATGCTCAGGTACGGTAATAGAAAGCAACACATTCTTTAAAAGAGATTTTTAAAAAGCCTACTTAGCTCTTGTTTTTAGAGGCTGGAAACCCAAAAGATAGGTTGAAAGTACTGGCTTCCTCACAGGATGGAGCCCAAGGGTAACTGTCTGTTTCTGTCTGTCTCTCCTCCCCTGTAAAGCCACCAAGATTACATAGGCCTCACCCACCCATAATGTTTAATCTTATTTTCCAAAGGTCTTACCTCTAGAGACAGACACATCCGCCCTCTTAATACCATTAACACTTTGAGACTGAAGATTAAGGTGTAGTGGGGCACAGCCGTAATCCCCTTTCCAGGCAGAGGCAGGAGGATCTCTGAGTTTTCCAGCCTAGTCTACATAATGAGTTCCAGGACAGCCAGAGCTGTTACACAGAGAACCCTGACTCAAAAAACAAAAATAAACAAAAATAACCATATAAAACAAGAAGACCAAGGCTCATGGTGCTGTGGGAGTTCAGTGGGACAGACATTATACACAGTTACCCATCGTTAGCTTCTGTCTAAAAATATTAAGTGGGAATGCATAACGTTCATTTAGACCTATTATTGTTAACTCGATTTTAGTTTTGGATGTCTTTGTTTGTTTGTTTGTTTTTTGAGACAAGGTCTACACTTGAGCATCCCTGACTGGCTTGGAATTTAACTTATGTAGAGCAGGCCTGCCAACTCACGAAGATCCACATGCTGGGATTAAAGCTGTTTTCCACCACACCTGATTTACTAGTTTCTAATCTCTTACTGGATGTTGTTTATTCATTAAACTTTCTCAGAAGTAAATGTTCCTAAAGACAAGAACAGGTGGAGCATGGCCAAACGCACCTTTAATCCCAGCACTCGGGAGTAGAGTCACTGGATCTCTGAGTTCAAGAACTCCAGGTCTACAGAGTGAGTTCCAGGACAGCCAGGACTAAGCAGTTAAGACCCTTGTCTCAAACAAAGAAAACCAGTACTATGTGTGGTGTCAGGCTGAGACTTGAGTTTTAGAGAGGGATCTACCTACTGCAGCCCATTCCCTGTGCACCCTGCCTCTTTATTTATGACGTCCTTCCTAGTTAAAGAGGAAGCTGGAAGTACTGAGACTGAACCCAGGCCATGTGCATAAGCAGCAAGCCCTAGCAGTGAGCTACATCCCCCTCCAAATGGGAAGTATTTTAAATGACATCCCTTTTCTATGAGGAAAGCATCCCAGCTACTGGCACAGAGTGAATAATCCAGTGCTTCTAACAACTTCAATCTATATATATATGTAGGCCAGTGGAGGATTTATTGTTCTGTTTTGTCTGCTTTGAGGCAAGGTCTCGCTGGGTAGCCCAAGCTGGCCTCAAACTCCTGGCGATCCTCCTGCCTCATTCTTCCATGTCCTGGGATTACAGGCATGGACCACGATACCTAGCTCCCCTTATTTGCAGAGATATTAAAAACTTCTGCTTAATCAGACCCTCGTGACCAAATTTCTCTGAAGAGATCATACCAGCCTGTACCTAAATATGTTGCGTTTGGTTTAAACAGCTGCTGAATATGTCCAGAGAACTAAGTGACCTGAAGAGGAACCTAAAGGAGGCAACTGTGGCCATCGCCGCCGACCCACTTTACATCGAGGGAGCGTGGTCAGAGCCGACCTTCACGTCCACTGAGGCAGCCATCCAGTCCATGCTGGAGTGCCTGAAAAACAATGAACTTGGCAAAGCACTTCGACAGATCAAGGAGTGCAGGTGACTCTGTTGTTCCTCCCTGGGATGGTTACAGGAAACACAAACTTAATCCTAGACATCCTACCTGTCTCCTCACAGCCTCAGACCTTGCATGTCACACATATTGGAGTTGGTTCCAAATGTTGGAGCACTTCAGAATACACTCCCATGTAACTTGAAACTAAACTGAATGTACATTTTGGTTTTAGGTAGTCTTCACATACATCGGAATAAGATGGCTATAGCAAATAAGTTTATCAGATTCAGAGCTGGAGAGCTGGCCCCGTGGTCATGAGCACTGACTGCTCTTCCAAAGGACCCAGGTTCAGTTCCCAGTACCCACATGGCATCTCACAGCCTTTTGTAACTCCAGTTCCAGGGGATCTGATGCCCTCTTCTGGTCTCTGTGAGCACTGCGCACATGTACATATAAAACAAGTTTTAAAAGAGCATCATATTCCATTCTGTTGTTTTTATCAATAATAACCAACCTAAAACCGAATATAGAAATATTTTGACAACTCTAAATAAATTAGAACCCAGGGAGTTATGTGCTTTAGATGAATTTATGAAATGCTATAACATCTCAGTAAAAGGTTTTAAGTGTATTTTTATGCTAACCAACACTCATACTGCCTGACTCTGTCTCTGATCTCTGCTGTTCCTTCTTCACCACAGAAGCCTGTGGCCAAATGACATCTTTGGAAGCAGTTCTGACGATGACGTCCAGACACTACTGAATATCTACTTCCGTCACCAAACTCTGGGACAAACGGGTACTTATGCCTTGGTGGGATCTAATCAGAGCCTGACTGAAATCTGCACCAAGCTGATGGAACTAAACATGGAGATCCGAGACATGATCCGCAGAGCCCAGAGCTACCGGGTCCTCACTGCCTTTCTCCCAGACTCCAGTGTTTCTGGCACTAGTCTCTGACAGGAGCCTCCCGTCCCCCATGGTTTCCAAGCCTGCAGTGCTGCCATGCTGGGGCGACGTCATTCAGTGTCTTCTCAGCCTTCACAAGGCTTGGACAGAGTGTTCTCCTTCTTGTTACCTGTAGGACTCTTCCTAAAGAAGATCACCCAGCTTCCACTGTGTAGCAATACTATCCACACCGAGGCAGCATAGGACCTTCTGAGACAGACTCTACCCATGATGCTGTGTGGCTGTCCTTCACTAAGTCCATGCAACCCACTATGGAGAAATGACTTCTGTTGCATTACCAAAGCTGACCGTGCTGAACGATACTGTCCTTTCTAGAAACAGTTTTAGATTGGCAAAAGTGCAATGTTTTTCTTCACATGAAAAATTTATATTCTAAGACTTGTACATTTGTTCCCTTCCTCCTATTTTTCTTCCTTTTTGTGGGATTTTGTTTGGTTTTTTAGTGGGTCAGAAAGGGGGGGCAGGCAGAATGAGGCTGGCCACTGAGAACATATAAGATGGTCAAAAGCTGACAGCCTGTGTGCTTGAAAAGGGAATTGTAAACGGACGACAATTTAATGTCCACCGTATCTAAACGAGGCTGCTATGAAGTACCTTTCTTATGTTGCTAGGCTACTGTTTCTGAAAACCCTGGATCTCTCTGTGCCAGGAATGATCCACATAGATTCTTTGAAAGGATCTTGGCTGCTTTTTACAAGAAGGTTGCTTTAACGGGCGTTATTTATACTACAGAAGAATGAGTGTTTGTTTGAATTCACTTTGCCATTTTGTAGAAAAACAAATTATTCACATAAATCCCAAGTCCTTCTATCCATTGTGCATGCATCTTTTAGTAGCCATTTGGATAGCCAGAAGTAGAGTCATAAAGGGAAGATATGAGTTGCCACTTTAAGAATAATGTCATATTTTATTTGTAACATATGTGTATAGGGCCATTCTTAAAGTTTCTTCTTTAAACCCAATGCTGTTGAGTGTTAGATGTGGGCATGTGATCTGTTGCACATCCAAAGCATATTCAGAGTTTATCTATGTAACTTATTCACTGTGTAAATACATTTAAAGTTTTTTGTGATGTAATCTTGATTGATAATTCTGTTCAGAATTGCCTTTAGACTAAAAAAAACACAAAATACATGTTGATCATGGATTTTATTTCTAGTTAATTAAAATATTTGCCTTTGACATATATTTGTAGTTCTGCGTGTGGCTGTGAGGTATGCTGTGTGCCTCTATTCTGTGAATAACACACTGAAGTTGTGCAGTATTTGGTATCTGAGTCCAGACAAAAGTCCAGCCTCTTTGGAAGTAGACAGCAAAGTAAGAACATGACTCTTCATAGACAGACTTATTATTTTACATGTGTGTGAGCCTGAGTATATGAATGTATGCATGTGTACCACGTACACACAGTTGCCTGTGGAAACCAGAGAAGGGTATGGCATTTATAGGTGGTTATGAGCACCATATGAGTGCTAGTAATAAAACTGGCCCTCTGGAAGAGCAGCAGTTGCTTTTAACTGCTGAGCCATCTCTCCAGCCCCTATCCCCCCAGTTTTTAAAATTTCTAATTCTGTTGCTAAGCATACCTGCAGAAGCAGAGGAACCCAGTCCCCTACAGCTGAACTTTAGGCAGTTGTGACCCACTTAACCCAAGTGCCATAACTTGAACCCAGGTCCTCTACAAGACCAATACGAGACCTAACCACTGAACCATCTCTCCAAACACAAAATTGTAAGTTTCAGTCATCTTCTGGACCAAAGAGAAAAATCAGAGCTTGAGATGGGAGCTCACACCTATAAATCCCTCACACAGACACACACATGTAAATGATGCAGTGAGTATGGAACTTCCTTGCCCCAAAAATGCCCTTCTGAAAGCCACCAGAAAGAAGTTTCTGTTCTCTAAAACCACAAGCTCCATCTCCCACCCTGCCTCCAGCCCCAGTCCCCATCCACCACCTACTGAACCTCTCCAAGATGGGCTATTGGAGCCACGGTGCCCTATCTGCTTATATTTGACATTCTTAAAATGTCTCATCTTTGCTTTGGTCCTTCTTTCCTATGCATCTAGGCCTCTTTTTCCTCTGCACTGTTGCTCAAAGTGATGGGGTGGAGGGTCCCTAGGCACTGGGAGCCTCTGGGGACATGTTAGTCCCTAGGCACTGGGAGCCTCTGGGGACATGTTAGTCCCTAGGCACTGGGAGCCTCTGGGGACGTGTTAGTCCCTAGGCACTGGGAGCCTCTGGGGACGTGTTAGTCCCTAGGCACTGGGAGACTCTGGGGACGTGTTAGTCCCTAGGCACTGGGAGACTCTGGGGACATGTTAGTCCCTGTGGCACTGGGAGACTCTGGGGACGTGTTAGTCCCTGTGGCACTGGGAGACTCTGGGGACATGTTAGTCCCTGTGGCACTGGGAGACTCTGGGGACGTGTTAGTCCCTAGGCACTGGGAGCCTCTGGGGACATGCTTGTACCGTTTGCAGTGTCACAAACCCCAAGCCTCCTGAATCAGAACCTTCACCAAGTTGACAGATGACTCCTACAATTAAAATTGTAGGCCTGTTGCAGTAAACACTGGTATATCCCAGGATTTTGTGACATACTTTCTTAAGTGATCCCTCCAGACTCATGACTCCAAATATTATTTCTTTCATCTCAGCCTGCATACATCTTCTGCTTGGGTGAATATCTCAGATCCTTCAAACTTAATGTGTTGAAGGCATAAGCTCACTTTAGCCCATTAAAAGGATCCACCAAAATAAGACAGGAGGGCTGAATAGATGCTTAGTGGCTAAACAGACTTCAGTTTGGTTCCCAGCACCATCTAGTGCCTTCTTCTGGCCTCTATGGACACCAGTCACTCACATGGTACACACACACACACACACACACGTGCACACGCGCATGCACACACGCACGCACCTACACACGTACACACACGTGCACACACACGCACACACACGCACGCACAGGTGCTCACATGCACGTGCACACATACACACAAGCACACACACACAAAATGTACACACAAGCAAAACATCTATATGCATAAAATAAAATCAAAGACTAAAAACATTAAGAGGCTAGAGAAATTATCTAAGCAGTTAAGAACATCAGCTGTTTTTCCATAGGACCAGGGTTGAGTTCCAGACACCAACATGATAAGAGTTCACAACCATCTATAACTGCAGTTCAAAGGGATCTAATTGCATATGGTCTTCAGACATTCATGCAGGCAAAATCTTACACGCATGAAATAAAAATAAAGGTCAAAAATGGTTTTGCTTTGTTTTATGAGACAGGGTTTCTCTTTGTAGCCCTGGTTGTCCTGGAACTCACTGTATAGACCAGGCTGGCCTCGGACTCACAGAGATCTGCCTGCCTCTGCCTCCCACGTGCTGGGGATAAAGGTGTGTGTCACCACCATCCAGCACAAAAGATTAAAAATTAAGTGTACCAAGTGATGCATTATTTGGCCAGAGGGGCACTACCAGCAGGGCAGATTAACTCCTGTCTCTTAGGGGCTGTGTACTCCAGGGAGAATATTCACTACTGTGACAGTTCTAAAGGGAGGCCTCACAACATATTCAGTCTCTTCCCCGACAATGCTTGCCATTCACACATGGTTCCTACAAAACACCACTCATGCCAGAAACAGCTTCACGAGAAGCCAACAGACTTAGCTCCCTGGTCTTAAGTTTTCAGCTTCCACATATGAGAACCAAATAAATCTGTGTTTTATAAAGTCCCCAGGTTCAGCTATTTGTTATAGCAACACTAACCAAGTGATGCATTGGCTCCTTTGGCTCTCACACCACCACCAAGAGAAGGAGCCATCATCATTTTATAGACAGTGAAGCTGAGATGATCCCTTAAATACTGGAAGCTGGATAGTGTGGCCCACATGCTTGCCAGCTGGTCTAACTCTCAATATCACCTCCACAGCTCAAAGCAGGCATCTAAGAGTCCCTCCATCACCCATTGCTGACCCTTGGGCATTTCCAAACATTATCCTGGATTTATAGACTCTTTCTCTAGCTCTGTAGCTGCCTTACACACCCGCCCCAAACATGGTTTGTCTTGTGTAGCCCTGGCTATGTTAGAGCTGGATCTGTAGACCAGGATGGCCTCATCTCCCCTGCCTCTGCCTCCGGAGTGCTGGGATTAAAGGTGCACCACCGCCTGGCCATAACTTCCACTTTTGCCTTGTGTCATTCCGCTGTGTCTGTTCACTTCCTAGTTCCTAGCTTTGCCTCACAGTAGTGAGCTTTTAAAGTTCTCATGTCACTGTCCTGTCAAAGTCCTTTCGTGGGCTCTTGTGCTCTTGACTTGGATCTTAAGTTTTACAGCCCCAAGTGTCATTTTCAGCCATATGTCCCACAGTGGCCCCGGAATGGGATCCTTGCTATTGTCTCTCTCTTGAGTCAAACCCACCCCAAGCTCCCCTCATCTTGAGGTTCTTTTCATGTTGTGTCCCCTTTCTTTGTCTTAGTCCTACGCTTGTCATCCTCCTTTGAGGGAAAACAGAAACACAGTAACTACAACCAGGGAGCAAGTCCTGGTCAGCCCAACTTCAAATCCTGGCTCTGCTCCACGACCTCTCTGTCTCCACCTCCTCACCTAGGAGATGCTAGTGATACACTGTTTCAAAAACAGAGGGAAGGGGAGGAAGAGGAATTGCAAACCACAGCCCCAGCAGTTCAGTGAGTTGGAGGCCAGCTGGACAAAAGGAGGCTTTGTCTTTAAAACAACAACAACAGCCCATGTCTGGCACATGCTAGGTGTCGCTGTAGTTATGGACAGTGGGAGGCAAGGGCCTTGCCCTCTTGTGTATCCCTACCCCTCCATTCCTACTGACTATAACACCCAGCTCAAAAATGTTTGTCACATGTTCAATCCCAGCACTAGGAAGGCAGAGGCAGGCAGACCACTCTGTATTTGGTACCAGCATAGTCTATATAGAGTGTTTCAGGCCAGCCAGAAACCCTGTCCCCAAAAAAGTATTGGTCACTTTTAAAGTTTTTAGGAGTTTTTGGTTGTTGTTATTGTTATTTTGGTTTGGGCTGGGTTGGTTTTTCTAGACAAGGTTTCTCTGTGTAGCCCTGACTGTCCTGGAACTAGCTCTGTGGACCAGGCTGACCTTGAACTCAGAGAAATCTACCTGCCTCTGCCTCCCAAGTGCTGGGATTAAAGGTGTTCATCACCACAGCTGGCTTTTTTTTATTACTATTATTCCTGTCTATAGCTACCATTTCCAGTATGATATTACTGTTTTTACCCAGGAATTGCCTATTAATGTGTTTCTTTCATGGTCTAGTTCATATGCATTTATTTTATTCTGTTCACATAATACAACTGTTTCCCAGCCTACAACAAACGCTAAAGTTTAGACCATTCGCATTGTCCATCAGAGGACTATACGGCTGCTGAGTCAGGAACCACCTTCTGTCACAGGAAGTATTTAAAGCTGTAAATGTTGCTACAGGAGAATTTCTTGTCTTTGCAGCGACTGCAGAGCTCCTGACGATGTGGCCTTCTGATATCAACGTGTCTTTTCTTTTGAGGACAGGAACAATACGATTTTGAGCAGATCTCGAGGAGGCAACGTCAGGGAGTAAATGATCAATTAGTGTTCCAAGTATAGCCCACCCCACCGAAAATATTTCTTCCCTCCCCACTTCACCCCTTAACTGTGTCTTCCTCCAAGTCTTGCAAGAAACCTATTTCCAAGTTGCACAAAACTGCCCAGTTCCCTTCAAATGCCACCTGAATGACCACAGAAGCTGTTCAAGAGGATATCACCATGCCAACCAAAATGATATTAAAATATGTCGAAGGGAGTTTCTTAGAGTGTCTGTAACCAGTGGGGATGAGGGGCAGTGTGTAAAGATGATTTAATTAAAGGACAGGAAAGCTGTGGTCTCAACCAGGAGTGACTTTACTCCCAAGGGGACATGCTGACAAAGACTAGACACAGTTTGAATTCTTACAACTAGAAAGAAAAGATTTTATGAGGACGCTAAGTTCACTTTCAGTGGGTATACATTATATATAAGCTACATGCATATTTATTCATTTATTTAGTGTGGGGTGGGTGGGGTAGTGTACAGCATGACTTGAGTGTGGCAGTCAGAGGACAGCCAGGTTCCTTCCAGTCCATCATTGTGGGTCGTTGGAATCGAGTCAGGTCAGGCTTGGCAGAAAGTACCTTTGCCTGCTCACCCATCTTGCTGGTCCAGGAAGGTAAATCCTTTTCTTTCTAGATATATAATATCCTCACTGATTTTTAAAGCCATGCCCTTTAGTCAAGAGCCCGTCCTATAGAATCTGGCACACTGTCCTGGCACACCTTTCTAGTCAATGCCAACCTTAGCTGCTCATGGATCCACATTCTGCCTCACAGAATAACGCAAGGTTTACCTTCTGTGGAGGGTGGGGAACTAGCATTTGCATTTTCCAAACAGGAGTCTTCAGTTCAATTTACTGACCATCAGACAACAGTCACATTCTCCCTCCTGTAGAGGAGGGGCATCCTTCCTTACAAATTAATTCCAAGATGGGGTTCCACTTGGCTGGCACTGTTCCAAGTAACTCATGTAGATTAATTCACTGAATTATCACTTCTTTAAGAAAGAAAAGGCCAGACCAAATGAGGTTGTGTTAAAGCTTTCTTTCTCTCTACAGTGGATTAGGTAACAGTTACCAAGCCTCCCAGACAGCTAGAAGAAAGTGTGGGAATGTAAGTGAACCTAACTTAGCAGCTGGTTCAAAAAACAAATAAAAGCTTTAGGCTATGTACCCTGTAAGTTGGCTTTTATTCCCCACTCTACATAAAAAAAAAAGTTTAAAAGGCAAATAAGATCTAAAGAAAATGGACAGGTGGCTTAGGGGTTAAGAGTCCATGTTGCTTTTGCAGAGGACCCAGGTTTGATCCCCAGCACCCACACGGTAGCTCACAACAGACTATAACTCCAGTTCCAAGGGATCCACTACCCTTTTCTGGCCTCACTTGGCACTTCACACACATGGTGCACATTCATACCTACCAGACAAATCACTCATTAAGATAAAATAAAAAAAATTAAAGCTCAGCAGTGGTAGTGGTGGCACATGCCTTTAATCCCAGAACTCCGGAGGTAAAGGGGGACAGAGTTCAAGATCAGCCTGGTCTCCAGAGTTAAGCTCCAGGACAGCCGGAGCTACATAGTGAGGATATCTATCAACAACTTGATGATCTCCTGAAGTTCTGAAACTTTCTAGACTTTGGAGATCCAGCCACAGTTCTGGCACTGTTTTACAGTACTGACTTCATAGTAGCATCGGGAGAATACCTATCACCAAGGTGCAGCAACAGGCAGTGCCATACGGAATGATGCCTGTCAATTCCGGATGGAAGCTGAAAAGGATATTAACAAATGGATGGACTAAAGGGTATCCCGGAGTGAAAGAGCACTTCCCAACAGCTCAGAGCTAGCCTTCGGATTGAGCAAAACTAAGCCAACTCTCACAGATCTGAAGCTCTGTTTCAAAAAAAAGATCAGCCCTGACTGAAAAAATGTACATGGTCTGACACTGCTAGTGTCCATCTGCCTGTTAGAAGCGGTGCAAATCCTCTCTGGAAGAAGGTGATTTCCTAGGCCACAAGAAAGCAGGACAGATTGTCATATGCAATGCTGGCAGGCAACCAAAAAATAGCTAGACATAGCCAGATAGTGGTGGTGCCTTTGCTCCCAGCACTTGAGAGGCAGAGGCAAGTGGATCTCGGTGAGTTCAAGGCCAGCCTGGTCTACAGAGCTAGTTCTAAAACAGCCAAAGATACACAGAAAAACTCTGTCTCAAAAAAACCAAATAAATAAATAGGGTACTTGCCAACCAAGAGAAGAGCAAAAGCCCTCCCATGGATGTTAGGTTAATAGATGTATCTGACACCAAATTTAAAATAACTATGTTTAAGATGAGAATCCCAGTGTGTGCTTTTAAGTCCAGCATTTCAGGAGGCAGAGGCTGGTAGATCTAATTCTAGGCCAGCCAAAACGGTGTCTCAAAAAAACAAATTTTAAAAATCACATGAAAATGACTATCCTTGCTGGATGATGGTGTCATACACACTGGGGAAGCAGAGGTAGACAGAGTCCAAGGCCAGCCCGATCTACAGTGTGAGTTCCAGGACAGCTGGGACTACACAGAGAGACCCCACTTCAAACAAACAACAATAAAAACCAAAAAAGAAAATAACTATCTTTGCTGGGCATGGTAGCTCACATCTATAATGCAGAACTTGAGAGTCTGAGGCAGGAGGATTTCTATAAATTCAAGGTTAATTTAGGCTATATAATGAGCTCCAAGCCAGCTTGAACTATGGAGGTGAAATTATCTCAAAAATCAATAAACAACAATGCTTAATAAATTGAAAGAAAGCAGACTAGTACTTCCAACAAAGATCTCAAAGTTTGTTTTGGTTTGGTTTTTGAGACAAGGCTTCTCTATGCAGCCCTGGCTGTAGTAGAACTCACTCTGTAGACCAGGCTGGCCTCAAGCTCACAGAGATCTTCCTGCCTCTGCCTTCTAAAGGCTGGGATTAGCTCTGGGAATAAAGTTCTGAGCCACACTCCTTAATCAAAGTTTTTTTTTTAAGTGAAAATTCTAGAAGAAAAAAAATCCAGTCGTTTCATTGATTATTTTGACAGAAAATTAGAAAAGGTTGGACTAATAATTAGAAATGAATAATGAGCCAATGAAATGGCTCTGAGGGCAAAGGTGCTTGCCACAAAGCCTGCTGACCAGAGTTGGATCCCCAGAAAGAATAGTAGGGGAGAAAATTGTTACTTTGTTCATTGTACAATCAGTTTAATTGTAATACTTTTTTCTTGGTATTTTCTAAATGGTATGGTTTTCAATTATATTACAATTGCATCTGGATAAAACTGACAAGTTCTTGTTACTAGCATAGCCCAGGAAACACCATGGATAAAAACTGATGTATTAGAATGGATGTTATGCTTTGCTGTTCAGCACACAATCTGATGGTTCTCAGAGTCAATCTAAAGCTGTCAGTGTTTGCTACTAGCTGTAAAATTTCATCTTGAAACCATTAAGAATTCTTATTCGGGGGCTAAAATGATGGCTTTGTGCTTAAGAGCAGTGACTCCTCTTCCAGAAGACCCAGGTTCTATTTCCAGCACCAAATATAGAGGCTCGTAACCATCCATAGCTCAAGTTCTAGGGGAACCCAATGCGCTCTTCTGACCTCCATGAACTCATATGGTATAGTAAAAAAAAAAAAAAAAAAAAAAAAATCATCAATATTTTTCAATTACAGATTATTGATTTTCATTTTCCCAGATTTCTGTAATCACTCTGTTACCAGGTAATTTCATTTTCCAAAATTTGAAAACCTTTGATGTGGTAACCTGCCCTACATACAACCCTACACACACCTACACAGACACACACACACATATACACACTGTTATCACTACTGCTGCCTTGGGCATGATCTCTCCACCTCCAGTCCCTGGGTCAACAAAAAGAGAACATATTTTAAGTGTCAGAATCTAAAATTAACTGGCTCTTGGGATGAGAGTGGAGTTCAGGGCCAGAGTGTTGCCTCACTTGTACCAAGGCCTTGAATTCAATCTCAAGTATGCTCTTCTGTCACAGGAACCTTTAAAAGAAAGATTCACTTTTATTTATGTGTATGCATGTGAATCTATATGTGTATATCTATCTGCCTGTAGGTGCCCACTGAGGCTAAAAGAGTTCAGAGGATCCCCTTAATCTGGATTTATAGCAGTTGTAAGGCACCCAATGTGGGTGCTGGTAGCTAAACCCTGATCCTCTGAAAGAGCAGGAAGTGCTTTTAACCACTGAGCCTTCTTCCCATCCCACAAAAACCTTCCTGACTACAAAATTACTTGTGTTGAACTTTGTAATCCAGTTTAAAGACAGTTTTTCTTTCTACAATTTCAGATTCCACACAACCCCACATCCAAAATTAAAAGGGAAAAATTAATAAAAAAAAGTCAAAACCTCATTTAAGTCATGAAATCCAATCAAGATGTAATCTCTAAATCTTACTTGAACTTGGCATTGTGACCTGCAGAATGAGAACAACACCTTCACAAGTGTTAAGCCATTGCCATGGCAACGATGCATGTAAAACTTCCCAGCATCTGGGTGGTTAACCATCAAAAGGAAGGCATTCCAAAGACACCCTGCATAAACACACTACAGAAGGTAGCTTTCTGTTTTTGTTGGTTGTTGAGACAGAGTGTCAAGAAGCCCAGAGTAGCCTTGAACTCCCTGATTCTACTCCTTTAGCTACCCAGGGTCCTGATTAAAGTCATGATGGTTCATTCCCGGCTGACAGGAAGAAACTTACAATAGTGAATCCTCTCCCTCTTTCTCTCCAAAAAAAAGTTAACGATTTTCTACTTTTATTCCTAGAATAATCTAATCTTTTACACATAAAGAAGACCCAGTATCTCCGTGGCAAGACCCAGGTCTATAAGATCCAAACACTTTTTGCTGGAGGTCTCACACAGACAAATGGAAACAAGGCAGACAATCCAAACATTCTGC
Source organism: Phyllotis vaccarum (assembly GCA_033318265.1). NCBI lineage: Eukaryota > Metazoa > Chordata > Mammalia > Rodentia > Cricetidae > Phyllotis > Phyllotis vaccarum. The sequence continues at coordinate 136,610,840 of JARWLC010000009.1, read as the reverse complement.
GCACTTACCTGACACTGGATGGCTTCTACTCGGTAAGGATTACATTTTTTTTGGCACTTGCAACAGAGTTGTTTGAAATAAACCTAAAGAGAAATTGGCCTTTTCAATACAAGCGTCCTAGGTTCCCAGTTTTTATAATTTTTAAAAAATATATAATTTGCTTATTGTTTATTTTTTTACTTAAAATTTGTGTATGAGCGCTTGTATGTACACTGAGTCTGCAGTACCCACAGAAGTCAGAAGAGAGCGCCGGATCTCTCAGAACTGGAGCTACAGGTGGCCTGTCATCTGTCATACGGGTGTTGGAAATGGACCTGGAGTTGACTTTAAAGAGCCCTGACTGCCCTTAACTGCTGTGCCGCCCTGCCCCTCCAGCCTAGCTCCCAGTTCTTCAGACACAATGGATTACTTTGCTTGTCTTAGATATAACCTCTACCCTTAAGAGAACCCTCTGTTTGTTTTGTTTTGTTTTCCCTAACATAGTCTGTGCACCAGGTACATGTATTGCCCAGAAAAGGCCAGAGGGGGACATTGGATCCCTTAGGACTGGAGCTTACAGATGATTGTGAGTCACCATGTGGGTGCAAGACCTCAAACCCAATCCTCTTAACCAGCCTCATTCTTTGAGGTTTTAAGGTCTGTGGGTTCCTTCAGTCACTTTCCATTTTCCTCACTTGTAAAGTTGTGATAGCAGGCTGGAGAGCTGGCTCAGTGGTTAAAAGCACTGACTGATTTTCCAAGGGACCCAGGTTCAATTCCCAGCACACACATGGCAGCTAATAACTATCTGTAACTCCAAGATCTGACACCCTCACATAGACATACATGCAGGGAAAACACCAATGCACATAAAATAAAAAATAAAACAAAATATTAAAAAAATCTAAGATAGCATTATTTTTCCTATAGTCTTTTCAGCAACATATAAAGGACCGTGGAAGGAACGCCATAGGAAGTAGTTGTTATTAGTTTTGTTCAGTGTGTGGACCAACTCTTCCTTTGTCCCAGTCATTTTGCCCCGAAATGTCTAATTTCCCACTTACATTTAGTTCCTTGTGGCTACCCCTCAGCATTGTCTACTTTCTAGGCTTTGTGCATTGTCTTGGATGTTTTCTTTTTTATTGAGAAGGGGTCTTCTCTATGCAGCCCTGGCTGTCCTGAACTTGTTATGTAGACCAAGCTGGCTTCGAACCTGCCGAAAAGGGCTTTCCTCTGCCCCCAAATATCACCATGCCTGGCCTTTCTGTTACTTTAAAGCAGTGGTTCTCAACCTTCCTAACGCTGTGACCCTTTGTTCCTCATGTCTCGGTGACCTCCAACCATAAAATTATTTTTTGGTGATACTTCATAACTGCAAATTTTGCTACTGTTATGACTCATAATAACTGTGTTTTCCAATGGCATTAGGTGACCCATGAAGGAGTTGTTGGCATCTAAAGGGGTCGTGACCAACAGGTTGAGAACCACTGATTTAAAATCCTTATCTGGACATCAGGGTATGGTTCACTTCTGGGCGTTTCTGTGCTGCTTCCCAGCCATAGGCGCCACTGAACCTATCACCACCCTGAGCTTTGCTCTGCATTGCTCCTATGGTCGTGTTGAGAAAGGAGTTTTATTAGAGAGCCCCTGTACACAGGAGGGACTTACTCTTATTCTGTAAGATAGGATCTAAGATAGCCCAGACTGGCCTTTAAGGTGAGATCTGCCCACCTTTACTTTCCAAGAGCAGGGACTGTAGGCCTGGGCCATCACACTGAGCTCTGCAATCGATTTCTTGAACTGATTTCTCTAACCAGTTCTTTATACTCTAGTACTTTGGGGGGAGGGGGCTCTAGATCCACCCTATGTTTTTCTTCTGGCAAGAAAGAGATGGGAAGTTAAACTTGGTTTTAAATTTCAACCAGGTGTGAAGGCACACACCTGTAATCCCAGCAGCAGGAGGCTCAAACAGGAATATCAGAAGTCCAAGCAAGACCAGCCTGTGCTGCCTGAGGCCTTGCCTCAAAAGATAGCAAACAATGACAAGAACAACCTGGGGCTGAGGGGCAGCTGCACAGACATAGAGCAAGCCCTACGCTGTGAAGAGCTGGTCTCTTGCTACCACAGGCCCAGGTATGGAAGACAAGCCTCCCAGGCTTTGTGGAGTCTAGCCCGTATGCAAGAACGAAAGTTATACTTGAAGAAAATGAGCAGGGCACCGTGTTCCAGCACTCAGGAGGTAGAGGCAGGGGAGCTCTGGGAGTCTGAGGCCAGCCTAGTTTTACACAGAGAATTCCAGGCCAACAATGGCTAGAGTGAGACTCTGTGTCTAAGCAAGCAAACAATTCAAGATCATCCTCACTAGTTCTATAGCAGGTTTGAGACCAGCCTGGGCTTCATGAGACCCTAAGCTAGGAGAAAAACAAAAAGGAAAATGACTAAAGTTTCCAAAGGACTAGGAGAAAAATAACTACATTGAAAGTAGTCAATAAACACCAATACTTCGGTGGTGGCACCTGCCTTTAATCCCAGCATTCGGGAGGCAGAGATAGGTGGATCTCAATGATTTCAAGACCATCCTGGTCTACAAAGCTAGTTCCAGGACAGCCAGGAACTGTTATACAGAGAAACAGTCTCAAAAAAACAAAAGACAAAAAAAAAGACACCAATACAAAAATAACCTGTAATGAATTTAAAAGACATCAGCAGCAGTTTTTATGAAAAAGTTTAATGTCTTGACCTGACATCTGCAGAAATGATAGAAACCCTTAAAAATAACCGTATACTGGCTGTTCCAGTGGCACACACCTTAATGCCAACATTTGGGAGGAAGAAGCAAGCACAGCTCTGTGGGTCCTAGGCTAGCCAGAGTTACATAGTGAGACTCCGTCTCAAAAAAAAAAAAAAAAAAAAAGACAAATAAATAAATAAATAAATAAATAAAAGTGACCTAAAGAAACTGCCAGTTAAAAGTAATTTGTACTTTTATAATTTACACTCCTTTGTCTTGGGGTTTTTTGTTTGGTTTTTGGTTTTTGGTTCTTCAAGACAGAGCTTCTCTATTTAACAGTCCTGGCTATCCTGGAACTAAGTCTGTAGACCAGGCTGGCTTTGAGCTCAGAGACATGCCGCCTGTTTTTGCATCCTAGGATTAAAGGTGAGTGTCACCACATCCTGGCTAAAATTTATGCATATGCATGAAGTGAAAATGCAAAGAACACTCCAGCAATGAAGAATGTCAGATTTAGTCTCAGAACAGCCTAAGTTGGAAGGGAAAAAAAATAGGGATGCTCTCTAGAGTAGATGTGGACACCCAAATCTACCCCTGACAAGAAATATGTAAGCAGGCAAGTAAGCTATAGCAGGATTTAAGGCACAAACGATCACCTAGAGAATCACATGATAGGTCTGCACAAATTGGCCCAACTGTAAATGTGACTTTTTGACTATTTACTAGTCACTGGAGAGATTTTTGTCTTGTTTTGTTTCAAGATAGGGTCTGCTATATAGTCCTGGCTATCCTGGAACTCACTATGTAGAGCAGACTGGCCTCTAACTCACAGGTTGGCCTGCCTCTGTCTCTCTAGTGCTGGAATTAAAAAGTGTGCACAACACCCAACTTGTTTGTTTTTTAGATAAAGGTCTTTTTTTGTAGTCCAAGCTGCTCTGGATCCTGATCCTTCCCATCTTAAGTGCTGCAGTTACAGATGTACATGTTGCTACTCCTGATAGTGTAGTTACTTAGTAAATCACTGACATTCACACTATGAGTGTCAATATAAAATCATCATTGTGCCTGTCAGCCAGGATGCCAAGGCGAAGGAGTGGAAGCCCAGCTCTCCCACTGATTCCTGCGCGGCCCAGGCCTCGGTGCCCCTCCCCCACGTTTGCTTACTTTATTGGTACCAGAGATGCACCACACATAAGCGCTCTCCCATCTGGTCTTACAGTCTTTACAGTGAAAATAGCCGTATTTCGGTTCCAAAGACTGAAAATAAAGAGAAACAGGAGTCTTTACTAATGGAGGCCAGGTGGGGACGGTTTAAATCATCTCCTAATTGATAGCTTCCCAGGAAAGAGTTCACTTCCTGGGCCTCACTTTCAGGTATTCTCTATGCAGCTCTCTTAACTTAGCTTCTGGGCTTGCTCAAGAATAACATTTCCAGTCCATTTCCCACAGCAACATCTCCATATATATATATATATGGACTGTGACTTTGCTTCCACATACCAGCTTGCTTTTGGCATCTTTCTCCAAGATTTCCTCCAGCTGTGGGAGTTTCTCCTGCTTGTCACTCTCTGGCTTCCATGTAGGTGGCAGCAGCTGACTGGCCTCTGCAGGTCTGGTTAGCTTCTGCCTTTCTCTGTCTTCCCCATCCTTGGGCAGCTGGATCAAGGCTCTCTTGTAAGCGTCTGTGGGGTTCCTGAGGCTGGTTTTGTTGCAGAAGGAGCTGCTGTGTAGGGTCTGAGGCCCTAGTGAGCACTGCACCGACTTGTCTACCCGAAGGCTCACCTGTACACCAACGTCCTTAGTGTTGGCCTTGCACAGCTGTAGACTCAGGCTGGGGTTCATCTGGTTGAGAATGGCCTGAAGTTGAGCCCTCTTGTAAGGGTACATGCAGGACTCTGAGAGGTTTACTGGTACTATGGGCCCTAGCCTGGCTAGGAAAACAGGAGGCCCCATGCTTTGCTTCCACTCTTGTTTACAGACTCTCCAGAGGCTAGGACGGCTCAATGGTAGTGTGCTCCCGCAGCCTTGGGGTAAGGCATAGGGAAGCCAGACCATGCGTTCCATCGGAGTAGTTAACTCCTGAAGTTTGTGTTCTAGATTTGCTTTCTGACCTCACCTGTCTCTTCCTCCTTGCAGATCTGGTTCAAGTTCACCCACGTTTCTTCATTTATTCCGGAGTGAGAGCGGCCCCTAGCTTCCTAATTGAAGGAGGGAGCATCCATATAATTACTGATTATTTTCCTCCTTTTTCAATTTTTGGTTCTCCATTTCCCCCCCTCAAAGCTGTCTTTCATTTCTGTCTTCTCTGACAGGATTTAATTAGTTATTCATTCATGTAGTCTCTTGGTGACTGTTTTGTTGCTCTGGTTTGGTTGGTGAGAATATAAATTAGTACAGGTATTATGAAAAAACCACAGAGCTTCCTCAGAATTAAAAATAGGAGGGCAGGAGAGATGGCTCAGTGGCTAAGAGTGCCTAGTGCTCTTGCCAACTTCAGTTCCCAGCACCCACATTGGGTGGCTCACAAACTCTAGCTCCAGAGTACCTCACACCCTCTTTGGACTGTAACCTGCACTCACATGCATAGACACACAAATATAAACACAATTTTACAAATATATAAGCACATCTTTTTTTAAAAAAAAAATTAGAACTACCAGATGACCTACAAATCCCCACTACTTGTGTGTATACTCAAAGTGAAATCGATTCTATACTCCATGTTCATCCAAGAGCCAAGACACAACCTAAGTACCAGGTGACAAATACGTAAAGAGATGATCATGTGGAAATTTCATTCAGTCATTAAAACTAAAAGAGAAAGAGTTATGGTGCTGCAGGTCTTGAGATCCCAGAACCTGGAAAGCTGATTCACAAGTCTGAGACCATCCTGCTTATCCAGCCCCTGTTGGGCTTGTCTGCTTGCTTACTTGGTTGATTTTGTTCTGGATGAACCTTCTTGTTAAGTGCAATAAGCTAGACAGAAAAAAAATGTATTATGTGATCACATATGTAAAATCTAAGGAACTCAAATACATAATCACCAGTGGGAGGTGATTTATGGTAGTATTTAGTCAAAAGGCAGGAAGGTGCCGTTAAGTGAGATGGGTGAGTTAGATTCTAAAGCGCAGTATGATGACTATAATTACTGTCTGTGTAAAAACACAGCTCTCATCTCAAAACAAATGAGAGTCAGTTTGTTCAGGAGACAAATTTGAATTATCAAGACCCAGAAACACAGATTTAGGTTAATTCAATTTTTTGTTCCAATGTAGAGGCAGTTTCATATATTATCTATAGTTACAAAACAATGGAAGTCATAACTCAAGGCATTTTAAAAAATGCATTGATGGGGCTGGAAATATGGTTCAGCCATTAAAGGCTACGCTCATAACAAAAAAAACCATGGTGAAAACACTAGAGTGTTAGGTTATAGACGGGGGAGATCTCTGCCTCAAATGATATCTGATAGCTCTCTTGGACATTTAGTTGGTATGGTTTTGTTAATATATTCCAAAGAGTTTTTTTTTTTCCTATTCATTAGGATATTATGTCCCTCAGCACAGAGGTGGGCAAAGAATACATCTGTAGGGAACTAATGACAGCATGAGATAACTTTTAGTTAGACTTTGGAAATACAACATTCCAAACTCTCCATGCTCATTGAGTTTTGATCAACAAGCCTTTTTAGACACAGCCTTTTCCTAGGGATTCCCATTCACACAATACTGGACTCGTTCAGATTTACTAAGAGAATAGATTGGTACTCTCTATCACACACCTAGAAGGTAACTATGTAAGAGTACAGACTATGCTAACTGTGTGACTTGTACTCATTATTCACAATGTATATGAGCATCAAGACATGGTGTACATTATATACATTTTTATGAAAATGATAACTTGAAAACAATTTGTGTATTGAACCCTATGATGCTTGGTAGTAAACAAGCTGAGCAGCTGACCAAAAAGATATAGAGTCTAGATGGACCCGCTGTGAGGTTCTTTATGCCAAGAACAAGAAACATAGTTACAAAGGTGGTAAGACCAGGCATATGTGTGTGTGTGTGCTAATGAAACATCTTTCAGGAGAAATGTGTTACTGGTTCTCATTACCACAACTGCTACTCCATCTTAGTGAGACAACTCTCTCCTCCAACTTCTCAAGAAAATACTTTTTTTAAAGTATAATTTTTTTGGGGGGGGGTGTTTTTTTGAGACAGAGTTTCTCTATGTAGCCCTGGAATTACCTCTACGGACCAGAGAGTTCAAGGTCAGCCTCTGCCTCTGGTGTACACCCCCACCCCTCAGCTCTATGTAGGAATTGATTATTACGTTTATTATTTTATGTATGAGTGTTTTGTCTGTATATATATACCTGCACCCCAGAAGAGGGCATCTGATCCCATTATAAATGGTTACAAGACACCACATGGGTGCTGAAAATTGAACTCAGGACCTCTGGAGAAGCAGCCAATGCTCTTAACTGCTTAGCTATTTCTCCAGCCCTAATTCTCATTCATAAGGTCAATGCAAATTTCACAAGGTAAGTATATACTGAATTCAAATGGATTCAAATTCAAACTTAGGACTATTATCAACCAGGCTAGTTAACTACTTGATGAGTTTTTACCCATTGGACAATACTAAACATTTTATAGTACTGTAACAAACATTCAGAAAGCAGTATTTTATTATTATACTACACATGCTTCTTCTTTGCTAACTAGACTCAAATAAAGTTTTAGGTTTATTTGTTTGTTTTTATATTAGTGAACTTTCCTGCTACAACTAAGGATTACTGATCACCAGACAAAAATGATACCAATGAACCAAGCAGACTCTTCCCAGTAGTTTTTATTGTAGTGCTGAGTAACTAACCCAGGGCCCTGCAAAACCTCTACGATTGAGGCATATTCCCCAACCCCAACTCATCCTTTTTCTGATCCAAGAAAGCCTTTTTACTGCTTAAGTGTGTTCTGGAAGCAGCAAGGCCCTTACGATCTCACTTGCTGAATCTAATGGAAGGCTTGCTAAGGTTCAAACATTAAATCTAAAGTAAGCCATGCACAAGGCTTGTTACTTCGGGGATCAGGTTATGTTTCAGTTTTCTAGCTCAGTTTCCCAAAGAGTCACAAAACATGGTGATTATATCCTAAAGTTGTTAAAGATACTTCCTAGGTCCGCAGAAAAGGAGTACTAATATTGCAAGACTGTTATCCAACCTGTTGGCAGAGGTCACAACTTGTGCTCGAAACCAGCTCCTACCAACTGCCCTCAATAGCCCAATTAAAAGAGCCAAATTAAGAGACTGAAGTGTAAATAAAACGCCAAGGATATGCATCTCTAAGCAGACCCGTAAGGCAAAGGAAAACAAAATTTCAACCTGTAAGAGGCCAGCCTCAGCACAGGACACCTCAAGTTCAAGTTCTCAGCACTAGTCAAAGACAGGAGATAGAGAATGAGGGAGAAAGGGGAAGGACCAAGGGAGAAGGGAAAGGGTATTTGTCTTGGAGGACAAAGGGCTGCCTCTGGATAGAGAGATGTGTCCCACAGAAAAATGGCAATTTATATAAAAGTAAAAAGGAAATCTCATGTTAGGATATGGTGTTTAATTTTGATTGGGCATGTTAGCTAGGTGAGCCAAAGGTGGCTTTTGATAGCTGGACTTTGGTAGTCAGCCCAGAAAGTGGCCAAATCAGGGAACAGACCTTGCTGGCTAGCGTTAGGAATGGGGAGGGAATGGGGAGGGAATGGGGAGAAGGGCAAAGCCTGCCTGAGACATGTTTGCCATGCTAGAGTCCCTTCACAACCCACGTGGAGAAGGAAAGAGGAAACCACAGAGATCCACCCACACGTCGCCTCCAGGCGCGGAGGCAAACGTAGCTCGAAGGTAAAAAAAAAAAAAAAAGTATCGGCGACTCTGCGTGACTGCGCATGGGTGAGCGTTCTGGGGAAAGGGTCGGCCTTTCTCCCTCCTCTCACTCGGTGGGGAGGGGCCCGAGGCCGCCCCAGCAGCGACACTACCCACATTTCCGGGCGGCGCTCGCGCTGCGTCCCCGCGTCGCCGGGTAATGACGTCACGGGCACAGCGCGGGCTTTTCGTGCGAGCCTGTGAAGTGAGATGGTGCCGCGTCTGTCAGCTACTACAGCCATTTGCGGGTCGGTAGGGCCTGGTACTCCCGGACGCTCGCCCCGGGGTTGCAGGGGCCGTGGGGGACACGCCTGGTGTCCTAGAGGAGTCCCTCTGTCTCCTGGGCCGCCGCCCATTCCGGCTGTGCCCTGGGCAGGTTCCCACCCAGCTCCTTGCAGCCCGCGGGCATCCCTCCCCCTGGGATCTGGAGTCCTAAGAGGACCCTGTAGTAGCGCCCTGTTCTGTACTTACTGGGTTACCTAACGAGTCTATGTCAGCTCAGCTCCCTAGTTAAGTGAATGTGATTAATTTTAAATGATATTAAAGACTTGTTATTGCCTTGCACCATATCCACTTTTTGGTGCATATGATAGATATCTCTACTAGCCACTTGGTTTAAAGCACAAATATAAACTGGCTCCAACCTCAGAAGTTCTGTTTTTGTCACAAAAGATGGGCCTACGGTAGGCTTGGACAAACTTAGCAGTGCTTCTGCTTTTACCTGTCACCAAGAAAGCAACCCTGTGAAGTGTATTTTACTTTATCTTTTGCAGACTTCTTTACCAGGCATCGGAAAAATACTGTAGAGAAAATGCCCATTGAATACAAAAGGAGACCAACCTTTTTTGAAATTTTTAAGGCGCGATGCAGCACAGCAGGTATCGATGAGTTTTTATAAAACTTAGTAAATTAAGTCACATTGAGAAAATATTTTCAATAAAGTAAGTCAAGGTGGATGCTTGCCAAAAAATAACAAAACAAAACAAAACCCACTTGGGAGGCCTAGGCAGGTGAAGCTCTGTTAGTCTGAGGCCAGCCTAGTCTACATAACAAGATAAAGGACAGTGAGGGCCACATAGAAAGACTGACTCAGAAAAATAAACAAACAAAGCACTTGAGTTACATGTGATGACTCACATTTGTAATGCTGGGGAACTTGGTGGATTAAATAGGAGCTGATAGCCAGCCTGGGCTACATAAGAGGATTCCAGGATGGCCTGAGCTACAGATATAGCTCAGTTAGTAGGGTGTTTGCCTAGCCTTTGGGTCTCTGGCTTTGCTCCTCGGCATCACTTAAACCAGGCATTAGCAGATGCCTGTGCTCTTACTACTTGTGAAGTAGAGGCAGCAGGATCTGAAGTTGAAGGTCATCCTCAGCCACTGGGACACATGGGACTATTTCTAAATTGATCGATAAAATAACTCAGGACTTGACAGTCCTGTAAACAGTTTGTGTAATCATAGATCTAATTAACATCGTACTTTCCTGATTAACCAGGTGGTGTAGAATACCTAAATAGACAGGAGATTAACACTGACTTCTGGTGGAAAGAATTGTTTTGAAAGTGCTACTAGAAAATCAGAAGCATTGATGATGTTACTGATGAACAGTTGTCAGACCTTCTTTTGAGATTGACTTTTTATCATTTTAAACCATACGGGTGTGTATGTGTGTGTCTGTCTGTGGGTATATGCCCGAACGGTTGGTGCCTGCAGAGGTCAAAAGAGAGCATTAGATGCTCTAGGGTTGGAGTTACAGGAGACTGTGAGCTGCTTGATGTAGGTACTAGGGACTGAATTTAGGTCCTCTGCAAAAACAGTAAACAGCCACTGACCCATCTTTCCAGTCCCATTTGTCCTGTATAAGGACATCATCTTGCTATGTAGATCAGCCTGGTTTCAAATGGTCACTTGCAGTGATCACCCTGCAGATTGGGATTGCAGCGTGAGCAGTCACACCTGGCCCTGAATATTTTAAATAAGTATTGACACAGGGCTAGAAAAAGAAAATCGCATCCACTAATATTGCAACTGACTTGATGAGATAAATCTTTAGAAGTTGGGAAGAAATCAACCACTATGGGTCCCTAGAAATGTTTGCTTTCATTTTGAAAGCTCACATTTCGTCATTAGCAGCAAATTTTTTACTATGATGAGCTCACTACATTCTTGAGAAAATGTCTATCAAACTCTTCAGATCAGAACACTTGATTTATCTCGCTGTCCTTCCAAGGACAAGATGGCCTTTTGTGAAAAAGTGTACAAGTTGTGCTCATAGCTCATCACAAGTGCTTTCCTGTTACACTTCAGTCTGCAGACATGCTGTCTGCATGTTGTTTCTGAGGAAAGATTTGAAGGGTGTGCTAAAGCATTAAGCTTGCTCCTGTCAGATGGCTTAGGGGTAAAGGTGTGTGCTGCATAGGTGTGTGGGGATGGTGGTGGGGCTGCCCGAGGACATCTTGCAGGAGTCAGTTGTCTACTTCCACCATGTGGATTCTGGTCGTGAGCTGAAGTCTCCAGGCTTGGCAGTGAGCACCTTTACCTGCTGAGTCATCTTGCTGCCACTGTTTTGTGTCTTGAAGTGAAGGTCTCACTATGTAGCCTGGACTGTTTTCAAATGAGTCCTCCAGCCTCAAACTCATTGGAAGCTGGGATAACAGGTAGTACAACCATGCCTTCTCCTTTATTCTTTTTTATGATCCTTGAATCTTTTTTTCTATCACTTCTGCACACACATCCCATGGCATAAGGTGAGAAAACTTGTGAGTGTGGGTTTGAATCTATCTCAGGTGGCCAGACACAGCATGCATATAATCACCTTTATTGTGATCTTCATTGCTTAAGAGTTTTTCTGTCATTGATTAAAACGAAGATGGGATTTTTGTTTTTCTTGCAGATTTAGGACCAATAAGCCTCAACTGGTTTGAAGAACTTTCTTCAGAAGCTCCACCATATAATTTTGAACCTCCAGAAGAATATGAATATAAGATCCACAATTATGAACCACAGCTGTTTAAAACACCACAGAGGAAGCCCTCTTACCATCAGTTGGCTTCAACTCCAATAATATTCAAAGAACAGGGTCAAGCTCTACCACCAGACCAGTCGCCTTTCAAAGAGTCAGGTAACTATAGCCGATGTGGTGAGGCACACTTTGATCCTAGCACTTGGGAGGCAGAATCAGGTGGGTCTCTTGAGTTGAGGCCAGCCTGGTTTACAGACAAGAGTTCACAACAGCCAGATGTACATAATACATCTGTCTCAAAAAGAAATAAAAAGTCAGTTAACTATAGATCAAACGGGCAAATCCTGCAATATGATGAAAGGGTGTGAGCTAGGAGTTGAGGCTAAGTTGTGTGATAAACTGTTTCGTTTTCCTGACTGAAGAATGGAGATGATGGAAATACCATGTGATGGTTTGGATTTAGTGAAATAATTTCAGTATTTCAGAAATGCTTCCTCTCTTTCCTCCTATAATTATATGCTAAGTATTAATAAAAATACTAGATTTTTCCGAATTAGGATTTTGATATTCAAAAAAGCCTATGACTTGATGTTGACTCAGGAATGTTTCTGCTAATTGTAATAGGCTGGAGGTTTTTAAAGTCAGCTGCTTGTGAGTGTTTTAATTTGACAGCAGTTCTCTGACCTAGATGCCAGGTGTTTGCAAATACTTGTTTAGTATTTTCATTTCTTCAGTCTCTGGACTATCAATAACTTACTTGACATAAATGTACACTTTGCTTTGCTTTGTTTTAGAGTCTTACTAGTGATATGCTCAGGGAGCATGTCAGATGTTGTAATTGCTGTAGATAGTAAAAGGATAGAATCTCTGCCTCAAGAAGCTCACAAAATACTGGGTGAAACAGGAACGTGGGAACATTTAGGGGGAACATTTAGGAGGGCAGGTGCATACTCTAACCGTCAGAACCACTAACGTTTCCTGAATGATCATGTCATCTCTCCTACCAGGTGAATAATGCATATGCCAGTTTCTCTCTCTCTCTCTCTCTCTCTCTCTCTCTCTCTCTCTCTCTCTCTCTCTCTCTCTCTCTCTCTCTCTCTCAAGATTTATTTATGTATACAGTGTTCTGCCTGCATGTGTCTTTGCAGGCCAGAAGAGGGCACCAGATCTCATTACAGGTGATTATGAGCTACCATGTGGGTGCTGCTGGCAGCTGAACCTGGATCCTCTAAAAGAGCAGCCAGTGTTCTTAACGCTGAGCCATCTTCCCCCTCCTCCCCCATGCTTATCACTTGAAGAGCTCTGGTTTCAGTCTAGTACAGAGACAGGAGAGAGGAGGGAAGCTGCACTCATGAAGTGTTTCCCACTTCTATTCAGGAGGATAAAATTGAATAATAAAGGCTTCTCGAAGAATGGATTTGGTAGGTCTCCCTTCTACCTGTCCTGAGGCCATAGCACAGGGTGTTGCTGAGAGCTGTGGGAGTACACAGCAGATGACAAGCAGTATTCTACAGCTTGTCCTACCAGATGAATAACTGTGTTGGGAACCTTGCAAGGTGAAGTCTGTGGAGGAGCCCCACTAGGCAAAGCCTGTGGGGTGACTGGCTGTGGAAACCGGTTGTTTTCTGTCTATAACTTTCTCAGGTGCCACTGCTATGCCTCTCTATTAAGAACAGCCCTTTGCAACATCTTTGGGCACACTTATAGTTATGCATAGTCAAGTCTGATATATAGAAATAATACCAATATATTCTTTACTGACACAAGAAAGTAACAATATTTTCAGTCTCAAAGACAATTAATTTTAGACTTAAGAACAAATTCAGACAGACTAAACTGCTCCTGCAGAGTATACACGAAAACTAATCCCCAGATGTTGTTTATTACTAAGGCAGGGCCAGACTGTTTTGAGACATAAATCTCCCCTCACCCCACCTTGCAATAGTTGACTTTCTGACCACTCAAGGTCCAACCTGCTACTGCTATTGTTAAGTCCTGAATTTCAGTGTCATTCTCCGTCTGGGAAAAAGTTATGTGCAAGGCCAAGCATTGACACTGGGCGGTCTTTGTGACCTTATTAGCCCGAGAAAAGCTGTATGACTTCATGTGTTATGAGAATGGGTTGGACCCTGAAAGCGTAACATATTATTGTCCAGAGTTTGGCTAAGAAAGCAGGGAACATTGGCAATGTAAGGGGGAGAGAAGGAATGAGTGAGTGTGTAAGAGCAGCAGCAGTGTAGGGATGAAGATATGCAGAGTGTGAGTGTGTGTGCTGAGTCAGAGATGAAGGAGAAGAAGCCTAAAGAGAGGGTGAGGGATGTATGAGAGAGTGGATGGAGGGTGAGGGATGTATGAGAGAGTGGATGGAGGATGAGGGATGTATAAGAGAATGGATGGAGGATGAGGAATGTATAAGAGAATGGATGGAGGATGAGGAATGTATGAGAGAATGGATGGAGGGTGAGGGATGTATGAGAGAGTGGATGGAGGGTGAGGGATGTATAAGAGAGTGGATGGAGGGTGAGGGATGTATGAGACTGGATGGAGGGAAAGGGTGAGCAAAGAGTGAGTGAATGATGCAGAAGAAGATATATGTGTGTGAATGAATGTGTGAGAGATAAAGCTGTGTGTAGAGCTATTGCTACTTATAAGAACTATGCAAAGAGCTGTGTGAGAGTGTAAGAACTGTAAGATGCTGTACGGCGAGAGAGCTATGCGTTTGAGATGAATAGCTAGGGCTGTGTGGAGATTTGTAACTGGAGGCAGGAGGATGACACTGTATAAAAGATGTAGAAGAGAAATGTATGTAAAAGAAAGATGTGAAGACGTGAAAATAGATGTAACTGTATAGAGGTGTGTGGCCGTATGTATGTAAAGTAAGATGTGCAGTTGTATGTATAGAATGCAGAAATGTGGGGGTGCAGCTGAATAGAGACAAACAGTCGGGGACCATTGTTAAGAAGTAAAAGAGAAAGGTGTGTGTATTTTACCAGTTGGTTAGGTAGAGATTTGTTATTATTATAATTATTCAGATGAAGAAGTTTCTTATCCTATCCCCTCGCTGCCCTGAGGCATTCCTTTATTACTCTGAAGCTGGATCATGGGAGGAACTGGTCTCTCATGGTCTGAGTTAGCGTACATTATCTCTTAAGACGCCTTTCTGTAGGCATCAGTTCCTTGTACATCCTTTTTTTTTTTTTTTTTTTTTTTTGTTCTTAAGTTCAAAAGGTAAAAATTCAAAATCCACAGTGCCTACACCTTCATCGGATTATTTTACTGTTTCAGGAAAGATTGCTGCAGATAGTAAACATAAGAATCACCTCAGAACGAAGGCCAAAATGAACCCCATAGTTGATGTTGCCAGTCCACCTCTGAGGTCGTGTCTCAGTGAAAGGTATGATGACTCTGCTATAAGTACTTATAGACGTATGTGTTTGTATGTGTTTGTTTGTTTTCAAGACCTGATCTCAAACTGCAGTCCAGGCTGGCTTTACACTTATGTTTTCCATCCTTAGCCTCCCACCGGGCTGGGGTTCTGTCATGATCCACCAAGCTCGAGACTTCTAAAATGTGTGTAAACAAAGCATTTTCTTGCACGTGTTTGTTTCACAGAAATAAGCATCATCCCAATCGCTTTGGCTAAGTGCCTCCTAAGAGAACAATGTATAATGAATTCTTCAACTGAGTAGTGTTACAAATAGGTTTCTTGGTCCCGGGCGGCCAGAGATCCAGACCCACAGACCTGCCGGGCCAGGCCTGGTAACCCATTCCTAAAATCCTAGGGAGGGTGAGGCACTTGGGTCACAGTGTAAGGCCAGCCTGGCTACAAGCTCTTGTCTCCAGAACCATAAAGACTAAGATTCAGTACAGAATGATGTCTCTGCTCCTGCTGTTGCTGGTGTCCTTTTAACGGGAGGCTTTTGTTTCCTTTTGTCCAGCCCACTTCCCCTGCAATGCATGCAGCTTGTACCACAAAGAGAAAAGCCAGGTAGGAGCAAAGCAAAGGTTCTTATTTTACTATCTTTTAAGATCTTATTTACTTTTAAATTGGCTGTGTGAGTGTTTTGCCTATGTGTATGTATGTACACCATATGCATGCCTGTGGTCTAGAGGCCAGAACTGAGCGTTAGATCCCCTGGAACTGGAGTTAGAGGTGATTGTGGGCCACCTATTGTAGGTGCTAGGAACCCACATCCCCTGCAGGAGTAGCCAGTGCTCTTAGGTTTTCAGCCCCCTATTTTTTATTTGTAGGTTATAGAAATGCTAATAAAAATCTAATAACTTTCTGTTTTTCACCTGCAGCGATGCATGGAAGTTTATTTTCTACACCAAAAATCAAGGAGGTAAATGTTCTTCTTCTATTACTTACAGTATATAAGTTGAGAATGTGAGAGTATCACCCTTTAACTTCAAAGTTGCAGATCTGCTCTTAGCATACTGTCTCACAGAGGCATTAAGTGATAAAAAGTTAATGAAAAAATAACCATCAGTGTTTCTGTAAATTAAACTGTTGTCTTTCTTTTAGGCCCAGACACCCAAACCTATTTCTGAAAGTCTGGGGGTTGAAGTGGATCCTGATATGTCTTGGTCAAGTTCATTAGCTACCCCACCAACTCTGAGTTCCACTGTGCTCATAGGTAATGGTGACAAATGTTCCTGTACAGGAGTAGGTCGCTGAGGCTGCTAAGGTGTCATCTCCAACCTCTGTTAGAAAGAAACATGGGAGGGCTGGAGAGATGGCTTGGTGGTTACCAGCATTCGCTGTCTTGCAGAGGACTCTGGTTCAGTTCTTAGCACCCACATGGTGGCTCATAACTGTTCACTATAAGTCTAATTCCAAGATAGTTGGACACACCTTTAATCCCAGCATTTAGGAGGCAGAGGCAGGTGGATCTCTATGATTTCAAGGCCAGTCTGGTCTACAGAGTGAGTTCTAAGATAGCCAAGGGTACACAGAGAAACTCTGTCTCAAAAAAAGAAAACAAACAACTCCAGTTCCAGGGTATCTGGTGTCCTCTGGCTTCCACAGACTCCTGCATCCATGTGGCATGTTGTACACATAGATACATGCAGACAGAAAAGTCATATGCATAAAATAAAAACAAAGGTAAAAAGTTAGTAAACATAAAAGCTAACTCGGGTATTACTGTGTGCTGACTATGTTTGTAGTTCAGAATAATTTTATTCCATTGTCTCAAATGCTATCAAAGAGTCACAAAGTTGTTTGGTATTTTGATTTTTTTATTTGGTGTGTGCATGAACATGCGCCCCAGCACCTGTGTGGAGCGGAGGATAACTTTCAGGTCCGTTCTTGTCTACTGTGTAGGTTCCAGGGATGGAGCTTAGGGTGTCAGTCAGGCTTGGCAGCCAGTGCCTTTACCTTCTGAGCCATTTTTCCAGCCCTCAATCAGGGCATGGGAGAGTCTAGCCAAATAACATTTCATTTGATCCATTCAGCCAGAAGTGATTGGACTTTCTATTGTTGCTTATGTGAAGTAGTAAAGTAAAAAGGGTTAACGGTGAGAAATAATTAGCATTAATTACTCCTATAGGCTGTATCATTTTCTGAATAGTGGTGAAGTTTCCCTAGGCAGCTTTGAAATCACAGCCTTACAGATTTTTCACCTGCCATTGTAGAGAATATCATAAAGCGTGTATCACCAAGTCATGGATTCCTAACAGCTTGCCAAGGGGCATTAAGAAATAGTGTGACAAGTCAGGCCAGTTGGCTTTTCTCATTGCTGGCTTTAGTCACTTAATTTGTTTCAGATGTGCTACTTATCAAGTAGTGTGTAGAGGCGGGGTTGTTTCCAAAAAGAAATATTTGTTTATTAATTTTGATGTACAATGTATATAATACAGCTAAATTTAATTTCTCTTTTACAGCCCGAGATGAGGAAGCACGAGGAATTGTGTTTCCTGAAGATTCTCCTGCTGTAAGTCAGAGTCAGGCCTGTAATACTCATGAAACTTCTCATTCAGAACAAAACATTTTGTTTTTATTTAACGCTTTTAAATATATGTGTGTGACTGGGTATACATGCATACAGCCAGGGCTACACAGAAAAACCATGTCTCAAAAAAATGTTAATTCTCGGCGGTGCCCATACATGTATATATTTTGATAATTTTCACCCTCTCTTCCTTCTCCAATTTCCCCATGACCCACTCCCAAGTTCATGTATTCCTTTTCTTTAGTTTTAAGGTGATCCTCTAAATCCACTTAGTGCCCCTGGATGCACAAGGGTGTGGGGCCAGGCATTGGAGGATGAGCATACTAGTGCTCATACCCTCCCCACAATGACTCTTCATTGGTAGCCATCAGCTACCAATAGCTCCTCAGCTGGTGTTTGGTGGTGGTATTTTGGTTTGGGTTTTTAGTTTTGTTTTTGGATTTTTGAGGTGGCTTTTGCTGTGCAGCCCTGGCTAGCCTGAAATTGGTTGTATCTCAAACTTAAGATCTTCCTGCCTCTGCCTCCCAAGCACTAGCATTATATGTGTGTCACTGCCCCAGGTCTCTTGCAGTTTTTGAACTACAATTTGTAATTTTTCTAAGCTTTTGGGAATGTTTCTAAACGTGAGCCCATATGTAATTTCTTCCTACAGAATTTTTCTGTCTTTCCATGTGGTTATATATATATATATATATATATATATATATATATATATATATATATATATAATGAAATATATATGAATATATATATGTAATGAAAAGGTTATAGTAATTAATGATTTTGAAAATAATTTCAGCAGGTTTTGAAAAGCTACTTTTCCAACCACAATGAAAGTCTAAAAGAGCATGATAGATTAATTCCCTCAGTGACTGACAGCGAAAGCAAGAACCAGAGGGAAGCTTTTAGTCACGGTAAGTATTTCTGTTTAGTTGAGCTCCGACCGTAAATCGTGTAATTGTTCTTTTCTTCAGAAGAAATGCCATTTCCTTTCTCAACCTCTGACATCAGGGTACAGAAGATAGGAACTAATGTGATCATTTTATTCCCGGTTCTTAGAATACTAAATTAAGGAGCTAGCACTTCCAAAGGTGACCCTTAATTGTCTAGAGCTGATTAAAGATGTATTAGAGATCGGAGTCTGAGTAAAGACTCGGCACACTAATCGGGTTTTAGAAGTTGACTTGCTGTAGAAAGAGCTGGCGTTCAGAATAACTGCAGAATTGTGTATTATTTAGTAGGAATCCTCTCTGAGAAGAATTGTGAGAATATAAAGAATATAGTTGCATTATAAATGTTATAATATGCTTTTGTTTTGAATTGTAACAGGATTGGGGAAAATGTTAGGGAATTCATCTGTCAAAGCAAAAAGCTTCAAAGACTGCCTTAGAAAGTCAGTGCCAAATGTTCTAGAAGATGGAGAGACAGCTGTAGACACTTCTGAAGAAGATAGTTTCTCATTGTGTTTTCCTAAGCATAGAACCAGAAATCTACGAAAAATGAGAATGGGCAAGACCAGGAAGAAAATTTTCAGTGAAATAAAAACTGATGAATTAAGTGAAGAAGCTAGAAGAGCTGATGAGAAATACGCATTTGCACTTGATAGCGATCCCTTAGATCCAGATGTGACAAACCAGAAGCCCTTTGACAGCGGAAATGAGATCTGCAGGAAAACCGTGGCTCAGCTGACCCTCTCTGGTCTCACTGGAACTTCCATGGGGAAACTACCTCTACTTCATATTTCTTCTCCTGACCAAAACAATTCAGAAAAAGACTTCACAGATGGGAAGACAGAAGTTATTGACTCTATTGCTTTAGGAAACTCTTTGCCTCATGTTTCTAGTCTTCCTGAATCAGAAAAGATGTTCAATGAGGAACCTCTGGTAGGTAAGGGACATGAGGATGCTATTGCAGGGAAGCCAGCGGTGTCTGGAACTTGTGAAGCAGCCTGCCTATTTCAGAGTATCAGGAAGTCTGTATTCAAGGTGAGAGAGCCACTTGAGGAGTCTCTGGGTTCTGTTTTCTTAGAGAGTGTCAGCCCCTCAGCCTTCACAGAAGAGCCTGGAGCCTGTGCGGGTGGATTGGGAATGTGTGCTGTGTGCTCCCAGAGAGAGGGCTCTCCATGTCCCACTTCAGTTGACACCAGAAGCTGGCCAGCGATGCTCACTCACACTTCTGTGCCCGAGAACAATGCAGGCTTACTATCCACCCTAAAAATTAAGAGAAGAAAATTTATTTACTCTGTAAGGGATGATGCATCTTACCAAGGAAAAGGAACACAGGCAGACAAAAAGTCCCAGCTCACTGACCAGTCAGCCCAGTTTGAAGTGAGTGCCTTTGAAGTGCCATTCACCTTTACAAATGCAAATTCAGGTACTCCTCTTTTTTCTTCTAGAGTATACATGGTTTTATAGATGAGATTAAGTTCTTTTATCTAAGTATGTGACTTTTAAATTTTTTTTGAAAAGAATTGCTTGCTTTCTGTGGTCTTTTGGGCCTCCTTAATTTCAGACGGTGCTTATGGACTTTATTGTGGAGACTTGGGGTCAGGGTTTAGAAGTGTGCCATTCACACTTGTTGCATCATTTTGCACTGTGTGTGTGCTTTTTTAGTATTGTATATGTGTGGGCAGGCATATGCATGGCACAGGGTACATGTATGGAGGTCAGTGGTCAGTTTGTCTGGGTTATGTCTGACCTATCATGTGAGTCCTCGGGTCCTCAGCTTCATGGCAAATGTCTTTATCCACTGAACCATCATGTTATTCATCTCCCTTTTGTACTCTATGGTAGCTCTGAACTTGGCTGATTCTTCTACCTTAGGCTCCAAGTAGTTGGGCCCACAGGCATGCACCACTGTGTCCTACTCCATGGCTACTGAGAGAGCTTTCTGTCCTTATATGTGAGGAGCCTGACCATTTAGTTCCTGCTTATACAGATTGGGTAACTAAAAATAGTGTTTACTTGGGAAGCTGAAGCAGGAGAATCATTTGAGCCTAGGAATTCAAACCTTGGGTGCTGGGCATAAGGGGGCCTATAGCCTTCACTCCAACTTTTGCCCACCACCCAAAGTCGGTTTTATCTCCCTATGAGAAAATGCAAATGGCTTGTGGCCCTGGAGCACTAGTTTTTTTTTTTTTGCTCCAGGGATCTGCCTGCCCCCATTCCCCATCCTGCAGCACTGGAGTTGGCAGATACACACTGCCACACCCCTCTTTTTATGTGGGAACGTGGATACTGGGGATCTGAATTCAGGTCTGCACATCAGGCATTTTACTGACTGAGCTAGCCTGTCAGTCTCTTCATCTAGAACTTTAGTAACTTCAGAATTGTGACTATGTAGGGTTCTGTTTTGAATCTGTTAATTGCTGTTGACTTGTTATTTAAACACTTTTGACATGGTAAAGGCATTGGAAGGATGTGATTAACAGTGCTTTAACCTGCCTGTCACTGTGAATGCTTATGTGTAGGTTTACCAGAATCTTCTGTCAGAAGAAGCTGCTTACAGAATGATCCTGAAGAGCCATCTTTGTCCTTGGCCAACTCTTTTGTGACTGTTTCCAATGAAGAATGTAATTACACTAATGCCTTGACATCTCAGGATCTCAGTGACAAAGAAGCAATAGTCAGTGAAGAAAAACCAGGCCTACATACAGCCCTAGAAACTGACTGTCTGTTGTGCTTCCCAGAAAAACAGTGTGAAGATGATCAAAAGAATCCCAAAGTGTCAGATGGAAAAGAGAAGGTCTTAGTCTCAGCATGTCATCCCACAGGACAGCATGCAGCTGCAGTGCAGCCCAGCAACAGAACAAGTTCTCTTACAGTAACTCCCAGCTCTAAGGTGGCACTGCCAAAGCCAGTTGTGGTTTCTGGAGGAAAAGTGTGTAAAACGCCAGAAAAACTACAGTGTGAGAATTGTAAAGATAATATTGAATTAAGCAAAAACATTCCCTTGGGAGAAAATAAAACATGTGTCCCAAGTGGAACTTCTTCAACCCCTGAGCTTCTGTCACCTGGAAAATCTATAGCAGAAGCGTCCTCTCCAGTGAGCTCTCAGTTCAATCAGAATACGAATCTAGCAGTCATAAAAAAGGACCAAGAAGAAACGCCTTTTATTTCAGATGTAGCAGTCAATATAAGTTCTGAAGAACTTTTTCCAGACAATGAGAATAATTTTGCCTTTCAAGTAGTTCATGAAAGTACTAAGACTGCTTTAGGAAGTGCTGTGGAACCGCAGGAGGAAGACCTCAGCCATGCAGGCGGCCCTAATCTCAACTCTCCCACAGCTCTAGATGGGGACAGGGGTGGTGAGCAAACAGCCCATGCCTTGATTGCAAAAGACTCAGATTCCTCAGCTCCAGTCCATGACTGCTCAAAAAAGAGTAGAAATACCATAGAGCCACATCCTAGAGGAACCACAGACAAAGATCTAAAGCTGCGTTCCTTCTTGGAAGTGAATAATTATCCAGGCAAGTGGTCAGAGTTTTTGGATCCAGTTGTTAGCCATAATCTTGGAGGTAGCTTCAGAACAGCTTCCAATAAAGAAATAAAACTTTCAGAACAGAGTATCAAGAAAAGCAAAATGTTCTTCAAAGACATTGAAGAGCAGTATCCTACTAGTTTAGTGTGTAGCAACGTCGAAAGTGCCTTACCGTCAGCAAACCGGAAGAGACTGAGGGAACCGTATGCATTCGATTTGTGCTCAGTTACTACCAGGTCTGCACATTCACAGAGCCAGACATCTGCTTCTTGTGAAGATACTCACACATCACCTCAGGTGTTATCTTCAAAGCATGACTTTCATTCAAATCACAATTTAACGCCCAGCCAAAAGGCTGAAATTAAAGAACTTTCTACTATATTGGAAGAATCAGGAAGTCAGTTTGAATTCACACAGTTCAGAGAGCCAAAGCATAGAGCACAGAATGATATACCTGAAGTGCCTGGAAACCAGGTGGCTGCCATGTGTACCACTTCGGAGGAGCAGAAAGATGTTGATCTTCAGCTCACAGTGGTTCCCTTCTCTGTAGGTCAGACAGATCGCAGCAGGAAACAGGAAGGTTCTGTTGGAGTTAGACACAGCTTCCCTATCCTGCCGCAAGGTACCTGTAATAAAAGCACGTCTCATTTTGTGACAAGTGTAAATGAAATGGAATTTGGAGGATTTCATTCTGCTCTTGGCACAAAGCTTAGTGTGTCTAGTGAGGCTCTGAAGAAAGCCATGAAACTGTTCAGTGACATTGAAAATACTACTGAGGAGACTTGTGCAAAAGTAGACCCCAGAGCTTTTCCTTCAAGTGCACACAATTCTGTTGCTTCAGTGTTTAAGATAAAGAAACGAAAAAACAGTGATAAAAGTTTTGATGAGAAAAATAGTAAGTGCCAAGTGACATTACAAAATCATATTGAAATGACTACTGCTATTTTTGTTGACAAAAATCCTGAAAGTTATGCAAGAAGTACAAAATGTGAAGACAACAACTGTATTGGTTCTCAGAGACAGACTTCTAAATTAGAAAACTCGGAGAGTAGTAAAGCAAATGCAAGTGGTACAGTTTATATTCACAAGGATGACAGTGGTTTACTGGGTGCTGCTGATCAGCACAGTAAGCATCCTGAGTCTCATGCCCAGCATGTAATGGAGGGAAACACACAGATTAAGGAATGTGTATCAGATTTAACATGCTTGGAAGCCATGAAAACCGAGGAAACATGCTATATTCAATCATCAGATAAAGAACAATTACCTCCAGATAGGATAGAACAAAATATAAAAAATTTCAATATATCCTTTCAGACCGCAAGTGGGAAAAATATCAGAGTCTCTAAGGAGTCATTAAATAAAAGTATAAATATTTTTAATCAAGATACAGAAGAATTGATCATCTTTTCAGATTCCTTGAATTCTGAACTTTATTGTGGCGCAAATACGAACAAAATGGATATTTTATGTCATAAGGAAACTCCCAGTATTAAAAGGGCATTTGAAGATTGTTTCCCAGTTGGGACTGTCAATCAATTACCAACTCTCCAGCAGCATCCTGAATATGAAGTAGAAAGCATCAAAGGACCTGCCCTGTTGAGTTTTCATACAGCTAGTGGTAAAAAGGTCAAAATTATACAGGAATCTTTGGACAAAGTGAGAAACCTTTTTGATGAGACGCAGTATGTTAAGGAAAGCACCAGTCTTAGCGGTCAAGGGTCACAGCCCTTGAAGGACAGTGAGAACCACAAAGAAGGGCTCACATTAGCATGTGAGAGAATTGAAACACCTGCCTCAAAGTATGAAGGAATGCACAAGAGCTTTGTCTCTCAGGGGCCTGGAGCACTACCCAAGCAGAATGATCCTGTGTATGAGTGGCCTGAAGATCTCAGAATATCAAACGGTACCTCTGCTAAAGCTAAAGTGCACGGAAACCCAGAGAATGAGATAGAAAGTCCTGCGACTGGCTGCCTTCGTCAGTCCTCTTCCTCAGCTGCTGAAGATTCTGCTTTGGTATGTGACACAGGACACAGTAGAAAAACTAATGTCGTTGAGTCTTCTCTATCCAAAGGTATAAGATGGTCTGGAGAAGGACTGGATGATAAGCTTGAGAACAGAAATGCTACTGGAATTGAGTGTGTAAAGGAACACACTGAAGGCTATGCTGGAAATGCCTCACATGAGCATAGTGTAAATAGTATCAGAAATGAAATTGATACAAATCGTGTCTGTGAAAATCTTACTCCAGCCATCTTTAGTTATCCTAGCATGTGTCACAGCTGTCCATCCCATTCTAGTTTCTGTCATTGTGATAGCATGCACAGTGATTCAGGATATTTCTCAAGAAATAACATGGATTCTGCTGCTCGGCCAGACATGAAGAGTGCTGATGACATCACCACTTTCCCCAGTGTGTCTGCTGCAAAAGAAGTAAGCACATACCCACAAGCTCTAAGTGAAGATCTTTGTGTTGAGAAGCTTGAGACTAACTCTCTACCGTGTGCTGATAAAAGTGTAGCTAGTGATTTGGATACACCAGATTCAAGAAACTGCAAGGCATGCTCACCTGTGTTCATTACAGCTTCTTCACAAGAAACACAAACAGAGAACTGCAATAAAACAATGAAGCAAAACACAAAGACTAAACCAGACACTTGCCAGACCAGCTATCCTAAAGCATTGGATAATTCAGATGATTTTATATGTCGTAGCTCTTTAGATGATGACCATATAAACTTACATAAAACCTTTAGTTATATCCAAAGTGAACAAACCATGCAGCATAACCAAAGTGTGTCTAAACTGGAGGAAGCTCAAATACAACCTGCTAACTTGGGAACTTTGTGTAGATCTATAAGGAAACATCCCCAGGCAGCCTGTTCCTCACGCACTTACGGGATTTTTAGCACAGCAAGTGGGAAAGCTGTACAGGTATCAGATACTTCATTAGAAAAGGCACGGCAAGTGTTTTCTGAGTTGGATGGTGGTGCTAAGTCGTCATCTTCCGTGGTGTGTCTGGACTACTCTGTGGTGCATAACCCTGATGGTGCACTACCACTCCCCAAACCCTTCCAAAGCGATGCCAATTCATCTACATTCTCTGGATTCAGAACAGCAGGTGGAAAACGGGTCACAGTTTCAGAAAATGCTTTCCACAGAGTTAAGGGAATGTTAGAGGAGTTTGATTTGATCAGAACAGAATACACTCTCCCGTATCCACCCACCTCTGAAGGTGTACCAGAAATACTTCCTCAGTCTTGTGTTGAAAAGAGAACTCCAGAATATCCTGTGAACTCTAAATTGCAGAAAACCTATGATGATAAATTCAGTTTACCAAATAATTGTAAAGAAAGTGGTTCTTCCGGCAATACTCATTCGATTGGAGTTTCTCCCCAACTCGAAACCAAAGTGTCCCTGAAGAAGGCTTGTCTTCTGGAAAAAGAACAAATCTTACCTCGAAACATAAAAAAAAATGGTAAAATAGAAGCTTTTGCTGATGATCCGCTAAAAACAAATGTAGGAGACTCCTCTACTTACCCTAAAGAGCCAGAGAACTGTTTTGAAACAGAAGAGGTGGAGATTGCCAAAGCTTTTATGGACGATGATGAGCTGACAGATTCTGAACCAAGTCATGCCAGATACTCCCTGTCCACCTGCCCCCAGAAGGAGGCTCTGTTAAATTTGAGATCCAAGAAAAGAAGAGTGGCTGTTGATGAAGTTGGTAAGGATTTGCTTTTGTGGTCAGCTGGTCTCTGTAGTCTGATGGGCTGCAGTGTTAAAGGTTTTTGTCCTTAGAGCGTGGGCTCTTGATATCTAAGTCTTTAGTGGCAGGTCATATTTTAAGGATCTTTAGTGTATTTTTTAGAGATTGCTAATAGTTACAGTTGAAAAATTATGCTAACAAGTTTGGTTTTTAACCCAGCTGGTGTAATGTTAACATTTCCTGCTTATGGCAGTGAGAAGCTGGTTTCTGGGGTAGCCCTTATAATGACTGAGTTCTGTGTGTTGCTTAGTTACAGAGTCTTAAATGTAGTTATTACCTCACGAGAATTATAAAGATAAAATTGTGCCTAGTACTACCAGGTGATATTTGATACTTGTAATCCTAATCAGGAGATTGCCTTAAATTCCAGGTCAGCCTGGGCTAAACTCTGCCTCAAAAGCATCCATCAATTAATTGATTAAATTTTTTAAATCACAAGATTTAAAATAAGTTACTTAACATTGAACCTGATACATGGCCTATCTATGCAGAGAACTTAGTGTTTGCTTGCTTCCCTCAAAATATTTTAAACACAGTTGTATTAGTAAACAATGCCCTATTCTTTTTCAGAACTCCGTTGGGTTTTTTTGGTTTTTTTTTGTTTTTTTTTTTTTTTTTTTTTGTATATAGGTATTTTTCTTGCATGTCTGTCAGTATACCATGTACATGCCTGGTGCCCACCAAAAGAGGGCATTAGATTCTCAAGAACTGGTGTTACAAAGGGTTCTGTGGGGAGAGCAGCCAGTGCTGTTAACCACTGAGCCATCTCTCTGGCCCCATGTCCTACTCTTAACACCACTGAACAATATTCTGACTTGTCTTTTAAATGTCTATCTAATGACTTAGCAAAACTATTCGGTTAATCCCAATGGGAGGTCTTTGGTAGTGTGGAGGCTGGCCCTGCAGTCCTGATAGATGTCAAAACTTACATTCCAGCCCTTGAGTGGATGGTTTAAACAAGTTTATGGACTCAGAGGATCCGAGTCACCATGCATCTTTTTATCTAGCCCATCATATTGCAGAGGGAGGCTGGAAGTCAGTTCATAACAAGCTTCCCTGCCAGAAACAGATTTACTTCCTCACATATTTTACAGGTTCCATTTGGTATGAGCAAATTTAACTTTATGACCCTTAAACTGTGTGGCTTGTTTTGTTTACATCATTAACATGTATGAGTCAGTGCTTTACTTTTGAAAGTGAGATCTAGGCTTTTAAAAGGCAAAGCTGGTATAATTACAAACATGGAATTTTCTTTTAGGACAACCCCCAACCAAAAGAGGCTTATTAAATGAATTTGACAGGATTATAGAAAATAAAAGAAAATCCTTAAAGCCTTCGAAAAGTGCTCCAGATGGTAAATTTGTTTTTATTCATATCTTTCCCCTCAACAAGTGCTCTGCCTGACACTAAACTTCTCTCTCTCTCTGTTCTTTGGTGCCTACAGAGTGGTTTAATGGTAAACGCTTGCCTTGTGTGTTACATGGATGTATCATCCATGAGCCTAGTAGGGCACTGAGAAAGCTCTAATTGCAAAGGGTGGGGTCCTTATGAAATAGTGACTTTAAACTTAGTGAAAACTGGTGACTTACAGCATTCTATCAGCTAAGTCAGTGATCTCAGCTACTACTGAGGAGGGCATGTTTTTGTACTGATTTGAGTCCATCTTTCAGCTCGTGACAGGTGATCCTTTTCCTCTTAGTCCACTACAATCTGTGGACCTCCTCCTCCTCCTCCTCCTCCTCCTCCTCCTCCTCCTCTTTCTTCTTCTTTTTTCAAGAAAAACTAATTATTTAGAGTATGTGTGTGCTTGTGCAGGAGTCTGTCTGTGCATTTGACTGCAGTGCCCAAGGAGACCAGGGCCATCAGGTTCCCTGGAGGTGGGGTTACCTGTAGTACGAGGTTTCTGGCCCAGACTTTCGGGCCTAACTTCAAAGTTTAGGTCCGCAGACCCACAGACCCGCAGTCCCGCAGTCCTACAGACACACACAGACGCTTTCATTAGTTTTTGGCTGATCAGCCTCAGGCCCAGGCATATCACTTGCTAGCTCTCTACCCTTCATCTAACCCATGTCTCTTGTTCAGCCATGCGGCTCGGTACCTTTCTTTAGAGCAGCATAGTTGTCCTCGGCTTCCTCTGGCTTCTCTCTGGTCCTCTTCTGACACTCTGCTCTCAGAGATTTTTCTAGTCTGGTAGCCCCGCCTACACTTCCTGCCTGCCTTTGGCCAATCAGCTCTTTTTATTAAACCAGTGGGTGGGACCATGAAACAACACAATACCCCTACAGTTACCTTTAGTTGTATGCTGGGAGCTGAGCTCAAGGTCCTATGCAAGAGCTGTCCGCACCAATGAGTCATCTCCCCAACTCCATGTTGACAACCTTTATTACCCGTTACCCACTTTTGTCAATGAAATTACTTCTTAGTCTGAAAAATCTTACTTATTAGAAAATGTATAGAACCAGACACAAACTTTCCTAAGTCCTACTTCTTTGAAAGTTAAATTTTACTTCAAGCGAAAATATTGTTACTGTCATCCTTGTAGTCATAACCTTATTTCTTTTATTTAAGAAAAACCTCTGGCTGGTGAAATGGCTGATAAAGACACATACACCACCAAGCCTGTTGTGAGTTCAGTCCTGTGACCTACATTTTAGGACAGACCAACTTCTGGAAGCTGTCCTGTCTTCACCATTACGCACACATAGTAGCACTGAGTCAAGTCAGTTCTTCTAGAAAGACAGAAGTCTGCTGAGTCCCCAGACCTGAGCCATCTCTCAGGGACCCATGGTCATCCCTGTGTCTCCCAGCTGTGAGAGTAAACTGTACCAAGCCGTACAGAGGTTCTCTTGAGCAGTGAGCAGACATATAATTGCTGATAGCATTATGGGCACTCAGCCTGTGTGCCGTCGACTGTCCTTGATGCTGGCCTTCCCACAGTATAGACGTAATAGTTAGATACGGAGACATAAAATTCTTTGCAGTTTTTACCCTTTCATCATAAATCCTTAAAGATGTATCATGCTGTGCTCATGTCAGTCAGGATAATTCTCATGTGCAGAATTAGTAGTTAGGCTAAGTTCATTTGTTTCCAGCTTTAGGCTTTTCTGCTTTGAGTTGTTTTGTTTTTTAATTCCTTCCTTCCTTTCTTCCTTCCTTCCTCTCTTTCTTTCTCCCTCTCTCTTTCTCTCTTTCTTTCTCTCTTTCTCTCTCTCTCCTTCTTTCTCTCTCCCTCTCTTTCTTTCTCTCTCTCTTCCTTTCTTCTTTCTTTCATATGTGTGGGGTATTTTGCCTGTATGTGTGTACACCGTATGTGTGTCTGGTGTGTGTGGAGACAGTTGTGAATCATCGTGTGGGAGGTGTGCAAGAGCAACCAGTGCTAAGCCGTCTCTCCAACCCCAGTTTTTATTCTTTAATCTTACATGTGGACAGACAGCATTTGCATAACTCATTCATAAGTTCTGTGGAAAGGTATACTTGGAGGAGTCTCAGATCTACCCCAGTCACACTCCAAGCTATTTTCCAATTTCCTCACCTCTTACTCGATGGTTTTCAGTTTATTCTTGTATACATTGTCTAATAGCATCTGTCTGCATTATTGGACTTTGCTTCTGGGGTATTGGGAGTTGTTTTGATTTTTTTTTTTTTTTTTGACAGTCTCCATAGAGAAATAGGGAATTGCCAGTGACAACTATATTTCAAGTCGTCATGGCAGGGTATTGGGAAAGTTTTCAATTAGCAATAACCAGTTAGCATCAGATAAATCTTACTGACTACAACTCCACCACTCTGCAAAGCTAGGGAAAGCTGCATATTGACTATGTTAATGTCGTCCCTATTCGTTTGTGCTGTCACATAGAGGGTGGCTGTACCCCCCTTTATTCAGCTAATCCTCAGTGAACAACTGGAGGGCTAGCTGTGGTAAATTTAAAACTGATTTTGAGGTTTGAAATCAGGTGGGTTATTTGGTTTATAATTATAATTATTTGCAAATGAAGTGTATTCGATAATTACTTATTAAATATCCATAATGTGCATTGAAAACTTCAATGTCTATCAAAATTTTGTGAACATTTGCAGTAATGTGTAATAAACAGAAATGGCAACTAAAGCCTCCTACCTTTCACTAATGCTGTATAGTGGGGTTTTTTAGGCATAATAAAAGACAGAAGATTGTTCACACACCATATGTCTCTAGAGCCTGTTACCTGTGGACCCTTCTGGTAAGATATGTGTAATTTTTCTTAAATTTTAGTATAGTTTAGGAAAGGTGATTTTTTTTTTTTTTTTTTAAAGTTAAGCTGTCTGACTCATTTAGGATGAATTAGAATGTGGGCTAGAAAATGTGTAGATAGCTGGAGGAGAGAGAGAAGAAGTTAGATTAAAAAGTGGAAGAACAGGGCTCCAGAGAAGATGGACTTACCAGCACACACACACACACACACACACACAGAGAGGCAGGTGGACGGGGAAAAGTAAGGAAAGCGCTGCACGGGGCAGCAGGGGTGCACGCTGTGAGTGCACGGTGCACGGGTTCCTGTGGGGAGCAGGCTGTAGACTCAAAAGGCTGGGAACAAATATCCAGAACAGCGTAAACCTTGAGAGCTGTGTTAGCTGTTGCGCTGTGCTGTCAACACCCAGGAGAGCAGAGCAGTCACTGGAATAGGATTGGCGGGAAAGGCACAGCACAAACACAGGCAGCACACATTTCAGCAAACAAGCAGACTTACGTACTCTCTCCCCAATGCAGCTCAAGTAAAGAAAGGCAAGAGATCCAGAGTCCACATTTTACTGCACCCACGCAAGCGCTTCTGCCTAAAGGGCATCATCCTTCTTTGCATTCGGTTTTGGAGAAATCGGAGAGCATTCCTACAGCTTCGCTCCTGCCGACTCACAGAAATGAAAAGACAAACTGCTCAGTCACGGGCAGATCCGCCAGAGTCTTCGTCCCACCTTTCAAGATGAAATCTCACCTTCACAGAGATGAACATTTTAGTAGCCAGAGAATTGATTCAGAGGGAGAGAACCAAAAGAGGATAGCTGGAGACAGTCAAGATGGAGTGCGTCAATTTAACAAAGACAGCTTCCATCAGGAGGCCACTAGAATTCTCACAGAGCGTGAAAAGGAGCCTTTAGGTATGGGTGACATTTGTTTGACATGTCTTTTGGAATAAGCTTTTAAATCTTGATTTCTTGTATGTGCAGGTACACGAGCCACATGTGCAGGTCAGGACAACTTTGGGAAGTTGGTTCTCTCCTTCCATTGTGCATTCTGGGATATTTGAACTCAGGCCATTTGGCTTGTGCAGAAAACACTTTTACCTGCTGGGCCGTCTGCTAGTCCTGGTTTTCAGCTTTTGATTAGAGCAGCAGTTCTCAACCTTTCTAACACTATGACATGTTAATACAGCTCCTCATGCTGTGCTGACCCTCAAACATCAAATTATTTTTGTTGCTATTTCATAACTGTAATTTTGCTGCCGTTATGAACCATAATGTTGAGAAGCACTAAGTTGCTCGTCCTGTTAGTGTTATCCCGAGCATTTCCTCCCTTGTATGGTGATGAGTCACTTTAGAACGTTTCTAACATTGCAGATTTTCTGAATTCAAACGTTAGGTTCAAATTGTTGTAGTGATTTCTTTCAAAGATAACTACTCACAGACTCTCTTGTTTTCTTCTGGTTTGTTGGTTGGTTGGTTGGTTTTAAACAAAAGCCAGGAGCTAGTGGCTGGTTCAGTTGATAAAGTGCTTGCTGTACAAGCACGAGGACTTGAGTAGGTTTCTGGTGGTGGCACACACATGTGACTCTGGTGTTGAAGGGCTGAGAAAGGAGGATTCCTGGAGTTCTCTGGCCAGCCAGCCTGTTCAAAATGGTGAGCTCTGGAACAGTCACAGATCTTGTCTCAA
Organism: Phyllotis vaccarum; assembly: GCA_033318265.1. NCBI lineage: Eukaryota > Metazoa > Chordata > Mammalia > Rodentia > Cricetidae > Phyllotis > Phyllotis vaccarum. The sequence continues at coordinate 136,579,147 of JARWLC010000009.1, read as the reverse complement.
AGTGAAGAGTGACAGATTAAGACACTTCATGTTAATCTGTGGCTTTCACATGCATAGGTGCATGTGTGCACACGCCAGGCACACATGCACACACAAAACAATAGTGGTACAAGACCAGGCAAGATGTGCTCACACCTTTAATGCTATGGCTGAAGAGTTTGAGTCAGGAGCATTGTGAGTCCCAGGCTAGCTTGGGCTACATAGCAAGATAGTTGCAAAAAGTTTCCTGTGGCCATTGTATAAACCCAGCTGCAAGGACACTGGGAGAGGAAGACTGAGCCCTGTCCCCAAATAAACGACCATTGAGTACACCGTCCAGGACCACTCGGACTGACTGGAGTCTATTTGTTATTTATTTGTTTGGTTTTTGGAGACTGGGTTTCTCTGTGTAATCTTGTCTGTCTGTCATGGAACTAGCTCTGTAGACCAGGCTGGCCTCAAGCTTGCAGAGATCCACCTGCCTGTGTCTCCCAAGTGCTGGAACTAAAGACATACGCCACCAATGCCCAGCCAGGCTGTGCCTTTTAACTTTGCATCCATCTCACTTTTGCAAACTGTCTGTTAGCAGATTTAATGATGAGCCTTCAGCATGCCAGAGACCTGCAGAATATGCGAATTCAAAAGAAAGAAAAGCATCACCTCTGTCCACAGCCAGGCAGTCTGTATCTAACAAAGGTGTCCACCCTGCCTCGGGTCTCTCTGAAGGCTGCAGTAGGAGGCCGACTTCCTGCTGCGTGTTCTCATAAGCAGGTACGTACATTGTGATGCTGACAACTTTTACAGCAAAGGGAAACCTCATGTGATTAGGTAGAATTTGCAAATTGTCTTAGAGAATGAACAGATTACTGCTGATCAAATGAAAAAACACTTCTGCTTCCTCTTAGCCTACAGTGGCAGCCTCCCTGTCCTCTGGGTTTCAGATCTTGTTTGTCTTGATGGTGTAAGTGCTGTGAGGTAGGCATCTGAGGAGTCTGATCAGCCCTGATTTAGCATGTGAGTGACTGATAGCCCTGTGGTTGGTTTCTAGGGGTTCTGATGTTTGAGTCTAGTGAAGACAGCAGTGTTTGTAGAATGTTCCAGAGTAGAAGGCTGGAAGTGACAGCTGCCTTCGGCCTCACAGCCCCCTTTGAGAAATGCACCATTGTTTTTTCCATCTGTCAGGTGAGAGGACTGGAGCATAGAGAGGAATAAGACACAGCCCGATGTCGCCTAATTTGAGTGGAAGAGTCATGTTCCAACACACGCACACTCTCCCCCCCCCACTGCTGCAGATGGCAGACACAGGGCTGATTCAGCAACAGGGAGATACAAGAGGAAGTGAAAAATGCAACCACCTCTTGGATACATGAGCTGTTTGTGAACATTTTTAGTGCAGAGGGGGTTCATGTTCATGTTGTGCTTGCACGTGTGTGTGTGTGTGTGTGTGTGTGTTTGACAGTTAGTGCTTTTCACTGGAAAAACTCTACTCCTGAGCTAAGTAATTATTTTATAGTGACTATTTTATTATTTAAATAAAAAATTCTGGGTAAATTCATTTTGTTTATATTCTAGGACTGTATTTGATTTTTATTTACTATCATATTTTTTATTGTTTGTTTTGTGCAGCTCTATATGTATGGCGTTTCTAAAGCGTGCATAAACATTAACAGCAAAAACGCTGAGTATTTTCAGTTTGACATTCAGGATTATTTTGGTAAAGAAGATCTGAGTGCTGGAAAGGGCATTCAGCTGGCAGACGGTGGATGGCTGATCCCCTCCAATGATGGGAAGGCTGGAAAAGAAGAATTTTATAGGTGCTGTGTGCCGAAAGAGATCTTGTGTTCACCTGCACCTATCCATCATCCCTCTCTCCCTCTTTCTTTTCCTTTTTAATTTTATATATATGAGTGCTCTGCCTGCATGTAAGCCTTTATGATGGAAGAGGGCATCAGATCTCACCATGGATGGCTGTAGCCACCATGTGGGGTCTGGGAATTGAACTTAGGACCTCTGGTCAAACAGCCAGTGCTCCTAACTGCTGAGCCATCTCCAGTCCTCTTCCTCTTTCCTTTCTTTCCTATGCTTCTTAAGCTAAACAATGCTAGTATTTTTTTTTTTTTTAAGCAGCAATCTTTTAAAGTGTATTTTGGCTTACTAAATATTGTTTTGAAGTCTTTTGAAAATTGAATGTGATTTATACTAGTACTTAATGAAGTATAGTTCTGTGTCTTAATTGTCTGTTTTTATACCTCATGGTAGAAGTAGTTCAGTTTGAATTTTCCTTATGGTGTTCTTTCACTATATTTTAATAAAATTTAAAAATATTAGCACTAGCTGGGTGGTGGTACACCTTTAATCCCAGCCCACAGGAGACGGAGCGGGGAGGAGGGGGGTCTCTGAGTCTGAGGCCAGCCTGGTCTACAGAAGGGGTTCAGGACAGCTGGGGCTGTACAAGAGTAGTGCCTGCTTTGGCAGCATGCCCCCCCCTTCCCACACAGGATGACACACACAATTCTGGGGGAGATGGGTGGAGTCAGGACACATGGTGTGATGTCCACAAACATTCTATAAGATGTTTTTTAAAAGTGATACATATATGTGCTAAAATTTAAATAGAAATATTCAAATATCAGTACATAATTATCAAATCCTTAGGCATCAGCAGCTTAGTTGTATAACAGTCTTACTGGTGTGAACTCACAAAAGCTTACTGCATAATTTTGCACAAGAGAATAGCGATAGCTGTAAAATTGGATAGTATCCTGTGTTTTTATTTATTATATTTATTAATATTTATAATATTTATTCATTAATATTTTATTTATTTATTATATCTTTCCTGTGCAGGGCTCTGTGTGACACTCCGGGTGTGGACCCAAAGCTTATTTCTAGTGTCTGGGTCTCTAATCACTACAGGTGGATTGTATGGAAACTGGCCGCTATGGAGTTTGCTTTTCCTAAGGAATTTGCTAATAGATGCCTCAATCCAGAAAGAGTGCTGCTTCAACTAAAATACAGGCAAGCTGAAAGGATGGCAGTGAGTGACTTTCATGGAGTCTGCAGGCTCTTGTGTGGCCTGTGACTCCCATATCAAAGTTGGCACAGGAAACAGTTCTGAGGGACAGCCCCCACTTAAGGAAAATATTCATATGCCTGTATCTCCTTCTTCCCCCTCCCCTCCCTTCAACCTTTGGATATGTGAATTGCTAGTTTGATCCAGTATTTGAAGATAGTAAATAAAACATTTTTTGTCTTTAGGATTCTTATTTTAAGGTTAAAAACAGTGTGTGTCTAGCTAATTTTTTTTTGTTGTTTTCTTCTAGACAGGGTTTCTTGGTGTAGCCATGGCTATCCTAGAAGTCACTCTGTAGACCAGGCTGGCCTTGAACTCAGAGATTGGCTTGCCTTTGCTTCCTGAGTGCTGGGATTAAAGATGTACATCACCATTCTTGGCCTGATGAAAAATTTTTAAAAACTTATTTTTAAAATATTTATTTGTGAGTGCATCTGGGTATTCCCGTGTGCTCATATGCCTGTGTGGATATGTACTCCTTTATATATGCATGGAGGTCAGAAGAGGGCATTTGGTGTCCTCCAGTAGCATGCTCTGCTCATTCTTTTGAGCTGGGGTCTCTCCCTGAACCTGGAGCTCATATTTACTTGGCTAGTCTAGAGACCAGCAAGCCCTGGCAATGCCCCTGTCTGCAGCCACCTCAGAGCTGGGATTGTAGGCATGTATTGTACACCAGCTTGTGTAGGTGCTGGGATATAAGCGGTGGTCCTTGTGATAGTGCCACAAGCTCTCTAACTACCATGTTATGTCTCCAGCTTAGTGAGCTGAAGTATTCAGTGGCTTTGTTTACAGTTCCTAAAATCAGCGTCTTCATTTCATTTTTAGATATGATGTGGAAATTGACAACAGCAGGAGATCAGCTCTAAAGAAGATCCTGGAAAGGGATGATACGGCTGCAAAAACACTTGTTCTCTGTATTTCTGACATCATTTCACCAAGCACAAGTGGATCAGAAACCTCAGGCAGTAAAAGTAGTGGTGCAGATCCCCAGGGGGTAGACACAATGGAACTCACAGATGGATGGTATGCTGTCAAGGCCCAACTGGATCCTCCGCTTGTGGCTCTTGTAAAAAGCGGGAGACTGGCTGTGGGTCAGAAGATCATTACCTACGGGGCAGAACTAGTGGGCTCTTCTGATGCCTGTGCACCTCTGGAAGCCCCAGACTCTCTTAAACTAAAGGTAAATAAATTAACTATTGCATACTCTGGTCAAGAACCAGTCTGAATCCGCTGTATTCTAAAGAGTCAATTAACTGAAAATGTTGTATTACTTTTGTCATAAAGGATAACATGTCCTGGCAATGTTCTGGCAACGTAAGAAGCGAATGTTTCTGGCTAGGGGAGGGAGAGCTATTTTTTGAGCTGAATGCCATTGCAGTTATTGACTAGGAATCAGTCTGTAGCAGAGTGGAGGTCAAGTGCCTACCACCACTCCTGCCATTTCCACAGCGCTTCTGGGACAAAGCTCAGGTTCTCAGGCATACAGGACAAGCACTTTACCAGCTGAGCCATCTCCCATCACCTAGCCTAATTTTCTATTAGAAATCTGTAAATAACATTGATGCTTTGTAGCAGAAATGAGAGTGATATAAGTGTGTATATGTGTATGTCTGTGTGCACGTACATACATGTGTTACTAGGGGGCAGACAGATCCTGCACATACCTGGTAAGTGCTCTGTGGTAGATTACACCCCAAGCCCTACAGTAGAAACATTCTTGAGAAGTACAGTACATTGAAGTATTTTCTCTTCTGTATAGTTTTTCTGCTTACCTTTTTTTTAAAGCCTTTATCAATTATCTTTATGAGATATTTAAAAGTGAATTTTTTAAAAGTTAATTTTATGAATATGAGTGTTTGCTGGTGTACCATATGCATGGCAGTTCCCTCAGAGGCCAGAAGAAGAAACTGGATCCCCTGGAACCAGCATTGTGAGCCACCATGTGGGTGCTGGGAAAACCCAGACCCTCTGCAAAAGCAGCAAATGCTTATAACTGCTGAACCATCTTTTTAACTGCCACCCTATACACACGTGCATGTGAACACACACTCACGTGCACACACATACACATACACTCACATGTGCACACACACATACACACTCATGCATGCGCACGCACACACACATACACTCAAGCGCACACACATACACACACACACATGCCCCAGAATATTGGGAGTTGCAGAGTACAATTCAGTATGTCTTTAACTTCTCTTGAATTTGTGCAGATCTCTGCCAACAGCACACGGCCTGCTCGCTGGCACAGCAAGCTGGGGTTCTTTCCTGATCCCAGGCCTTTCCCCCTGCCCTTGTCCTCATTGTTCAGTGATGGAGGGAGCGTTGGCTGTGTGGACATCATTGTTCAGAGAGTGTACCCTTTACAGGTATGTACATTTTGAAACTTATCGTGTAGTTCCTTAATTTGGAGAAAATCTAATGTTCCTTCCTGTTTTTGATATGTTGTCAGTGGGTGGAGAAGACGGCATCTGGATTGTACATATTTCGTAATGAGAGAGAAGAGGAGAGAGAAGCAATGAGATTTGCAGACGCCCAGCAGAAGAAACTGGAGGCCTTGTTCACCAGAATCCAGTCAGAGTTTAAAGACCAGGAAGGTTAAATGGGCTTCTGCTACAAATTATTATTTCTCATGTTTTATTATTCTCATTGAGTAATGGATTCTTTTAGAATTCTGCATCTGCTTCTTTTTTTAACCTACAAAATACCACACATCCAGAAATGAGAATTGAACTGACTCTGACTCTTGTTGCTTCTCTGAGAACTGAGCTTTTATAATTGTCTGAGACGGTGAAGGTGCCAGCTATGGCGTCAGCAGTCTTCAGAGTTCTTAAATAAGTGCTCTCTCTCTCTCTCTCTCTCTCTCTCTCTCTCTCTCTCTCTCTCTCTCTCTCTCTCTCTCTCTCTCTCTTTCTTCTTAACAAGGAAGCTTTTAGTAGATAGATGATTTTTAAATTTTTTAAATTTCATTCCTTCATTGGTTATGTGCATGTCACAGCACATGGACAGACACAACTTACAGAGTCAGTTCTCTCCTGCCTGGTGGGTCTGGGGATCTGAGGACTGTACCATTACCAACTTAGCCATCCTGCTGGTCTCCGTGGCTCTTGGTTGTCTGTTCTCCCTCCTGGATGTTGTTGCTTGACTTTGTAGTTTCTACTCCTGAGTTTTGAGTTCAGCTTATCAATACCTCCTTTCTTCTCCCAGAAGACATGGCACAGCGGCATGTGTTGGCCCATGCACTCACAAGGCAGCAGGTCCATGCTCTGCAGGACGGTGCAGAGCTCTATGCAGCAGTACAGAGTGCATCAGACCCAGATCACCTTGAGGTGAGGAAGAGCCAGGCGACAAGCTTCAGCCTGAAGCCCTGTGGGAAGCTGCACAGTATAGAAAGTGCATGTTGGAATGCTCCATCTTTCAGCAGGATGGCTTCTGGGCAGGTTTTTGATTCTGCATCAAGTAGAGAATGAAAAGTCATATGAGTTGTGTATATTAAAATTACATGGTTTAAAATACCAGGTAAGAGACCAGAGAGATGGCTCAGTGGGCAAAGGCTCTTGCATCAGCCTTGACAGGCTGTGTTCAATCCCTCAGACCCACACGGTGGAAGGAGGGAACCTCTGACTCCACACACTCGTTGAATACTATATCCATCTTCATCTACATAAAGATAGATTTTTTTTCTTTTTTAATGCAGGCAAAGCTTTCATTTTATCCAGCTGTGTAGCACATGTCTGTGTTCCAAGCACTCTGGGGACTCAGGGGCAGGATGGCAAGATGTGTATCTGGGACGCTATCTGGAAAGATGGTTTGGTGGTTAGGAATGCTCCGAGCTCTTGCAGAGGGCCCAATTGGGTTCCCATCACCGTTGTCAGCTCACAACTGCCTATAGCTACAGCTCCACATGCAAGCAGAAAATAAATAAATGAGCATACACCAAACTTAAAAAATCATATCTGCTGTTCCAAAAATGAATTATTAAAATCAGTTATTAAATTAAATTTATTGCACAGATGGTTAGGATAAAAGCCATTGAGCCAGCCTCCCCTATGTCACTTGTGCAGTCACTGATTCATCAGTGCCATCGTGGAAACGATAATAGCATACAAATCATGGCATGCTTGTACAGATCAAGTGAATTAGGACATTTGCCAGACATAAATCATTGTTCTATTAGTGTCCATTCACGTCAGCCATTTGAAATATAGCTGTGCTGGTTGTGTTAGAGAACATTTAAGTATTACAGGTTTGGCTCTAGGGAAGTCCACTGCAAGCATGCATAGGCAGCCTGAGGTCCCCGAGAGCATTGTGTGATAAAATGAAGGATGAGTAGACATACTCAGGTGGACCAGGTCTTTCTTATTGTTCCATCTAAGGCAGTCCAGTGAGGGTAGGCAGGATTGATGTGGCTGCTTGCTGATGTTTTGATGACTGTAGGCCTGTTTGAGTGAAGAGCAGCTGAGAGCTTTGAACAAGCACAGGCAAATGCTGAATGATAAGAAGCAAGCACAGATACAGTCGGAATTCCGGAAGGCCTTAGAGTCCGTTGAGCAAGAGGAGGGCTTGTCAAGAGATGTTACACCTGTATGGAAGCTTCGTGTTGCAAGCTATGAGAAAAAAGGAAAATCATGTGAGTATGCAAAGCATTTTATTTTATTTTATTTTTATCAATTTTGTTCATTTAAAAAGTCAGCTTATGTTAGGTGGTGGTGGTACAGGCCTTTAATCCCAGCACTTGGGAGGCAGAGGCAAAGGCAGATGAATCTCTGTGAGTTTGAGGCCAGCCTGGTCTACAGAATAAGTTCCAAGACATCCAAGGCTACAAAGAGAAACCCTGTCTCAAAAAAAAAAAAAAAAAAAAAAAAAAAAAAAAAAAAAAAAAAGTAGTTTACAAATGACAAATGAAATATAAAATTCAAATATCAAGTATATAAAATGGGCTGTGAGCACCCACAGAGCAGGGAAGCCCTGGCTTGGGTCTTCATTGTTGCCATGTTTCAGTAAATGGTCACCAGTGTGCCTGTCCTGTCCTTTCTCTGAACAGCTCTGTTGAGTATCTGGCGTCCGTCATCAGACTTACGCTCCCTATTAACAGAAGGAAAGAGATACAGAATTTACCATCTTGCAGTATCGAAGTCTAGGAGTAAATGTGAACGAAGTAGCGTCCAGCTAAGTGCTACCAAAAGAACTCGGTATCAGCCGCTGCCGGTCTGCACCTCTCCTTCCACACTTCCGTTCTGATGACTGCATAGTGCTTCCCAGAGTCAGCATGTTGGCTCATGTTTGTTCTGTTTCCTATAGGCTTCCAGTGAAACCTTGGTCCAGGTTTACCAGCCGAGGGAGCCCCTTCTCTTCAGCAGACTGTTAGAGCCAGCCTTTCAGCCTCCTTGTTCTGAAGTGGACCTTGTGGGCCTTGTAGTCTCTGTTGTAAAAACAGTAGGTAATGTCCATGTGTTTAATGTCGCCTTTTGTTGGTGCTCTTGAAAACATCGCCTTTCAGGCTTTTAAACTAATAGGTAGTGGGGATGCGTGGGTAGACATTCTAGGTAGTGTTGTGAGAGCGGTCTCCGCATTTACCTCTGTGTGGGTGGGTAGGTGGGTGGGTGTGCCAGCAGGTATGTGGAGGTCAGGCACCTAGAGCAGTCTGCTTTCTTATTCCTGGGGCCAAGAGGTCAAACTCAGCTCATCAGGCCCGAGGGCAAAGCACCTTACCCACAAAGCCATCCTGTTGCCCGTTAGCCTCTTTCTTTCAGTATTTCAGAAGAACATATTCCATTCTGTGCTGTTTAACTTTGTGTCTTTGATTTTTAGTAATTATGATCAAATAATTGGATTTGGTGAAGCATTTAAATCTCTCTCTTCAGCTTTTAATGTTCTCCATTCTTTGTTTTGTAGTTCTGGGGATCAAACTGAGGGCGCACAGTGCTAGGCAAATGTTCTACCACTAACTCTGTCCCGCCCTGTTTGATTATGCAATTTATCTATAAAGCTGTTTCCTTTCCTACAGAAGTGCTGCACAGATGTCAAGGTCAGCACAAGCCTTCCATTTCTTGATTATTTGTAGCATCCAGGCCTTAGCTCCTAACTCTCTCCCATTGCACTTCAGCTGCATGACATGTCTGAGGCTGCCCTCACTTGATGTCTTCATGTTGCTGGTCAAATGTAGCCTAGTAAAAGACCCTTTCTAACAGAAACAGTGTCTGATGCCCTCCCACACCAGGGCTCTCCCTTTGGTTTCATTCTTCCCTTGTCACTCTTCAGCTCCTAACAGTGACCCCCCCCCCCTCTGGGGTATAATGCTATAATGTAAGGACAGGGCCCTGTCTCTCGCTTCTAAAGTGCTACATGGTGCATGATGGCTGACAGGCTCTTCGGGGCCTGCTGTCGCTGTTCCCTCTTCCTCCCTTCTCTGGCACTCACTGTCCTTTCTGTAGTATTGGAGTCCTGGAAGAGCTTGGCCCTGACACAGCTTCTGAGGTCCCCTCAAACCGCACACTTGATGCTTTCTGTGCCTGCGTGCCAATTGTCTTCTGAGACGGTCCGTTTACTCCTGCTCTTGTTTGGTTCTTTTCAATGTTCTTGCTGCTTACCCATTACGATCACGGGAAGCCTTTATGTCCTTCATTTTGCTTTCTGCATACACTGGGTACACGCTGGTCATTTCTCAGACATGACTGTCCCATTGTGCTGTCCATGTGCTGTCTGCTTTGGTCCTGCAGCCTCCTTTTCATCTTACAGAGCTGGCTGTTGTCTCCAGTCCAGAGCGCTTTTGTGTTCACTGTATGCCCTAAAGTTCCAGAGCGTCACTTGTGAAAACTCTGGGAATTTTCTTGTTTTGGGGGTGAGGGATTTTTCTGGGTTATGATCTCTCTCTGTCTGCTTGCTGATTCTTCCTTCTTCTCTCCTTCCTTGCTCTTTGTCTGATGAGGGGCTTTTCTCTGACTGTTGTGTTATTAGGCCACATTGCTCTGTCGTTCCTTGTCATCTGGATCACTATGTCTATACCCATTTGATTGTTGTGAAGGTGGGGCGGCTTGCTTATGCATTCCATCAGGATTTATTGAGTAACAGTTAGGTGTGCAACAGAGAAGAATCCCTTTCTGGGAGAGGGCAGTCTGGAGGGAGGAGAAGATGACAGCTAAAACAAAATAATAAGAGTGCCAAAGGGACAGAGTGAAGTCGGAAGACCAGAGTCCAGGGAAGGCCTCACTGACATTCTTGTTGGCCTGGAAGAAACCAAGAGAAGCATGTGGAACCTGGGAGCTCCCTAGGAAGGCTGTGCCAGGGCCTGTAAGTTCTGGCAGAGGATGGAGAGGCAGGGAAGAGCCAAGTGGTACATGTATGGCAGGCGTGCAGAGGTCAGAATAAGACTACTATATGGAGATGGTTCTTAGAATACACCTTGACGTGGGGTCTGGGGACTGAACTCAGACTGTCAGACCTGCACAGCGATCACCTTTACTCACTGAGCCATCTTGCTAGCTCCTTTGTATATATTTTAACTTTTATGTAAAAGATGGTGAGAAGTCATGGGAAGGTTTTTCACATACCATCTGAGCTGTTACATTGGAAATTGGGTATAGAGGGTGCAAGTACAAACAGGTACTCTCCAAGAGGAAGCCATGGTAAGAATTTAGGCATAGGAGGATGATGAAGCAGACGAAAGCTATGGGCTTGGTGAGCAGCAGACCCTAGTTACACTCTGACGGTAAACTGACAGTGTGGGGTGTCCGAAGCTGAAAAGAGAAAACCTAAAAACAGCCACATGAGAAGCTTCAAGATGTGGTAGATTGACAGCTGTTTTTACAGACATCTCCACAGGGCAGTAGTCAGAGATTAAGATATAGTTTTAATAGCATCAGTACACTAGTGAGATGCAAAGCCATGAGGCTGAGGGAGGGGACTAAGAGGAGATATGGGACTCAGTTGTGGCACTTAGATGGCCAGGGATGGTGCAGATGGAATGGAAGCAGCACTGTGTGAGACGAAGTCTGTCTGAAGCACTGGTGTGAGCTGAGGACTGAGATTTGGTCATTGGCTTTGCCATCAGGGAAGAGCCCTTTCCATGGAGAGAGGGACTGGTTGGCTGAGTAGAACAAGGGTGCCAAAGAATAGAGAAGGTGGGTGTAGTTCTTCACACATGCCTTGTTCAAAGAGAAGGAAAAGAAAGGCAGTTGCTAGAATTATGATCAGGAGAATAGTTTTCAAGTGAAAATGTTACAGGCACACTGTGCTGAAGAAGCTAAGAGTAAGTAATACCTGACACTGGGCAGTCAGCACGTGACATCTGTGTCCAGCCTTAGTCAGCAGCAGATAGGATGGAGAGGTAGACATCTGCATGGACTCAAAAGGCAGAAAGCAATTGCCCAAGAGAGTGGAGGAGAGACTGACCCGGGAACATCCTGGTGCCTGCCCAGGTTCAGCAGAGGAGAGACTGGCCACACAGAGGGCTGCACTTGCAGAAGTGTTTCTCCTCCCAAGCAAACACCCCACTTCTGGTCCTTCTTTGTCCCTCCAGGCCTCACTGTGTGGCTTTTATTCAGCCTTACTCATTTCTTAGTTCAAAGTGTAGAAATGTATGAATTTTCTGTCTCCTTCCTGCTGTGCAGGGTGACACTGGAGTCTTTCTGGTGTACTCTTCCTAGTTAGCACTGTTGGGATTTTCTTCATTATTTTCACAGCTGCCCCAGAACCATTGTGGGAGGTGATAAGGGTGGCTTCTAACATTTATAATTGCAGACAGTACTACAGTGAGTGACCTTGGTTAGCTGTGACCATTACCTTTGCTCACGTGTATTTACTATTATTGGGCATCTGTCTTCAGAGTGGACTGCTAGAAATAATTCTGGGTGGGAAGGTAAGATGGACATGGCTTTGCTAGGCAAGGATAGATCAGACCTACACTCTCACCAGCAGTGTGTCGGTGTATCTGCTGCCCGTGACCTCAGAATGTTTGCCATTGGAATTTTAACACCTTAAACAAGCATTGGGTCATTTTGGAAATCCCATGTTTTCTCTATACACCGGGGGTTTTGTCAGAATAAACAAGTACATCATCATCCTAGCAGTTGTAAAGATAACGATGACTTACTTGTTATTCTAGGTCTTGCTCCCATGGTCTGCCTGTCAGATGAATGCCTTAATTTATTAGTGATAAAGTTTGGGATAGACCTCAATGAAGACGTAAAGCCACGTGCACTAATTGCTGCAAGCAACCTCCAGTGGCACCCGGAATACAGATCAAGAGTGCTGACCTTATTTGCTGGGGATTTTTCCATAGTTTCTGCCAATCCAAAGGAGGTCTACTTTCAGGAGAGAGTCAACAGAATGAAGCAAGCTATTGAGGTGAGACTAGGGAGTAGAAAGCAGGAGTACAGGGGCCTGGAGAGTGCCTTTAGCCCAGTGTTTCCACAGAGCACATGTGCTCCTTCACACCCTCCTCCCTCACCCCATTGGGGAAGTTGGTTTTACATTGATGTGCATGCTTGACACTTGCTATCAAATTTTAAGTGTCTCACCAGGCATGGTGGCACATGCCAGCAATTCCAGCATTTGAGTGCCAGCCTCCTCTACAGAAACACCAGGCCAGCTGGGCTATCTAGCAAGAGCCTGGCCAAGTACCAAACAAATAAAAATGTGACGAATTCTTTTGTTCAGATTGTTTTATTTCTGAAAGAAAAAACTTTGTGAGACCATCATCAGTGTGTGAACTAGCAACTCAGGACACAACCTTTTCACTTTATTCTCAGAATATTGACACATTTTACAAGGAGGCAGAAAAGAGGCTTTTCCATCTGCTTAATGAGGACAGTACGAAGTGGGCCACCCCGGCTAAAGACTCCACTCAGCCAGCCTCTGCTTGCCCTGCTCCAGGAGGTCAGCTACTGGTAAGTTAACAGTTTGAGAAGTCCTGTTGGGAAGTAACAGGTGTTCTGGCATGGCCTAGCAAATGCGTGGTGTAACTAAGCTGCATTTAACTTGTGGCTAGCTTGTTGGAGCTGCTATATGTTGAAATTGTAACAATTTATTGATGAATGTAAAATTTTGGGAGTAAGCTATATTGTTGGCACTCCAAGCACATGTGGTTGAAAAGCCTTTGGCCTGTTCCTATTACTAGAAGAGCTGCCCAACATACCGTTTCCTAGCTCGGTAGGCTCATTAAATCATGGTAGGTATCTGATTGCTAGGGCTTCCTGAACAGGTGGCACTGCAAGGCACCCTACTCAGTAAAGCAGTCAGTCCTCACTCCGCACAGGAAAAACCAAGGTTAGTCAGAATGGCAGAGAAAGGGAAGGTAAGGTGGTAGAACTCCAGGCAGGGTCAGCTGAGTGATATCTGTGACCCACACAGCCCTCTAGGTGTGCTGGAGCATGTGAGTGCTCGAATGCACACATACACATGTGCACATGCACAACATGTACACACAATAAATAAATGTTCAGAAGAAGTAGTTAGGCAGAATGTGTTCTAAAATGATTTTGAATAGCCTGTTGATTTTGGATTTCTTAACTTTTGGAAAGTTAAGGCATAAATAATGTCATGTGTTTTGTTTTTTGCCTTTTTTTTTTTTAAGTCTTGTATTAGGATCTTTTCATTTTCCATTTCCAGTCATTTTTATATCTTCTTGTGCAGAATTACTTCCTGTGGGATGGGAGTAATAGTACAAATGTTTTTACATCATCCACCCTTTAACAGATAAGAAAGAGTGTGTCCTCTTTTTGCTTATATTTTTTAATGAAAGGCTAAATCTTACTTTGTTTTTATACAAGTACATATTATGATATGCTGTTTTTTTATGTTTTGTTAGAGGTTTTCACCGAATAGTAAGAAAAATTATCAAAGTCCTTTATCACATTGCACACCAAAAGAGAAGTCTACACCCCTGGCTCAGTCAGCCCCGATGGCATCAAAGTCTTGTACCGGGGAGAGAGAGATTGATGACCCAAAATCCTGTAGAAAAAGAAGAGCCTTGGACTTGCTAAGTCGGCTGCCCTTACCGCCCCCAGTCAGTCCGGTCTGCACCTTTGTGTCTCCGGCTGCACAGAGGGCTTTTCAGCCACCTCGGAGTTGTGGTGTCAAGTCTGCAGCACCTATGAGGAAGAAAGAACCTGGTTCCCCTCAGAGGACGCCATTTCAGGAGGGCTGTCCTCTTCTGGAACATGATTCGGTAGCTGATGAGGAGCTGGCCTTACTCAGTACCCAAGCCCTTGGATCTGGCTCACTAGAAGGAAATGACTCCACAATGACCCCTGCACTCCAAGGGCAAAAGAAGCCCCAGCCAGCACATAGGTCAGACCCACATGTCAGACCCAGATCCAGGAAGGAGTCTGTCTCGGGGACTGCAGAGGCAGTGACCACAGTGACACAAGATTAGCTGTGGAGTCTTAGCCCCCAGCTCGTAAGAAGTGTACAGTTGTAAACCACAGGTGCTGGCTGGCACACTCCTCAAGTGTGCACATGTCCCACCTGGTTCTGTATTTGTGTAACTGTTCAGTTGGCTAAAGCAGGCCGGGTGATAATTTAAAAATCTTTGGATCTTTAGGATGAGATTTGATCACTACAAACATTATTTTACATGCAAAATAAATATACTTTTGCTTTTGGTTTGTGTCACTGACTAAAGTAAGGTCTCTAACTACTGTCACCTTACTAGATATTATATTGTAGTTTGCTTTCTGTTTTAAGGCTCGTTTGTAGGTAACTCCTATAAAATAGTGCCCTTTCCCACACAATTGGTTCTGCTAGCATTCCATTCTGCTGAATAAACAGACACACGGTGGTGATTACTTCTCACCAGCTCTTCATCCCCTTCACTCATAGAAACCTTCAGAGTCACTCCTTTCTATACTCTCCAACTAATTTATTCCAGATAGAAATCCAGTCAGGCATAAAGATGTGCCTGTCATCCCTGCGCAGGGTAGATTGCCAATACTGGGAGTTGAGTCACCCTTCGCTGCACAGCAAGTTCAAGGTGGCCTGCTCTCTAGTGCCTTCCTGACCACAGCGGCAGATGCTCTCTGAGTTTCAGCCTTAAAATGTTCTATCTACACTTACAGTGATTAAGTTTTGTTCATAAAATAACTTGGTCTTTGAGTCCTAATCATTGTTCTGGAGACCCAATCTAGAGTGGAGTCAATGAGCTTTATATAAAGAGAAATTCTGCTATTTATAAAATTTAAACTTTGTTTGTTCATTTGAGACAGGGTTTCTCTGTCTAGCCCTGGATGTCCTGGAACTCACTCTGTAGACTGGCCTTGAACTCAAAGATACATTTGCCTCTGCCTCCCCAGTGCTGGGACTAAAGGCGTGCACCACCACCACCACCTGACTGAAAGTTAATTTTTTTTCTTGTGAATCCTATCAAAAAATACTATTTACACTTTCTATCTTCTCTCAGGCCACCAGGTACACACATGTTTAACATAGACCACAAACATCTGTGCTGCATGAACAAAGTACTAAGCTTCAGCATGTGTGCATATTTTCCTTCTCAAAGTGACACTGATTAAAGCCAGTAGTGTATGTATACTTTGTGACCAGGGATAAATGGCAAAAGCAATTGGTGTAACGTATTCTTACTGAGAACCTTTGGGTTACAGAGCACTCTGCTAGCTGTATAAATAATGTAAGTGGAGCTACAGTAATGCAAGTAAGTGATGGCAGTTCAGAGGGCCCAGCAGGAGCCATGGGAGTGGAAAGGAAAAGAGCATATTGCGCTCCTACATGGATAAGCTTGGTGGAGTTTGATTAATTGTTTCATGCTTCCAAACCAAGTATTTTGGTATCTCCATGTCAGAGGAAGCAGAGAGACAGCTGAGCAGGAGACTGAGCTTTGAGAAAACTGGGTCCACGGCTGAAGCAAACCAAAGCTCTGAAAGCCAACCAGCCACATCAGGGAATGTGAGTCTGGCCCCTTGGATGCTCCTGTAGAATCGAAGGAAATCCCATTTGGGCTCTCTGACATCTCCCCTGTGCCAACCCAGATACATGAAGCCATCCATACCAAAGTCACTTAGCAGCCAACGAACAGACTATAATACCCACATTACCTGGGCCTGGCAGGTAGGAAAACCAAGTGAATTGCCATAGGATGTAGGGGGATTAGGTTGTCTCTTTGTAAATAATTGTCCCTGCCTATGAGTTTAATAAAAAGCACTGATTGGCCAAAGGCAGACAGGAAGTGTGGGCGGGACTACCAGACTAAGAAAACTCAGAACAGGAAGAACAGAGCAGAATGCCACAGAGAAGCCAGAAGAAACAGAAGACAACTATGCTGCTCTGAGAAAAGGTACCGAGCCAAATGGCTGAACAGGATAAGAGTCATGGGTTAGATTAAGGGTAAAGAGTTAGCAAGTGATATGCCTGGGCCTTAGGTCGATCATCCTAAAATTAATGTAAACATCTGTGTGGGTCTGCAGGCCTAAACCTTGAGGCTAGGCCTGAAAGTCCAGGTCAGAAACCTATTACAATAGGACTGCTGTGTGTGATGCTAAGCATTAGAATTTAGCCACGTTAGAATGGCAGGTTCATCCCAATATACTACTATGCTCATCAGCTGGGCTTTCTGTTATCCTAAGACACCAATTTTGAACATGTTAAAGAAGTGTGTGTTTATTGTCATGAAGATATTGAGTGGATTTCAACAGTGTTCATAATGGAATGGCAGGTAGGCTTTCCAATATGCAGACTTCATTCCTCATTCATTATTAACGATTCATGAATAAGCTTATATGCAAAGGTTATTTTATGGTTGAAGTCCTTGGGTTTGGATAAATGTTTGGTTGTTAAGTCAAAAATAAATTCAATGCCAAACCCAATATAAATGCAATTCCATATATAATTTTAATAACAATAAAAGCACCATTATATAAGACACTTAAAATAATATTTCACAAAACATTAGAAAGAAGCTGTTGGCCAAAAAATAAATAGAGCATACACCCCATGTGTTCTTGTCATGATCTTGTACCAAATGAATCTGATTCCAGCCTTCTGGGATTTAATTTGGACTCATAAATTCAAAACTGATATGAAGGGCATTCCACAGTTCACTGTCTCAACACACATGAAGCAGCCTCAGCATGACTTTCGCATTTCCCTGTATGACCTACATCCTGGCTGCTTCATTGCTTTGCACTCCTAAAGGTCCCGGTTGCTAACTAATCACACGTTATAGGCATCGTTTTAGAAACCATTTGATGATTCTTTAAAACTGGTGTTTTGCAAAAGCAGGTTTATTTACACTGTTAGACTATGGGTTGGAGAGGGGGTTCTGTCCTGCTGATGCTGCTGAGCGCAGAGCCCAACTAATGGTACTGATTCTTAGTTACCTTTGTTATGAAGAAGTCACAGGCATATTTAACAGTGACACATCATTAAAATAAGGGAGGAAGTTCCCTCATGTTACCTTGAAGGACAACATTCCCTCTGTGCATTAAGTCTAAAAGGAAGGCAGTGCCATTAGCAATGACTCTGGTCTCTGGAAGAAGGCTCTCAGGATAGCAGGGTACTGAACTGCTCCCTGCCTCTGCATCCACTTCCCTCACGCTCCAGCTCTAGGATCTGTCAGTGACAGTGGTACTGTAGCCCATAGAAATTTCCTTTTATGACTTTGCAGCTAGTTAATAATCTTGGATCTCAGTTTTAAATCACTCCTCTAAAGAAAGACCCTTGAGCCCTCAGTACAATCCCCAGCATCAGGCCATATGCACTCACTCTGACCTTGCTTGTTGGAGATAAGGAATATAATGATCTCTTCAGAAACTTCTGGCTTTGGCTATTTACACTGGAATTAGAGCTCTGGCTAAAACTGAACAAGAAAAAATACCAAAAATTGAAATAGAAAATTCTGCAATGGCTGTGCACAGACAGCTAATATCCATGGTGATAGCCACCCCTTCTGAAGCTCTCATTGGAGAAGCCGCCATGAGCCCTCCGGTTAGGGAGCTCTGTGTAGGTGCTCCAATACCCGGAACCACTGGAAGGCGTACTGTTCCTTTCCTGGTTTCTGTTGTTCGCTCTGCTGGGCTTTTCTGCATGAAGGACGCTGTGAAAGGTAACATCGTGTTCATACCGTTCTTTCATTCGGTGTATTTTTTCTCTTGGAACTCCATGGATGTTTCTTCTACATAGAAGAAAAACCCCACAAGTGTTTAGTTATGGCAGGCTATGAAAACAAGTAACTTACATTGCAAGTCCTGCATGCGTGGCTACTGCTCTGCCTCAGAACACCTGGTAAAGCATATGTCCTCTTGTGCCTCTCCAGCTTCACTGGCTCTCATGCTGCCCTGCACACCCCAAGCAAGTCTGGGGTTTTAGAAAGACTTTGTTTCTGGTGATGTTGACAATGAATAAACCCCATGAGAAAAAACTCCTCTGTATTTAGTGATGTGCCTGTTGGTGACATGCATCTATCTATTATCAGTTTGGATCAGCTGGTTCTGCCATTCATCGATGCTTACTAAAACAATCTTTAAGTTCTAGAGGACACAAATACCAGCTAGGGATATGGTTAGAAATGTAATTGCTAAGATTTCAATTACAGAATAGAGTTCATGAACCATGTCAGATTTAACAACCAGGCAATCAAGTGGGTGATGACAGACTCACTTTGGAAAGACTCTGCCTCTTCTGGGTCACTGGCATCAGGTAACACAGAGTGTGGCTATTAGAAGCCATGCATTCGAAACCAAGTTAGTGTTATTTGAGCGTGTGTTGCTGTGTAAATTAAAGCAGCTCTTATAGCATGAATGAGTCGTCACGTTCTGTTTAACATTCCAAGATCTTGCTTTAGCCTAACACAGCAGTACCACTGCCATGTGCCTCCCATGCAGAGGAAATGCTTCAGATGCTCATTAATGATGAAGCTACCAAGCACAAAGTTAAGGGACCAAGGTCAAGCCAAGGGTTAGCATTGGACATCTGACTCAAAACTAAAGTCTTCATGTTTAATAGTTCCGAATTTATCAATTTCCCAGAATAACCATTTCTGGCCTGAAAAATGCAGTTCATTTCCAGGCTGAAAAGATGCTTTTGTCCTGTCTGAAAATGGCAGGATATAAAATGAGGAAAACAAAGAGATACCTTGCTAACTCTTGAACGTTGAATTTCCAGCGAGTGTCAGGTTCTCGGAATATAACTTCATAGTTATTCTCAAGTGCCTGATTTTTCAAAAGTACATAAAACATTGAAGACATGGCAAGTATGCTTGAGCATGTTCACGCTCCATTTAACATTCACCACAGTCTTGTCCAAACGCCCCCACCTCATTTATGAGTCATTCAAGCACTGAGTCTATGTACTGCATTTTGTCCCCATACCTAGCCGCTCACAGTGTTAACAGTTTTATCTAGTATGAGTCTGATCATGAACCATGATGAAATGTCCCAAACACAGGTGAGAATTCCTAAAGTCGCTTCCATGATTATCATGGATGTACTTCCTCCCACTTTAGTGTGTGACTGAGACTGCCACATAGCTTATGAAATAAACGTGATTTCCACAGTTTTTCTATAGTGTTTCTTGAAAACGCAGCTCTCCCTGCTCTGCAGTGCCTGGCCCAGTGCCCTGGGCCCCATTTCTGTGAGTTTAGAAAATTAGTAAGGCTCTCATGTAAACATGTAAACATTCTTTGCATTCACAAACTGACCGCTTTATTCAAACAGCCTTCTGTAATCACTAGTGATCAGCATGTTATAAAATAGAATCAAATAAGCTATGCTGAGAGGCTCGCTCAGAAGCAGGTAGCATGCATAAGTCTGGCATGCTCTTACACCAGTGGGATTACCGTTAATATTGTACAAGTCAAAACAGCCAGCAGAGAATTCCGAGTGTTCTCATCACAAACAAAAACAGTGTCTGTGGTGACAGATAACCTAAGTACCCTGAGTCAGTCATGAATATATCCACCAAAGCATCCCACTGTACTCCATGAGTATGTAAGATTATTATTTACCAACTAATGTGTATATTAAAATATTTAAGCTCCCTCTGCATCCTTTGTATTGTCAGGAAAGAGTCAGCCACCATGTCTTAAGAACAGCTAATGACTGAGTCTCAATAACAGCATTGGGTGGCTAAGATCCAAAACTGAGGAGTGAAGTGACTTTTTGGAAGCCACTGACAGATGCTCCTTAACGCTGGTCTGAGATGGCCTGTATGCATCAGCTCTTCATGGTCCTACTGTCTCATGAGGCCTTGAATATGAACTGAAATACAGTGTTTATATTCACCCAAGTTTTACACCCTGGGCCTGAGTAGAACTGAAAGCATCTGTAGACAGAGGTACAGCTGTTTGTGTGCTATTTTGCCTAAATGTGGAAAGAATCCTAAAGCTAAAAGCTGCCATGAGCCCCACGGAGGAGACTTCACAACCTACTGGGAGCCTCATGTAACTCAAGAATCTGTCTGCCTCCTGTTCTGCTTGGTGTGTGAAATGAAATTCTGTTAGCATAAGATACAAACCAACCATATCTAAAAGATCAGAACAGAGCTGACTTGTGTATTGATATTTGTATTTTACTGCCATAAGGGGTCATGCTGGCCATCCTAAATCTGTTTATACACTAAGAGATTCTGTTGCCCTGGAACTCTCAGTGATGGGGTGCTGGAATCCTCAGCCTACAACAAGTGGACCTGGCTCACTAGGACCTTTAGCCCCGCTAGTGTATTTTTTAGTCTGTAGCTCCCTGTGAAATGGAGGCTCCCCTGAACAGAAAATAGCCCAAACTGAGAAGCTAGCAAGGAGGGAAGCAGAGGCAGGTGCCTGCCTCTGAGCGCTGTGAGTTCGAGGCCAGCTGGTTAACATAGTGAGTTCTAGGACAGGCAGGGCTGTGTAGAGAGACCTTACTTCAAACAAAAACAGAAAAAGAAAGGAGGTGAGAAGGGCGGTGGGAGATGGGGTAGGGGAGAGATGGTCTACCAAAGACTCAGACCAAGTACTACCATTTATGGGGGACTCTCTGCAAAATGCAGCCCCTCAGCAACTGGACAGCAGGGAAACCCTAAAACAACGTTACCTGTTCCCTGTGAGAACTAACATTAGTGAGTATGAAATCATGGAAGACCAGAAAAAGAGGAAAGAACACAGGTTTCAGCTTTCTCACAAAAACGCCCAAAACTGAAAATTCAGAATGATACTTGTTCCTACCATGAGTGCATAGGGCTTCATTTCCCAGGCGTGCAGGTTGGTGTTATCAATAATAATGGGGGATATGCCACTCTGCATTGCTTTCCTTGCTGTAACACAATGCGACACCACAGTGAACACCATGCAGCAGTCACCAGAGCAAGCATCATCCACATTCTGTCATTTCCTGTGCGGGAGGCATTCATTCCTGGCACAGTTAAATGTTCCCTGGTGCAAAACCACTGTCAGGGCTTTCCTTTCACTGGAATCTACTACAGAGGTCAAGCCCTGCCATCCTGCTTGGATAGAAAAGTGGCAGAGCATTTGCTTAAAGCTCCTTACACGAAATGTATTCATTTTGAAGCTGCTACAATCTACATGCACAACAGGGTTTCCCAGGAGCATTGAAAGAAATTTATCACCTCTCTTCTGGTTCCATTCATGAGCTTCCTCCAAGAAGTCTGGGTTGAATTCATAGGCACCGTCTTCCCTGAAGAAAAAATCATCGGTGCTGAAAATCAGGGCCCTGGGAAAGTCACGCTGCAGCTGTCTGCAAAGTGGAGAAACGGAAAAGGGATTTTCCCCATTATACGTGGTCATGGGAGAATGATTCCTTTCCATCTTTAACAGTGAACAGATTATAATCCTGAGATCTACACATTTTGAATTTTCCACTCCACTTAGGAGGAGAACAAATCATCTCAGAAAGTCATCCCTCAACAGGAGGCAGAAGCCTGAGAGGCCGCTGTGCATGTTGCCAACCCTTGAAAGTAAGAGGTCACGGCCACTGATTGCCTCCTGCAGCATCCAGGATTGACGGACACTCCAAAGCAAAGTTGAAGGCATGGTGACTGTTTCCTGAGGGACATCAGTTACCAGGGCCACTCCTCTCCAGGCACACCAGTGCCTTCCCAGACCTCCCCTCGGGCACCATGCCCCCACGCTGCAGCCCTTCCCTTAGCCCCTAAACTCTTACCTGTCCCGGGTCCCATTCCTCGGAGCTCTGATCTCTGTAAGGACCCATCTGAGCAACTAGTTCTTGCTGAGGTATGAAATGTGGATAAAGGAGATGTGTGTGAGCTACCCTCTGAGTTCTAACAATACCTAAACCAATGGAAAAAGCACAAGAGAAGGAAAGACGTGAACCCAATAGCGTCCCTGTGCCTTCTGAGCTCTACCACTCGGGGTCTAAATATGAAAATGCCACAGGAAACGATAACATCCCAAGAGCGCCTTTATGAGACACAGGAAGGGGGGTAAATTCTGCAGGAAAGAATTTCAAAAGAGAGGTTTTGACTTGGGATTGCATCACAATTAGGGGCAGATACTATTAAATCAAATAGTGATAGGGTCAGAGCTGAAACTGCTGGGCCTCCATTAAAAGGAAAAAATAAAGGTGCAGAAGCTGATTACCTGGCAGTGCATGCCAGCAGGACAACGGATTTGGCTATGGCTGGAACCACACTCCTCCAGCCATGCGGACAGCGACAGGGTGGGAAACAGAAACAGCAAAGTAGGCAGAGGCACTGTGTGCCTTTTAAGCTTTCTTCTTGGTACAGATAGAGGCAGTTTATCTCCTCTCCTCCTTTTTTTTGGGGGGGGGGTTGTTTTGTTTTTCAAGACAGGGTTTCTTTGTGTAACAGTTCTGGTTATCCTGGAACTGCTCTGTAGACCAGACTGGCCTTGAACTCAGAGCTCCACCTGCCTCTGCCTCCCAAGTGCTGGGATAATGATTATCTTAATCCAGCAAGAAGCTGGAGCCACAGAGCTGGGCTCCATTCTCCGGCTTCCATTCCAGCCACGGTGAACTGGTCTGTCTAAACTTGTTCTCTTGATTAGAAGACTCAGAGAACAATCCTACAGACCACAGGGAAAGCACTTTGTAAAGGGCGAGATGCTAAACAAACCTGAGTAATACTGTTACTCTGTTAGTGACAATTTACCCCACCCAGACCGATGACAGGGAAAGGGACACAGCACCCTGGGCATGTGGGAATATGGGGCTTTTTAGGAGCTGTGGTGGGTGGAGGTGAGAGGGGAAAGGATGAGAGCCTCCCCTTGGAAATGTAGGTAAACACACATTCCAGAGACAGCACACAAGCATCTCTACCTGAATTCTTCAGAAGGCATGACAGCAGAATTGGAAACAACGACAAAGTTATGCATTAGTGATGGGTTGTGTGGCACATGAGCAGCTCAGTGGCTATCTTGATTTTAACAGCAACCTGACTACTATCCTTGGCAAACTTGTGAGAAAATGTGGGAATGTAATTTTGTTGTTCATTTTTAGCTGCCTCCATGTGCAGCACTTACGCATGTGCCCATGGAGGCCAGAAGAGGGCATCAGATCTGGAGCTGGAATTAAAGGTAGGTATGCACCACGGTGTGGCCGCTGGGAATCAAACCCAGGTCCCCTGTAAGCCCAGCAAGGGCTCGGAGCCATCTCTCCAGGTCTGAGATAATACATTTCAATATCAAAGGACTAGTATCAATTAGCCAATCTATTAAACCCTGATTGCCTAAGTGTCTCATGAAGTGTTAGGCACAGAACTTAATAAAAAGAGTTACTTTCATGGATGTATGAGCTGGCTAAGGGCCAGGCCTCCTACAGGCTGAGCTTATTGGAAAGACAGAAAGAGAATTTGGGTCAGAAACACCAACACTTTGGCAAAGGAAATATTGCAAAAGAGATAGCATTTCACTTGGACCTTGCGGGCTGAGGAACTTTGACCTCACATAAAAGGGGATGAGGAAAGGCCAGAGCAACATTACCCAGGGTGGATAAACAGGAGCAAAGACACTGTGGTTTCATTGCGGTAAATCTTTACAAGTGCTGGACATAAAGCTTTAAGAGCCTTTTTGGAGATCAGCTTTTCCTTCCATGTGTAAGCCCATAAGGACTCCTGTTTTGCTCTTAGTGGTTTACAGGAGTAAGTATGAGTTTCTGTTTTCTCTAAATAGACTTTGAGACATGGTGTCCACTTCACACTTTACTTGCCTCTTAATCACTTCTAGGAAGCATAAAAGCACAGTCCTTTCTGATTGCGCTGTTCTACTCAGTAAAATTGCTCAGGCCTACCACAGGGCAGAGAAGTGAATTCCTGAGACATGTGACCACGGGCTCCATGGTCCTGCCACCATGAAGTACTAACAGACCAGGAGTGTCCTTCATCCGTGTGGCACGGGTGGTTTTCCCCTTTGGTCTGCCCCTTTTACTTTTTTTTTTTTCTTACTTTTACCTAAGCGTCAAATTAGTACTAACAACCACAGCAACATGTTGAAAAGACAGTAAAAACCCTAGCTAAGCAGATTAGGTGACAGTATGTAGACTGTAAAGCTTATATGTGAGCAATAAATACCATTCCATCGGCTTCTCGAGATGAGGGAAGGGCCTCAGCCCTAGCTTTCTCTATGGAGGTCAGGAGCCTCATGCATTAGGGAAATTGAAAAAGTGAAAACAGAAAGGAGAAAATAGACAATTACGTCCACATCATCCACATCGCTTTGCCTCCTCCTCTGCCCTCCCCCATTTACTAAAATTGTGTGAGAAACTGGGGCACTAATCTGCATTTCAAACCTTATTCTTCCACAGTTTAACCATCAAGAACTATAAAGTCACTGGGTGGTAGTGGTGCACGCCTTTAATCCCAGCACTCAGGAGGCAGAGGCAGGTGAATCTATCTCTGTGAGTTCGAGGCCAGCCTGGTCTACAGAGTTCCAGGGCAGCCAGGGCTACACAGAGAGACACTGTATTGAACGCCCCCCCCTTAAAAAAATAGATCACTTGAATTTGTGTTATAAATATTTCAAAATTTTCTCTCATAGTCTCATCATCTAAAATTATTTTAATTCACTCTATATTTAAATATTTTAAAATTTTCTCTAATAGTTCTCCAAATATTTTTCATTTGTTTTAAGTAGCACCTTTGGTAATTATGTCTCACTGGTGTTTTTCATCTATAATTGCCCTCGTGTCTCTGTGGATTTCCTTCGGGAAGAGTCCGGGTGAGTCTCCCTGTGTTTGCTCAGGATTGGGTCCAGACTAATGGTTTTGGAAAGGTGGTATGGAGGAGAGGTATACTTCCTGAGCTCACGTGACACCTTGCCTGTGATGCTCATATAAACGCCCGACTCAACGCCAGTGTCCAGCGAATCTTCCACTGTCAAATAAACTCGCTGGCACTTAGTGATTGATAACAATGTGTGAGCAAAACCCAGAACACGTGACTGTCCTGGTTTCCGGGAGCCACTCATGGGCAGCCTGTACCTTAGAGATCCTGCAAGTCTTGCATAGAGATCATGGGATCATTTGAAATTCTTTTCATACTTCCTAGAAATAGATTTTTGTTTTGTTTTGTTTTTTCCAAGACACGGTTTCTCTGTGTAGACCAGGCTGGCCTCGAACTCATAGGTCCACCTGCCTCTGCCTCCCATGTGCTGGGATTTAAGGCGTGCGCACCACCGCTCAGGGCTAGAATTGTTTTATAAGGAGCCTCGATCCTCTTTTATTTATTTATTTACTTAAACTGCTGGGTAGCTCTCTCGATACTTTTGGATCCACAGTCCTTCTACCTGGGCCCCTTAAGCAGTCGGGTGGCAACAAGTACCACTGTGCCCCACCCCATGCTACACTTTGTTACCTTGCATTACTACTACAGCATTATTTATTGACAATTGGTTATATAAAGGATTAATATTTATTAAGTGGTTATATAAACACTTCTTGATATAAATTGAACTTTAAGGTAATTTTTTAAGAGTGGAGCTGTTTTATGTAGTGATGGTGTTAATCTTTCCTGAGACCGTAGGAACACTCAGGAAGGGCAGTGTGCAAGGGGGCGTTTAATGAGGGCCTGGCCACGCCCCATTCAGGGTCTTGAGACCTCAATAATAACGCCTGAATCTCATTCCGTGACTGGGCCCAAATTTTACTGGCTTGTTAAGTTTATTTTCTGAGACAGAGTCTCACTAGGTAACCCTGACTGGCCTGAAACGCTGAGACATCAGCCCCTGCCTCCCAAGAGCCTGGATACCACACTAACATTTTAAAAATGTTATCTCTTTCTATAAAAACAGGAAATGAGATATAAAGCACAGCAAGTTTTTATCAACAGTTTTTTTCATAGTATACTATTTCTCACCCTATGAAATACTCTTCTATGACTCTTTCTTTTGGGGGGGGCGGGTGGGGGAGTCCGGGCAGAGTTTCTCCGTGTAGGCCTGGCTGTTCTGGAACTCACTCTGTAGTCCAGGCTGGCCTCAAACCCAGAGTGCTGGGATTAAAGAGGTGCATCACCGTCCCTGGGCTTGTGACACTTCAGTGCACGGTGGTTTACCTTTTTTATAGGGCTGCACCACAATTTACCTAACAACTGTCCCAAGACTAGCCAGTCTACCCATTCCCTTCACGACCATCAAGACCTGCTCTGGATCAGGGGCTCTTTATTGGGAGGGTTATCTCACTGGATTTCAATTCCCCAGAGAACAATTGCTTTTTTAACTTTGTTTATAGCAATGTCTAGATTATAAAGTTTAACTCTATATAAATGCATTCTAATCACATACAGCATCCTTTATTTTCAAAGCCACGCCTTTAATGGTACATTAAAACAACTTACCCACCCCAAGATTACGCTGTATGTGTGTAAGTTATTTCCCTCCTCAGTTCATGTGAAACTTTGCTTATTTATAGTACTGGTTAAGAATATAACTTGATTATTTTTCTACCTGGGAGCCTGGTTGTCTCCATGCTATTGCCTGAATTGTTTATTCTTTGCCATCATTCTGAATTACTCCCTACACCATAGCAAATGACTGCATATAATTGGAGCTGTCCCTCAACTTATTTTGTTCTGTTTGGATCTCATCTTCTTGCCTTCGTTTCTACTAATTTTTATTATATCCAGCATTGAGAATATTTCCTCTATAAAATGTATACTTCTAGTTTATTTGGAGCAGAAATGTGTCTGAAAATGTCAGTAAGACTACCTCTCCTGCTTGTTCCACGATGTTCCAGTGACTCTTCCAGGATGGTCATTCGGAAACAGCCCTTGGCATGTATGATCTCTCCTTAACCTTTGTACCACTTTTCTGAAGTAAATAATGGCTCCTCCAGTTACAGATAACAAAACGCCACTTAAGATTAAATAATTGGCCAGGGCTCTGAGTTTCCAGGTGGCACTGGTAGACTTTTACCTCAGGTCTACAGAGACCCAGGCTGAGTGGTATTGCATGGTTGGAGCCCTTCTATCTCCCAGAGAAAACCTCATTGTCTCCCATATTGGCAACATACAAACATAGTCTGGCATGTGTCTTAGCCCTCAGCTACCATTCTGGACTTATTATGATACTTCCTTAGTAATAATAATAAAACCCTCCACAATTGATGGGTGTTTGTGTCTTGTCTCTGTGTGTGTGGGTCTGTGTGTGTGTCTCTCTGTGTGTGCATGTGTGTTTCTGCACATGTCTGTCTGTGTGTGAATGTGTGTGTGTGTCTGTGTGTGTCTGGGCACCACGCTCCTGCCTGGTGCTAGAGGAGGGCCAGATGAAAGCTTCAGATCTTCTAGAACAGGAGTTATAAATGTTTATGAGCCACCATGTGGGTGTTGAGAATGAACTCAGATCCTCTTAACTGCTGAGCTATCTCCAGCCCCAACAATGACTTTCTAACATGTCTGTCATTGAATTTTTGTCACATTTCTCCCCTGCCCATGAGATCCTTCTGCAGCCACCTGTCAGCACCCCCGCAGCTCCATCTTCCCATCATCCTACACCACAGGAAGAGGCAAGAACGATTGAGACTGCAGCTTTAGGCACACTGTGCCACACACACCCAGAAAGAGTAGCTCCTGTGACTGTCTTCTGCGGAGATGTTTTGGGACACATCCGTGCCATCATTGCTGCGTCTTCAAAGGCGTCACATGTCACAGGCATTGCGCTCATGTTCACTCTCAGATTTGTTCCTGCATTAACATGTCACTGTCTGCACTGTGACTCTCAATCTCTGCTCCAAAGAACTTTAAATCTTCAAAGTCTAGCTGGGAATCCTTTTAAAGGATTCTCTCTCTGTGTGTGTCTGTCTGTCTCTGTGTGTGTCTCTGTGTGTGTGTGTGTGTCTCTGTGTGTGTCTGTCTGTGTATATGTCTGTGTGTCTGTGTGTCTGTCTGTCTGTGTCTGTGTGTATGTCTGTGTGTTGTATCTGTCTGTGTGTCTGTCTGTGTGTATGTCTGTGTGTGTGCTCTCTCCCTCTCCCCCCAAAGGTCCTTTTCCTTTCTATGTACTTAATTTTTTGTTTTTAGAGACAGTGTTTTTCTGTGTATCCCTGACTGTACTGGAATTCACTCTGTAGACCAGGCTGGCTCTCTGGAACTCACAGAGATCCACCTGCCTCAGAGTCCAGAGTTCTGGGATTTAAAGGCGTGCTCCACCACTGCCTGGCCTGTTTCTTTTCAGCCTTCTGCTTTTCAGTCAACACTTTTCTCTTTGCATCATAGAGAATCTTGCCACATAAGTAATGAGTTAAACACAGAGGCTGTGAGAGAGAGAGCAAGGCTGTGGCCCCGCAGACCTTCCACCCAGGTTGCCATCATCAACACATCTCATATTTGTTCTGTTGCTCCGTTCAGCCAGCTGCACGCTTTAACCTGCTACCCCAGACTCCTCCAGTACCTCACTTCTGCTCTCCATCACTTCTCACTCTGCTCATCACAGAATTCCCTCACACTGTATACTGGTTTCTGCATCTCTGGCATTATGAGGTCTACCTGGGCAGGATCTTTATTTCCTTCACTGATGTTTCCCAGGTACCCCAACACTGCCTGGAGTATGGTAGGCATGCAGTACATATTTGTTGAGTGGAAAGATGAAGGAGTATTACATATTTTGGATCTATCATGTTGATACACAGGCTGAGTTCATTCCCTTTACCTGTCACATAGCACTCTGTTATCCACAAGATCAGAAAACAAACTGTCGTTAAATGCTTACTGTGTGCCAAGTGCTAGTCTAATGGCTTATTTCCTGTATAATGCTCAACAGACCAAAGCTAAGCAGTATTAAGCCCACAATATAAACCAGTGGGTGGCACTGCTGGATTCAAACCCAGGCTCTGATCCCAGAGGTCAAAATGCTATATAAAATAAAGCACAGCATGTCTACTTCCATCTCGCTGTACACACTTGGCGTGCCTGTTATGATGCAATCACAAGCTCACAAAGCTGTTTGTTCGAAACAAGATTTCTTTGTGTAGCCCTAGCTGTCCTGAAACTCACCTTGTAGACCAGGCTGGCCTCAAACTCACAGATCCTGCCTCAGTCTCCAAGTACTGGGATTAAGGACGTGCATTGGTGTTTTATCTGTGTGAGGGTGTCAGCAACCCTGGAAATAGAGTTATAAACAGGTATGAGCTGCCGTGTGGGTGCTAGGAATTGAACCCGAGGCTTCTGGAAGAGTAGCCAGGGCTCTTAATCACTGAACCATCTCTCCAACACTGAGGGAAGGGCCTTGAAAGCAATGTTCTTTAGCCATAACTGTGCAAGCTCTTTCTAAAGAGTCACAAACTGTGTAATACTGTTCTCAAGGTCAGCCTCAAAAGAAGCCTGGGAGTGAGGAGTATTTTACCCAGCACCCAGCAGCCTGAAAGCAGAGGGAAGTATAGCACATGAACAACTTCCTGAGGTCTGGTGTTGCCAGCCCCTCATGGGCACTGAGCACTGGCCTTGAGCATCCATATCTACTGTACCTCACTTCATCTGCTTATCAATACATCACGAGAAAAGCAGCCTTGCACTTCCTGAGAAACCTCTACTGTGTAACCAGGCCACAAGGCTGAGGGGTGTCTGGTAACAGTCCCGGCCAGGCCTCCTGTTCACTCTCACTTCCAAAGCAGGCCATGTTTCTAAGATCCAACAGCAGACCCTCACACAGCCCTCACCATTATCATCTGGCAGTGTGGGCCCACTTAACTCCAGACCAGCTCCTCTTGTTAGCTGTCATGCGGACAGCCTGCCGTCTGTCTAACAATGGGACCTGTGCCCTGTGTCTATGCTCTGCTCATCGGTTATGTCCACTTGATCTCAGAACTGGGGAAAGGAATCAGGAATTACAGTCAAGACTCGTAGTTTTTCTTGTATTTTCCCTAGATGCCATAGGTCAGAGACAGCCTAGAGGGCAGCTCTCCAGGCAAATGGTCACTCTAGGCTCTCACTTGACTGCTGGTTACAGGCAGCAGCAGCCACACCTTTGATCTTAATCTTTAAGCCTATTTTAAATATAAACATCAAATAAAGGGGCTGGCATATCAAGCGTTTTCATGTATTGGATGGTATCTAGGGTGAGTGGCTTAGCCTGTTCTTCACACTGTGTTCTCTCTACATCGTACACTCATCTCACATGTCTGCTCAAACAAGCAGCCTCCTCTTCCTTCTTTTCTCCCAAGCCACGTGAGCATCTGAGCTGAGTCTCTGGGGAAATTTCCAGCATTGCCTTTGTTAACGGACCAACCCCTATAAGATGCAGAACTTCTTTCAGAGGCAGGGTAGAAAATAAAGTTTGTTTGTTGAGATGGGGTCTCACTGTGTAGTCCAGGCTGGCCTTGAACTTACAGCAATCCTCCTGCCTCAGCCTCAGTGAGTGCTGGGATTACAGGTATAACACACTTAGTTTAGATATGGTTCCTGACTCAAAGAATTTATACCACACTTTGGTGGTGGTGGTGCACACTTTTAATCCCAGCACTTGGGAGGCAAAGGCAGGTAGATCTCTGTGAGTTCCAGGATAGCCAAGGCTACACAGAGAAACCCTGTCTCAAACAAAAAACAAAAAACAAAAAAAGGAAACTTACATCTCATGAAAATCACATCCTAGTAAAACAAAACAAAACAAAATGTGTGTTGGGAAGGGGCGTCTGTTTACAAAGAGAGAGTCCAGTACAAGCTCCAAGTACTGCAGAATGTTCTTAGCTAGCAGAGAAAGCCCTACCTCCCCTCCTCCTGATTGGACAGGGTGCCTGGGGAACTGTGGGAAATAGGAGGAGGAGCGTTTGTCTTTTAACAGCCTCCACCCTCATGAGCACACCTTCATGTACAGATGCTGCGTCCTGATCCTAATGTTCCTATGTATGAAATAAAAACCACGAGGTTTGGGCTAGGGAGATGGGTAGGGAGTTAAGAGCTACTCTTGCAGAGGACCCTGGTTCAGTTCCCAGCACCCACATGGTGGCTCACAACCACCTGTAACTCCAGTTCCAGGGGATACAAAGCCCTCCTCTGGCCTGTGTGGACGCACATACAGGCAAACATACACAGAGAGTAAAAATGAATAGATTTTAGGGGCACCTCGTCACTGTGCGTTGAGCCCTGGTCCATGTCTCCCTCCCTCTTCCGGATTCTTACCTTGATACAACAGAAAGCTTTCTCCCCAAACCACGAACAAGATGCAACCCAGAGCCCTATGAAGAAGGAATACTTCTTCAAGTTCATCTGCCCCTCACAGGGCTTCTCTCTGTTACTGGGAATTTTGGTCCCTTGAAGGGACCGAAAAATAACATCTCACCGTATTTGTTAGTGACCAGATGGCCCTGGAAAGACATCTTTTATAGTGTTTCAATGGAGTACCAAGAAGGAAATAAGTCGAATTGTAAACATTCTATCATACGAGCGGGAATGTCATATGGGAGTTGACATTCTTCCTGGAAACCTATGTTCAGTGTAAATACAAACATTTAAAATCTAAAAATCATCTCCCAGTGGAATGCATTAGCAAAAATATGAAATTCTTTGGTAATATTTTTAATTAGGAGGAACATTTCTTGTTAATACTGACAATAGGAAAACGTAGCTTCCTTACCCCAAGACTTGAAATCCAGGTTAAAGTAGACCCTAACAGGCCCAAAGTGTTTTCTATCACACTTGGTGTTTCATCAGATACTCCCCCACACACACTTCCTGTGCTCATAATATAAATTTGTGGTAGTGTGGCTTGCCTGTCAAGGGTGGGTCCCTTGGTTTAAGCCCAGGTGTTGAATAACATTGTTGGCAGTGGCCTCAGCCCTGTGACCTTGATCAAGATTTACCAAAACAGAACTTCAAGTCTCGGTCCGAGTTAGATGAACATTACAAGAGCTTCTTATGCACCTCCTTAGTATTTCCTGTAAAAATATTCGCTTTCATTTCTTCATCCACTTCTATTCTCCCAAATTATAGTATTTTTGTAGTTATATTTATGTAGTTATATGTTTACTATGTTAATCAACACCATGTACAAACCACACTGTGGTACTGCATGCCACCATTAGCTGGGTCCCCCACGGTCCTAGCAGTGTGGGAAACATGGTAATGAGGTTCCTTTATTTGGAGGTCACTTTCCCTAACATGCCTTTTATCAAGTGACTATAAACCCGCATGGCACTCACTATAAACCCCTACTTCTTATAAAACGCATAAAGCATTTAGTCTCCATTCACCTAACCTCCAGAGGAAAGTAATACACTCCAGAGGAAAGTAATACAAGAGTTTTATTAGTGAAATTTAGGAAAACCGTAGATCTGAAACACTAGTTATCATTTCCCAAGGTGGCCTAAGTGGCCAGAGCTGTGAGATTTCACCTGCCTGATACTTTATCTTGAAATACAAAGAGTGGAATGCTGTAAAATTCTGCCCTGGTCTTCCTTCTCTTTAGGAGAGCCTATACCTCATCTACAACTCGGTCCTGGTCCTCAGTGCCCAACAGTCCATTGTTAGCATGCCTTTCTTCTTACCTGCTTGTCACTGTGTCTTATTAGAAAAGCATCCTTCCATGTCCTGAGAAATATTTAAAGATATGAGTGAGGAGAAAGGACAGCCATTAGGCAGCATCATTTGAGCCTAACTGAATATGAATATGAATTAGGAGTCTCTTGTGATGGTGGTGAAGGGAAGAAACGTGCAGAAGGACCAGCGAGATTGCCAGAGCTGGCTTTGACTAATAAAGGTAAAGACACAAAAAGGAAAAAAAGAAAGAAAGAAAGAAAAGAAAAAGCCATTCCAGGGAACTGACAGAATGAAAACATTTTTCACGAGGCTACTTGGATGAACAAAAGACTCCTATTGCATTTCACAAGGGCATGTTAGTTGTACAGCCAAACAATGGAATATTTTATTCAGACATAAAGTTATGATGCTCTCATATATGGTACAAGTATAAACCTTGAAACAGTGTGCTGAGACAAAGGACAGATACCAATGACCCACATACATGACATACTTAGACAAGCAAGCACAGAGAGACACCAAGTAACTCAGGTTGTAGGGGTAAAAGAGAGAGAAGGCATTACAACCAAAGGGGAAGACAGCTTCCAGTTGGGGTATTAAAAAAAAAAATACAGTGACAATCACTGCATTCACTGATAAGAATCCTTTAAGAAGGTGAAAATAACCATAACAGAGACATTTACACACACACAATGAGCAGTGCCAAGGGTCACACACAGATCTTGGGTGAGGCCAGAGGAAAACACAGATGCAGAGTCAGATCACTGAGTCATGCTGGCAGTCCTGGACATACCGCCAAGAGCAAAAGGGTCTCAGGACTGGACCTCCAGTTCTACTCCCCACCCAACTTTTCAAAACCTTTTTATCACGAGTATGTTTCTGTGTGTGTGCGTGTGTGTGTGTGTGTGTGTGTGTGTGTGTGTGTGTGTGTGTGTGTGTGTGCACCATAGAGACTATGGTGGCCAGAAGATGCCCCTGTGACATCAGTTCCTTCCCTCCACCTTTCTGTGGCTCTAGGGAATGAATCCAGGTAGTCAGGCCTACAGAACAAACACTTCACCTGCTGTGCCTTCTTCTGGGTCCCATGTCCAACATTTAATAGTCTCTAAGATCTAGCCAGTGGATTCAATGCCATGAAAGTTCCTCTTTAGTGAAGCCCAGCAGACCAATGGGCTCTTTCCCATCCCCACTCCATCTCCTCTTTAAGGCCAAGACAAGAACCACCTCCATGTGGAGAAGACTCAGCCCTTAACTGACTTTCACCCTCTGTACAGGCTCCCTTAGCCTTGAAGGCTATCAGCAGCAAGGAGCTGTCTACTACGCCCTACTTGCCTAAGGGACAGAATGATTACAATTGTTACTTGTTTCCACTTGTTATCTGGAATATTCACCTTCGGTAGTCTTGGTGAGTGTAAGTCTCAGTAAGCAAGGAAACATGGTCACCATTGATTATTGGTTGACTAAATACTGGCCATAGCTGGTTATCACACATCCCAGGGCATCTATTTACTATGCTATGATCTTCATAATGAGTGTATTTGCAGAGTGTTGGCTGTGTTACTAGAGAGGAATCTCAGGAGTTAAAGAATAAAGATAAAATGTCGTGTCGTTAAAAGCTCATCTCCTCATGAGTGCGTTTCCTAGCATGTGTCCAACTGGAAATTACCCATGGGTACTTTGATTGACAGAATGACATAGTTAGCCAGATCATTAAACACATCTTTTACTCAACTGTGCCTTGAGTTTTTCTTTTAAAAGTTACCAAGCAGGTTGGACTTGTTGCTCTTCAGAGGGACCACATTTGATTCCCAGCACCCACGAGATGGTTCGTAATCATCTGTAACTCCAGTGCCAGAAGATATGCCTTCTCGTGACTTCTCTGACATCAGGACCATGTGTGGTAAACATACACATATGCAAGCAAAGTAATCATACACATATATCTCTAAAATGTTTTTAAGTTACTAAGCAACATATAATTGCTGCTGAAAATCAGGAAGCAAGCGAGGGAAAGTCTATGATCCCACTACTAGAAGTCAGCACCTATGGATGAGTACTTATCTCCTCACACAGGTGTTTTTCTAAGAATCTACAGATTTTTTTTTCCCTTTGAGCCTAAAATAAGATATGTGTACCTTTCTTCTTATTTTTTTTTTCATTTTTGAGATAGGCTCTCACATATTCTAGGCTGATCTTGAACTCATTATGTAGCCAAAGATGACCTTAAACTCCTGATCCCCCTGCCTGTACTTCCCAGGTGTTGGGATCACAGGTGTGTAGTGCCACAGCTGGTTTCTGTGATGCTGGGGATTGAATGCAGGGCTCTGTGCATGCCCGGCCGACACTCTATAGCCACTGAGCTACATGCTTAGACCTCTGTGTATCTTTAAGACAGGAAAGAATACATTTACAGGTCAAATATCCATCTCTGTGTGACTCATAAACCAATCTTTTTTTATATTTACTATTTTATTAATAATTTAATACTTAAGTTGTCTTGATTATTTTTTCCTGACACACAGAAACCTCTGATGAACATTCCTCTGTGTCTGCATGCCTGACCAAGCATTCCTCAGGATGAGTTCCTAGAACTGGAATTACAGTCAGTAATAACCACCTATCCACAGATGATACTTAACTGAATGCAGGTACTAATGCAGATTTAGACAGTATACTGGCTGGAGTACTATGATGTAATTAAAAGCTCTAAACCAGATAAAATCCAACTTAAGGTAGGTGGTGGTAGTGCACCTATCACCTCAGCACTAGGCAGGCAGAGGCAGGTGGATCTCTATGAGTTCAAGGCCAGCCTGGTCTACAGAGTGAGTTCCAGAACAGCCAGAGTGGTTACATAGAGAAACCCATTCTCAAATAAATAAATAGATAGATAGATAGATAGATAGATAGATAGATAGATAGATAGACAGACAGACAGATAGATAAATAAATAAATAGCCAAAAGAAAAAAATCCAATTTTTTTTTTAAAAGAAGAAATCCAATTAATTCAGAAAGACATTTTCCATATCCCAGTCACTTGGACATATAAAAGACATAGGTGAATATTTTAGAATATAATGTTGACTTGAAAGACAAAACAGATCCTATTTTTAAAGAGATTTTTATTAGTTATATAGTCAAATGAGATATAAAAGTTAAGCAAGAAAAGGTAAGCCCATATCTGCAAAAACTAACTTCTTCCAATGTTAAAGAAAAAAAGTTTTATTAGTTGGATTTAAGAAATACATGTTCATTATAGAAAATGAGGGAAACATATAGAGAAAACAACCCTCAGAATCTAGCAAATACATGACACCTTACAGTTTTCTATACAAGTGTATTTTAAGGCAATCTTCACTCTTCTCTACTCCATTCCTACCCTGCAAAACACAGTTGGGGGAGACCTCTTCTTACTTGCTCTGGGCTACACTCCATCTCACTGGACTTCAAATAAACCCCCAATCTACCTGGAAGCATCCAAGGCTCCTGAGCTCCAAGGCTCAGTACAGTGGGGGCCTCCCAGTCCACAACATGCCCCCTCCACATCACAGCCAGGCTTTGCCTCTGTAACTGTGAGTTAATCTGAGCCTTTCACAAACCTAACTAGTAATTACACCTAAAATTTACATAGCTACCTCCTTAAAGTTTCAGAGGGGATCCTCACCCATTCCATCTTCACAACCACCTCTAAGGCAGAAAGAGCCAGGGACCCCTGAAGAGGGGAGGGAACTGAGGTATGCTGGTGGTGTGTGATCCCAATGAGTGAGTGGCAGAGCTCGGACATGAAGCCATAAGTCTGAGGCCACCACTCTTTACCCAGTCACTTTTAGGTCTGGTAACAGGAAGTTAAGAGAAGGATCTCCAGGAAACCCTCTTAACTTAATCACCAGTAGCCAGAGAGGCATAGGACTAGGGAAGACGACAGCTCCTGGTGATGGGTAGACCTACAGCAGGCTTTCCTACAGGTGTTTAATGAGATGTTCTTCTGCTTAGTCAAAAGCCACCAGGAATTAAAATTTTAAAAGCGTAAGAAATTAGAGACAGAGAGGAACCTTAAAGACTCAGCCCAGCCAAGCCCCGGCTTTCCAGCGTCTTCTCCCTCTAACCCTCACACTTCCTTTCTCAACACCATTAGAGATGACATGGCCAAAGGAGTAACTCCCTTCTCTGACTTTCAGTGTGTGGTGGTTTACAGGCTGGCAAAAGCGAAAGTGAACTGAACAAGAGTCCGGCATCTTAGAAACATTTGGTAACAGATGTACGCACCGTGAATTGCTGTATCACAAAAAAACCCAAGTTGTGCTGGGTTTTCCAAGGAGGCTCTCCTCACCACCAGATCCTGCCACTGCCAGGAGCCTCCGGAAAGGACCTGCAGAAGTGTCTTAGGAAGGGGTACCAGCGTGGCCTTCACAAATCACCTATCCCTTTAATTTGCAAAGGTATCAATTTTCGTTGGGCTGAATGCTTCTACTCCACAAACCAACTAGAACCCCAGATTACAAATGTTAGCACCTCATTGGCCTTCTCAGTTTCCTCTTCATTCACATCCAAGACTTCAGGCCCTCCCCCTATGATCGCAACCTGGTGCCATGGAAATCAGCATGTGACCGAAGGCCACCTGGGATTCTTCAGCGGTTCCAGGGTCCTATGGCTAGCCTTAGCTGATGAGGTGGAAAGATCACAGGAGGCAAGTGACTGCTTCTATCTGACTAGTGTGTGCCAGACAAGGTTCCCGAAGGGTTAAGACATGGCCCCTATCTTCAAGAATCTCACAGAAGGAAAAAAAAAAAAGCAATCCTGTGCGTGCAAATCTAAGCGCAGTCACAGAGATGTAAACAGGAGCCAAGGCGCTGAGAAGAGCGGCTTCAACGGCAGGGTGAGGCAGCTGTGAGGGGAGGTAACAAAACCGGTTTTGAAAGGCTAGTGAAATCAGCCGGGCAAAGGGTGGCGGTGGGCAAGCCAGGCAGGAGGGCCAGCATCATCAAGCACAGCAAGGAGAGAAACAGTCCAACGTTGCTGGAACACCGAGTGCAGGGCAGGGAGTGGAGGGCGTTCAGGCTGGAGCGGTGGGCCTAGCAAGGTGCAGCAGGCAGCAAGCCCGCGCAGTTCTCGCTGACCCGGCACCGGGAGGGCGGCTTACGCAATTAGCAAGTGAACGAATTTGGGCGCCCGCGGAGAGGCTGTCAGTGACGGTCGGTGGTGGCGCTGCCAGCCCACCCCCCTTTCCCAGAGCACCTGTGCGCCTTCGCAGCCGCCAAAGCACACGCAGGCTGCGCCGATCCACCAGATCTCAAAGCGGACCCGGGCCCCGGCCAGCGCCACGCTCCCCTTCCCCCGCCCCGGACCCCCGAACTCGCTCCGGTGACAGCGCCTTGTTGACGCACCGTGGCGGCTGCTTGCGCGCCAGCGGGCGGGGAGCGGCTTTCTCTGCAGTCGCCACCAGGTTTTCCCGAAGAGCAGTCCCCCGCGGGCCTCCCCGACCCGGGGCTGGGGGGGCGGGGGGAGCGAAGGCTACCTCGGCCCGGCGGGCGGCCACCAGGCCGGGCGCGGCGGGGAAGGGCCGGTGGCGTCTGGGGCTCTGCGCAAGGCGCAGTGCCGAGCGAGAGCGAGGTCCGTCCTCCCGGGCCGGCGAGCGGCACAGCTCCCCGGCGCGCGGGGCAAGGGCAGGGGCGGCGCGCGGAGCCGCTCGGGACAGGGGCGCGCGTGGGCGCCAGGCCGTTGTCATTACCTGGCCAGCGTGGTTTTCCCCGAGCCCGGGAGGCCGCGCAGGAGGTAGAGGTGTTTCCTAAAGCTGTGGCGACGCGGAGGTGGCCCCCGCGCGGGTGGCGGTCGAGGAGGAGGCTGCTGCTGCTGCCGCTGGTGGAGGCTCAGCCTCCCAAACGATTCCAGAAAACTGTCCTCCATGGGGAGGGGGCTGGCGGCCAGGGCCCTGGGTTCCCTTCCTGAAGTCACGGTCTTGGCCAAAGCTGTTGTTTTTGTGACTCTCCGGCCAT
Organism: Phyllotis vaccarum; assembly: GCA_033318265.1. Lineage (NCBI taxonomy): Eukaryota > Metazoa > Chordata > Mammalia > Rodentia > Cricetidae > Phyllotis > Phyllotis vaccarum. The sequence goes on along the minus strand of JARWLC010000009.1, from coordinate 136,540,215 downwards.
GTGATAGATAGAGGGGCGGGCGCTCGGAGCCCAGCCCCTCCTTCCCGGGCGCGGGAACCGCGGGAGGGGGCGTCTCTACCTGCGAGGCCGGGGTGCAGGAAGACTGACAGCCCGGGAAGCGTGGGTGACGGGTGACGCAGCCCCCAGCGCTCCCTTCTGTCTCCCACAGTTTTCCTCTGTCCTTCCCGGGAGAAGGAGTCCGGCCCTGGGACACAGTGGGAGGTTTCCCTGCTGTCACTGTGGAAGCCCAGCCCTTTGGTACAGCTCTGCCTCATTTCGCTTCAGACAGGCCTAGACCTTGAAAGAAAATAGTTTTCAGTGGCGATTAAAGAATGTGACAAGCACATCTGAGCAGTAACAGAAGAGGCCATTGTCTCCCCTAGTGCGTGTGTACCAGCACCTGGCTGGTGTCCCAAGGGCTGATGCACAGTCCTCACGGGTGCTGGATCGTTTCTTAGTACTTTTACCGGCCTGCCGAACTATCCTTAGAAAGCTTTATGCAACTTACTCCTTAGGTATCAGGTGGACTTAGGAGGCTGCATAGATACCTACCTACTTCTATGGGACCATTTGTAGAAAATCAATTGCAAGCTGCAGGAGTTGGCGGCACCCATTGGTACGCAGCACTGGTTGTGACTCTCCAGTATTTCCCTATAGAAGCAATAGGATTATCCGGGCTTTCGGAACGAAACAGTGTTCGAAGTTTGCATCCTAGAAAACCCGGGATATTCGTGACTTTGGCTACAATTACTGTAAAATAAAAACATTTTATGCCCAGCACTTAGGTGTGGACATTACGAAAAGAAACTGTGGGGAAGGAAATGATGCCCTTCTAAGACTTGGAATCCAAGTTAAAGAGCAGAGATTTCCGACCAGCGTTACGAAGGGGCTGTGCAAGCAGGGAGGGGAGCTGCCTGCTGATCTCACCAGCTTTGGGCTTCCCCTGGGCTGGGGTGTGGGAGTGAGGCGGGCTGCTCTCCCTGGGAATTCCCCTCCCCTCCCAGCATGAAGCTACTTCCTTGATCCTTCTTAGTACTCGAAGGGCGTCTGTGCATGTTGAGGGCAAGAGTGAGGAACAGAAAAGATACACTGTCATAGAGTAGTGACCTTTGGTGTCTCTATGTCCTTTACAGAGTTCAAGTGTGGGGAAGTAAAGCTAGCACCCCCTGCATACCGAGCATCTCCTTAGCACTCCTTTACAAGCTGGGCTTTGCTCAGCCTCAGACACTACCTTTCTCATTCATTCCTGACCTTCTCTGTCCAGTAAGGAGCTACCTACTAGTCACATGAGGCCATGGAGCATGTGGATAGTACAACTGGCGTTAAAACATACATTGAAGGTCAAGACTATGGCTCAGTCGATAAGAGATCATAGTGTGCAAGCATGAAGACAGGAGTTCAAATCTCCAACCCGGCTATACACTCTGTAACCCTGGTGTTGAGAGGAATGGAGAATTTTATTTAATTTGTGTGTGTGTGTGTGTGTGTAATTTCCCTTGCTCTTTCCTTAATTAAAGGTAACCAGAACGGCAAATAATAAAAAGTGTGTTAAAGATAGAAATGCAGCTTTGAATCTATTTTTTTTTTTTTTGGATGAGATTTTGAGGTTTACTGTAATCATTAAAATGTTGTAGCTGCTGGCAAAATGCCAGAAAATGTCTAAAACTAAACCATATGTGATCATCAAGTTTCAAGTGGTGTCAGACCCCAGGTCTCTGGACAGGCAGACATTACCCTATTGAAAAAAAATATTTTTAAGAAACATTAACTGCCCCTTGCCAGAAAAGATGTAAATTTAGCCTATGGCTGGTGGGCATACAAATATAACTGATGTGAGTCTCAGAAGCAGTAAATAAAAATCTCCCTGAAAGACAAGACTCATTTTTGTGCAAGTAAACACAGAGGGATTGAAGGTAGCGTCAACTGAAATTTATTGGGTGATTATTATTCTTAGATTCTTTTTGCTTTGTTTTTTTATTACATCTTTTTAAAACATACCCACCACTGTTCCCCTTTCCTCCCAGATTCCTAATCCTCCCCTAGCTCCCCCCACCACCTCCCACCCATTCTTCAGACAGGATAAGGACTTAGAGGTGGCTATCCAGAGCTCACTGATCAAACAGATCAAACAGCTCAGTAGCTACAGCTTCAGTGAGAGACCCTGATTTAAAGGAATAAGGCAGAAAGCAAAGGAAGACACCTGGTGCCCTGCAGGCATGGGCCTTCACAGTGCACATAGTGGATTTATGATGCTCCATTGTAAATAATTGTCCCACTCACTGGTTTAATAAAAAACGCTGATTGGCCAAAGGTAGACAGGAAGTGTGGGGAGGGCTACCAGATTAAGAAAACTCTGGGAACAGGAAGAACAGAGCAGAAATGCCACAGAGACTCCAGAATTGCCAAACAAGCCAGGAGATGCAGAGGACAACTATGCTGCTCTGAGAAAAGGTACCGAGACCCATGGATGAACAGGATAAGAATCATGGGTTAGATTAAGGGTAAAGAGTTAGCAAGTTATATGCCTGGGCCTTAGGCAGATCAGCCTAGAATTAATGTAAGCATCTGTGTGTTCTGCAGGTCTGTGGGTCTGCAGGTCTAAACCTTGGAACTAGCCCCAAAAGTTCAGGCCAGAAACCTCTTACTACACACACACACAGATGGCTTAGAGTTAAGAGCCCTTACTGCTCTTCCAGAGGACTGGATTTTGGTTCCCAGCACCCACAGTAGGTGGCTCGCAAGCACTTTTAATACTAGTCCCAAGGGATCTGTTGTGCAGGACTGTCCTCTGAGTCAAACAATCCTCATCTCGAGGTGCTCAGTTGTTCCAGCTTGCAGAAATTGCAGCTGGACAGTTGTTAATTATGTCTATTTCCTACCATGAGACCCTCACCTGTGTATTCAGCTCCTAACCTGTTTATCTACTCCTAACAGCATGCAACCTTGGGAAGGACTGTTAGGTTCTGTTCTAGCCTCTGAAGCCACACCCTGCTCATCTAAGAAGAATTCCCACCCCTTCTGCTTCCTCCCGGGAGTGCTCTCTATCTCCCTCTCCCTCTCTGTTATTATAATAAAGACCTTCTACATAGAAACAGTCTAAGTGTTTTCTGCCCACCACCGCCTCTCACTGCCTTCTCGTCCACCATCCCGAGTCCATGGGGGCATGAGGCCTCTCTAAGATTCATAGACATCTGCCAGCTATACCGGGTCAGCGGGTTATATCATAGCAGATCAAACATGATCCTAACAGGGACTGGGGACATAGGCTGGATGACTAGTGAAGGTGCTCCATCTGTATGGCTCTGAGAAAGCCCTAATCACTGCTGGGTGAAGACTTTCTGGTGTGGCCTTTTAGGGAAGGTACACTCACACTCAACAGGAAACTACTCATCTATGCCCTGTAAAACCTCAATAAACTCACTGGATCTCCAGAGTGAATTTTAGCAACAGGATCTAAGGTCCTTCTGGTCTCTATGGGCACCCAAATGTATGGCATGGTATACATACGAGTGTATACTCAAACACACACACACACACACACACACACACACACACACACACACACAAATAAAGATTCTGGATGCAGAGGCAGAGGAATCTCTGTGAGTTCAAGGGCAGCATGGTCCACAGAGCAAGTTCCAGGACAGCGTCTCAAAACAAACAAACAAACAGGATTTGGAGAAACAAGTACAGTACAAAAAAGAAGCTGGGTAGACAAATCCTCTGCGCAAGCCCTACCTGGCCCCACCCCCGCTCGTTTGTGAGTTTATGAGGTTCCACAGCATGCCCAGCATGCACTTGCTCCACTACTAAGCACACCCCTAGCTGTTAGACACCTCCCCAGAGGGAAGGACTGCACCTGATGTCTGCCACAGGCACAAGGACACAGGGAGTAGTCCTAACCCATTTTCCTAAAGCTTCTTTCTGAAGATTAGAAGGTGATAGATGTGGGGAAAGGTGTAGAAAGCCCCAGCATTGTAGGCCCCAGCATAAGGCTTGTGGCCAGTGAGTCAGTAAGCATTATTAAACCACAGAGATGGTTCAAATCGGTGGCTGCCCACATCATTCCCACTGTGAAATGTTTCCAGTACTATCCTTAGGCACGGTGCAGTGGAGTGGCTTCTAAGGTGGCCACTAGAAAGCCACAAATGTTTTGCTGTTTAAGGCGCCGAGAAAGAATTTTCCAGATGCCTGCCTCCTTCCTGGCTGTCTCTCTACCCCTCCTACCTCTGTCTTCCTCCTGGCCCTTCCCTCATCCCTCTAGTAGATGACTAAGGGGGGCTGTAGGGGGGTGTAGGGCTGGAGACCTAAGGGCTGGCTTAGATTAAATTAAGCACATTTAGTCGTAGATAGTTGGGAGGCTGAGACAGGAGCACCAAAGTTCAATGACTGCCTGGGGAACTTAATGAAACCCTGTCTCCAAGCAGGGAGGGAACAAGGACAGACAGGAGAATACGTCACCCTTCTTAGCATGAGAGATCTGTGCTGCCAGAATCCTATGTCCTGGCCACATATGGGCTCTGTAAACAACTTTTGCTTTTCTTGGCCTTTTGGGACTTCAGAGTACAAAAAGACACCATTGGCTCTTCTCTAGACCTTCAGTGTAGTAACAAAGACCCAGACCTGCACCAGGCTGCCACAGAGGAGCCCTGAGCTACTTTGAAGAAAGTGATCAAATCCACTATAGATGGCTCAAGGCAAGGGTAAGGTCTGCCCTTCCTGGACACCTCACTGAAGGTAAAGGAAGCTACTTTAGTGTTTCTCTGGAGACCCTGGTTGTTGTTGTCACTGTAAACAGAAGCTGGGGAGGGGTCATAGCAACAGAATTCTAGAAACCAGACTGCTGATTGATTTGATCAAAAGTGCCCTAAGTCAGGGAGAGCCAATATAACCCATAGATCCAGAAGGTGTGGGGCTGTGGGCGGAGCTTAGACTGGAGGTGGGTTAGAGTCCAGTTGAGAACTGAGGTGTGGAGAGGCAAGGAAGGCCCTGAGTCCTCCCAGGCTCTGAGGGTTTAGAGGTGTGGCTGTGCACGGAAGTCCCCCCAGCAACAGAAATATAATCACACACACGCACACACGCGCGTGCGCACACACACACTCACACCTTGTTTCTAGAGGGTTATTCCTTGGAGGTCAGACTCGGGCTGCAAAGGAAGGGCCTTTTCTAAAGGGAGTGGGGTTAAGCACATGTCTGCATGTTGAACAGTGAGGAAGTGGACAACCACTGGTATTTCTTCAAGAATTACTTTTTTCTATTTTAATCACAAATAAATCAAAACATAATAAATGACCTCTTGTTATGTTAAAGGTTTCTCGTGATCTCTAAGCAAATGCCTGGAGGTCAGATAACCTGAGAATTCAAAACACATTTGTTTGTTGAAATAATACAGTACAAAAACAAATATTGCTTTATATTCTGAGTGGAGGAGGGGCATGGTGATTGACCCTGTCTGTAGTGAGATGTACAAATACAAAGACTATACCAGCCGACTAATAAATCCATGTCCTGTCTTGTAGGGGGATTATGTTATTCCATTGTAAATAAATGTCCCACCCACTGGTTTAATAAAAAACATTGATTGGCCAAAGGCAGACAGGAAGTGTTGACAGGGCTACCAGACTAAGAAAACTTAGGGAACAAGAACAGAGCAGATATGCCACAGAGTTGCCAGACAAGCCAGAAGATGAAGAGGGCAACTATGCTGCTCTGAGAAAAGGTACTGAGCCGCATGGCTGAACAGGATAAGAATCATGGGTTAGATTAAGGGTAAAGAGTTAGCAAGTTATATGCCTGGGCCTTAGGCCGATCAGCATACAATTAATATAAGTGTCTGTGTGTTTCAGTGGAACTATGGGACTGTAGGCCGGAAAGTCCGGGCCAGAAACATCACACACACTGTCTGTTCAGGTCATGCTTACTAACAAATTAATATTAATGTCACACTTAATCCAAAACCAAAAAGTGGATGGTGGAGTGAGGACCAGAATAGGCCGCTAAGGTTGGATGAGGACAGTCCTGAAAGTGGTGGTCATGACAGTGGGTGTGTTAGGAAGAAACTAAAGTACACTTAAGAACAGCAATGCTGAGGCTGTAGAGAAGGCTTAGAGGTTTAGAGCATTTGCTGCTCTTGCAGAGGACCTGGGTTTAGTTCCCAGTATCTACACTGTGGCTCACAACTATCTGTAACTCCAGTTCAGGGAATCTGATGCCTCTTCAGGCTCCCACAAGCTCCTTTATGCACTTACATACACATACACACATATATAAAATAAAATAAATATTTTTAAAAGAATGACTAAGGTAACTATTTTATTATATATTTCATCATTTTTAAAGAGTTGATAAAATGTTTTTTGGATTTTAGAGCCTTTTGGGATTTCGAAATTCTTAAGAGTTTTGCCACAGCCCAATATAGGCTACATCCCAATCTTGGAGTAATTAAGGAGCTTTATGTACCTCAGTTTCCTCAGTTTCCTTGTTGTCCTACGACAAAGCCCTTGGCATCCGGCAGTGCAGTGTTTAAACTGTTACTGCTTACCAGATTTGTTTTTATTATTGACACAACTTATCAAAAACAACTACTGAGGTGATTCTCCACACTAGTGCTGCTGTCCAATGGGCATGTGCTGGAAGGATCTCGGAGGATCAGCATTGGGCATCCTGGTTTTTCTCAGTGATCAGGAGCAGCAGCAGGCAGGAAGCAGAGATCTCTGCAAACAAGCACACATCCAGGCACATCCAGACAGGAGTCTGTTCCCAGGTCCTCTTTGCTGCCCGAGTCACTCTTCTAGCGCACAGGACCCGTGCTATCCTTTCAGCCCACTCTGCCTGGTTCTGCCCATTTCCTCTACCTTCTGTTCTCATTCCCTGAAGTACAGGTCTTTACAGTACAAAAGTTATTAATGAGCATTACAAGAATTTATGCAAATTTGTAACCAAGTTTTTCTAGCTCAATATTTTCCTCTCCCAAGAGCACACAGTTCTACTTTGCCAGAGGGCTTTACCCAAGGAGGTGCTGATGGAAATGAACCTGTATGAAGAGCTCATCACTTTCCGACACTATTCTAGGTATTTTGTGTACATTATCTCATTTAATCCCCATTTAAAATCACTAGAAAGTGATACTGTCAACTTACTTTTACACTTAAAAACATTGAGGCTGTGAGATTAATTTTTTCAGGTCACAGAGCAGGCACATAGGACAGGCACACAGAAATGCATCCTCAGCCTACCTCAGCCTCTACAAAGGACTGTAGCTATCAATACAAGGCAACCAGTGAAGAGTGTGATGAAACAGGCAGAGATAGCCTTGGGACTTCTACAGCCCAGAGGGTTCTCCTTAGAACTGCCTTTTCCTACATGTCTATTTGCCCTTTTAAACCTATGTGTCAGTCCATTATGACAAACCAACAGGGAAGGCTTTTTCCAAGTAGCTGTAGTGTCACATGTTGATAGAGGCCTTGTAAATGCTCAGGTGAGGTGAGATTAAGAATTAGAACCAGGCTGTTGGTGAGAAGGCCAGAGCCCTGGAGAGCAGCTATAGCAGAGTGGGGGAGTGATTTCAGAACCCATGTACATACAGAGCATGTCCTTGAGACAAAACACTCACACTCATCACAGAGAAGAGACTCTCACATTGGCCACAGCAAAGTAAAGCCAAGATATCTGCACCTTATTTTGTCAGGGACCTCCTGTGTGTCACGTTAGGGCCATCTCACAGAGGTGAAGAGAAACATAAACCACAGGAGGGCTGAAAGGTCTTACTGCTTTCCCCTCAATATATGGAAAGGTGTCTAATATGAAGCAAAGCAATACACTGGGGAACAAAGTGAAGGTTTTCTTCCCTGCAGACTTATTTTATCCTAGAGGTCTTTCCAAATCTCCAAACTGCCCCTGAGCATCACTGCTGTCTTCCAGCAGAATCAGGCAAAGAGGAAAATCCCTTTACTGAGTGTACAGGATTTCTCACTGTGTCACCAGAATGCTTGGGAATTCATTCTAACTAATGAAATGGGGAATACATTTTGGGAGCAACAATCCAAGCTTTCTTGTAGTTCACAGAGAGATGCATGCTTGAAAAGAAGCATTGAACACGCAATAGCACAGACAGGGTTGCTATGGTAACAACCCCTCAACTGCATTACATCTGCACTATTACAACCAGGCGATGTCAACACTCATTTCCTTCTGACCATACTGAGGTCTCTGCGTTGAGAAGTACTTACAGCTCAAGGGATTTTCATTTTTACCAGGATTCTTACGCCTTTTCTAGAAATGCTAATTGAGATACATAAAATAATGATTAATTCTCCTGTGCGCACATTCCTCAAATGTCAAAAGAAATATTACAAGCACAATGTGAGTCTGAACATGCCGAACATATCCTCTGTGTGTACGTGAATGACAACATGGCCTCCCCAAGGACTGAGGAGAGAAATAAGTATAGTCCAATGAGCCGAGTGTGGCGGAACAAGAACAGAATCCCAGCACATGAGAGACTGGGGCAGGAATAGTTTACAAATTTGAGGTTACACAGGTCTACATAGCAAGACCTCATTTCCAAAACAAATAAGCATTTATAAAAACGTATATTTGGTTTAGACACAAAGCAAACGTGCTTGTAAAAATTATCTGCCACCCTTAAGCAACAACTCTACATCTTATCTTTAAATTTTGCTACTATTTCCAAAATGTGCCCTGGGGTGCCTCCAGCTTCACTTACATCTCTCTGTAGACCAGGCTGGCCTCAACTCACAGAGATCCACCTGCCTGTACTTCCCAAGTGCTGGGATTAAAGGCTCATGCCACTACCTTCCTGCCATCCTGCTCTTTTTCTAATTTTTCCTAAAAACAATCTCTCCAATTTTATTTTTATAGCAATGTTATCTAGGGGTAGAGGAAATGGCTGGGAAGTTATAAACACACACTTCTCTCACCAAGCACCTGAGTTTGGTTCTCAGCATCCACATCAGGCAGCTCACATCTGCCTAGGACCCCAACTCTAGGGAGGTCTGATATTTCCTGCCTTTGTGGGTACCCACACACATGTGCATATTCACATAATTAAATATTATAAAATTAACTATTTTGAAAATAAATTTCTGAAACCTAACAATATATCTCTGTTGACATCTTCCATTGCACAGGCATTGTCTTGAGTGTCTTCCAGTCAAAGAGGACCACAGAGTCTTCAGGGAACAAAGATTCTGAGGGCAAAAGAGGACGTAAGGAACAAAATTCATCCCAGAGTCACAAAGATTTTCACTATGAATATAAAGCTATTCAAACATGCTGTCTGAACTCCCATCTTTAAAGTCTAATTTTGAAGGTTTCTCAGAGGTGGCTAAGCATGATCTTGTTTCTGATCTCAAGTAGTGAACAGTATTCAGACTCATTGAAAATCCTCATTGTGTCTGTATGTAAACACCATCAGTCCAGATTGTCCCACAGCATAAACACATACACATCAACACACACTATAGCACACACGGACACAAAACTTGGACAATCCTGTTTTCCTGGGACACATATGAAACATAACTATATAGTATATTCAGTCTCCTACAAATTGCTTCTCCCACATGCAAGTGTCTGAGGAATATTCTGCATATTTCAGAAGACAGGCAAAATGGTGACACACACCTTTAATCCCAGCACTTGGGAGGCAGAGACAGGTGAATATCTATGAGTTTGAGACTTGCTTGGTCTACAGAGCTAGTTCCAGGCTGGCCAAAACTACACAGAGAAACCCTGTCCCAAAAAACAAAACCGAAAGGAAAGATGCTCATAAACAACTTCCTGCACAACTACAGCACACATCGCCCTCACTGAGCCATGAGCAATCGTTCCTATATTCACACAGTCCTATTGTGTGAATACACTTTCTTTCTGTTTCATCATTGCTGTTCCACAATCCTGTGTCTGTGGAGATCCCAATGCTACACCTCATGAGTGCAAAGCCATATCTGCAGGGCTACCAGCACTCTTCCAGGCTAGATTGGTCCAATCTAGCCAAACATTGCCACACAGCCCCCACCTGGCTTCCACTTTCCCTTTTTGATCATATGTCATTCCTACATGGAAAATTTGTTCCTTTCCAGCCACTGCCCTCCCCCTTGAACAACACTGCTTGTGACCCACCTTTCTTTTCTCTTCCCCTTTTAAAGAAAGGGTCTCTATATGTGTTCACCCCTGACTAGCCTAGAATTCTCTATGTAGACTGGGCTGGCCTCGAACTCACAGAGATCCGCCCGCCTCTGCCTTCCTAGTACATGGCTGTAATTCATTTTCATATTAAAGAAACAAACAGAACCAGAATCCCATTCTCTATCCAGTGATTCCTTTAGCACTGTTAAACTTCGCTCACAGACTATTCATAAGCCTATCACTTATATTATCTATTTGTAGTGATTTTAATTTGTATTATTCTTGTCTCCTCATTTATAAACAAGGCAAGATATTGATAAATGAGGTAGTTTCTTTTAAAATTCCTTCTAAAGTTTAATTAATGAATACTTGATTATTTTAATGATGAAGTTGATATTGTGTGTTTAAGAGAGGAAGTTAGAATTTTTATGCTAGGACCTCTGTCCTTCCTCATGCTGATTTGAGGTAACAGTTGCCAGTAGTTTTAAGTTAGGGACCTCTTTTACATGCTAATGAAATCTAGAGAGTTTCTCTCAGAAAGGGGGCACAAAATGACACAAATATTCTTGTTTATAATTTCAGAATAGACCTTAGAGCAAGATTCCTGTCTAAAATATCTTCAATCATCCAGAGTTAAAATAATAATAAAACAATTGTATTTTATTATTTTGTTTAAAGTTTGGCAGGTGTCCTGTTGGATATCTAGGAGCCCAGCCAAAGCATCTGGTAATTAGATGTGCTAATTCAGAGATCATGAATGTGCTCAGAAGGCCAGGAGTTATGCTTGCCTTGCTGTGTGATCTAGCCACTCACGGCTCTGAGCTCCCGAGATAGTGTCTGGAGCATTGGAATCTAAAGCAAAGCAGAAAAGGGGGTAGCTGAGCTGAGACAGGGCAGGACCTGGAGTCCCCACCACGGTCACCTCACCAGGAAGCCTCAGGAGACCCCTGAAGACTGGACCGGACAGCAGCAGCTCCTCAGAGCTCTGATACTCCAGGAAGTAACTGCTAATGGTGAGCCTCTCTTCAAATCACTTTAGAAGTTTCTCAGACAAGCTTTAACGAAGTCAGATGGTTTCAGATTCCTTGATCTTTAGTGCTCCCTCTTTGATCTGAGACTCAAGACTAACAGGAGGCCACATGCCAAAGAAGGGAAATGTACTAAGCAGAAAGATACACAGATTTTCTCCTCCTCCTTCTTTTGAATGTGTGTGATGGGACTGGAGAGATGGTCGGTGGTTAAGAGCACTGGCTGCTCTTGCAGAGAATCCAGGTTCTGTTCACAACACCCACATGATCACTCACAACTGTCTATAACTTCAGTCGCAGAAATCTGACTATCTGACTTCTTCTGGCTTCTGTGGACATCAGACATGCACATGGTGCACAGACATACATGCAGACAAAATGTGCATACATATAAACTAAATAAACGACAAAAACATAGATGTATTTACATCTATGCCTGGTACCCATAGAGGCCAGAAGAGGGTGTCAGACCCCTTGGAACTGGACTAGTAGATGGTTGTGAGTCATCATATGGGTGCTGGGAAGCAAACCTGGGCCCACAGCAAGAGCTTTTAACTGCTGTGCCATCTCTCCAGCAGGGAAACTGAGACATTTACAAAGACATGATGCAAGGGATGGCAGCTTGATAAGTCAAGCACTGTTCACTGTGGGTTCCCTTATCTTCTCTGATGTAGTGATTCTTAAGATCAATACCACATGACCTCACTACCCATGACATAAAGTATTTACATATATTAAACTGGACTTTTGGTTCTTTCTTTGTTTGTTTGGTTTGGTTTTGGTTTTTGAGGGGAGGCTTTCTCTGTATAACAGCCCTAGCTTCCTTGGAACTCACTTTGTAGACCAGGCTGGCCTAGAGCTCTGAGACTTGCCTGCTTCAAACTCCTGAGTGCTGGGATTAAAGGTGTATGCCACCATGCCAGGCTTGGACTTTTATTTTTCAATAATAAAAACAACTTACCTATTGGAATTCCACAGATCCAAAATGCTTGATGGGGTGATAGGCCAGCTTTTGTGATAATGTCCCACAGCACTGACGATTCCTGTTTAACTCCTGGCTTTCCTCAGCTGGCACTGGCTCCCAGGTTTCCCATGTTTTCAGCTCTTCACCCAGTCTCTTGTGTAGAAACTGAGTATCAGAGGAAATCCCCAAAGAGCAAAGAACAGCAGACTGGCCACTCAGACCGTCTGAGGGAATAAACCCTCCATTGCTTAGTGTCCTATCCACGCTTTTCTGAGATTCAAACATCAAAAGTGCTCTTTTGTTGTTAAAAGACAGTATGCAAAAGCTAGACAGATAATGTAGCATGAGAGAAGTGACTGGATTTTTATAAAAATACACAGCACACCCTTCTCTGTTAAATGGCAGGAGATAGGAACAAGGTTGCCGGACAATACTTTGAGGCGAATCATGGAGGGTATCAAGGTAAAACCATGGCAGATGACAGTCAAAGATCATCATTTTTTGCTTTGTCTCATCTTTATTGATTGTTTTGGAAATATCTTTTCCAAACAAAGTGTCCAGCCCATGGTTTTCTGTTAAGAGGTCACATTTTTCCTTTGCTTCAGGGTTGATAGGAGTCTGTCCCAGTAACTTACAGTTTGGTGGCAAATTGCAAATCCTCCTCTGCATCCCTTGTGTGTCCTTTGTTGATTCTAAGGGATACTCTGGGGAGTTCAGAGAGGGGACACAGGTTCTAGAGATATTTGTCTCTGGGTTTCTGGGTAAATCTACTATTTCAGCTTCAGGTGACAAATCTCTTGGTTGCTTCTCCATTGGTATTTCTGGGCCACGCCCTGAGCCTGCTGTTCCTTCAGAAGTAGAAATCAATTGTTCCTCCCTATCAGGACATGCCAGTCTCTGAGATCTATCTTTCTTGGGTCTCTGTTCATATACAAACTTATGAGGTCCCGTGGGCCAACTGCCTAAATCTGGCAGACTCTCAGACCCCATCTGTAATTCTCCATCAAACAAACCAACTGGAAAAAAAGCCCAGCAATCACTTTTAACTCCTTGTTCCTTTTGTAAAACATCCTCTGAGATTCTGGTCCCACTCGGATGATGCAAAGCAAACTCATCCAGACAACTTTTATCTGTCATCTCTGTCTTCTGCATAAATGAGCTTGGAGTGTTAGCAAATATGTCCTGCATATCTAAGGCTGAGTTATATCTGTTTTTCCTTTGGCTTTCTACCTTCATGCCCCAGCAGGCTTCCTTCACTACACCAGAAAGATGCTGAGTGCTTGTGTGACAAGAGGCAGAACTTTCACTTGGTACCGATGATGGCAAAGTTAGAAACAGGTCCTCCTCCTCCTCCTCCTCCTCCTCCTCCTCCTCCTCCTCCTCCTCCTCCTCCTCCTCCTCAGGTAAGCAGTTCTTAGGTGTGTGGTCCAACTCAACTATAGACACAATACTTTGGGAACTGTTTGGGATCTCTCTGTCTTGCCAACTTTGCTCTTCATAGCCATTTACACAGTCTGCTGCTTCATTCTGTAGGCCACCAGTAAAGGCCTCTGGCTCTCTCTGGGTTTTCTCAAAACCTTCCCCTTCACTTTGAGATGGTGCAAAGTGACGTAAAGTTGCAAGTGAGTTCTCACTAAAACTGTTGGTCCTTTTCTTTCCTTTTCTGTTTCTCTTCTGTTTGGGTTTGTCAAGCCTGTACCCACTTTTCTTCAAAACTCTTCCTCTGAAATATAAAGAAGAAACAAAATGTATAACCTGTTTTTTATGTAATATGAGCAAACTCTAAAATATCACTGTGCAAAACATAAGTACAAGAGTGTCTGCATACTTTGTACTGTATTTACAATCACTTTTTTTCTTGTTCACATGTGACTGTGTTTATTGTAGAGAAAGGTAACAGAAATTGTAGCTGGATAAAGAAAAGAATTAGACACAGAATTAACATGGGCCTTTTATCCACAAGTCTTAGCAGTCCAGTTCTTTGGTATCAAGAAGTTAATCTTTTGAGTCATTCCCACGTGGTACTTTTCATAGCTGGCAGTGGTAGCAAAGCTTCTTAGAGTAGCATCATTACTTTATGACTTCAGTGTGCCCATCGGTGGTGAGGACTCCGTTCATGAGCCTGTATGCACCTTTCATGTTCTGTCCTGCACCGTCAACAGTCCTGACAATGAACTTCAAAAATTTAGCAGTGGCCTTGTATGCAAATCTTCATTCTTCAGAACCTGCAGACTTCAGCCTTAGCACTCCTTACAATCACTTTTAAGGAGAGCTTAAAATCTGCTACACTAAATATTAGCACACACCAAGAAAGTTAAAACTCACAAGCACAAACTCATTTCATAAGCCAACAACTTTATGAAAACCTAGTACTTAAAATGAAGAAAATGTGCTGTGTGTACAGAATAAACATCATATTTTGTGACTGTGATTGTGCCCCACGTTGGGTGCCATCTGTTACAATGATGGGGGGGGACGACACTTAGGGGGTGGGGGAGTTTGATCTGGCTAGCTCTATGGTTTGGACCCACCTGCCACCTTATCAAAATCTCAATGAATCATATAGACTTTTATATTAATTTTATGTTGTTTGGCCTATGGTTTAGGCATATTGTTAGTTAGCTCTTTTATCTTAACTCAACCCATTTTTATTAATCTGTCTTGCCATGTGGACCGTAGCCCACCTATGCTCCTTACATGTTTCTTCTTTTGGCATCTGACTCAATCTCTATTATTTTACCCTCCTTCTCCTAACTACATTCTTGTCTCTGGCTACAGTGTTCACCAAGGGCCAAAACAGCTCCTTTATTTAAAGATTAATATTCACAACATACAAAAAACATTCCCACATCGTGTGATTATTTTACATTTTGAAGAAATTGATGAATTTATTATAATACTGTCTAGAAGCTCAACAACCATTTTCTTAGACTGAAACAGGTTTTATAACACTTTAGATTTGAAAGATAAGAAGTGACTGGAATATCCTCAGTATAGCAGATTTTTTTAGTGGTTTTAATAACTGGGTTATTTAGAGAAAGACTGACAATCAAGTTGTCCCGTCACATGCTGTGGAATGATCTTCTTGTACACAATAAAGTGCTGACTGGCCAGTACCCAGGCAGGAAGTAGAGGCGGGGTGACTGAACTGAGGATGACTAGAAGGAGAAGGCCAGATTCAGAGGAGGAGAGAGAGAGACTGAGGCTCAAATCATCTGCCAAGGAAGCAAGGAAGACACGCCAGAGGACAGGTGAAGCCCTGAGCCTCTACATAGATTTAATAGAAATAGTTAACTCAAGTGTACGAGTTAGCTAGTAACAAGCCTGAGACATCCATCAAGCATTTATAATTGATATAAGCCTCTGTGTGGTAATTTGGCAAGAAGCTGCCGGGGTATCTGGGTACAGGAAGATGGAATAGGAAACATTCAATTACAATCACAGTATATGCAGTATTTACTGATGAGCTCCCTGAGTCTAGGATTTGGTGTTGTGCTTGGAATTGCCTGGCAAGCAGTGACCCTAAGCCAGAGGCTATGCCACTTACTCCGTGAGGTGTTAGAAATGTGTGAAGGCATTTTTGGTGGTCACAGTGGTGGCAATGTGTTATGACATTGCACTGAAGTCAGTATGCTGACCATCTTATGATGAACAGCGACAAGCTATTACACCCAAGAGAAAACAGAATTCTCATCACTCACACTAGAAGTGCATGGCTGTTGTGGAACAATCTTTTTGTACACTGTGAAGATGCATCTTTGCCAGTATGCCTTCTGATTGGTTTAATAAATCGCTGAATGGCCAGTAGCAAGGCAGGAAGATGTGAGGTGGGACTTCTGGGCAGAGAGAGAAGGAGAGGAGATGAATCTAGGCTGGGGGGAGATGCCAGAAGACAGGGAAGGGAAACAGGATGTGCAAGATGGAAGAGAGGTAAAAAGCCATGAGACAAAACATAGATTAATGTAAATGGGTTAATTTAAGTTGTAAGAGCAAGTGGGACAAGCCTAAGCTATAGGTTGAGCTTTCATAGTTAATCAGAAGTGCCTGTGTCATTATTTGTGAAATGGTGGCCCAAAGAAAAAATCCATCTACACATAGCTCTACATAAATAAAGGCAATATTTGATACTGCTGGGCATGTCCAACCTGTGTCCCATGAGCTGCAGGCATCCCAGGATAGTCATGAATGTAGCCCAACACAAAACTGTAAGCTTACTCAAACCATTGTGAGATTTTTAAGTGTTATTTTTTTTCTGTAACTCAACTGCATAGTTCTCAACTATAAACTTTATAGATGACATCATGCCTTATATCAAAGAGTGACACTCCTGAAAGATGCTAAGGATAGTATTTGGTCCTTTTCAATGATTTGGTAAACTGTCTAGTTTTTTACACAAAGGTTACTTTGCCCCACTCTACAGTAAATGATCAGAGTCAGAGACAAGGTACCAATGAGAAAGCACAGAAAACCAACTGGAAGAGAACAAAAGAAATAGATGATGAGACTGAAGAGATGGTTCACTGGTTAAGAGCACTGACTGCTCTCACAGAGGATACAGGGTTAGTTTCCAGCACCCACGTGGTGCCTCACAACCAACTGTAACTTCACTTTCAGGGGTTCTAATGCCCTCTTCTGGCCTCTGAAGGCAGCAGGTACACATGAAATAATTAATTAAAGCCGGGTAGTGGTGGTGCACCCTTTAGTCCCAGTACTTGGGAGGCAGAGGCAGATGGATCTCTGTGAGTTCGAGCCCAGCCTGGTACACAGAGCAAGGACAGCCAGGGTGACACAGAGAAACCCTGTCTTGAAAAACCAAAAGAAAGAAAGAAAAGAAGGAAGAAAGGAAGAATGGGGGAGGAAGATACTAAGGATAGAGCAATAGAAAAATGAGGAAGTAAGCAGAGAAACAAGGAAGGCCATACGGAGAAAAAGGCAATAATGTAGTTTGTTGTTTCCAGATTGGATACTGACCAGTGAGCTAGGTAACTAGTCCCCTCCCTCTCGTGGTATGTATGTGTGTGTGCATGTGCACTTGCCTATGAATGTCCAGAAGACAGAGGTCAATGTTTGCTGTCTTCTCTATCACTCACCACCATAATTTTTGAGACAAAGTCTCTCATTGGATCCAAAGCTCCCTGATTTGGCTGGACTGGCTGTCTAGAAAGTTCCCAGGAGTCAGCTTTCTCTGCTTCCTCAATGCTGGAGTTAGGGGCACACCACTGTCTGGCTTTCTGCTTCCTTATTCAGGTGCAGGAGATCCAAACTCAGGTTCTCATGATTATGCATAAGCACCTTAGTCATTATGCCACCTCACCACCCCCACCAATATGCTTTGTAAATCTCCTCTAACTAACTAACCAACCAGCATTCTAAGCTGCTAACTTTTCAGAGACAGGACATATGAACACTTTGTGTTCATTACACCTAATTGTTGCTGCCCTTGCTCATGTATTTCCAAATGTTATCTTAAGAAGGACAGGAAGAAAAGCTAATGTACTTAGAATCAGCTGTTTAAAAGACATTGCATAAAGGAGGCCGTCTTCAGTAACAAACCTCATTTATGGTCATTTCTGTGAACTGTAGTCAGCCAATGGACATTCTAGTTAAGTTCAAAGTACAATCCTAGTGAGTAAATCCATACCCAAGCTATTAAACCTTGTCTTGACCTCAATTCCTGATCTTCCTGCCTCAGCTCTCAAATGGGATTATGGGTATGTGCCATCAGGACCAGCTGTTGCTGCTGCTGGTTTTGGTTTTCTGAGTCTTGCTGTGTGGCCTTGGATGGCCTAGAACTCATGCTGTAGTCCAAGATACCCTTGAATCCATAAACATCTCCCTGCTTTTGCCTCCTGAGTGCTGGGATTAAAGGCATGTGATATGACACAGCTATTATCATTGTGCTGGCTAGTTTAATGTGAACTTGACACAAGCTAGAGCTATCTGAGAAGAGGGGACCTCGACGGAGAAAACTCTGTCTTAGGTAGGGTTTATATTGCTGTGAAGAGACACCATGACCATGGCAAATTTTTGGTTTTTGCAAGGCAGGGTTCTGTGTGTAACATCTCTGCCTGTCCTGGAACTTGCTTTGTAGATCAGGCTGGCCTTGCACTCACTGAGATCCACCTGCCTCTGCCTCCTGAATACTGAGATTAAAGGCATGTGCCACCAGGTCCAGCTGTGGCAACTCTTATGAAGGGAATCATTGGGCTGGAGAGATGGCTAGGAGGTTGAGAGCATTGGCTATCCTTCCAGAGGTCCTGAGTTCAGTTCCCAGCAACCATTTGGTGGCTCACAACCATCTGTGGTGAGATCTGGTAACCTCTTCTAGCCCAGAGGCATACATTCAGACAGAATACTGTATACATAATGGAAAACTAAGGAAATAAAGGGAAACATTTAATTAATGAGATGGCTTACAGTTCAGAGGTTCAGTCCATTATCATCATGGCGGGAGCATGGCAGAGTGTAGGAAGACATGGTGCTGGAGAAGAAGCTGAGTGTCCTATATCTTTGGCTTGCAGGCAAAAGGAAGTGGTTTCCATGTCACACTAAGGGAAGCTTGAATAAAAGAAACTTCAAAGGCCACCCCTACACTGACACACTTTGTCTAATAAGGCCACACCTACTCCATCAAAGCCACATCTCCTAAAAGTATCATTTTCTATGAGCTTGAGGGGGCCAATTAAATGCAAACTACCATAGTCTCCATAAGATCTGGCTGTAGGCAAGCACGCAGGGCATTTTCTTAATTAGTGGTTGATGGTGTCAACCACAGCCCATTGTGAGTGGTACCATTCCTGGGCTGGTGGTCCTGGGACCTACAAGACTTATATAAGCAGGCTTCAAGCCATGGGGAACAAGCCAGTAATCAGCACCCCTCCATGGCCTCTGCATCAGCTCCTGCCTCCAGGTTCCTGCCCTGATTTCCTTTAATGATGAACAGTGGTACAGAGGTATAAACCGAATAAACCCTTACCCTCCAAGTGTCTTTGGTCATGGTGTTTCATCACAGCAACTGTAACCCCAACTATAGCAATCATTTTTAAAGAAAAGAAATAGTATGTGAAAATAGTTAGCTGTGGAGTGGTTGGCGGTAGAATACATGTCTACATTCACAGGGTCCTGCATAGGTTTTTATTCTGAATAAATTGAAGACATGACTGATGATAATAAGCCACCGTGCCCGTGGAGAAATGACCACCACAGGGATCAGGAAAGGAGGAGGCTACTCTAAAACAACAAGCAAACAAAACCCAACTCTAAACCTGAAGCATCGGGCAACTTATCAAAGCATTTAACTACCAGGTTATCAAAAGAGTCTGGAAGAATTGGAATTTGGATGAACATGAAATATGGTTCAAGGTGTGTGAAAATCAAAGAAGTGTGGTAGATATAGTGTGTGCTCTGTAGCCCAGGCTAGCCTCAAATTTTCAGTACTAAACCTTGCCTCAGCATCCCAGGTACTCACTGGGTGTAGAGGTATGAGCTGTCACACCTCGAATCCACTGATGCTGTTTGGAGTTACTGTTCTTTTTCATCTGAGCCAGGCCTTCTGGAAAACATCCTTCTGGAAAACACTCATAAACTGGCAGCCTTGTGAGACGACCGTGAGATAAAGATGTGGTGGCAGAGGTTCTAACTTCCGTTGGAATGCATTCACCTCTGATGTGGCTGGTCAGGAGATGCATTTTCATCAGGAACATGGATCTATTCAGCATAAGAGGCTCATCAGAGCTATGTCAAGGCTTGTTAAACCTGATCTCATTTGTGCTGCTGACTCACTTAGCAATGAATGGCCCTGTTAGAAAAGCATCACTAAGTAAAAGTGAGTCATAAGCAGGAAGTCGGGAGAGCTCAAGGCAGGGACTGAAGCCTTAAAGGAAGGAAGAAACAAGAAATAAGCAAGGTAAACACATCTGTGATGAGTAAGATTAGATGACGGCTTAGAACTCAAGCTTGTGGGCAGGAGCACAATGTACTTCTCAAGAATTAGGAGGGATGTTTCTCAGAGGTGAGCTAATCTGACCAAGGGAACTGGACATGGACACCAAGGTAAAAGAGCATCCAAATGAAGCCCAACTGACTATGGAGAAAAGCAGGGAAAGGGATACTAAAGAGAAAAGGCACCGTAGGTAACGATTTCATGAGAGAAAGTAACAAGGGAAGAAGGCAGACACACCACCTCCTGCTCAGTGTATGTGATCCTTCCAATCAGAGACCAACGCACACGGCTTCAGGGAAAGACTGGACACCGACTCAGTAATGTGCTAGCAGACAGCATCTCACATAAATGTGTCTCCTTTATAAAATGGGGGTAACGAATGGCTGTACAGATTTATTAATACAGGTGCTCTTAAATGACATCGATTTAACTGATAGGACAGATGACTGAATCTTTTCTTCTGTATGACATGGACAGATACCAGCCACCAAATGTTCCCAGCTAGATGGCTGTTTTCTGTTATAACTTTATCTTTTAGCTCCTAGTATTTAGAACTGTGTGTTTACAAGGAGTCAATGAGTTTATCCCCCAATCTGTCTCCATCAGTCATAACTGTCAGGATTATATGGTTTATCTTACTAAAGATGAGGCGCTAAGGCAGCTGTTAAATTAGCTGTGGACAAGATCACTATAAAATTTGTGTCAAAAGTTATAAACTCTTGTTTTCATGCCCTCATACTGCCTTTAAAATATCGGTTCATCTTCCATTTTTTTTTAAAAAAAGATTTATTTATTTTATGTATATAGGTGTTTTGTCTGCACCAGAAGAAGGCATCCGATCCCATAGACTACAGATACGGATGGCTGGGAGCCACAATGTGGTTGCTGAGAAATGAACTCAGAACCTCCTGAAGGACAGCCAGTGTTCTTAACCTCTGACCCATCTCTCAAGCCCCCCCTCATTTTATTTTAATTAATATAAGCAACGCACTGCAGGCAGGGGAAGCTTAAATGTGAAAGGAGAAAACAACAGAATCATGAGAAGACCCAGTGCTTGTAAAGGTCAAGGGTCTGCATGTGGGAGAACAAAAATCTCCTGAGTTTACGGTCAATAAAATGAGTCTGCTTTGCGTTAAGGTGAAAAGAAAGAGAACTGGGTTGTGGCCTGTAGTAGAGCATTTGCCTGGCATTCATATAAAATGCTTACAGAAAGTTTGACATCTCATAAAAATTCCTAATTATGTTGCTTTTCCTACAATATGTGTTAATCAAGTGCTTAGGAATATAATCATCTCTGAATCCTTATATTTTTTTTCAGTGAAATAATGGAAAAGAAAAAAATGTTATTGTGAGAGAGGACATAATTATCTGAGCATACAGGCTTAAAAATCTGTAGATAAATCAATAGTATGAATAAGTCTGGCAAATGTTATAGGATATAAAACCAACATTCTAGGAAACCATATGGCAGAGTAACAAACTCCAAAATGCCATCTCTCCACAACAGCAATTGGTAAGGCCTGTCAGAATCAACTCCTTCTGGATTCTGACAAGTCAGAGTTCCCTAAGCCCTGGTAGTTAATCAAGAAGAACCCAGAACATCTCAGTAAGAGGGCATCATGTTGTTTCTAGCTCACTGGAGTCCTATCTAAGGGCAAGCATAAGAGGCGGTAGAGAGACCCTATTCTCCATAATTATGGTTGTTTCAACCTCTCTGGGTCCATCCATTGCTTCCTTTTGCTGTTGTTCTGAGATACAGCCTCACTATGTTGCTTTGGCTGGCCTAGAACTCACTGTATAGGCTGACTTGGAACTTCCAGAGATCTGCATGCCTTTGCTTCCCAAGTCTAGGATTGGAAGAGTGTGCTGCCACACTTGCTTCCATTAGGACCAACTTGGAACTCTCTCTTGAGAACAGGACAAGAGGCATTTGTTGAACATATTACAACACACACACACACACACACACACACACACACACACACACACACACACACACGGCAACATATATAGGATGAAGCATAACAGTGGGGCACACAGTCGACAAGACATAAAGATATAGATAAGGGCTGGGGAAGTTCCCATGTATTTCTGGGATTGTGGAAGGCCAAAGCTATGGTACCGAGTGTCTATGCAGAAACAACTGACCAGTCCTCAAGCTCCCACTTCTGGCTAACAAGCTGACAGACTGTTCAAACAGGAAGCAAGCACTGGGCACAGCTGCAAAGAACCTTGTGTGGACAGTGGGAAGCACGGAACAGAACCTAGCAGCACAGGTGGCATTTGGTATCCTAGTGTTGCTTTAATAAATCAGTGACTAGCTGGTGATAGAGCTTAGTGACAAAATGCCTACCAGTGTGCTTGAGGACCCAGAGTCAATCTGCAAGACTAGGGATTCAGGGTCATCCTCAGCTGCACAGCAAGTTCATGGCCAACCTGGGATACATGAAACTCTACCTCAAAATAAATAATGGTAAATCAATCAAATTGTACTTCTAGTCCTTTCTTAGGTTTTCATCATTTCTTAGGCCCACCATTGGCACAGAAGAAAGCAATGGGAAATAGGAATGCATCTTAACATCCCTATTTATTTACTTATAATTCCAAACTTATACAGTCTTCTGACTGCATTCACACCTATTCCTCTTCACTCCCTTTCACTGCCAACTCCTTTCTTCCCTAGACCCCTCCCTCCCTCCCTCCCTCCCTCCCTCCCTCCCTCCCTCCCTCCCTCCCTCTCCGCCTTCTTTCTCCTTGTCATCCACTGTTTTATTAAGTTTCCTGCATAAGCATGGGAGATTATTCACTTGAGTACCAGTGGCCACAGCCCTTGTAGTCCTTATTTTAACATTAAAAAGTTAACATAAAACTTAGCCATCTGATAGACAATAATTTTAGTCACCGGGAAGGAACTTGGTGACATTTCTAGGTATTTTCTGATGTATGTGACACTGTCTTCAATGTACTGTTACTTTAAATCACCACTATGGGACTATAAAAAGTTCTAACTTAAATTGCTTTCAGGCCATGAGAGATACTTTCTGGCCCTTTCCAGCAGCTCTATGTAGTGTTTGTTTGTTTCTTTGTCTATCTGCATTCAGTGTCTTTATATCATCAACTAATGTGGATGACATGGTAACCACTGCCGCTTGACAAAGCTCTGGCATTCCAACATTGCCAATCATAATTCTCCAGCACCTTTTACTTTCATTTTTAATGATTCTCACTATGTGTTATGGGAGTTCTCTTATGTCTTTTCCTTTGGGAATTTTTGTACAGGCTTTGGTGAAGGATGAAAATGTAGAATACAACGGCAGTCTCTTCAAACTAATAATGCCTTGGGAAAAAAATCTCAGTCACTGTGGAACTATACAGTGTGATAATTCTGTTACTCCTTGCACAGGAATCCCCATTATGCCCCCGGTTACACCAAGAGCAGAGGCTAAAGGCTTACTAACTAGGCACAGCTGGTCACAGGGATGAAAAACACACAATCAAGAAAACAATGGCCCCAGATCCAAAGCCTGAGGCCATGTAGGACAAGAGTTCATTTGATAAGTATAGGATAGTGCCCAGGATGGTGGCTTACTGGATGAATGGCAATCCGGTCTGCTCCACAGGAAGCAGATTCTGTTAGGAAGTTAGACTTGCTTGCTCCCCCTCTGCCATATATAGCAGCATATTTTGAAGGAATCCAAATGGTATGATATAAAGGAAAAAGAGTAAGATATCAGGACTCCCTTTTGGAGTGCATGAGTGCAGTATCACATTTATAAAACTAAGGCACAAAGGAATGCCGTTAGGAAACAGCTCAATATTTGTTATACTATATTGTGCTCATGGTACAAACACTACATAATGCTCCTTGATGTTGTGGAATAATACTCTTGTACACTGTAACAATTTGTTGCTGGTATTGGTTTAATAAAACACTGACTGGCCAGTAGCCAGGCAGGAAATATAGGCGGGGCAGGCAATGAGACGAGGAGAATGCTGGGAAGAGGAGAGAAAAAGACATAGTCCCAGCCAGACACACAGAAGAAGCAAGATGATGACGCAGGACTGAGCAAAGGCTAAACACAGGTAAGAATTATGGGTTAATTTTAGTGTAAGATCTAGTTAGTAATAGGCTTGAGTAATAGTAAGTAAGTGATTTGGGAAATCAGCTGCCAGGTACTTGAGAATATCTGGCATACAGAAACTTGGGCACCATTTGTAGCATGATGTTTCTCTGCCCCACCCAGGCCTACGGTCCAGCAGCCACTTATGAAATTACTCTGAGGCTAATATTAATTACAAACTAATTACATACAGATATGATAGGATACGAGGATAGATTATTGAATCTACTCTGAGAAAAGGAGAATATGAATATGATAGGGTAGATTATTGAATCTACTTTTAAAAAGCAATTACTAGTTCTAAATATTTTACATTGAATTAGATTTTTGTATATTGTATACAAAATGTGTATATTAATACAAAGTTGAGATTAATTTTTTACAGTTCATATATTTCTATACTTGTTCAAGGTATTGTACCTATACAGTTTATCTAACAATGTAGTACAAATTGCTAGTTTTTGAAAGTTATTTTTACAAAATAACTAGGATACCAAGAAATGCAAGTTAGTAGTTAGACATTACATCAAACTTACAGTCATATTAGCTATGTTTTCAAGGTCAAACAGAGACATAGTTTAGATAGACAGGTCTTCTTCAAACACAACAGAGATTATAGAATATGGCATTTAAGATGTTTTAATAACATAGGCTCTTTTTATTTTTATTGCAATGAGACATGTCTGTTCCTGGTAGCACCAATCTACTTCCGAGAAGAAGATGGGCACTGAAAAAACCCCATATGGAGTTGACCTTCTTTGTGGCAAAAATTAGTCACTGGGCAAGAAAGTGCCCTTGCTTTGACTGCTGACAGGATAATGTCAAAAATGGATAAGCAGGACACACAAGAAAGAGCTGCTGAACCTTGCCAGGACAAGGCAGGAAGTTCTTTAAGAATATTCTGCTTCACATAGAAGTCTGTCAGATATGCGAGGCCCATAGGCTGAAGATGGATGCTTCAAGACTACAGAGGAACCTTGGATGACTGTCCAGGCAACTGTTTCTGACATTTTTCATATTTTTTGGAAGTTGCTTGCTTGCACCTTCTATTTACTTAGTTAATATTATTTCCTTCTCAGGTCTCTGAGGGAGTTGAAGATTAGATAGTTATATTGATAGTTTTTTTAGTTATAGTTTTAGAAAAGAAACTCACTAAGAGGTTAAAATGTATAAGTTTGAGAGACATCAAGAGATAGTTTTCAGTTAGTAATACAAGTTAGATAGAAAGTGAGTTAGGTGCAATCCTTTGGACTCACCAAAACAGAATAAATAATTTTTTTTTTAAAATTTGTCAATTGTTAATGGACTGGACATTACTCATGTAATTAATGCTTGTATATACTGTATACAATTATTGTACTTATAGTATATAGGTTTTTTATGTTAATTATAACCTTTTTAAATTTTTTGACACAGAAGGGGATATGTGGTAATATATTGTACATTTAATAAAATCAGCCTGGAATATCAGAGGACAGAATCATCACCCACAGTCAAGCCATGAAGGTCAGAGATCTTTCTGGATTTCTGTGAGTTCAGACCTAACAGGAAAGCAGTGGTAGCTCACATCTTTAATCATAACTCTAGGATTATGATCCAGAATTGAACCAGGAAGTAAAAGGCGGGAGACGGCAGAAATGTTGGTTGGGTGAAAATTGACTGTGGTCTGTTTCCTTTCTCTGATATCTCAAACTGATTTTTATTAAATATACAATATATCACCACACTATGCCTCAGGCTCATTACAAACTTGCTTTTATAACTTACCCCATTTCTATTAATCTATGCATTGCCATGTGGCTGGTAGCTTACCAGTAAAGTCACATCTTGCTTCTTGTGCAGCTGGATCACCTCTCCCAGATTCTGCCCTTCTTCTCCTATATCTCTGCCTGGATTTCTTGTCTGCCTCTAAGCTGTCTTGCAATAGGCCAAAACAGCTCCTTTATTAACCAATGGAAGCAACATAAATTCACAGTATATAGAAAGACATTCCACATCACCTTGAAGAATGAAAATTGCTCTTAAGGTTTATTTATCAGGACTCAATATCTGACACCTCCTGAAAAGGGCTGAGACTGTACAGAGATCCTTAGATCCTTAGAGGACAGCAGAGGACATTTAGAGTCTTCCTTCAAGAAAAATACTGTAATGATGTTGATGATCACTTTCATCTTAGACTCATTAAGAATGCTTTCAATATTGCTTGTGATTAAACTATAATGCAATTATAGAGCATATTATAAAAAGGGGCAGCCTATTTTCAATCCTGACTCACCCTCAGATGGTGTCACTGACTCCATACCTCCTCTTTGGGACCTGAACCCCACTAGAGCTGGACTCTGGAAATCAACTATTTTCAAAATGTTTGATTTAACGTTTTTTATTCTTCTGTAAGGAGCTGAACAAACTTCAACTTCTGCCATACTATGACAAAAAATACAAAGGACAGGGAGGCCACTAAACTAATCTGCCCCCAATAGAAGGAGATTTGGAAGGTATTCCACAGGGAATTGATGTGCAGAGTGTATGGCATCTACTTTAGGAAATGATAAGCTAGGTTGGAGAGATGTCTTAGAAGTTAAGAGCACTGGCTACTCTTCTAGAGATCTTGAGTTCAATCCCCAGCAACTACATGGTGGCTCACAATCATCTATAATAATAATCAATCTGGTGCCCTCTTCTAGCATGTAGGCAGAACACTGTATACATAATAAACAAATAAATTTTTTAAAAAATCTATTTGAGAGAAAATGAAAAGCTTCCCAGGGACATTAGTCATGCCTTAGAGATTATAAAAATAAAACCCAGACATAAATCCACACACCTTTGGCTACCTGAGTCTTGATAAAGAAACCAGAAATAGACAGCATCTTCAACAAATCATGCTGGTCAGACCAGATAGCTGCACTGCACGTAGAAGAAATCCAGATAGATTCATACTTACCACCCTGCATAAAACTCAACTCCAAATGGATCAGACTGACCCCAACATAAAATCAGATATACTGAATCTCATAAAAGAGAAATGGGTGTCTTAGGGTTTCTGTTGCTATAATGAAACATCATAACCAAAAAGTAAGTTGGGGAGGAAAGACTTTATTCAGCTTACACTTCCATGTTGCTGTTCATCACCAAAGGAAGTCAGGAGATGATGCAAAGGCCATGGATGGGTGCTGTTTACTGGCTTGTTCCCATGGCCTACTCAACCTGTTTTCTTATAGAACCCAGGACCATCAGCCCAGGGATGGCTCCACTCACAATAGACTGGACCCTCCCATCAATCACTAATTAGGAAAATGCCTTACAGCTGGACCTTACAGAGGCATTTTTCTCAATTGAAGGTTCCCTCCTTTCAAAGAATTCTAACTTGTATCAAATTAATATAAGACTAGCCAACATAGTGAGGAATAACCTTAAATTCTTTGGCACAGGAAAGACTTTCTAAATAGAATTCCATTAGCACAGGTACTAAGTGAAACTGAAAAGCTTCTGCAAAGCAAAGGACATCACCATTCAGATAAAGTGTCAGGCTACTGAAAGGGAAAAGATTTTTACTAACTACACATCTGATGTATACACACACACACACACACACACACACACACACACACACACACACACACACACACACACATACATACATACATACATACATACATTCATATTTGTATATTTGTATTAAGAAGTTTCTGGCCCAGCCTGGCCCCGAGGTCCAGATCCGCAGACCCGCAGTCCCACAGAAATACACAGAGGCTTATATTAATTACAAACTTTTTGACTTATGGCTCAGGCTCATTCCTTGCTAGCTCTTTCAGCTTAACCAAATTCTACTAATCTATGTTTTGTCACATGTCTCATGGCTTACCTGTACTTTTACATCTTGTTTCTTGGTATATATACACTCCAATAACCCAATTAAAAATGGGGTACATACAGATCTAAACAGAATTCTCAAAAGAGGAAACTCAAATGTCTGAGACACACATAAATGGTCAAATCGTTAGTCATCAGAGAAATGTAAACCAAAACTGATCTCATACCTGTCAGAATGGCTAAGACTAAAAAAATGACAGCTCATGGTTGTTGAAGATGTGGAGTAACGGTACCATTCATCCATCACTGGCAGGAGTGCAAACTTATGCCACCCCTATGGAAATCAGTGCGGTGGTTCTCAGCTAGACAGGAATCAATCTACCTTATGATACACCGTGCATGTACCCGAAGGATGCTTCATCTCACCACAGAGACACGCTCAACCACGTTTAGTGCTGCTCTATCCATAATAAGCAGAACTGAAAACAACCTAGATGTCCCTTAACAGAATGGATAAAGAAGATGTAGATTTTTATACAAGAGATTGTTACTCAGCTGTTAAAAACATGAAATCATTAAATTTCCAGGTAAATATATAGAACTAGAAAAAGAAAATCATCCTGAGTAAGGTAACCCAGACCCAGAAAGGTAAAAACTTTCCCCCCACCCTTCCATACTATTTAGACTGCTGGCATATAACTTTTATACAGATTGGTGAGTTGGAAAACATAGCAGGTCCAACAGCTCTTCCACAGTGTGCTCCTAGGGTACCCAGTTATTGCTGTCACTTGTCAGCCATAAACAATGCTCATAGGTTGCATCTCCTGTCTGCAGAAGCCACTCAACACAACTGTCTTTTTTTTTTTTTTTCCCCTTGTGGCACAGAAGGGGCAACACAGCTTTAAGCCACACTTCAGAATACATCTGGGTTTTTTGTTTGTTTTTGTTTTGAAAAAGCATTTCTCTCTCTAGCCCTGGCCTCCTAGAACTCACTCTATAGACCAGGCTGGTCTTGAATTCAGAGACCCACCTGCCTCTGCCTCCCCGGTGCTCGGATCAAAGGCATGCACCATCACCACCACCGGCTGGCCATTTATCTGATTTTTATTGTCTTTTCTTGTTTGCAGATTTCACTATTTGTTTCATAGAAAGACCCTAGCACATAAATACCAGGGAAGTAATCTTGAAACTGACTTTTGGGATGGGCCAGCTGTCTTCTTGGGTCTGGCCAGTAGCTTTATGTATCCTGTAAGTCCAAAGGACTTATGTCTAAAAGGTTCAAGTCACTGACCATAGTGTCACCTGTCTATAGGTTTGGTTTTGTTTCTGTAGAGGTAGTTCATACTTGTTTCCTACTTGTCCCATCCTCCAGCTTTGTCTTCTCCTTGGTCTCCATGTACTTTATTAAGTCACACATGTGGAGCTGTGGGGTCCTGCTGATAGTGGCATTTTGGTACTAGAGATTAACCCCCAAGACTGCTGAGCTACAGACACAGCAAGCTAACTTCCAGTTATCTAAGAAATTACAAGCATCCCTGTGACTACTTTGTTCATGGCTTTAGTCTTCATCAGCAGCCAGCATCATCACATTCATTCAACAAAATCATTTATAAAATATTACAATATTAGGAGTTTTGGGGTGATGTTGAATTAGATGAGGTCCCTGGGCTTTCAAAAGCCAAATTTCAAAGAAGTTTCATGTCAAAGTTTCTTATTTAGAATGTAGGTACAAAACCAAAGTGGCTAAAAGTGAGACCATTTTCAATTGTGTTCCATGTTTTCAACATACAAAGAAAATCAACTTTCGCCTAAGTGCCTTCCAGCCCCTCTGAATTTCCTTTCACAAGCAGGTTGACACTGGTGAACTATTACTTCACACAATTTAGGCATGGGAGGACCGATTAAGAGGCAGGAATCCTGAAGGCTCCAAGTCCTCACCCTCCCACTGACTCCAGCAGTAAGTGGTTTTAACTCCTGGGGCTTTCTTTTCCTGTTTATGAATCCTGAAGGAGATGCCCTACACACCAATCAGTAAAGCCCAGCTCTGTAGCTTGTCTCATACTACCAAATGGATGCAACGGTGATGCTTGCTATTGTTATCTGTGGGCCAGGCTGTAGTGGGGCACACCTTTAATCCCAACACTTGAGAGGTAAGAGGCAATGGAGTTCTGTGAGTTCGAGGCCAGCCTGGTCTACTGAATGAGTTCTAGGACAGCCAAAGCTACACAAAAATAAAAACAAACTGGAAAAAGAAAAAAAGAAAATGTCTACATTAGCTTTTTTCTCCCTTCTCCTGGATGTTTACTGCCTAAAGACTGGGCCACTACAGAGACTTCCCCTGTTGACTTACATAAACCTGTGTTATTGTTCAACTGTATATAACAAGCCCTGCTTCTTGCCCAACTGGAAGAAATAACTCTGTCTCTATTCAACTCTATAATAAATACACTGAGCTTTCAGGGTGCTCTGGTTTTTCCAGCCAAGAGTCTGGATGACCTGATCCCAGCTGTCTGTCTGTCCATCTGTTTTTTCTTTCTTCTCACACTACCCCCGTTAGCACAGTCATGATTGGGTCAGCAACTTGGAAAGGCCACAAACCTGTGGCATCATGAGAACAGTGGTCTGTCTCCTTTCTAACAGTGACGGCAGCGTTCCCAGGTGTTATTGCTACTTTGATACTTTGCCATCTAATGTTCTGTCTCCCCTCACCCTTTTACAGTTTTCTGTCTCCACAATATCCTCATGCATTTACTTCTTACCTTAGAATAACTACCAATGATATTACCTTGTTTCCCATGAATCCACCTCCAATTTTCAATATAATTTTTCATTAAATTTTCATACAATTTTCACCCCAATACTGTCTTTGTCATTTCTACACGTAACACTTAAAGCCTGTACCTTGAAGTAGAAGCATCAAGCAGCTAAAAAAGCTATCAGATTCTCTTCACAATTTGCCACAATAGTTTGTACCCTCCTCTGTTTCTGTCCCTTCATTCCCTTTTCAAGGTCTCCTAGCGCCTAACCCTAGAAATGAATAAATCAAAATATCTTGTTCTCTAAAGACACTGACTTAGGCAACCCCTTTGGCTTCCCATGTAATCACTCTGGCCAGCTGTAAGCTCCAGGCCCTCAACCCTACCTACCACTAATATATCTGACCACAACATCAACCAAGTCTGTTCGCCTTCAACACTTTTGTCCCAGTTACTGCTAAAACTGGGAGACACAAAAACATCTATTAATTATTAACATTACAAGTATGAAGCCACCCCCCTCTATTCCCTGGACCCAGAGCACTGGCTGTTTTTCCAGGGGACCCTGATTCAGTTCTCAACTCCCACATGACCGTTCACAGCAGTCTGTAATTCTAATTTCAGGGGATTTGACACCCCCATGCAGGCAAACATGCAGGCAAAACATCAATGCCCATAAAATAAAATGAATCATTAAAAGAAAGAAAGAAAAAACTGAGTGACAGATGCCTTTAATCCTAGGACTTGGAAGGCAGTGGCAGGTGGATCTCAGTGAGTTTCAGGAACAGCCAGAGTTTCCTTGTCTTGAAAAACTGAGAACCAAACAAAATCCACAAAAACAAAAACAAAATACCGCCCCCAACTAACATACTTCTCACTATGTATACTCCTCTGTAACAGTAGGTTTCTTGGTCCTGGGCAGCCAGAGGTCCAGACCCACAGACCTGCAGCCCCAGACCCTTTAGCCACCCAAATGATTCAGACACTCATATTAAGTTCTCGCTGTTTGGCCTATGGCTCCGGCACATTGATAGATAACTCCTTTATCTTAAATCAAACTATTCTCATTAATCTATCTGCCACTTGGCCCGTCGCTCACCTGTGTTCCTTACATACTTCTTCTTGAAAGGCTGGCTCAATCTGATCTGACTCCACCCTTCCTTTCCTACCTATTCTGATTTCCCCGCCTACTTTTTCTATGGTGCCTGTCATGGGCCAGAACAGCTCCTTTTATTAAAGATTGATATTCACAGCATACAGAAAGACATTCCCACATCACCCCTCCTTTCTAGTTTTACAGTCTAATCCTTCAGAATTTCTACAGACTTTTTCAACTAACAGTTGAGAGCCCTGAGATTCCTTCTCCAGCATAGTGACCAGGCTGCATTCTGATTGGTTAGTATCCCTGCTACCAGCTGTCCCTTACAGCACCTCTCCAGAGCATGCTTCTTGAGCCATGCTACAAGTTTCCTTTCTTGAGTTTCCTACAAGCTAGCCTGTACTCTTCTTCCCACACAGACCTGTGGAGACTAGTGGGCCGAGGCAGGACTAGAGCTGCCCTCTAGTTCAGATAGGAAACCAAAAGCATAGGCATCTCAAAAGGAACACGGTTGGTTACTCGGAGGCAAATCTTAGGCTGTCACTGCTGACCATGACTCCCTAGTGTCTTCATGTAGTTGCTACCTGTAGCAACTGCAGCCTCCCTGGACTTTTGAAGGAAGCTGTCAGGAAGAGAACAGCATGCTGGCTGGCAGACAGGCCCCATACCTGTTATATAATTCTAGTATTATCTTTATGTAGAGGCTACCTCTTTTGTTCTCTTCATATCTACAGTCTGCTCTGGAAAGAATGTCAGATACTTGTTCAAAGTTCCTAGGAGCCATCTTGTCAGAGTTCAAGATATGTCTTGAATCTGTGAGCTACTTTGGTGGTATTCTAAGACATGACATGTCAGCCCCATGTTAGGACGGGAGAGTGGGAAGACCTTCGAGGAAGCTGACAAGCAAGGAAAGGAAGCCCCATGCCTGGGAACCTGATGCCCTGTCAGATGCAAAAACCCATTTCCTAAGTAAAGTCCATTGTCTTCTAAAACAGAAAGGGGAACAGAAATTCAGGAGAAGCTGTCGTCCACACTTTCTAACAGGAACAGCCACCTAGGAGTGGTGACTCTCTCAGGACCAGGGTGAGTACTAACTGGAAAAAGATTAGTCATTCAACTAATTGTTGCACAAATTCCCCTGCTGTGAAACTTAGTTTTTCTGTTTTCATTTTCCAGTACTGAGAAATCAGTTTAGGGGCTGGCTTGATCACCCCATCGTTTGCTTTGCTTTTTGAGACATGGCCTCACTGAGCCACCAAGCTGGCCTTGAACTTACTGTGTAACCCAGGCAGGCTCTGAATTTGTCTCTGCCTCTCATGTGCTAGCTGACAGGTGTGTACTACACCTGTCTGGTTCAGTTTCTCCTAACCTACATGCCGGATAGTTGAAAACTAAGAGCTGATTCTCTGGCGACAGGATGTGGAACAGAGTGGTTTCTATAAACCACTCTACCCTGAGAGCTGCCTCACCAGTACTTTGAGATCTTTACAAGTACCACAACTGAGACAAATACACAACTTGATTAAACATGTAGTCGTTGAAGTAAGCCATACTTGACCAAGATCAGAAGTACACCAAAATACTCCCAGAGTACTAGGAGATAGACAGAAAACTACATTACAAGCCAGATGTTTGCTCATTAGAGTAAGCCTTCTCAGCTTTAATTTTACACAACTGCCAACCAGGGCTAAGAGGCGGCCTCAGCATCTCAAGCAGTTCAGCAGTATGACGTGTTTAGTCTCCCAATTGGTAAGGTATCCAGAGGTGTCAAGAATGACTATGAACTTCTGATCCTCCTGCCTTCATATTCCAAGTTCTGGAATACAGGCATGCACCACACACAATTTTATGTAGTGCTGGTTTTGAACTTGGGGCTTCGCACATGACAGGCAAGCCTTCTATTTACTGAGTTACATCGCTAGTCCACAGGAAAATTTAAAAAGGCACTCTTAACTAGACTGAGAAATACCCAGAAGACCATGCTGTCACTTCTGCTGAAACTCTCAAGGACTTTTGGTGGTTCCTGTTGTCTGGTTCTTGACTACTTCTCTAGGGTAGGACTTTCAAATGGCATGATGGACAGGTTTTCAAATGGGGGACAAACAGAACCTGTAAGCAGAGTTCCCAAGCTTTTCCTGTCAATTCTAGCAGTCTTTAAACACAGTGGAAGGGGCCGAGACTCACTGGTGCTTCCTACTGTATATGGCAAGTAGTAATGCCCCTGTCTTTCCTTCACATGCCCATGTGTATTCCCAGCTCAGACTTCTCTGAACTATGAACACACAACATAGTTAGCACCTGCATTTGGATATCTATAATGTACAAGCTCAATATGTCCCAAACTATGTTTTTCTTCCGAAATGTGCCCTCCTGTTGAACACCTATAGCACAGTAACCCCCAACTCGCTGTTTCTCATCCCTATTACTTGTCTAATCCAATAACCTGTCCCCTCTTCTCACATTTCCACCTTTTTCTTTTTTGTTTTTCAAGACAGAATTTCTCTGTGTAGTCCTGGCTGTCCTGGAGCTCACTCTGTAGACCAGGGGCCTTCAACTCAGAAGTCCATCTGCCTTTGCCTCCCGAATGCTGGAATCAAAGGTGTGTATCAGCACTACCCAGCTGTACTTCCACCTCTAAATTTCATAGTTTTTAAAAGTTGTTTGTGTACATAGGAGTGCCATATATGTTTATGTGTGGCTATGCACAAGTACAGAATCCAGTGGAGAACACTGGTGTCCTGCTCTCTGTCTCTCTCACCCTACTACCTTCAGACAGGGTCTCTCACTGAACCTGGAGCTAGACCAGCAGTCAACAAGCCACGATAATCCTTTGATCAGCAACCCTCTAGAATTGCTGGTGCATATGACCATACCTGACTTCTTACATGGGTTCTGGGGATTTGAACTAAGGGCCTCATGTTTGTGCAGCAAGTGCTTGTTCTAACTGGCTGGGCCATCTCCCTACTCTCCAATTCAGGACTAAAGTCACAGTTATATTACATGAGTTACCACAAAAGTTACATAATCCTATCTGCATCCTTGCTTTGCTAAAGTCAGCTATCTCTTTGCTCAGAGCTCTTCAGTGGCATCCCTTCTCAAGAACAACAAAGGCCCATATTCCTTCAACAATTTTTGAGGCCTCATATGTTCTCATTTCTTGTTCTTTGACTGGCTTCTTTAAGGCTACTCAGCTCTAGCCTGACTTGACTCCACAAACAAACTGGTTTCCTTGACAACACCAATCTCATCAGGACCCTCACTTGCAGGATTCTGCCTGGAATGCTCTTTCACTGCTCTCTGCAATTGCTCTCAAATTTATGCTCAGATGTTGTCAGTTACTCCAAGTAAAATGGTGGTCATTTTCTTAAGGCTTGCCTTTGTATTCATACTCACACTGCTTTATTACCCTCCATGGAAGATCATGTGAGTTATTGATCTATCTATGTATAGCAGGGGCTGCTTCTCCACACTGATGGGAGAAGGCAAAAGCCATTTATTTCACCCACTGCTACAGCTCTACTTACTACAGTTTCCACCCATTGTTCTTCTACAGCATTTATTCTTAGGAAAAAACACTGAACAGTAGATGGTAGTGACCCTCTCCTGTTATCCCTGCACTAAGGAGGCTGAGGCAGGAGGATTGCCACAAATTCAAGGCTACTGTGGGTGTAAGGTCCAGGGAGCCTGGGTTATATAAGTGAAACTTTATCTCAAAACAGAAACAACACACAAGGGCATTTCCCCACCCCACCCCCACTTCCCATGTTCTCGTAATCACTAAGCTTTCTATTCCTCAGGGCCTCAAGTCATTTCTCTACAGCCTCAGCTCAGTCCATACATACTATTTATGTCCTTCCCTGTTTTGGGCATATAGATTCAATCTCTATACCTCTGCTAAGCTTTTACAACTAGAGTCAGAATAAATTGAGGAAATTTTCCTGTGCTGACTTCCTACCAAGTTTCATGTCTTTCAAGGACAATCAAGACAGAGAAGGATGGTTCTAGACCAACCTGAAAAATACCCCTCCCCTCCCAGGCTGGGTGTCATGGTGCACACCTGTAAGGCCAGCACTCAGAAGATGGAGAGGGGGGATGGAGGGAGGAAGGGAAGAAGGGAAGAGGGGAGGGAGGGAGGGAGGGAAAAAAGGAAAGGCCTACAGAGAGCTCAATAGATGAGAATCTGAGTTCAGTTCCCAGCACCCATATCAGTCAGGTCATAGCCACCTGTAACTCTAGCATCAGGGGGATCCAACATCTCCAAACTCTACAGGCGCTTTGCACAAGATCAAAATTATTAATTTAAGATTACCATAATGAAACCTTTGCCATAAAATCGCATTGCACAGCCAAATAAAGCAGCCTAGAAGGCTAAGCTGTAACTCTGTCCCATAACCATTTCAGCTTCATTTTGGCTCCTGACCTCAGACTGTCCCTCACACCCACTTCCTGTGTTTTCTCAGTTTAAGATTCCTCAGCACAACATTTGGTGTTAGCCTTTTTATTCTGGCTGCCTTAGATGCCCACCAGAACTCCAGGCCAGGGGATCCACTATGAACTTCTAGCTACCTAGCTTTCAAACTGGATGAATCCTTCCAGTTTGTGTGCACGGGGGACGTATCTCAGTGGTAGAATATGTCATTAGCATGCATGAGCCCTGGATTGAATTCAAAGAACTACACATGTGTGCACACACACACTCTCTCTGGAGAGTTCTGTATCAATTCTCTATCTTATTTGTAAGGTCTTAATGACTAATACAAACTGATAAGCTTCCTTTCTTGATTTTCTTTCTCCACTGAATGATATATGTATTCTGCCCACTAACATATATATATTTTGAGATAAGGTCTCCCTGTGTAGCTTAAACTGGTCTCAAACTTACAAATCTACTAATTCTACCTCTAAAATATAGGAATTGCAAATGTATATACCATAGTTGAACAGATAAAGCCATGTTTCTATAAACCATTTCTAATTTTTTTTCTACTTCTGAGTATGAGAATCCAAGACATAAAGCAAGAACACTGGCACGCTATAAACAAATTCAGAGCAGAGTCAATTTTTAAAAGTACACAGGCTGAAAGTGATTACATCCTAGTGTCTCATGAACATCTCTCCTGTCCCTCCTGCACACGATTGCTCACCTGTCTACCGAATCTTCTGATGACTGTGTCACTTCCGTAGCTGTTTATAGAAATAGAGCCTGCGTCTGCTCAATCTGATGTTCCCTTCTTCAATGACTCATTCATAGGAGCCCAGGCTGCAATTAACTAATAATTTCACATGGTACATGAACATCACACAGAACATTATGTACTCTGTGTGTGTGTGTGGGGGGCATCTTTCATGAAAAACAAGAGATAGGGAAGAGGGCTTACCATTTTCATTAAACTTTACCTTATTTTTTAAGCACCCCCCAACCCTGAGATAGTCTCCATGTAACCCTGGTTATCCTGGAACTCACTCTGTAGACCAGGTTGGTCTCAAACATAGATCCATCTGTCTCTGCCTCTTAAGTGCTGGCATTCAAGGCAAGTAACACTGCTGATACTACCACCTGACCTTTTTTTTTTTTTTTTTTTTTTTTTAAAAGAGACCGTCATCCATAGCTTGACTTTAAAACAAAACCTTGTTGTTTTTGTTTTTTAAGGATTTTTATGCGTTTCTTAGTAGACTCTACCATAAAACAAATACTACCACTTTGTCAGAAATCAGCTCATTAGCCATTAACGCACTATGCACTGGTAAAACCCACAATCTGAATTATTCTATAGGTTACTATAAGTAACCTTAATAAATCTAAACAAAAAAAAAAATGAAAACTTTACTCTTCTGAGCCTTTCACAGCATCTCTAACTAGTTTGTTCTCTCTTTTGCCCATACTCAGTACATTTCAAGCATTAAAAAGTGATCATGGGAGCTGGAGAGATGGCTCAGAGGTCAAGAGCAATGGCTCGAGTTCAATTCCCATCACCCACGTGGTGGCTCACAACCATCTATAATAAAATTTGGTGCCCTCTTCTGGCATGCAGTACTAGCATACATGCAGGTAGAACACTATATATAGTAATTTTTTTTAAAAGAGTGATTATAAACAAAGCCACTGAACTTCATGACTAAACTGTTAAAATATCTAGACTGAAACACTAACTACTCATGCTATTTCACCTGACTGACTCCCATGTTATTAAAGTACTATCACTTGAGAGGAAATCTCAGAAAATTAAGTCGCTTGCTCAAAACAGCAACTCCACATCATGATTATTAGAAACTCTACATCGTACTGGAGGTACTGAGGTCAGGCGGTGGTGGTGAATGCCTTTAATCCCAGAACTCGGGAGACAGAGGCAGGTGATCTCTGTGAGTTCCAGGCCAGCTTGGTCTACAGGGCAGGTTCCAGGCCATCCAGGGAGACACAGAGAAACTCTGTCTTGAAAAACAAAAATCAACAACAATCCGAGGCAGCTCCAAAAAAGTCTGAAGCCACATGACCAGTACACACGTGTCATGTGATTTCGGTCTCAGAGCTCTTGAGGTTGGAGTCTGTAATTTTCCAAGAAGGCAAGTCACACAAATATTCTGGTTTTGCCATATACGGAAGACATGTTTATGCTACATGGTAGTCCATCCTGTGTCCACTATACTTGTTCATTTTTGTGACTGGATTCTGCTATATGAGGTCTACTTTTTGAGGACATAATGTTGTTGTTTAATGTACATAAATTGAGGGTACTTTGTGACTTAAAATAAAACCACTAATGACAATCTAGACTTTTGCTGTTGACAGTATTGCCTTGATACTGATCAGTGGCTGACTGATCAGGGTAGTGGCTGCTAAGGGTTGTAGAATCTGTGTAAATGTCTTCAAATAATAATGTGTTTGTATTGATTGGCTCTTCAGTTTAATATTTGATGCTATTTGGTAGCATTCTGTTCACATACATTTCAAAACTGAAGCCTATTCTCTCAAAGGCTTACTTACCATCTAAATGGATACAATACTCTACATGTTTGCTGTTATTTTACCAATACTTCTATTTCTTGAGGAACAGATCTCTTCAGGAACTTTTCTTTGATCATTTACAAGAAGCAACCATAACCCCCAACTGTTAAAATTTTACAGCGAGATTGTGGTCAGTCATATCTTGTAGCTCCCCACTATTTCCATCTTTTCTGTGGTTCTGTTTCTTGATGTATAATAACAGTCATTCATGGATACAGAAATCCACTTCTGAATCTTGTTCTTTGATTCACAAATGATGAGTCCTTTCCACCATTTGTTTTGACAGACTCACTAAAGAACTCACTTATGCAGCTATAGCCTTAAATGTGTTCCTTTAAAAGTCAGGCTTAAAGCTCAATTCATATGCTGTAGAATGGATTTTGAGCAGACATCAGAACAGTAATCTCATACATGACTGACCAGGTTTATTGCCAAAGAATGCTTTTTCTTAGCAGGTCTCGATACTGGACTATAACCAGATGTGCAGTCACCAAGGCTTTGTTGATCTATTTGTTCAGCAGAGATAAGGTAGCTTCTGAATGACTAATGGCCCTAGAACTTCTGAATCTAGTTACCAAGCACTAGGTTCAACTTAAAAGTCACCAGTTACCTTTAAATCAGCCCTATGACACATTTAGCTTGTCGTGGAAGTTCTAGAACCAGGGCTGCTCAAGAGCTATTAAAGTTCTACACAGTATCTTCTTACAATAGAAAACATTTTAGTTTACAGTGAAGGCTATTCAGTGTGGCCAATCTCCCCAATTACCTAGGTCTTCAACAGTAATCAAAGTACAACATGGCAGCTTCTTCCAATAGAAAAGTTAGTATGGTCACCTTCACTTAATAGCTTAGCTAGGTTTTTGGATGATTTGCTACTGCTTCTGTGTCAACATTTGCTTCTGTGCCTACAGTTTTGTTAGTTGGCATCTTTCTTTATAAACCAACCTCCCACTAGCTTCAGATTTTCCACCTGCAGGTCCCTCATTTCCCTCAGCTTTAGTAGAAATGAAGCACGTTAGAGCCATTACTTAATGGAATGTTGTGGCTAGTTTGATCTATAACTAATTTTATCATCAGAAAGGCTATTTCTTTATTTTGCAATTTTCTTCAGGAACTTTTATTTTGAGGGGCTGGAGAGATAGTTCAGAGATTAGGAGTACTGGCTGCTCTTCCAGAGAGGAGTTGGGTTCAACTCCCAACCATGTTGGCTCAACAACTCTAACTCTAGTTTCTGGGGATCCAATGCCCTCTTCTGCCCTCCAAAGATACTTGTATACATATGGTGTACTGATACACATGCAGGCTAAACATCCATACTGATAAAATACCTCAAAAATTATTGATAAATTTGTTTTAAAAATCTTTTTTATTTTGCATTAAAATTATAGCTGATCGCTTGGTGCAGGAGGACTAGCTTTTGGCCTATTTCAGCTTTAAGCATACTTTTCTTAATTATATATTTTAAGTGAGAACTTAAAAATATAAATTTTACAATTATTTGTATACAAATGAGTTCATGCAGATGCATGTGTGCGTGGGACAGCCTGGTCTACACAGTGAGTTTCAGGACAGCTATGAAGGGTACACATAGAAACTGTTTTAAACACACACACATACACACACACAACCAAGTGGTGGTGGCACACACCTTTAATCCCAGCATGTGGGAGGCCGAGGCAGGTGGATCTCTGA
Organism: Phyllotis vaccarum; assembly: GCA_033318265.1. NCBI lineage: Eukaryota > Metazoa > Chordata > Mammalia > Rodentia > Cricetidae > Phyllotis > Phyllotis vaccarum. The sequence goes on along the minus strand of JARWLC010000009.1, from coordinate 136,499,648 downwards.
TTTTGAAGCCAGCCTGGTCTACACTGAGTTTCAAGGTTACACAGAGAAACTGTCTTGAAAAACTAAAACCAAACAAACCCTATGCCCAAAATAGGAACTGAGCATATAGTTGGGGGGGGAAAAAAAGAGCCTTGCTCAATTCAGACAAAATACAGAATCTATGAAAGGCACTAAAGTGCTACACAGTAAAATATGAAATAACCATATATTACTGTCACTTCTCCATGTTGGCCCGATAAATGAACACAGGTAGGAAACTGCATTAGACTATCAAGACCTAGAGATTACTTTTGTGGTAGTGTTTGCCTGGCATGGATGATACTCTAGGTTTGATTTCCAACATAAACCAAAAGAAAGCATACCACAGAAATTGTTTATTACATGCTGTAGTGCTGCAATATGAAATTCTGTCTTAAATTCTAATAGATTGGAACTTTTGCTGGACCTCACAGCCAGTTAATAATATACCTTGAGGTCACTTAAGGCTGCTGTCCTATTGTGTACTCAGTCTCTTTTTAACAAGCCTTTGAGAACAATGTAACAATCAACCCTAACTGCCTTGGAATTCCCATGTAGTCAACTTTTACAATCTAAATTAATACACAGCTGTAGTTTTAAATAATGTACTCTTCCATGCCAATGCATGTGTATCATCTGCTTCAAAAGTAACTTCTTAAAATCTACCTTAAAGGTTGAAATTTATAGAAAATGGTTGATAAACAATGATGTTTGTCATCTGGGGTAAACTCTTGCTAAAGATTTTTGTAAAGTATCCCATTTCCTCATATGATGCTTTTTTTTTTTTTTTTTTGCTATTTAATAAGTACAGAGTGAAGGAAGCCCTTTGTGAGGAAGGAACAGAAAGCAAGAAGCAGAGAATTCAAATTTGGACTCCTCTTGGTTAAATGACCCCGAGGAGAGTACTGTAATTCTTCCCTTAATTCAACACCTATGTGTTATTGGTGACTAAGTTATTCACTATGTGTTTGATCCAAGGAATGCATGTTAGCACTGAGACAGACCTAAAAGGAACAAAGACAGAGATGAAACAGTTGCTATATTAAAAACCTTAATCTTGTAAAGCAAGACTACTCCATGTCTGAGAGTCATCAGGTGCCCAACACTCATATGTACAATGCGTTCAATAGTTCACACAAATCTAGAAACGCTGCAGGTGACATTTCTAAAACTTAAGTTAAGGCTGGAAAGATGACTTCATAAGCACAAAGACACTTGAGTTCAACATCCAGATCCACAGTGTGTGTGTGAGAGGAGCCAAAAAACTAGACACGGTAGTGTGTGTGTGCTGGAGGGAGGCAGTTCCTAACTGCAGGCCAGTGAAATCCTGATTTGTTACTTCTTCAAAGGCCTTCCACATACAGTCACATTAAGCACAGAGGATTAGGACCTTCACATATGAATTCAAGGTTGAGGTTGGACATCATCTAGTGGGCAACACTCTACCCTCTGGACCACCAAAATTTGTCTTTTTCCCATGCAAAACGTAAAGGACTATATCCCAAATAGCCCATAAATGTTGACCCATTTTATCAATTCTTACATCCAAAATCTCATCTAAATGCCATTAAAATCAGGTATGGCTGGACTCACCATTTATCCCAAGGCAGAATTCTCCTCCTAATTTGAGTCTGTGAAAAGATATCTTCTTTCAAAATTTAAATGGTGAGATAAATATGGGAGATATTTTCATTCTAAAAGCAAGAATCAGGAGATGATGGCAAGACAAATGCCATTAGATAGTCTATTAGTGGTGACAGTTTTGGCAGGGCCTTTGTAGCCTAGGCCATGTAGTTAAGAATGGCCCTGATCCTCCTATCTATACCTCTCGAAGGCCGTAATTCCATCTACCACCATGGTCTTGAGCTTGATAGGCAAGCACTCTTATCAACTGGGTCTTACTCCTATCCTTGGATTTTTAAGTCTCACAAATAACCCTCTTTGATCAAGGTATAACAGATAACACCTACAATCCTATGATTTGGGTATTAAATTTGTGACTAGTCTAGGCTACTTAGTCTGTTTAAAAGAAAGGAAAATCTTTCTTGATTCCACACCATATTGTTTGGCCTAATGAGTGGCAACTGTGTTTTCATGCCCAGGGCAATAAAACACCCTCTTCCAAATTAGAGAGTGGCCAATCTTAATACAAGGACATGACTCCTCTGATCCTATGGTAATAATGGAGGCCCTGATGACTTGTTCTTGATCCTTCTTCTCTTTTGAAGAATAACATATGCTAACAGCTAGCTCTCTAGACCCATCTGTTGAAATCCCTAAACTCTCTAAGACATTCTTTGTCTCATCATTGACCCTTAAGCTTCAGCTAGCAGCAACCTTGCTAATCCTGTTTTGGCTTTCACTAGTTTTCCATAACATAACTATCTAAATCCACAAACCATGTATCAGCTAATCTCTTTAGTAAACATGTATCTAGCTACAACATGCTGTTGTTTCTAGAACATTCTTTGTAATTTCTCAAATATCTTCTGAGTATTTTTATAAATCTCCTAAATTTGGGGTCTTTTGGCTTTAACAAGTGCATCTTCAATTTACCTCTTATTATGTTTTACTATAACCAACTAAAAGACATATGGTCACATCATTAATATTTTCCTTAGAATTTTCAGCTAAGGAGCTGGCTTTCCTGAAACCAACCTGACAATCTGAATTTGATCCCCTGATCCTACATGGTACAAGTGTGAAGTCCAAAGGAAACTCCAATGCCTCAAACTCCAAAAACCAATCCAAATATCCAGAAATGGGATCAATCTAGACAACAGGAGGATTCTGTAGATTAAAGCCAGCACCAACAGGAATTTGTGAAATTTGTTCCTATCTACCAAAAGGAGTCATTTCCCTTCCCAAAGGCAAAAAGGACAAATGGCCACCTTTGGTGTCTACTAGCATACCAAAGCCCTTTTTGGCCTCCAGGCTCCCTCAGCATCACAAGGATCTGCTACACATTTCAAATCCATGCCTTCTGGCCCTTCTCACCTCACTCTACCCTCAACTCCTTTCAGGACATAGCCACCCACCCAACCCCCCAGCTACATTGTTCCCTGCTATTCTGTTTTCTCTCGGCTCTGCTTCTTACACTATGTTCTCTTTATTCTCTATCCTGTCTCTTGCAGACAGCTCTGGCTCAAAAGGTCCACCCAAATATACAAATTCATCACTTCAGTACACTTCTTTGTTTTTTTCAAGACAGGGTTTCTCTATGTAGATCAGGCTGGTCTACAGATCCACTGAGATGTGCTGAGATTAAAGGCTCGTGTCACCACCACCCATCTAGTATGCTTATTTTATACAAAACCTAAGAATATAATCTGGGGCTGAAGGGATGGCTTAAGGACATATATTGTTCTTGCTTGTAAATAATCTATCTTTGTATGTTGGACCTTTGAGTAAGTCTGTGAATCAATTGCCTCTTCTTTTTGAAAGACATGGCCTTAGTTACTGAGGATACTATCTATGAATGCAGGTAGATTCTAGAGACTAGAATTTCAGTGCAGTTAGGAAATAACAGTTCAGTCCCAAACAAGTCAGAATAAATTAGAACTTATTTTCATGGATCACCTGCATACGAAATAACTTTTTTTCAGCCAACATGCTAGCTGATCATGCAATAGGAGGGCAAAACAGATACAATCCTTGACCCACAGAGTTAAAAGTAACTGGCAGTTTGTTGGTATTGATCACAGGCAAGTGAAGGAGTGTACATAGGAATATACAGATGATATACTTTGGAATTCATTAACCCTGGATTGTATACATGAGTATGTATATGTGTACCCAAAGAGGAGGCAGACTAGTACACTTAAGGGACAGTAAAGAAAAAGAACCAGGGCATATGGTTCACACTGGATGTGAAAGCAGGATGACATAATCCAGCATCTTAATCCAGCATTATGATTATCAGACTGTCCTAAGAACAATGGGAAAATGAAGATTTAAACATAATTATGTTTTTATTATATCATGAAGAGACTACTGGCAGAGAAGAGACACGGCCTGTTGTTTAATGTTTCCTCACCTGGATAAGGGAACGTGGGTATTCCTTTTATAAAAACCCGTGGCATGCTAACTGTTTAAGAACAGAGTCAAAAGGTATTTTAGGTGGAAGGCAGAACCCACAAACCCCTTTTGATGGACTGAAAATGAAAATAAAATATCAAAAAGAGCTTCAAGTTTTTCATTTGCAAAAAGCAGCGAGAAGGTAAATCTACACATTTTTCCAGAAGAAATTCTGAATACCCAGATTTGGAGAGACCACGGGTTTCCAGAAGCCTTTCAGGACTTAAAAAGAAACATTGGATAATTCAGTACAAACTAGTGGTCAAAAGACAAGTATAAAAAAAATGCACTTTGGACCAATACTGCTCACTCCCACAGTATGATAAACCGTTTTAGGTTTTTATGGATACAGTTATGAACCAAACTAGTTCTAGCACGCAGTGGGACATGTCTGGAACCCCAGCACTTTAGAGGCAGAAACTGTCAGTTCTCTTTGAGTTTCAGTACAATCTGTTCTACATAGCAAGTTCTAGGCCAGTCAGGACTATGTAGTGAAAAACTATTTCAAAACTATGTAATATTTAATAGTATTATAAGACAGTGTAAAGAGAAAGAAGGTGAGCCATTTTTTTTCTGGTTTGGGTCAAAGAAGATCTTTCCTGTAAATGACATTTCATTTGATAGCTGAATGTTGAGAAGGCTCCAGCCTTAAGAAGAGAGATTAGCATCCCAAGCAAAGAAAATGGCTAGTCCTTAAAGCAGAGACAAGCTGAACTTTGTCAAAACAACAGTCCAGACAGTAATATTGTAAAGACTGGTATAAAAGGAGGTTAAAAAAACACAAAGTACCAAATTATGTAGAATTTAATATGTTTTAATTAATATGTATGTACATACATATACATGATTTCCAAATCACAGCTCCAAGCCCTCCCTCCATAAATTTAGACTAAAACTAGTTGCTGTGTAGATAAAAATTATATGGTGGCAAAGAAAAGGGGAAGGGACTAGTACATCCTAATGAGAAACAATGAGATCACCAGAAAGGCTAAGAGAGCGGGACACTGTCTAGAATTGAAATGTAAGGAATTTGAAAATCAAAGAGTAAGAGCAATAGAAGGCAGCAAAGGAATAAACATATAGAGGTATGAACAGAAACCACAATCCTGTGAAGGCCAGAAGTCATCCAGGCCTCGAGCTAGAGTAAGAGGTGGTTCTGAGACACCTGATGAAGGGTGCTGGGAACCACATTCTCATCTTCTGAATGAGTACCAAGCACTAACTGCTGAGCCAGCTATTAGGCTCCCACTGTACTTATCATAATGGAGGTAGAGTAGAGTGTGCCACAGCACACACAAGGAGGCCAGAACAACACAGCAGAATTGTTCTCTTTCCACTTTTATATAGGCCCTGAAAACTGAACTCAGGTTTGGGCACAAAGTGCTTATCTGTTGAGCCAGTCCCACTACGGCTAAAAAAATTAATGAAAAGATTCAAAAATCAGTGCTACAAAATAGCCAAACAAGACAGGCAATGACTAGTACTTGTCAATACAAATGAACACTCTAGAGACTAAATCAAATAGAATGAAAGGGTTGCGTATAGTCTTTGACAAATAAGAAAATAAGACAGTAAGCACAGATTGTTTATGAGCTTTAGATGTAAGTGAATTATACCAGGAAAAAGAGAAGGTTGAACATAGACTTGACTGTTTAAATGTGAAGGGAAAAATCTCAATATTAAGTGCGGTTGAAGGTAGAGAGAGGAGTGAGACCTGGGAATAACTGACAGAAGCTGCAGTACAGGGACAGAAGAGCTCTACCCTCTACTGAAAAGGAGTGCACATAGGATAAATGGAACTAACACATAATGACTCTCAGTAATAAATTAGTCATTTGCTACTAAAATCACACCTCATGGATATTTTGGAAGTGTCCCAAAATAATAAAATAATGACCAATAAAGTTAAATGGGACTCACTATCTTGAATCAGTTAAATAATAAATTATAGGCATTTTAAAGATAAACTATTTAAAACACATGCCCTGGAAAACACCGCTATTCACTGTCACACACAGTCAAATGTCATGCTCTGGGACTCTGGGGAAGGCGATTGGTAGAGAAATGTATAATGAGGATCACAGTCCACAGTCCTTTGAAGAACTTCTGAAAGTGCTCGTGACCTTTTTATCTTAAGATTAGGATAACAAGTTCCTGGATATTTTTCAGACTTGTCTAGGAAGTACTAAAAACTATAAGTGACCTAAAAGATATAATCAAAAGCAACAGCATTGCTCTCCTCACTGGTATTCTAAGCCTTGAACACCTCTGGAGACTCCTGGTAACATTAATCAGGAGAAAAAGGCTCTCTGGCATAACAGCAAATACACCATGCAATATCAAGTGTGACTGATTACACAGCAAACTTCCTGTGAAGCTGCTCTATTGGATCAATGTTTCCTTCCTTTCTGATTGCTTCTGGGAGAAGCCTGGGACCTAAGTCTCATTCCTGTTTACTGACTTCTGTTAAAGAACAAACTGTACAGATACACAGCAGATAAACAGGGAACCTGAGCCCAGCATCTGAGGCACTGAAACTGTCTACATTACAACAAGCTTCCTTATTTTATTCTAGTTTCTACTGATTTAAGCAGCTGATAGAAAGGTATGTGTGTATGTGGGAGAGGGAGGGCGGGGAGTATACCATTTTCAACAACTATCCTTGGATAGCTATTCCTTAGAATTTTAAGGATCTCATTTCTCATTCACTATTTTAATTATTTAAAAATGTTAGGCCATTTCTATGCTTGCATTTGATTGGACTATAAATATAACACTAGAATTTCATCTGTAGCCAGTGTTATAATTCACCTTCCAAGAATACTATATGTATTGTTTTCCAGTTTCCTCAGATAAAAGTAACCATAATCCATTCATAAAACCAATGCCTTCTTTTCTCAAAGCAAAAGCTAAACTGTTGTCAATAAATGACTCAAAACTAACACAAAACAACTACTTTTAAGCAATTAAGAAAAAAAAGTGAAAGCTAGTTCATTCTTGGTTAAAACAAAGTTAAGTCAAATACTTCACTGTATAAACATCTCCTTATAACTTCATCCCATGTGAGTTATAAAGCAAACTTAAGAAACTGCCTCTTCTATTCTTTAGCTTTGGAAAGTTACAGCATCGAAAAAGGAAAATGGATGCAATTTCCACAACACCCAAAGCTGATTCAGCTAAGATTGTGAGCAGACACAACAGAAACAGAAATAAAATCATGTGTAATAATGTTGACCTATTTAGGAAATGCTGTCTGAAATTAAGCGTCAACAAAAAGCCCAATTTATGTAATTCAATAATTTATTGAATACTACAAATTTCAAGTGTGAATTAAAATAAGAAATTTAAGTAAATGTTAAACATTAAAGCACAACAGCAAATATGAACATTTTATATCAATATAGAATTTATAGAAAACATTTAAACATTAAATGGTATAAATCTTCTATTTTGTCTTTTCAAAAAGTGAATTCTAAATAACTATTTACCGATTTCATCACTCGACTTGACTGAAAGCTCAACACAGCTTCTAGTCCTGTGAGAAAAGTACTATAATAAAGATACACCAAAATTTTTCACCGGAATTTCTCTGCCTTGAAAAACAATATGTAAATCGAAAACAGGGCTGTGTGGTTAAAGATAATATAGGATATAGTTCTTCATCTGAATTTTTAATCTCTTACTAGAGAAATATATAGAACAAACCGTTTAGCTTAAAAGTATTGCTTCTTATTTATAAAAGCCTATATTACGACTATGGCTCCACAGTGACAGGCATTAAACCGACAGCAGTTGTTTATACACGTTAGTAAGCTAAGGCTCGAAGCTCTGGAAGAAGCTTAACTGTAACAGTGAACTCTGAAACATTAGTCTTTAACTAGAACCTATCAACTGAAATCTCCCAGCATTGTAATTCGGTTACTGAAAAATTTCCCCTTAAAATCCATATATCAAATTATTACACCATGTTATGAGAATCTCAACCAATGAGTATCATAATGGATTTTTAAAAAATAAGTCTTTGAAATCATAATTTCATATCAAAATTGTACTAACCCATAGGGTCAAAGAGTAGCTGAGGTGTGACCACAGGCAAAGTCCATGAAGATAGGAGGAAAAAGCAGTTAAGTGGTTTTGCCCAGCACTTACCCATCATCTTCTCTAAGGATGCCATGTGAGTTAGGACTGCTGAGCAGAAAACAGGAGAAAGGCAAAGCACATACAGAAAGACTATATGAAGGAAAAGAAACATGATTTCTAAGACCATAAGGAAAAGAACCTGTAAAAGCCTTTCCAAACAGATTTTCTTTCATTTTGTTTTCACTGAAAACAAAAAACCAAACAAACCAGAGTTCAGAATGACAACTGAAGATGGTGTAATTATAATTATTAGCTGTGGATGAACTCATTAGCCCTAAGAGTAAAACTTTAAATTTTTCATATAAAAATACAAATAAGACTATAACACTGGTCCCCAAACCCAGTCTATTAACAAACTCTACTAAATGTAAACAGAATTTTAACCACAAACACAACTGAGAGAAGCCAGGAGCTTCTTTAAAACTTCTCAATCTTCCCGTTGGTTTACAAAAGGTGTTTTAACTTAAAAACAAGCAAAAAGAATTATTAAGAGCTAGATCATGACTCTAATCCTAGCACTTGGGAAGCAGAGGCAGGCAGATCTCTGAGTTTGAGGCCAGCCTGATCTACAGCAAGTTCCAAAACACCCAGGGCTGTTACAAAGAGAAACCCTGATGTCTCTAAAAGGAGCAGGGAGGGGAAGAGGGAGAGAGAGAGAACACGCTAGACCAACCAAACAGGTATAATGCCGGTTAATGTGTTTCTGTCTAATTCTAAGATTAGTGTGCTATGGCTGTGTCCAAACTACATAAATATTACATTCATAAATTATGTGCCGAGGTACATTTTGTATATAATCACTGCAATGCTATACTTGAAATATGACAAGATTACCAGTAAGTAATCTTTGAAGAAAAACAGATTACTCTTAATAGAAATAACTAAAACTTCCATTAAATGTCTTAAAAAAATTAAAATGTTCCAAACCAAGGAAAAATGGAGGTTGTTTGGCTATAACCACAGCATGGAGGTTGCAGCAGAAAGGATCTGGAGTTTAAGGTCATTCTGAGCTATGCAATGAGTTTGAACCAGCACAGGATACATGAAACTATGTCTTTTTTTTTTTTTTTTTTTTTTTAAAGAAAGGATAGTAAGAATCATTCTCTTTACTGCTGATCTTTCCTTTTTCCAAGAATTATCTTGTGGGCTTGCAGGATGTCTCAGTGGCTTAAAATAGTTGCCAACAAGCCCAACTACTGGGTTTGAACCTAGATACATGATGGAAGAGAAAATCAATTCTTCCAAGCTGTCCTCTGACCTACATACACATTGCGCATGAGTGTAATGGTGTAGGCATATAAGTGAGCATGCACATACATGCTGGCATGATTAAAAAATGCCAACAAAACAAATCAAACCACTAAGAGTTACCTGTGACACAACATCCTCTTTTTCCTGTATGTACCTGACAGTGACAGAGTTTTCATGGAAGTTGTTCTAAATCATCATTCATTTATCTATTCCACTCACTATAATCTAGACACTGTCAGCTCCAGTCATTCTTCAGAACTTTGTAAAGTGTAGAGGCCCTCATCAATACTTACACCTATCAATGTTTCCTTTGAAATTTACAAAGCACAAAACAGTGAAAAGTTTTAGGTTTAGAATTGTCAACAATTTGGAAATGGTTCAGTAGTTAAGAGCACTGGCTGCTCTCGAATTGGACTAGGTTCAGTTCCCAGCACCCACATGGTAGCTTACAGCTATTTCTAATTCTACTTCCAGGTGATCCTACACCTTCTTCCAGCACTCTTGGGAACTGTGTGCATAGTGCATATAGGAAGGCAAAACACGCATGCCATAAAAATAAAAATATGACAATCTGAATCAACTAAACTGAAATCAATTTAACTATTACCTTACAAAATAGATACAGCTAATCAACTAATGGCTCTTTTACAATCTATTTCAACTAATCTAACTCCTTGCTACACTGAAGACAGTCTAAAGCAAAAAAATCTGACATGTATACAAAGAAGACATTGTCTTAATGGTACCTTAATTTAAAGACAAAATAAACATTTTTATGACAATATTTGTTTTCCTGAGACATGGTCTCATTGGAACTCGTTATATAAACCAGGCTATCCTTGAACTCAGCGATATCTGCCTGCCTCTCTCTTGGTGCTAAGATAAAAGGCATCTATCACCATGCCCAGCATGTCAACATTATTCTGTAAAAACAGCCATTACAGCAAGTTATTTGTCAATCATCTAATTTAGTTTCTCTTTCCCTGTAAACTTAAAAAAATATAACTAACAATTTCAATAGGGAAAAATTTATAAATTGTGTAACCCCTAAAACAACTTTAAAAATTACTAACAATCTAGCTTTTATAAATCACTGAATTATCTCTTCAGAATAATCATACTACCAAAATGAAACTAATTCTTTTCCAACACTCCAATGTAATGCATCACTGTATGCAGAGTGAAGATTGACAACAGTTATAACTTTAGCCCTTCTCAGAGGATTCATGTCAGTATACATTTATACACCAATGGACTTAGAGGTAAACACTACTGATAATAACAACTAATAGTCTTTCTCTAACATTTCAAATGGGTAGCAATGCACTATTCATTTATCTTGGAAAATTAGTTTCTGACAAGTTTGTAATAAAAATATGGATAAAATATAAACACTTCAAAAATTTAGACACTATAAATTTCATTTAAAATTTAAAATCCTTTAAAAATTTATCACTATGTAAAAGTAGAAAGTTCATAATCTATATTAATTAAAGATAAACAAACTTCAAGAGCCTAATCAATTGTCATTTCAATAGCAAACCCAATTATTTTATTTTATAATTTTACTTTTAGACAGATAAATATATAAAACTATATATAAAATAAATATATAAAACAAAAGGGGGAGAATAATCCAAATAAAACTTCCCACTTGAAAAGTGTCAAAGTTCAACATGAGTGCTTTACTAACACGGCTATGACAAAGATAACATACATGTGTTTATCAATTAGGCAGTCACTTTTGCTCAAAGGCTAAAAACAAAACAAAACTCCAAATACTGCTAATTCTTACAGAATTAGAGTAGAAGCTGTTTGACACATCTAAAATACAGCAACTAATGGCTCTTTGCAATGGAAACCACACTACAGTGAGGTGTGCCACTAGGGACATTCAAATGACATCCAAATAAAAGAAAAAAATGCTAAAAAAATAACAGTAAATTTTATTTTTATTAGCTCTTAGCACCCAATAATTAGTCGGTATTAGTATCTTTCATTCCATAGTCATTCATTGTTCTTTTTTTAAAAACTGAGGCACAAGCTTAGAAGAACTACTAAATAGTTTTCTAACTTTAAAAAGTTTTTGAGAATGGTTATTTCCCTACCTCAGAAAGTTTATAATTTTAAGTTACACAGCAATGATTAATATTCTTTTAATAATTGTTATTCAGAAATACAAGATAAAGATGAATCTGTCAAAGAAATCTAGAAATGTGCTTATTCTTAGTATCTCCCAAAGGCAATCTTCTATTCCACTGAAAATATAGTTGGATAACTAAGAGTTTATGATCCATGAGCACAAGGCTCAGGGCACTATGACTCCTATATGAAGCCTCCTTTTTGGGGGGGGGGGGGGGGGCCTCAAGACAAGATTTCCTTTCTTTGTAGCCCTGGAACTTACTCTGTATACAGACTGGCCTCGAACTCACAGATTCAACTGTCTATGCTCTAGAGTGCTGGGATCAAAAGGTGCATCACCAAGAAGTCTATGTCCAGGTACACACAGAGGCTAGTGGTGTAGGAGTCCTTAGAACTAGAGTGACAGGTCGTTATGAACCACCTTGTATGGGTACTGGGAACCAAATGGAGTCCTCCAGAAGAGCACTTGCTCTTAACCGCCGAGTCATTTCTCCAGTAGAAATAGGTCCCTTTTAGTTTGGCTTTTCAAGACAGGGTTTCTTTATACTAAGTTAAGTTTCTTAAAGATATAACATATCTAACAGTTGCTTCATCTATATAAGTTTAATCATTTAGTATGGTTTTCAAATTGCTACTTTAAATAATATACTGGAAAACACAAATCCAAATCAAAAAAAGCCATCTTATGTTTAAAAGATATACATATGCCTACACTTGGAACATGTATTAACATATTCCTACTACATGTTTAATTATAGTTAGGATGAACAAATGTATACAAACTCATACATGTGCTGAACAAGGTAAGAAGATATAAGTCAGGATCTACTTAACTATGAACAGCATGAAGCAGTGCAAGTAAAATGCAGCATCACACCCTAGTCACCAATGGTGACATGATTAAAAGACCTACGTGACAATTCTCTATCTAGTTTTCAGTTTTACAACTTGAAAAAAAAAACAGCAAAAGGTTTTAAAATAACACACAAAGATTACAAGACTTAAAATAGATTATTTGGGAAAAAAATTTAAGGGTTATGATGTATTAACATGCAAAGCATACAGAGGATCATGATAAATTAATTTTTGAAATTACATTGTAATTAGCTGTAATTTTTCTTAGAAAATAAATCAGAGATTAAGAAACATTTCTATACAACACTGGAAACAAAGGCATTCTAGTAAGAAATGGTAGTTACTTGTATTGCTCAATAGGAACAGAGGCAAAGCTATGTTTTAAGATGGAAATGAATTACAAGACTCCAAAATGAAGTAGTACATCTACATTTTTAAATTCTAAGAAAAGGAATATAATCTAATAAAGGAAGCTACAAACAGCTGGCTTTACACTAAGAATCAGAACCAGGAGAAATAACACTCTGCAGGCCAAATGTTCTTTACCAATGCTAAACAATTATCCAAAATGATTTTATATCAGAATTATATTACATCAATTTTAACAACAGCAAAAAAGCTGAACCATCATCAGTGTCTGACTTGCCTTGTCTCTAGCCTTCCTAGAACCCCAAGTAGGAAGGAGTACAAAAGCCTAAGAAGGATATATATATCTCACTTGATTATGTGGGCTTAGAGAGCAGTGAGCCTCCCACCTTTGCCCCGCCAAGAGGAAGGAGTCTCAATGTAAGTACATTACCCACAAGATGATTAATATACCTTCCATCTAACATTTGCTGGAAATTCTGTTTGAACTAAGTGAGGTGCTAATTATGGCTTAAAGCTAATCTTGTCACATTTATGAGTTACCTAAACATAATTCGCTAGCATGCCAAATTAAAGGAATTAACTATAAAATATTGTATAAAAAGCTGGTATTTCTGTATACTTAGGGCAATAAAGGGAAAATGTTGGTTTTTATGAAAATTCAAAGTACAAACTATTAAAAAAGCAGTTCAATGGTATTTAAAATAGATAATTAATTTAAAATTCAGTTTTAAAAAAAATCCTAGTTCCCTTTTCATCCTACTATTCACAAAAGCCAAAAAGTATTATCACAAAAGATTATAAAAACATTTAAAATACAATTTCATGCAATTTTTATTTTGACTTTAGGATCTAAACAACAGAGTGGTTTTCTTTTTATTGGAAGCTATTCAAAATCAAGACAGGCTCACTACTACTTTGTTCTCAAAGTAGTCAGCATGTCAGCTATTCCAGCCAACTTAAGAGCTGTCTGTGACAGATGCTGGACTGTGTGAACCTAGAGAGCCTCCCCACCTCGGATCCCCTGGAAGAGGGAGGGGTCTTTGTATGCTTTTCTGTGATGGGTCCACTGAATTCATCACAATAGAGATGGACATTTGAAATTCATAACGATCCAACATCTGAGCAATCTTCTTCCGAGACACACCATGTTTATTCCTCCTACCAAAAAAAAAAAAAAAAAAAAGAAAATATTGAAATCTTTTTTTCTTCTAATTAGAAAGCATAGGCTTAGAAATTCAGCTATTTTACAGTAACAGAATAAAGTCTAAATGGTATTCTACAAGTATGAGAAGACATACTTTGCTTATTGCTTTATATAAAAAGATTCATACTTGCTATTTTCAGAGGACAAAGTTAAGTGATTACAGCTTTCTACAGAATGGCTCACAGAACATGAAGTTGGAGGGGTATAATTTGGAAGGGATTGGGGAACAGGAAAGTACATGATCGAAATATATTACATGAAATTTCTATAAACATTTTAAAAGAAAAAAATTTTTTAATTAAAAAAAGATATGAGATAGAATTTTGAGAATTACAAAGAACTGAATGGATTTCCCAGGACTTACCCCCCCCCAAGGGAAGTATTTATCAGTTACTTTATGGTACTTCCTCTTGTATGTATTATTATTGATTTTTTTTTTGAGATATGGTCTCTCTGGCTGCCCTTGAGCTCACTCTAAGTAGGCTGGTTTGAGAACTCACAGAGATCCACCTGCCTCTGCTTTCCAAGTGCTGAGATTAAAGGCAAATACCACCACACCCAGTTTTTCCTATTGCATTTAAAATTCCATATTACCAGTACCTTATTATTAGAAATATAATAAGATGTTGATTAAAAAATTAGATATATGAATATGATTTTATGGTACATGCATATATAAATTGGAAGGCAAAATTAAGCCATAATATCAAGACAAAAAAAAATACATGGTAAAACTTCCAAAAGACATGAGCAGTAAGAGATTATCAGGTGAAAACAGCCAACACAAACCAACAAAACCCCATAAAACTGAGTGGTGACAGTTGCTGAGGGCTGGTCTTGTCCTCACAAAGGTGACAGCCATGACATGTAGGTCATGTAAAGGCCTTGTTCAGTGTTAGTCTCCTTACTGCTGGGATTATAGGCATGTGCCACCAAACTCAACTCTTTCTGTAATTATCTTTTTGTGGGTTTTAGACAAGAAAGGTGATTTAAAAATTGTTTTTGACACTTAGGCCTTTGGACAGTTTATTTGCTCTCATAGTTTCCTACAATATCACTCGAACTCTGCAAGACTCATATTTGTAATATTGTTCTTGATTTACTACCACACTTTTCCCTAGAAATAAGCCACAAAAGAAATATTTACTTTTCTAATCCGATGTTTTATACTCAAAGTAATAACAACGAGACAGGAGGGAAAAATAAAACAGACCCAAGGTTAAAAATTTGGAAGAAATGGGCTAGGGAAATTTATCAGTGTTAAACTACTATCGTGGCATGTTTGAAATCCCCAGCACAAAAACTAATTTTAAAAGTCAGTAAAATAGAACTAGATGCACAAATGCCAAAATCAGTGATTTGATTCTACTCAATTCTTCCAAAATTC
Source organism: Phyllotis vaccarum (assembly GCA_033318265.1). Taxonomy (NCBI): domain Eukaryota; kingdom Metazoa; phylum Chordata; class Mammalia; order Rodentia; family Cricetidae; genus Phyllotis; species Phyllotis vaccarum. Next base: position 136,484,205 of record JARWLC010000009.1, on the reverse strand, counting down.
AAATTATGTTACATATCAGTTAAAATAAAGTGGGCTGTTAAATTAAAAAACTGTTTTGCTGGCCATGTTGGTGTACATCTTTAATCCCAGCATTTGGGGGGCAGGGGTATATGAATCACAGTGAGTTTGAAGCCAACCTGGTCTACACCTCGAGTTCTAGGACAGCCAGAGCTACATAATGAGAATCTGTTTAAACATAACAAACCAACAAACCAACCAACCAAACAAAAAAATCCAAATTATTAAGTTACAACAATCTCACAGGACAGTTTAATCACTCAGACATGTATAAACCATGATTCAACTATCTTTTGTTTTAAATTTCCATTTAAATTTAGACTCTTCCACTTTGAGTGTAACATTAACAATTTAGTAGGTAAACAATGTCAGTCAGATATTATCATCAATATATAGTGCACAAATCATAAAGAGCGTCAAAAGAACGAAAGATGGAGAAATAAATGATCGGGGGCCCTATACACAGAACAATAGTCTGAAGGCTGGGGATTCAGCTTATGACAAAATATGTTTACTATGTGTACACTAGGGCATTATCACCAGGAAAAAACCAAAAAAACCAACCAAACAAAAAAACCGTTGAAGCAGGAAGAGGCAAATTTGATGGAGAATCAGGAGTGAAAACTGCAGCTGAGAGTAAGAGCAACACTGGTACAGTCCTACGACTACACTAGACCCCACTCAACTGTCAGCTATGAGACACACCTCATAACACTATCACTAAGGGAGTGACAGGACAAGTCCTGACAGGAGGCCAGGACAGTGGCCAACACACGAAGGGCTAGGCCCCAACTCTAGCCTCTTGTTCTGACATGTCTACAAAGACCTGAAGAGTACCTGCCTAAGAATATGAAACTCTGGACATATTTTCCCAATATGATGGAAAAAAAAACCAACACAAAACCTCCAAAAAACCCAGAAACAAAGCTCACAAATCCTGTTTTCCTTGGAGGAAACAACTATTTACAGAAACTGCATATTGTTAAATATGCAGACTCTTTCATATTTAAAATGACTGACTGGTTATAATTTGCAGCAGAAATGTTAAGATGTCTGAAATAACATATTGCCCCAAACTCCAATGGGGTAATAAAACAAGCTAAACACACTGCATTACTGCCCTAGAAAAAGAAGAAAAAAGTAAATTTCCAAGTACTGTGGTTCCAACGCTCTTGGGCTAGAATTATGGAAAGATGGAGAAGTCCCAGCAAAGTACAAAGCTGATGATGGGACCCATAATCAAGGAATCAGAAGATCCAATGTCACATTACCAGCCAATAAACTTAATAAGAAAATTCACATTAAGAAAAAGTACCAAGCACATTTAGTAAAAGATAGCAAATAAATTTTGACAAGGCAAAACTCTTCAAAAAAAAAAAAAAAAGGCTCTGTTCCCAACAAAGATGACAAGCAAAGCCAGAAAGAAACCGAACACACAAAGACAAATCAAAGAAACAAGATAAAAATTCAATAAAAATGAGGCTCTTACTTTTCTAATTCTTCAGGATCAAACTTCCACCAAGTTTCCGGTTCATGAAACTCTACTCTGTATCCTTTTCCTATGGCCTACACAGGGGAGGGAGAAGAAAAAACCCGGAGAACATTCTTGAGGAAAAGAAGGCATACAGATATGAGTTTCACCTGACAACAGGAAGGCTGCTCAGCCAGGTAAAATGGTAAGACTATAACTGGACAAATTCCACTTCCTACATTCAAGTCCAGGAGTAACTAAGAAAAGCACATTAAACCATCATAAATACCATTCCCAATTTTTAAGCTAAAAACCCACCCAAAAAACCTATTTAAAAACAAGGAAAATTTCTTAATAAAGATCAAATAGACCAAATTTTCTGAATATGAAAATCTCTTATGAATAAAAAAAAGCAAAAACTTGCATGTGAATTATTTACCATTTCCACATATGGTTTCATTTCCCAGGCTTGTGTATTAGTGTTGTCTATTATAACTGGAGATCTCCCCTGATCGATAGCTTGTTTTGCTGAAATAAAAACATAAGTTAAATTTAAATATTTGGTATTAAGAAATACATCTTTGCATTTAGAACAAAACCTGTAGTATCTCTTCAGTAAGTGCCATGAAATACATGACATACCAGATATAAAATACAAGGTATCTTCTGAACTGGATGCTGGTTTTAACAAAATAAATAAATCCACCCCACCCCACCAAATTGCAGAAATACATCTTAGAATGTTTTGTTCACTTACAGATAATGACCTAATTTTCATTAACAGAAAATATAGGTGATAAAAAACAAAGTACAAGAAGCAAAGATTTACTTACACAGAAATTTTTAAATGAAAAGTATAACAAGATACTGAGGTTATAATATGTATGATCTTTTATAGGTCAAAACAGTTGTTTTTATAATATGAAAATGAAGTGTGTAGGGGGATTATGTTGTTCCATTGTAAATAATTGTCCGTCCCACTGGTTTAATAAAAAGTGCTGATTGGCCAAAGGCAGACAGGAAGTGTGGGAGGGGCTACTAGACTAAGAAAACTCTGAGAACAGGAAGCACAGAGATAATGCCAGAGAGAAGCCTGAAGAAACAGAGGACAACTATGCTGCTCTAAGAAAAGGTACTGAGCTCCATGGCTGAACAGGAAGAATCATGGGTTAGTTTCAGGGTAAAGAGTTAGCAAGTTATATGCCTGGGCCTTAGGCCGATCAGCCTAAAATTATAGTAAGCATCTGTGTGTCTCTGCGAGTCTGTGGGTCTGCGGGCCTAAACCTTGAGACAAGGCCCGAAAGTCTGGGCCAGAAACCTACTACTACAGATGTAAGAGATAGCTTAGACAGAAAAGCGCTTGCTATGCAAGCCTAAAAACCTGCATTAAAAGGCAGGGGCAATGGTGCACATCTGTAGTTCTAGAACTCTTACAGCAAGATGGAGGCAGAGATAGAAAAACAGGCCTAAAAATTATAGTCCAACCAGCCTGGAATAGAGTGCAGCAACAGAAACAAGAGACACCCTGCTTCAAACAAAACAAAGGAGAGAATAATTCTTGAAAAAAGTTGTTCTTTGACTTCCACACACACTGAGCACATGTGTACCTACATTCATACACACACAAAATAAATGAATAAAAATGAAAAAGAAAGCTGGGCATGGTAGCACATGACTTCAGACCCAGCACTCGAAGAAGCAGTTAGATCTCTTAAATTTGAGGCCAGCCTGATCTACAAAGAGAGTTAGTTCCAGGACAGCCAGGGCCACAGGGAGAGTGGTAGGGTAAATGAACTTAGAATTAATAGCGGGGAAAGAGCAAGGTTGTTTTTTGAATTTGTTTGGTGAATAAATATTTTGGAGTTATTGTTGGAAAAGTGATGAGGTGTAGGAAAGTAAGGTGAGGGCTGGAGAGATGGCTCAGTGGTTAAGAGGACTGACTGCTCTTCCAGAGGTCCTGCATTCAATTTCCCACATGGCAGCTCACAGCTATCTGTAACTCTAAGATTTGACACCCTTACACAGATATACATGTAGGCAAAACACCAACGCACATAAAATAAAAACAAATTATTAAAAAGGAAAAGTTGATTAGGGCTATAACTGCTATTAGTGTGGCTAATGGGAAGTTCAGTGCTAACCACTCTTTGGTTAGTGGAGGAAGGATTCCTGCGCAAGGAGAATTAGGAGAGGCTAGGTAGCAAGATTTCTATTTTGATAGGGAGTTGATTGATGTAAATGAGGGGTGTGGAGAATAAGACCACCGAAACTGTGAGGACATATTGAGTGTGCGGGAGGAGTTGTGGGGAAATAGAAATTATTCACTGTATACAGGTAACATAAATATGCTATAATTTTTCATGTTTGTGTCTGGTTGAGTCCATTTCATGCTCTGATAGGACTGAAAGGGTTGTTAATGTGAGAATATTTGGGTCTATGAGTCATTAATTTGGAAAATAATTGAAAGGGGATAACTTTTGTTGTTATACAAGAATTAGGCCTATGTGGAGAGGAACTCCTTGGGTAATTTCTGGTAGTCAGGAGTGGAATAGTTAAAATCTCAAAAAAATGAGAAAGAAAAAACTTTTAATTCTAAACTTTAATCTCTGTAACCCAATGTCATCTCTTGACCACGAGGGAAAAATCTCTGTCACAGTGAGTCATTGGTCAGTGTGTATGCTGTGTATGTATGCCTCAGGGACATCAGACAAGAAAATTAACTTCTGAAAAATTATCAAAGTTGAGTGCAATGACGAAAATTTTCTCAATATACAGGATTCAAACTACTAAATTCAACATACCACAATGAGGCATGTCCAACCTGCATTTCATGGGCAATATGTGGTCGAGAATTGTCATAATTTGTAGCCCAATACAAAATTGTAAATTCACTTAAAACTCCATGTGATTTAGTTTTCACTTTTTTTTTTTTTTTTGAAACTAGACTGTACAATTCTCAATAGTGAACTTTGCAGAGAACAGTGTGCCTTGCAATGTCAAAGGATTAGATGTTCCTGTTTATGGTGTGATGGGGAAAGCTCTCCATGAGGAAAGCTTCCCATGGGCTGACAGATTTGACAATAGCAACACTGTTTTAGAAGGCTGAGGTACCTTTAACAGGTAGGGCATGGCTGGAGGAAATGGGTCTTCTATTTCCTAACAAGTTGGTATTAAGTGATCAGCTGCATCATGTTCCTGTCATGTCTTCCCTTCTTAAACTGTGAGGCAAATTAAGATAGTATTTAAGTTATTTTTTGCTGGGTACTGGGTCTCAGCAACAAGGAAGTACCAAATACTTCCTGTTTAGGGCAGGCAGATTTTAGAGACTAGCCATTTTGTCAGCTCAAAAGTAGGTTTTTGAAAGTAACTTATAACACATGTATTTTTTTTTAGATAGTTATAGATTCATCACGCATTATAATCATTTATAAAATTAAAACAAAAACAAACACACAAAAGAAATTGAAGCCAAAGAGATGGCTCAGCTGTTGCAAGCACTGGCTGCTCTTCCAGGGATACAGGTTCAATTCCCTTCACTCATGTTGGTTCACAACTGTCTGTATCTCCAGTTTACATGAATCTAACATCCATACATGTAAAATACCCATCCATACACATAAAAAATTGAAAATGAAAACATTTTTTTAAAGGTCCAGCTTTTAGGCCTGATTCTAAAACCAAACTGAAGCAGAACTTCCAGGGCTGAGCCCCAAGGACAAGGCCCTTTTTAAAGGGGAGGATCCCCATGTTATTCAAATAGACTTACGAGGATTGAGACCACTGTTTATGATGGAAAGAAAATTACCCATGTCTTTTAAAATTAAAATATTTGATAGGGTTCTCATAATATAGTATCAGTGAGGAAAACTAACAAATAGGCACTCCTACTTAAAGCTTTAAAGACATTAGTATTATACAGGGTGGAAACACTGAAATGTTCCTCACCTGTACTTTCATCAGCTTTTATTGATATACTATCTTTTCTAAGTTCACTGATTCTTACAATCTTTACCTGAGGGCAAATATAATCACTATCATGCCTTATACCACTTTGGGACTGCAGGTGATTAACAGTCTGTCAAAGGTCAGCCAGTAAAAGTGTAAGTCAAAATAAAACCCAGGAGGTCAAATACTCCATCTCAGGAGCCTTGACCCAAAACCAACCTCTGCTCTGGTTCCAGTCATGGGCATCACCAAGTTGATTAACATTGTACCTGTACCCATCTTGATGATGAAAATAGTCATCAGTGCTGAACACGATGCCATCTCGACTCTGACCAAGCAGAATTCTGTTAACAAAAGAAATAAGATCTATAACAAGAAAAGTTAGAAATGGACACCTGGCACTGGCTCTTTAAGAACACTGCAGACAGAACAACAGGAGCCAATCCTTTTAGATTACCCAGATTCTAAACAGCATTTCATCCTTCACTATATCCAACTAGAGATATGAAAACTTTAAACAGCATTTGTACTGCAACTTTAAAACACATGCATTGCTTCCCAAATACCATCAGCTAACAACTGTGCATATTTTAACTTTCTGTCAGTTGTTACTGAAGACCTAAAACTTACTCTTTGATACAAGTAACCTAAAGACGAAGTAAGATTAAGTAAGTGATCCATCTGGGGAAAACATATGATCTATGACATCTTTCATAAACTCATTTCCATTAAGAACAAAGATGATCCATAGGTGAGATTAAGAAATAGCCTAAGACATAAAATTGCAAACAACCTGTGATCTTCCAAAGTATAACAAACTTTAGAGACTGATAAATGAAATTAATTAATCATTGAATACTAAACAAAAGTTTCTCAGATCAGACTAGTAACAAGTAAGCTCTGCTTTGAAAAAAATGATACAATCTTACAATGATATACAGTAAGTGAGGATATGTGGACAGAACGACAAACAACAGAATTTGAAAAAAAATTCAGAATCTTAACACTACCAGTTCTAATCCAGAGTTCTTAGCTATTCAATCAGTATTTTTCATAAACAAAAGGAAACCAAATCCACTATACTTACCTTGGCTTGTAAAAAATAATTTAGAATTACATAAACTGAAAGGAGGGGATGTAGGAAAACCCTAGCCCGGCAGTGGTAGCACCCACCTATAATACCAGCACTCTGTGAGTTCGAGACCAGCCTGGTCTACAGAGTGAATTCCAGGACAGCCAGGGCTACACAAAGAAACACTGTCTCAAAAAACAAAAACAAAAACAAAAAGGGGAAACCCTTCAGATACCAGTTTGTAGATGCTCAAGCCCCACAGCTTATAAAATCATAATAAAAAATGTTACACACAGGCTTTAAATCTGGATTAGTGTATTACTATTTTGTAGCAAGTTATAGCAGAATCATAGCAAATTACAATAAAGAAGCTAAATAGAAATTAAGATTTATGTTGTTTATGCTTTGGAGGAAATGGAACTGGATTTCAATTTTTTATAGTTTTTTTTCTGAAATATAGCTAACATTTCTGTATTTGCGTAAGTAGATAATGACATAAAAATGCTGTAATTGTGTGTATTTATATATGTGCTGTTTCTAGGTCAGAAGATTTGAAATGGATCATGAGAGGAGAGATCTTAAGGGAGGAGGAGGAGGATAAAAAGGTAACAATAAGTGTGAAAAGAAGTAGGAGAATTATCCGAGGAAGGGAAGAAAGCATGTGGAGTGGGACTGGGGGAGTCAATAATAATGCATGAGATGCCACAATAAAACTCATTAGTTTGTATGTTAGCCTTGAAAGCCTAATTTCAAAGAAACTACAAGATTTTTAAGTATTTTGTGAATGGGGAAAAAAATTAAAAAGTTAAACGACTCCAGTTCCAAGGAAATCCAATGCCCTTTTCTGACCTCCAAGGGCACCAGGTATGCATACATGGGCAAATCATTTAACACCTAAAAATTTTAAAAATCTAAAAAAATTTTTAATTAAAATATTAGTATTCTAAACCAGAGCTCAATCACCCAAAACCAAAATTTGATTGTAACTAACTATATAATAACTAATTATAGTCAACAGTACCAGAATCCAGATTGTCATCATTCCTAGATTTATGTTTTTGTTAGGTTCTGTAACCTATTAACAAATATTTTTGGGGGGGGGGGTTAAGACGCTAGTAATACCATTGTGCTTACAAAGTGGTTTAACTTCTCCAAGTTAAAAAAAAAATACAAAAACAGTAGTCCATTTTCATTATTAAATTAGTATAACAGAAAAAAACATGAACAATTTCCCTGAAGAGGTTCTTAAATACATAAATCATAGTGATTAACAGTTGAGCCTGGCAAGACATTTTCCTCCCAGACAGCAGGAAGTGCACATGCATCCCTTTCAAACTCCATAACTATCTCACTCAGGTTATGAGGCTTCACTTCAGGAAATTCAAGACATTCATGAATCTAAGTGAATGAGATACTCTATCAAGCATGTGAACCAAAAATAAGCTAAGAACGGTATTTTCAAAATTCATATATTCAAAATTATCTTGTCATGTCTTCTAAATGGATTCTCTAAAAGTTAATTTCTTGGAACTTAGTAAATCAAACAACTAAACACTATCGGTGGCCATTTGAGTCACAGTTTCTCAAAAGAGCTATCTTTTGAACACTTACCATGACTCACAGATAGTCATGATCTCATTCAATTCTCAAAGCACTGACAGTCTGGTATTAAACAAGTGCAGTAAAGAATACTGAATTTCAGCCAGTGGAGTTTTAATATGCAGCAGGAGGCAAGGGTTATGAAATGAAATTCTCAGTGCTGGCCACAAGATACCTGACTGGCAAACCAATGGCCTTCAATGGTCCATGTACAATCTCCTCCCCAGGAGGTTCTGGATGGATTTGGTTATCAGCTTCTAAGATGGAGCTCTAAGTTCCAGGGCAGCCATGAGACCTACATAAGTTCTACAGAGTTCTAGGTCTGACAGGGCTAGTATTCCAAACAACAATACAAACAATCTAAGTGAACCAGCACAGGCTCAGACCCTGGTAGAGAAGCACTGCCCCCAAGTGCTTCAGACTAAGCCAATCAAAACCAAGAAGCAAGACAAACAGGAGGTTTCTAAAGCAACCTTTAAATAAGCCATTGCTCACCAACAGGAGCAAACAGATGCAAACAGGTACAGTGGAGGTGGTGAAATAAGCACTAACCTAAGAATGGGGTTCACTATCAAACAGGAACTAATTTAGTCCTCCAAATCAGTTCCAAAGAGCTCTGGTCTAACAACCCTTTATTCTTTTCTTTCTTCAAGTCTTGTTTTGAAAGCTAACATCTCTATGAAGCTAGTTCTCACTATAAGAGTATATAGTTTTATATTCAATGCTAAGTAACCCAGGAGTTAGTGACTTAAAATTAAAGGTGTCAAACCAGGTGTGGTGGTGCACAACTTTAATTTCAGCACTTTCTAAGTGAATTCGAGACCAGACAGCTAGGGCTTACAAAGACCCTGTCTCAGAAAACCAAAACTAAACTGAACCAAAATACTACAACAGAAAGGGGGAGGCTGTCTTCATTAAATAATACCCATGAACTTAAAGAGGTACTCCTGTGTTTTTGTGTTTTCTTATCTCTTTAACCAAGCTCCTGGAAGTGAGGAATTACAGAGTACATATGTAGAAAATATTAGAAATGAAGGCAGGGACACTAAGATATACACATGTAAATATAGTAGATAGACTGATAAATAAAACTTTAAAGCCTTTAAAAATTAAAATACAGGAAGAAAGCACATTAACATTTTGATCTTATAATATTTTAGGTTGGGGGAAGGAGGGGTTTGGTTTTTAATAGTAGTTTCTGTTAAAGTCAATTATTTCCCCTAGGTTTTGCTCCTATAAAATGAAAACACAATTCATCTCACCAAATTTTCCTATGTCAAAATACTCTTTAAATTAAAAACTGAGACTCACATGGCACTTGTTATTAAGCATCCACTTAGGGGAGTGGTTCTCACTATGCTGGCCTTGAATCTGAGATCTTGCTGTGGCCTCCTAATAGCTGATAACTGCTGCATCTTTCTACTCTTTATGTTCTACCTTTTCCTCAAGCAAATATCGCAGACATTATCATCTCTGCCTCCATTCCAACATCCTCCAACCTGCTGTGCTCCTTTTCTTTTCTTTTTCTATATTCAGCTCTAAGCAGTAGACCCACTTCATCCAGTCTGCAAATCTCAACTCTGTTTTCCCGATATAGCCTAAATCCAGAACACTGTTGGTAAAACAACTTCACTCTTCCTTTCAACTTCATAGTCTCTACAAAACCTTCAAAAACATCATGAATCAATTAAAATAGCTTAAAATCCTGCTTGAAAATCTATAAACTGAAGTTTTTCTGTTTTTGTCTTAAGAAATTTTATTTACTTGGGACATATTACACTAATCAGTGTTCAATTCAACACATTAAAAATTTAATACTAAAAATAGCAATTCGGTCCCACAGGGCTGGAGAGACAGATCAGTGGGTAAGAGCACTGGCTGATCTTTCAGAGGATCCAGGTTCAATTCCCAGTACACACATAGTGGCTCACAACTGTAACTCCAGTTCTAGAAGGTCTGAAGCCCTTTTACAGCCTCTGGGAAGTGGTGCACAGATACACATGTAAACAAAACACCCCTACACATAAAATTAAAATGTATTTTTAAATTGCTATCCCAATCAAGTATGAACATGATACAATGCTTAACACACTCAAGAACCCTAATTTGTTTTTCAAATTCTAAGAAAATAAATATCCCCTATTCCATTAACAAGCAGCAAAACTTGCCCAACAGCAGAGTGGAAAATTACCAAGGCCCAGACCTTCTGGTATCACATCAGCTTCTCAAGAGCTGACTTACACAGGCTAGCCAAGTTCTTCCTAAGTAGCACTGCTTGTTGATGTTTTAGTTTATTTTTAAAGCTCTTAAAGAGTAGCTAAACATATACACATCAACTCTCCCTTTCCCACTAGAATACATCCTTTAAAGTATTTCCAGTCACATATGTCTTCAAAATACACCATATAAAATTTCTACTAGAAACATGAAAGCACTTATCACTTATAACTCTTTAAGTATTTACATAATATCCTTTACTTACCGAGACAGTGTTGTTTTTCCAGAACCAGGGAGGCCTCTCAAAAGAATAAGTAATTTCTGCAATTTATTTAACTTCTCCTCTTGAAACCACTGGTTGACAAACCTGTCTGTTCCATTATGGTCTTCCATGGAAGGATCTCGCCAGCACTCTTTGATTTCACAGAAACCATTACTCACACTTTCATCCTGTACACTGTAGCCATTTCTAAAGGGATGAACATTACTGCTAGTCACACCATAGTTAGAATACTCATCATTCTGATCAAAAGTCAAACAGTTCCAGCTATCCTGACAACTATCTACATAACACCCATTCTGCATCTGAGAGTCATCTTGCCCATGGAAAATATTTGGTGGTGGATGTAGTGGGGCATTGAATCTTTGAATATTAAAATGATAATTAAAACTGGGAAGAGGAGGACCGTGGGGTATAAGAAAAGGATGTATTGACTGCCATTCAGGCCTGAAGGAAGGGAAAGTATCACAAAATGTAGATATCATTTGTTCATCACAGGGATATTTGCCTGGTTCATCCTCCAAGTACCGCTGGTAACCACAATGTGACTGAAGTGCATTAATGAGATCTTTATTTTCTTCCTCGGATTTTAAGGTATCATAGGCCACCAGGTCATAAGAAGTAACTTGTTCCTGGGAAGGCTCTGGTACCTTACAACTGCTTTGTGAAGCATCATTTTCATTTTCCAGCTCTTCAATTTCTTTGTAAAACTGGGATAACTCCGTGTCGATAACTTTCTGTTTTTCTTCCCGTCTTCTTTTGTCATCTATACTATTTAAACTGCTCCTCTCATTCTTCCTTTCTCGCCCTTTCTTTTTTTCAGGGGGTTTGTAAATGGGGCCTATAAATGCTTTACTTGTGCTATAGATTTCATCATCTCTGGATAGTGATGAAGGCTTTCCATCTTGCAAAGCTTTCGAACCAATGGATTCAACACTACCTAATTTATTACCAGGCACCTCCTTGTGCAAAGGCTTCAGCACATCTGCAGTTCCAGTTTTGTCTTCCTGGGGACAACTACGTCTTCTGAAGTTAATGGTGGCCACAGCAACTCTATTAGTTCTGGTTTTCTCTTGGAGTCTCTGACTATTAGGACCACCTTGATGGGAGAAAACACAATCATCTGCAGTTGACTTCAGTTTTTTATAGCATGGTTCCCTTGTTAGTCCTTTTCCAGGTCCCAAAAACTTAGCTTCAACTTCACTGTAAGGCATCTGAGGGGGAAAGTAAGCAATTACTAAGTCATATTTTTAACATTTTAAACAAGTTTTTTTTTTTTCCACAAGAAAGGAATTTTAGAAAGAATGTGACATAAGTACTTAATAGTCAAACTGTAATTTTATAACCACTACTTTAAGCCATAACAATAACTTACAAGGAGTTTCACCTACGTATCATTTGAAAATATATGTACAGCTCATTCTTTTTGTAAGTGCAGAGGATGACTAATGCATGCTAAATAAACACTCTGCTACAGACAAGTGTGGCATTGGATTCTCTCTATAGAGTCCAGTGAAGCCTTAACTGTCCATCCTCCTAAGTAGCTGAGATTACAGGCCTATGCTACCAATCCCATCTTTAAACAATCTATTCCAGAGTTGAAGAACATAAATTTGGAGACCTGACTCCATAGCTCATGTATATACGTGTGTTTACATACATAACTAGCATTTGTTTCTAAACTGGCTAAGGTACACTGCATCATGAATGCTTTCCTGATTAAAATCACTGTCTTTTGGCTTCAGCGTCCACACTTCCATCATTTCTCTTTAACATCCAAACACCGGATGAACTAAATCCCAGTCTTAGTGGACCTTTCCCTTCCAACTAGTGTAAAAGCAGCTCCAAATTGAGTGTAGTAATTTGAAAGAAAATAGAGTTTAAGTTTCACTGAGGATACAAATTATGCTTAGGAAAAATAGTCAGAAAACTCTTCAAATCAAAAGCATTCATCTTTTCTAATAGTTTCTCTAGTTTACAAATAAACTTTGCAGGCAGGTTGTTTGGTGGAGGAAGATCAGGAATTCAAGTCCAGCCTGGTCTTGACCTTGACAGGCAGTAGCTCAAACCTGTAATCCTATCAATAGGCGATTTCAGGGTTCCAGACCATCCTGGCCTACAGAGTGAGATTATATCTACAAAACAAAACACAATTTCCCTTCTCTTGAAAAAATTTATTTGAATCCTTAAGAAATCAAAAATCCCGTTTTGGTCAGTACTTCATTCGGTCCGCTCTTAGAATCAAAACCAAAACTCCACAAACTAGGGAAGAGGGTAGACAGGCCATTAGGAGAGTCGAAGGAAGCTCCAACTGTGAAGAGAGCCATTTTCCCGGAAACAGCCCCCCACCTCAGCCACATCTTCCCGTTTCCTCATTCAAACGTCAGCGACGCCCGAGGAAGGGTGACCAACACTGCCCCACGTGGGCTCAAGGCCTCCTGACCGCCAGCCAGCTTCTCCGTCCCAGCACCCGGAGGCCTCCGAGGCTGAGGCTCTCTCCGTGCTTCCGCGCTCACAAGACTGAAAACGAACCGCTCGCCTCAGACGAGACCGGAAGCACCGGCTACCCCGGGGCGTCTGCTCACCTCAAACCACAGCTCTGCACTTCTCCCACCCCCACCCCCAAAATAAAACTTCCGCAAAGGCACGAACCTCCGAGAAGGCGAGAGGCCGTCAGACGCGCAACGACAAAACCCGAGCTGGAGAGATGTGGGGCTGGAATAGCTCCCTACGCAAGATGGCCGCCACTGCTTGCATTTCCCATGTAGAGCCGCGGGCTCGCGCCGGGCATTGTGGGAATTGAAGTCCCGCGTTATCTGCGGGGCTAGTTTACCTCCTGGCGCCAAGACTCGGTCTCCCAGAGGCCATTTCTTGACGCATGCGCTAATTTGGCAACAAACGCATGCGCAGGCTTGTTCCCTGCCCTGGAGTGGAGGAAGTTATTTAAAGAAACACTAAGTTTGACCCAAAAAAAGCAGCGACCGACTCTGACGTTCTCCACCGAAAGAGAAGAACAAGAGTGTTTGGCGCCCCCAGGTGGATACTCAAGCCTCACGCAGAGAGTCAACGGTTTTCTGGGTTTTTTGTTTTAGTTTAGGAGACAAAAGAATCAACCTACGTTTCAAAGGGGAAAACATTTTGTATAGCAGAGTTGGGTTGCTAGGGTTTGCTACCAACTATAATTTTTAAGCTCCTGGACTTCTGTGGAAGGATAGAGTGCCTGCACCACTGAACTCTGTAACAGAGAGGTGGCGCTTGGTGGAAAATTATAAAGGATCTTCCAGGTAAGAAAACTGTTATATAAATGTGTGTTGAATTAAAAATAAATACCAAATAAAGACTAGCTTCAATTATGGGCCCTTTTTTCTCTTTTCCACTACTATTAGCGCCCCCCCCCCCCGTTATTTTTGAGTTTCCTCAAGGAATTCCGCTGTCTCTTCATATTTGAATAAGTCATATTTGTCTCTTCATGTTTGATTACTCCAACACAGTAATGTTTTAATTCTTAAATATAATAGTTACATCACAATACTTAACACCACTGTGACCTAGAAGGCTCACTCACAATCTATCCCCTTGCTGAGTCTTCCTGAAAAACCATTTTCCCTGCAACCTTTGTTTGCTCATGCTTAGCTTCAGGTCATACATCTTTTTAGTAAGCACTTACTTTATTTTCCATGTGTGAGCGTTTTACCTATCTGTATATATGTCCACAATGTGTGTGTCCAGTGCCCAGGGATGCAAGAAGAGGGAGGATCTCGTAGAGCCCAGGCTAACTTCAAACTCCCTATAAGCAAGGAGACTCACAGAATTCCCGATTCTTCTGCTACAGACCTACATGCCCACCCTAAGAAATGTGGTCTGTTTTTTTTTTTTTGATATCCATTGTAATATCTTACATTTTGATAGTATGTCATTTGTTTGGATTTAGAAATGGGATGAAAAAGAAATTCTCTCTCTCTCTCTCTCTCTCTCTCTCTCTCTCTCTCTCTCTCTCTCTCTCTCTCTCTCTCTCTCTCTCTCTCTCCACTGCTAGGGGTTGAACCCAGCACCTTGTACATGATGGGCTATAAGTTTTCTAATACCATACCTCCATGCCAGTATTCAATCACATATTTGGGTCCTGGGGATTGAACTCAGGTTGTCCAGGCTTAGCAGCAAGTGCCTTTATTCACTGAGCCATCTTGCCATCCCAAATATCATTTCAAAGATGAAGCTTGTAGATACTTCTTATGTTAGTCTGTTTAGACTGTTAAAATGCTTTTCTTTCATTTCTAAATATTAGAAATTTATTTTCATAATCCTGGAGGGGCGGGGTAGAAAGTCCAAGGTGAGCCAGTGGATTTGTTGTTTAATGAGGGCATCTCTTCTGGAACATAGAGCACATATTCTAGCTATGTCTCTTCACATGACAGACCAAGAGGACAGCACCCCCTTCTAAATTCAGTGTGTGTGTGGGGGGGTGTGCGTATGTGTGTGGTATGTTTGTGTGTACTGGCACACACAAGCACATTCAATGCAATTGTGTAAAGGTCAGAGAACAGCTTTTCAGAAGCTGGTTCTCTCCCTCCACCTTGCTCTGATGCAGGATTTCTCGATTCACTGTTGTGCCATGTCTTCAAGCTGGGCTGGAAGGTTCTGGCTGATTCTCCTGTCTGTATGGCCCATCTTGCTGTAGGACTGCCAGGATTGCAGATTCCTATCATGGCTGCTGGGAGTTGTACTCAGGTCATCAATCAGGCCTCACACTTCTTTTTTAGCTCACTAATCTTATATATGTGGGCTCTATAATGAAGTCCATCACCCTTAATACTATCAATTGATGGTTAAATTTTGAATATGAAGGAGGGACACACGTCTAGACCATAGCGTCTCTGCCTAGAGAGAAGACCCAAAGAATCCCCCAAGCAGAGTGAGGTCTTAAGAGGCAAATGTCATAAAGAACCCCAGAGGGGGTACTTGAGTGAGGGGACTGTGACAGTTGACTGAGAGTGATGGGTGCTATAGAAAGGTCACCCTCAAGAGCATTGTCTGAAAGAGAGAAAACACATTTACTTCATGAAGAAAAGCTGTAACCAGTGTCCTTGACCTGCTTCTGTCTACTCCGTTTCTGCCCTTTGTTTGTGGAGAATCTGGTATTCTAGAAGGCAACACCAAACCCATTGTCTCTTTGTCACACTGATACCTCTGTACTCCTTGCATCTCCTACATTCCATCATCCCACAGGACCTGGAAACATGCCAGGCTGTTTATACCTTTTTAACACCTACTAGCTCTTTTTTTTTTCTTCAGTGCTGAGAATTTAACCTAGGTTATGGCAGGCAAGCCCTCTACCACTGGGCCAACTATTCCAGTCCCCATTGACATCTTGTAACATATTTCATATTCATAAAAGTGAATTGCTGGCCCCTTCACTTTATGCTTACTATAGAGCACCAGAAGCTGAGAGCATCCTCTGAACAAAAGCGGCCTTGTAAACAAAGCTTTTGGTGTAATTGCCAGAGATCACATCTGTGGTGACTTTCCTTTTATTTTTTTTCCTTTTTTTGGGGGGGGGTGGTTGGTGCTGGTGAGTTTTTTTGAAACAGGGTTTCTCTATGTAGCCTTGACTGTACAAGAATTCACTCTGTAGACAAGCTGGTCTTGAACTCAGAGATCTACCTGCCTCTGCCTCTCAAGTGTTGGGATTAAGATGTGCGCCACCATGGTGTGATGGCTGTTCATGGTTGTCAACTTGACTATATCTGGCATGAACTACAATGCTGAAATAGAGAGCACACCTGTAAGAGATTTTCTGCTTGGTTTGAAGTGAGTGACTCTACTTCTTTGAGATCTTGAGGGAGGAAAATATAGGCCTTTAATTTGGATCTTGAGAAAGGAAGACACAAGCCTTTAGTCCAAATTTTGAGGTGGGAATATGAACTTTTAATCTGGGATATACCTTCAGCTGGAAGCCGAAGACACAAAAGAAGGAAGCTTTTGCCCTTTTCCTGCTTGGCCTCACTTTGCTGGCACATCCATTCCTTCACTGCCACTGGAGCCTACTTTTTACAGATTCCGGATTCCAGTATACACAAAACACCAGCTGAGTCATCCAGTCTTGTGGGATGGAGCAACTGCTAGATTCTTGGACATTCTGATCACAGCCAGCCGTTGTTGGATTAGTTAGACTGCAGCCTGTAAGGCATTCCAATAAATACCCCTTTTATACACACACACACACACACACACACACACACACACACACACACACACACACACACACACGAGCACGCTTGAGCAGATCTTGATGAGTCCCCAGCCTGGTCTACAGAGTGAGTTTCAAAAAGTCAAGACTTGAAATTCTATCTCAAAACAGAGACAAGAACTGAACCAAAAAACCTGATTGTGGCAATCCTGGACCATTAGTTCTTATGTTTGGATTAGAATAAATATTCTTTTGTTTCCTTCAGGCAAGGCAATTGGTTTTATGTTTTTATTTTAGGGCCGAAGAGATGGCTCAGTGGTCAAGAGCACTGGCTGCTTCTGCAGAGGACCTGGGATTGTTTCCCAGCACCCACAAAGTACCATGACCACCTATAACTCCAGTTCCAAGGGATCTGATGTCCTTTTCTGAGCTCTACAGGTACCAGGTTTGCATGCAGTGAATATACATGCAGGTGAACACTTACACATGTAAAAATAGATACATCCTTAAAATAAAATTTATTTCAAAGTTTCATTATCCTCTTTCACCCCTTTCCTGTCGCTGAGCTTCTTCCTTCAGACAATTCTCTCACTTGCTTGCCTTCAGTGTGTGTAGTCCACAGGGAAGGGGATTACCTAAGGTTGTGATTATAGAATCAAACCAGAAAATGAAAATGTAGAATTAAGAAAATTATTTGAGATATTTAAAAATTGTAGAAAATCTGTAAAGTGCAAATGGCTATAGAGATGGGGAACCTATTTGTTTTTCTTCATTTGCTTTTTTTCCCCCGTTCATGCTCTATTTATTTTTATTTTATGTATTTTCAGTGGCCAGAAGAGGGCACCACATTCCTTGGAACTGGAGTTACAGGCTGTTGTAAGCCAACATACAGTTGCTGGGAATCTAATCCAGGTCCTTTGCAGCAGCTGGTTCTTAACCACTGAGCCATCTTTCCAGAACAATTTTAAAAAATGTGTATGAGTCTTTTATCAGGATAGTATGGGCACCACGTGTATGTAGTGCTCAAGGAGGCTAGAAGATGGTCTTAGATCCCCTGGAACTGGAGTTATTGATGGTTGTGCGTGTAGGGAAGGCAACCCAGCAAGGGCACCAAGTGCTATTATCAACTGAACTATCTCTCTAGCTCCACCTTTTGTTTGACTTTGCACATGCTATATTCTTGATTACTTTAACTTTAGTTATAATTTTTGTATCATGAGCTGAAAAGGTACACACAGTCTGTAGAAGTGTCCAGGTGGTTTCTGGCATTCTCCTACTCCATGCAGTTTAGATCTACTTTCCTGGACTGCAAAAAATAAATGTGTCATCCTTTTGTGGTCTCCTGCTGCAGACTATCAGGGATCATTTGACTGACCTTTGGGACAGGCATTGAAGTCAGGTCTCATTTTCCAGTGAGCTGCCTAGCCTGCTTTGTGATGTATAGTAAATGTTCTGCTGCTGTTGGGAAAACATTTATAGTATGTATAGGCTGTATTCAAAATGTGATAGGACAATGGAGGTCTATTTATTGTAGACTTAGTATCTTCCAACTTTCTAATCTTTTTAACCTTAATTTTTGACCCCATCAAAAACAGTTAGATAATCAAAATAGGCATAATGTGGTTGGCAGTATAATGTCTCCCAAAAATTCTCAAATAGAACCTTTTATTATGTGAAGGGATATCATGGTTAAAGACTGAATAAAGTTTTATCAGATGGTCTTAAACTAGGGAGATCCTGGACTATTAACCTGGGTCTGATTAATTAGGGATTGAAAACTGGATGAGATTGGTAGAAGGGAGCCAGAGAGAGAGACAAGGCAAAGGAGGCAGCCTAAAGAGATGCATCGGTGTTGACTTAGAAGACAGAGGAGAACAGACAGGAGCTGAGAAACAGAGTCAGCATCCATAGGATGGGAAAGGCATCTTTCCAACATCTCAGGTCCACCAGCCTCCAGTAGGGACCACAGCCCTATGGACACTGCAGTATTAGCTCAGGGAGGCACTGGTCAGCCACAGCAGAGTTAGACAGTTGGTGTTGCTCTGTGCACAAAGCTCTGGCTGCAGCCATGAGTGAGGGCAGATGGGGACTGGATGTGTGCGTTTCATGATCAAAGAAAGTCATAACCACGTCTGCAGAAGACCAGCATTTTCACACCATTCCTTCTTCCAGGGTTACAAAAACACAACTGAGTTTTGGAATACTTCCAATTCCTAATTGCCTGAAATTATATCTCATCAATTATTTTATCCTGATGAATTGGAAGTTGGCTATTTTTAAAACCCTCAAGTCTGATGAATATTTTTGTTTTGTGGAGATGGAGGGATGGCTCAGAGGTTAAGAGCACTTATTGCTTTTAAAGAGGACCTGGGCTTGGTTCCCAGCACCCACATTGTGCGTCATGTGCTTCCAGCTTCTTGTAACTCCGATTCCAGGGATCTGACACTGTGTTCTGACCTCCAGCCCTGGACTCATTTGATGGCATCATTGGGAACTGGTGGAAACTAGGACAGGAACCATCTGTCATCCAAGGAAATGGTCACAGGGGCAGACTGTGGAACTGTGAACTGTGTTCAGAGATAAGTCTCTAGGGCTGCCAGGAGGTGACCCCCTCACTCAGGCTCAGAAAGAATGGCTCCCTCCTCCTTCATCCACTATTTGAGCACAGTGTTGAAAACTGATTACCTTACTGGGCAATGCAGACACACCCCTTTAATCCCAGCACTCAGGAGACAGAGGCAGGCGGATCTCTGTGGGTTCAAGGCGGGCCTGATCTTCAGAATGAGTTCTAGGACAGCCAGGACAGTTCCACAGAGAAACCCTGTCTCCAACAACAACAGAAAATTGATTACTGAATGGTAAAACTGTCAACACCTCAGCAAATGATGAGCCCCCACCTCATCCACATGTGAAAAACAATTCTTAGCCGAATTGTTCCCCAGCAGAGCCATTTACTGAGTACTCTTTACTTGCTAAGTGCCTGTTGTTGAGTAAACAATAGGGATCATGGCATACTTTCTACATTCTTCCTCCTGCTGCTGCTCTTAAGAAACTTACTTGGTTTGTGTCTTTAGGTAGCTCAGAATTGAGAGGGAAAGAAAATAACAACAAAGAGCTGGACCTTATATTTTTGTGAGGCAGGGTCTCACTATGTAGCCCTGACTGTCCTGTGTAGACCAGGCTGGCCTTGAACTCACCTCAGGCCTCTGCCTCCCAAGTCCTGAGATCAAAGGTGTGTGGCACTGTGCTCAGGCAAAGAGCCAGAGGGTTTTGTTTTGTTTTTGTTTTTTCTACCTTTCAGGGAACTTTGAACTTGTACAGGAAACTTCCCAAGGCTTAGTGGATGTGTAAAGGGGGTAGGTAGTCCTGGCTATCAAAATAGTGGATGGTGAGTCAGGCAGAGCTGCCCCTGGAACCTGCAGTGATAGGACATGAATAGGTGTGAGTATCTGAAGGTGCCTGGCCTGCCAAGATGTATGGCAATTCTTCCCTAGCACAACAACATTGGCTTATAACCTTGCATTGCCCATCTTTTATTTCAAATGAGAACTATCCTAGCATAAGTGACTAATTCACCTTTTTTTTGTTCATTGTTGGAACAAACAACTGAAACAGTGCTAGGACCAGACACTCCATAGCAAGGAGATCGTCCTCACTGCAGGGATGGACTCCATCAAAGCAGAAGAGCTGGTCTGTTCTGGCAAGGCTCACCCAGGCCACAGCTGCAACAGGGAGGCCAGGAGAGGCAAGAGAGGACAAAATGCATTTTCTGGATCCATGTGGCCTTGGAATCACTCCCCCCTTCTCCATAAGGGGAGTTCTGTGAGCTTTGATACAGATTGAGCATTGGATCCCTAGATCAACCACATAGGAAGGAGCCAAGGAGACATTAATGCTCATTTCATTCACACAGCACAAGATCCCTCCTGCATCCCACAATTTAAAACATTGCACAAGGTGGCACACACCTTTAATTCCACCATTTGGGAGGCAGAGGCAAGTAGGTCTCTGTGAGTTCCAGACCAGCCAGGGCTACAATAGTGAGAACCTGTTCTCAAAATCAAATAATACACTTTACAGTTTCCCCCCAGGGGGTAGGGTAGTACCGCTTCCGGTTTCTTTGTGGTCTCCGAACCTGAGATCAGCTTGGTCTACATAGTGAGTTCAAGGCTAGCCTGTTGAACACAAGGTTGCATAGTGAGACCCTGTCAAAAAAAGAAAAGTCAGGCGGTGACTGACTTTTCTTAGAACTCAGGAGGCAGAGGCAAGTGGGTCTCTGTGAGTTCGAGGCTAGCCTGGTCTACATCGTGAGTTGCGGGATAGCCAGGGCTATTACTCAGAGAAACCCTGTCTCTCAAAAAGTCAAACAAAACAAACCAAAAAAAAAAAAAAAGGAAAGGGAAAAAACCCCAAAGCCAGTGGCCTATAGCAATCTACAGATTTCCCGCCAAAGCCCGGGAGGCTGTGTCAATGATGAGACTGCTCTGACAGCTGCCCGTCTCTCTGCTGCCAAGGAGACAGCGGCGGCCGCGCTGGCACGGCCGAGCCTGCGCGTGCGCGCCTCCTGGAAAGGCGGTGGGAAGGGGCGGAGCCCGGAGCGCGGGCTAAGGAGCGCATGCGCGCGCCCGGGCGATCCGTCGCCTAGCCGGCAGGGGGCGCTGAGAACCCACGCGCCGCTCTGCCTGCCCCCAGGGCGCCGTCCGCCGCGGTTCGATTGGAGCAGCCGCGGAGCAGCTCTTGGCGCCATTTTGAAGCGGAGAGGAGGAGGAACGGCCTGGACTGGCTGCGGAAAGGGAGGGGGGGAGGAGGCGATTGGATGCGGCGGCGGCGGCGGCGGCGGCGGCGGCGAGGGCGGCGGATCCCGGAGAGCGGCGGAGCGCGAGGAGTGTAGGAGCCAGGCAGCCGAGGTAGGAGCGACTCGGGTAACGGAAAGGGAGCGCCTCTTCCTCGCCTCGGCTCTCCACGCTCCATTTTCCAGCGGGGTGTGCGCGCGTGGAGCCGCCGCCCGCCGAGCCTCGCGTGTCCCGGTGTCCTCGCGGGGCCGCGGTGGGGCCGGGGCCGGGGGCGGGGAGGCCTTGGGCCGCCGCTCGCGCCCGGCGGGAGTGACCTTTGCGGGGGGCCGCAGCCGCGCCCCTCCCCCGCCTCCTGTAGAGAAGCCCCCCGCGCCGCTTCCCCCTTCCGGCTGCCCGAGGGCCGGGCGAGAGGGGAGGCGCGCTCGTCGGGCTGCTCGGGAGTCGGGGAACAGCGGCGAGCCGGCCGAGCGAGTCCTCGGGCGACCGCGGGTGCAGCCCCACGGCGGCGCGGAGGGCGAGCGGTGCGGGCTCGCCCGCCTCTGCACCGTTATTCCACTGACACTTGAAAAGTTTGCGGTCCGGGAGAAGCCCCAGCGGCGGCGGCCGTTGTGGGTCTGCTTTTTGTTTTGTTTCGGTTTTTGCTCGGTACGTTAAAGGCTGCTGTTAGCACGCAGTAGCAGGCATGGACCACATAGCCGACAGGTGTTTGCAGGGCTGACTGTGAACCCCGAAATTCAGCACCTGCTCTTCAGAGCTGTATGCTATTCCGGTCTGAGTTCCGGAGGGGTTTTGAAAGAGGAGTGATTCATGCCCCGTCCTTAAGAACCCGACCAAGAGTTAACAGTTCCCCTCCACCCCCCTTTTTGATCTCGAAGAACACTCCTCTGATACTTGTGTTAGGAACTGATGGATGGCAGTACTGGTTCCTAGGAGCGGTCTCTCTGTTGCATGCTTGTGGAAGCTTTATGTAGTGTTTCATTTGGAAGGTGGTTCTGGGGCCCTGAGAGAGTTGGCGAGACCTGTCTACCTCCCTAATACCATTTAAAAAGCCATGTATATTTAGATGTAGGAGGTGGGCTGTAGCAAAATTATAATGAATGAAATCTTGAACGGCAGTGGAAGCATTGTTCCCAATGCATGTATAGATGTGAGTTGCAAGAGAGAATAATTTCTGTGATAACTCTTGTAAAAGTCAGGTAAAGCAGTACACACTCGGGTTTCCTCTCCAAGCCGTGTAGTAGTTATGTCTGATGTTAGTGTTTCGGGAACAGTAAAATGAATACTTGTGTGGTCTGGCAGGTCACTGGAACAGTTAATCTTCTACCTCATGGTGACAGCATAAAACCGAACTGGATTTCCAGTAGCGAATTTGGAGGTTAAAGTACATGGCACATAATATAACACATTTATTATCAAAGCAAATATAAACCACTCTCTTTTGGGAGGGTGGGGGATAGTATCTCCCTATGGTAGTCCAGACTAACCTAGAGCTGATGTCCTCCTGGCCTGATGTGCTGGGATCACACCACCACACCCAGCACATAAAACACATTCTGAGTCAAAACACTATTTCTTTGAACTCATATTTGCATATGATGTAAATTTACAAATATATAGAGAAAAGCTGTGTTAAGGTTTACTACTAAAGTAGTAACGTTTCCCTCATGACACAGATGTTTTCCTCTTAGCTGGCTTCTCTTTCTTTTTGGTTGTAGTTTTAATGAAGATTCATCATTAACTTTGCTTTTGCTGCAGCTTTTGCTAAGGCTTCCAGTTCCTTTAATCCCCTGGCTCTGGCCCCTCTCCCTCAGTTAGAAGAGATTGGGTGATGAGGATGATTCTTGTCATACTCTGGTGGTTTGTACCAGGCTTCTAGAGTGCTGTCTGATAATCAGTTTTAATTTTTAAGTTTATCCTGAAGTTCCGTAGCTTTGTTTAACAGAACAGTATCCTGAGGGCTAGGCTTTGCCAGTCATTTGCTAAGTCTAAGAAAAGTGACATTTAGACAGATCTTTCTCAAAGGAACAGAGAGGTGATGGGATACTTAAACTTTGAGAAGGGAATAGCTTGGGGTCTGTGTTTCTATTTATGCCCATTGGCACATTTCAAAATTGTCCTTGGGCTTGTGGCATGCAACTTCTTGGATCCTGTTTGCTTGAGGAGAGCTCACTCTGATGGTTTACATATTCTTAGGTAACATATACCACGTACAACACTTTTTGATCTTAGAAAAATTACAGAGAAACTTGAGGATGGTTGCCAACCTTTTTATGGATGAGAAGTTCCATTCAAATTATGATGTACCTGAAATTAGCAGAGTGACAGTCATATCGAGTGGGGGAGTGAGCAGTCTTAGAGCTTTGGAAGCTGAGAAGGTCCCTGGTGGTCTGTGTGGAACTGAAGTCATTGGGATACAGCACACTGCTCTCCATCCTGCTCTCATGTGAAACTTCACAGTCGACTAACTGAACAGCTGCTATCCAGGGTTCAGTTCACCTAGCTGCTTTCAGAAGATAACTGTCCTGCAGCCTCTGTCCTGGAGCTGCTTGCTCCTTCATTGTTTGACATTGATTTTCTGTCCGTCTATGTGAATAACGGTTTTTAAACTTGTAAGCCAAAGTGACTTGGAAAGCTAGTCTTGAGCTTGTTTTGTGACTCTTAAGTGTTGTATATATGTATATGCAGTATGTTCATACTATATATGTGAGTATATGTAACAGACTCAGTTTTCAACACAAGTCATTTGTCACTAGCACTTACAACACACATTTATTTGTTCTGCGTATTCCTGCTTGGCATTGTTAAAGATTCCAGAAGTAATTTAGTCTAAAAATAAAACAAATAATTTACTCAAGAATGTTAGCCTTTGGATTTTTTGAGACACCGTCTCACTCTGTAGCCCAGGCTGTCCTCAAATTCAGCAGTCAATCCTCCCACCTCAGCCTCCTGAGTGCTAGGGTTACAAGTGTGAGGCAGCATTAGCTGCTGTTTTCTAAGTTTACCTCAAAGCTGCCAGCCTTGCGGTCCTGACACCTTGGAGAGTGAGCCCTGTCCTCTTGTTACTCTTTCATGAGCCACCTGATTTTCATCCTTCAGTACTTGAAAAATACTTTATAATCCGTTCTCACTAATTAGTTCAAAATTAATAAGCTTGCAGAATTGAGAGTTACTGTTTTTACTGGCACAGATTGGTATGTGCCATGAGAAAATTAAGATGATAAAGCTCAGTTCATAAAAAGTTAATGATTTAAAGCCATCAATCTGAGATATTTAAAACTATCTGTAATAGTTATTGCACTTTAATGATTACACATGAATAGTAAGTAGCTGGAGGACAAACTGAGCAGACCAGGAAGCTATTTTGAGATCTAAAAGGCCCAAAAGGACTCCACTGCTCTGCTGCACCTCTTTTTGAAGAGGATGCCGTGAACCGATTCATTGAAAATGTATAAATACCAACTTGGTGTACATCCCATTCTAGGGACAGCAGAGCACACAGAATGAGACCTGACCTGTCCCTGCTGTTTTCCCCCTTCATTGTTGAGGCGAGGTTGCTGCTCTTGTACAAGAGTGAAATAGGCCCAGACCAGGTCCTATAAGGAAATGACCATGAGATTGCCGTCCCAACAGCTGTAGACAAAGGCAGGAGAGTAAATGTTCTGTCCTTCTTCCCTCTTGTCCTGTTGCAGAGGTGATTTTAGGAATCATGAAGGGATTTTAAAGGAAAACTTCATATTCCGAAGTACATTTCTTACTGAGATTCAGGCACTTTTAGTTAGTCTTCAGACTTAAGAATGGTTGGGGTGGAGGCTGGTGCTGGTGAAATGGCTCAGTAGTAGTAGACTTGTAGCCAAGCTTGACAACCACCATCTCTGGGAACCATGTAGGAAGAACCAACTCTGGCAAGTTGCCCTCTGACCTCCACATGCACATGTGTATACACATACAATAAAGTAAATGCAATAAAAAGAATTGTATATTTAAGCTAAAAAGCTGTACATACAAAGAAAAACCAAATCCCTCTAGTGATATAGAAAACTGAAAATAAAAGTTACAGGTGAACAAGTAACATGCAACAAATGCCAGAATATTTACTTTAAAGTATTTCTAAAGAAACTCTTGACCCAAAGAGCCCAGCTCATTGTGGGTGGGGCCATGTCTGGGTTGGTGGTCTTGGGTCTTATAAGAAAGCAGACTGGGGGAAGCTGATGAGATGGTTCAGTGGTTAAGAACATTGATTGCTCTTCCAGAGGACCTGAGTTCAATTCCCAGCAACCACATGTGTCACACAACCACCTATATATAGTAGGGCCTGATGCTTCTTCTGGAATATAGATATATATGCAGATAGAGTACTCACCTACAGTCAATCAATCAATCAATAAGGAAGAAGGAAAGAAAGGCTGAGTAGGCCATGGGAACAAGCCAGTATACAGCGCTCGTCCACGGCCTCTGCATCAGCTCCTGTCTCCAGGTTCCTGCCCTGCTTGAGTTCCTGTCCTGATGACTTCCTTTGGTGATGAACAACAGTGTGGAAGTATAAACCAAATAAACCCTTTCTTTCTCAACTTGATTTTTGGTCATGGTGTTTCATTGCAGCAGTAGAAACCCTAACTAAGGCACCACACCTGTCTTATTTTGAGTTTGCATTTTTAAGAGAGTATGAACATTTATCTCTGCTCACTACTGGGAAGTCACTGCAATCTAGATGCAGTAGTTTAATTTACCTGCTGAATCCCCCCCTTACCTGGGAGCTAAGGTATCTGAGACTTTGGGCTTATGAGTAGGAATAGGTACCTTGAGAGGGATTGATGCTCTGAAGGGAAAGGCCACTGTTCTAGGCTTTGAACAACTAGAGTCAGACTATTGTAAACCCAGAGGAGAGTAGAAAGCAGTAGGAAGGGTGAGAGATCTGGGAGGCAGAGTCACTCACTTCCCACCTTCAGGTGTCTACCCGGGCATGGCTCATAGTCTGGACCTTTCTTTTCCAGATTTGAAGGTTTAGCTTTCTTAAAAGACAGTAATGGTGGCCATTGTTTTCTTAGTAGCCTCTAGTTTTATTTCTTAGTCCTTACTAGGATCTATCTCACTGTAAATACTCTGTCAGTGGTCTGCTATGCCCAAGTGTCTGGAAAACTTGGGAGGCTGGTGTGTCTGTAAAAGCTTTGGTGTCTGTTTGATTCCTATCTAGTGTATCCCCATCCTCTCTCCTTCCCTGTGGGTGTGTGTGTGCGTGTGTGATACGTCAGAGGACATACACGTTTTCACATTCTACCTTATGTTTAAGGCAACTTTCCAGTATACTTACAGGTCCATAGAACATCAGCAGCCAGGTTTTGAAACATCTTGTCTCCTGTTACAAAGAAGCGCCAGAGCTATTAGGTATTACTTTCCATAACTTCCTATGTCATTAGTTTTTGTGATAAGTTAGGACAATGTTTAGATTGGGGGAAATATGTAAGGACAAAGTAAAACAAGTTTGTAACTTTTTGTGGGGTGGCAGACATGGCACTGCATGTCAGTAAATCCCAGCACTTGACAGTGTGATGTGCTGAAGCAGAAAATTGGGAGTTTGAATCCACTGTAAGCTACATATGATGATACTCTGTTTCAAACAAACAGAAAAACCAAACTTGTTTGCAGGGAGACTGTTGGTGATAAAAGGTCTAACTACATCACTTTATAGAAGACAAAGCGGGGTAATAGTTGAATGGATGTTTGTATGTTTTATGGTTTAAGAAAATTGCTCTCAGTTCTGGCTAGCGATAGAAAAATGGAAAATATTCTTGTAATATAAAACATACCCCCACACATTCATTGCTAAAGGGGCTATTAAAATAAAAAAACAAGTAGAATATGGAAGGCATATTCAGCTCCAGAAATCTGACCAAAGATGAACATGTTGTTCTGTATAGGAATCATAAAAGACCCTTGTCTAAGAGGGACATTTGGTCAGGTGTCAGGTGCTTCATAGCTGGGCCTTTGGTCCTGGTGATGGCCACTTGAAGACAGGTCTTAATTTCCCTGTATGTTGCTGTGAAAAGATTGCCTCTGGTAGCTTCTCCTACATTTAGATGTTTTTAGTTTACTGAAAACCTGGGTAGGTGTTTTAACTAAGCTTTTAGTGAGTGGTTGATGTCTCCAAGAAGAAGATATCAGCCTGTAGTCTTGGAATGGAGTAAGCTGCCTTTTTAGTCTGTGCTCCTGAGGTTTGGTTTTACCCCAGGCCAACTGGCTTTATAGGATAAGTAATTCCTGTGTAAATTAGCTTCTTACACTTATTTTCCTTTGTCTCCCCTCCTTCATTAATTCCATCCTGAGGCTTCTTCCAAATTTCCTTTATCTAGTGTACTCTTAGATGTGTTGTCTTCAGTGTAACGTTTTCAAACTCAGTGTCTTTCCTTTCTAACATTTTCCCAATGTTCTCTTCAAGTCAGTAACAGACTCCCCCAACATCTGTTGTACAGGGTGACTGCTGTTACACGTATGTCGGAAACCTGAGCCTCATCCTGATCCCTCCATTTCTTCCATCGCTACCAAATCTTGTTAAGGTTTTAAGGAAACCAAACCCATACATAATTTGTATGTTAGTGATTTTTAAGAATTATTTGATATTTTTAGTTATGTATAGGGGTGTGTGTGTTTATGTGTACATGAGAGCAGATGGGGAGGCCAGAGGCGTTAGAGCCAGTGAGTTGTAAGCCATCTACCATGGGTGCTGGAAACCAAACTTGGGTCCTCTGGGAGAGCTGCAAGTGCTGTTACCCACTGAGCCAACTCTCTAGCCCTCTGACAGTGATCTTTTAATAATACAGCGACACACAGATATATCCCACCTCAGTCTTCTTTCATTTTTTACACAAATACTAGGAACTATTAACTTCTCTGACTTTTACTTTTTAACATTGAAAAATTTGCTCTGTAGATCTTTTCTTATTTGTATACAAGTACTTTCCTTCTGGACAGCTCAGTATTCATTTTTATGTCATACTTTCACTAGCTTATTGATTGTTTCCAGTTTTTACTGCCATAAAATTGCTATTCTTTTGTACATGTGAAGGTTTGTTTGTGGCACAGGTTCCTAGCCATGGAATTGCTGGATCAGAGTGCAGCAGATAGAATTTACTTAATAGACTTTGTAGCACTATTGTATATGTGAAAACACTTGTGTTGCTAGTGGTATATAATCGACCTTTTAGGAATGTTGCCAAACTGACAGCTGAAAACCAGTATCTCCTCTATTTTAAAACTACATCTTCCTGGTGCTTGAACGTGAGCATTGTTTCTTATGTTTGAGGCATTTTTATTTTTTCCAAGAAGTGTCTCTCTCATTCTTCATCTTTTCTTTGTGTGCATGGCTCTTTTGATGTCTGAAGCCTCTCCCTGCAGCTAAGGTTGCCTTTGTTGCCCTGTTGCCTTCCCCGCTTGCAGTCTCCTCCCAGCCCCACATGGTTCACGGGCTCTTCTGATCACATATTTGAAGAGCTCATTAAAACTTTCTTTGGCTCTGTAATGAAGACCCCTTACAGGAGCATGGCACCTACATTTATTCCTTTTGGTTTCTTGTAGCTTTCCTGAACCCCTGAAGAAGCTGAGCTGCTGTAGCTCCTTCTGGTGTTAGAGCCTGTACTGGCTGTTCTTCCCATGTATCTTTCTGCTGAGTTACAGTGCTCATTTCTGCTCTGTACATATCCAGAGCATTTCACTTAGCATTCCCATCAGATGGTTAGGTTCTGTGATCTAACAGAGCTTTCTTCTCATGTATTACTTGTGTCAGTGGGAAGTCCCACACTTAATGTTATTATTTAGGATTTTTGTGCTTTTTTTTGCCCTAGAGTTATTTATTAAAAAATTAAATAAATTGTAAAATTCTCAGAAAAAAAAGCTTTTCATTTTACACACTAACAACAGTCCCCTTTCCCCCTCCTCCTCCCACTCACCCCAGCTTCTCCCCACCCCATATACTCTTCAGAGAGAGGAAGGCCTCCCATGGAGAGGCAAGTCTGGAATATCAGCTTGTGACAGGACCAAGGCCCCCCCCCCCCCCCCATATAGAGAATGGGCTCCAAAAGAACAGGTCATGCACTAGGGATAAATCCTGGTGCCACTGCCAGACACCCCACTAACCAACACACAACTGTCACCCACTTTCACTGGGCCTACTTTGGCCCTATGCAAATTCCTCAGTTGTCAGTCCAGAGTCGGTGAGCTGTCTCTGGTGTTTTCCCATCATCATCTTGACCCCTTTGCCCACACAGTCCCTCCACCCTCTCTTCCGCCCAGTTCTTAGCTGTGGATGCCTGCGTCTGCTTCCATTAGTTGCTGGATAAAGGTTCTATGATGACATTTAGGGTGGCCATCAATTTGATTACAGGGGAAGGCACCCTCTCCACCATTGCTTGGAGTCTTAGTTGGGGTCATTCTTGTGGATTCCTGGGAATCTTGACAGCGCCAAAAGGCTTCCTCCATCAAGGTATCTCTTTTCTTGGTCTCCCTCTCTGTCCCTTTCCCGACTTACCCATCCCATTCCCTTCTGTTATCTTTCTACTTCCTTTTACTCCTTCCCCCAGGTTCACAATTTTCTCAGGGGATCTTACCTATTTCCCCTTCCCACAGGGGTCCATGCATGTCTGTCTTAAGGTCCTTGTTGCCTAACTTCTTTGGGGTTGTGGATGAGCCTGGTTATCCTTTGCTTTCATCTACTATCCACTTATGAGTGAGTACATACTATGTTTGTCTTTCTGGGTCTAGGTTACCTCAATCAGGATGGGTTTCTCCTAGTTCCATCCATTTGTCTACAAATTTCAAGGTGTCATTTTTTTTTTTTTTTTAGCAGCTGAGTAATACTCCATTGTGTAAATGTACCACTTTTTTTTTTCTTTTAAATCTATTCTTTGGTTGAGGGGCATCTAGGTTGTTTCCAGGTTCTAGCTATTACAAATAATGCTGCTGTGAACATAATTGAGCAAATGCCCTGTTGTATGAATGTGCATCCTTTTAGTATATGCCTGAGTGGTATTGATGGATCATGAGGTAGATTGATTCCCAGTTTTCTGAGGAACTGCCATGCTGATTTCCAGAGTGGCTGTACAAGTTTCCATTCCCACCAGCAATGGAGGAGGGCTCCTCTTTCTTCACTTTCCCTCCAGCATAGGCTGTCATCAGTGTTTTCATCTTAGACATTCTGACAGCTGTAAGATGGGATCTCAGTTGTTTTGATTTGCATTCCCTGAAGGCTAAGGACATTGAGCAGTGTCTTTGGCCATTTGAGATTCTTCGGTTGAGAATTTTCTAGTTAGCTCTGTACCTCATTTTTTAATTGGGTTATTTGGTATATTGGGTTTCTTGATTCTCTATATATTTTAGAGGTGAGCCTTTTGTCATATGTAGGGTTGGTGAAGATCTTTCCCCATTGTGTATGCTGATGTTTTTGTCTTAGTGACCGTGTGTCCTTTGCCTTACAGAGCGCCTTTCAGGAGGTCCCATTTATTGATGGTTACTCTCGGTGCCTATGATACTGGTGTTGTCTTTAGGAAGTGGTTTCCCATGCCACGGTCAATGTTATTCCTCACTTCTCCCAGAGTCAGTGTAACTGGGTTTATGTGGAGGTCTTTGGTCCACTTGGGCTTGAGCTTTGTGCAGGGGGATAGATGTAGATCTATCTGCCTTCTTCTACATGTCACAATCCAGTTATGCCAGCACCATTTGTTGAAGATACTCTTTCCCCCATTGTATAATTTTGGCTTCTTTGTCAAAAATCAGGTGTTTATAGTTGTATGGATGAATGTCAGGGTCTTCAGCTCTGTTGCATTTGCCCATGTGTCTGTTTTTATGCCAAGCTTGAAGTCAGATGGTGATGCCTCCAGAAGTTCCTTTGTTGTACAGGATTGTTTTGATAATCCTGGGTTTTTGTTCTGTCATATGAAGTTGAATATTGTTCTTCTGAGGTCTGAGAAGAACTGTGTTGGGATTTTGATGGGATGCATTGAATCTGTAGATTGCCTTTGGTAAGATGGCCATTTTTACTATGTTGGTCTCACCTATTCAAGAGCAAGGGAAATCTTTCCGTTTTCTGATAACTTCCTTCAATTTCTTCAGTGACTTACAAGTTCTTGTCATACAGTCTATTTGTTTGGTTAGAGTTACCCTAAGATATTTTGTTATTTGTGGCTATTGTAAAGGGTGTTATTTCCATGATTTCTTTTTCAGCCAATTTATCATTTGTATATAGGAGGCTATCTGTTTGTTTGTTTGTCTGTCTATCTGTCTATCTATCTATCTATCTATCTATCTATCTATCTATCTATCTATCTATCTATTTATATCCTGCCACATTGTTGAAGGTGTATATCATCTGTAGAAATTCCCTGGTAGAGTTTTGGGGGTCACGTATATTTTCATTTCTGATTTTGTTAATTTGGATATTCTCTCTCTGCCTTTAGTTAGTTAAGGGTTTGTCTATCTTGTTTTTCCTCAAAGAACCAACTGTTTGTCTCATTGACTCATTGTATGGTTCTTTGCTTCAGTTTTATTGATCTTAACCCTGAGTGTGATTATTTCCTGGCCTTCTACTCATCTGGGTGAGTTAGCTTCTTTTTGTTCTAGATCTTTCAACTGTGCTGTTAAGTCTCTTCTGCGTAATTTTCTCCAGGTGTTTTATAAAGGCATCAAGTGCTATGAACTTGCCTCTCAGCACTGCTTTGTGTCCATAAGTTTTCATTGAATTCTAGGAAGTTTTTAATTTACTTCTTTCTTAACCCAGAGGTGGTTTGGTTCAGTTGAGAGTTGTTCAGTTTCCATGAGTTTGTAGGCTTTTTGATTTGTGTTGTTGAATGGAGATCCAATAGGATACAAGGGGTTATTCCCACTTTTTGCATTTATTAATATTTGCTTTATGACAGAGCATGTGGTCAGTTTTAAAGAAGGTTTCATGAGATGCTGAGAAAAAGAAATATTCTCTTGTGTTCGAGTAAAATGTTCTATAGATGTCTGTTAAGTGCACTTGAGTTAATAGCATCTGTTGGGTTTCTGTCTGGCAGACCTGTCCATTAGTGAGAGTGGGGTATTGAAGTCTCCACTACTCGTGTGTGGGGTTTAATGTGCCATTTAGGTTTGTAGTGTTCCT
This sequence comes from Phyllotis vaccarum, assembly GCA_033318265.1. Lineage (NCBI taxonomy): Eukaryota > Metazoa > Chordata > Mammalia > Rodentia > Cricetidae > Phyllotis > Phyllotis vaccarum. The sequence continues at coordinate 136,451,498 of JARWLC010000009.1, read as the reverse complement.
TTTACATATGTGCTGTCCTTGTATTGGGGGCATAGATGTTCAGACTCCATCTTGGATTTTTCCAGTGATGAATATGTAATGTCCTTTCGGATCTCTTTTGATTGATTTTAGTTTGAAGTCTATTTTGTTAGATATTAGGATGGCTGCACCAGCTTGTTTCTTAGGACCATTTGATTGGAAAGTCTTTTTCCAACCCTGAGGTAATGTCTGGCTGTGAAGTTGATGTGTGTTTCTTGTATGTATCAGAAGGATGAATCTTGTTTTTGTATCCATTCTGTTAGCCTGTGTCTTTTTATAGGATTATTGAATCCAGTGATATTACCAGATAGTAATGACAAGTGATTATTAATTTTTGTTATTTTTTAGTGGTAGTCTGTGTGTTTCCCTTCTTTGGGACTTGCTGCTGTGGTATTATCTATTGCTTTTGCTTTCCTGGGTGCATTTAACTTCTTAGGTTAGAGTTTTCCTTCTAGTGCTTTCTGTAGGGCCGGATTTTTGGATAGGCATTGTTTAAGTCTGGTTTTGTCATGGGATATCTGTTTTCTCCATCTATGGTGATTGAGAATTTTGCTGGGTATTACTTGTCTTGGTTGGCAGCCATAGTTTCTTAGTGTCTGTGTAACATCTTTCCAAGAGATTCTGGCTTTCAAAGTCTCCATTGAGGAGTTGGGTGTTATTCTGACGAGTCTGCCTTTATAAGTTACTTGGCCTTTTTCCTTTGCAGCTTTTAGTAGTCTTTCTTTATTCTGTTTGTTTGGTGGTTTATTATATGGCATGAGGACTTTTTTGGGGGGAGTCTAGTCTATTTGGTGTTTTGTAAGCTTCTTGGATCTTCAAGAGCATTTCCTTTTTTAGGTTGGTAACTTTTTTTCTATGATTTTGTTGGATATATTTTCTGTGCCTTTCAGCTGGATCTCTTTTCCTTCTTCTCTTCCTGTTATTCTCAGGGTTGATCTTTTCATGGTGTTCCGTATTTCCTGGATGTTTTGTATGATGACTTTTCTTTGAGGAGTCTTCGTTTTCTATCATATCTTCTATGCTGAGTCTCTTCCATCTCTTGTTGCATTCTGTTGGTTATGCTTGATCTCTAGTTCCTGTTCTTTTACTCACATTTTCCTTTTTCCTTGTATTTCAGTGTTCGAGTCTTGAACTGTTTTCTTCACCTGTCTGATTGCTTTTCTTGATTTTAAGTGATTTATAGAGTTATTCCAATTTTTTTTGTCTTTTTCTTGATTTCCTTAATGAAAATTTTCATTTCCTTTTAAAATGCTTCGATTATCAAAGTTATTTTAAAGGTTGTTTTTGTCTGTTTTTTTTTCAATATTGGGATGTTCAGGTCTTGCTGTTGTAGAACCACTAGGTTCTGGTGGTACCATACTGCTCTTTATATTGTTATAGGTATTTTTGCACTGACTTCTTACCCATTTCTTCTTCCAACTGGTACCTGCAGTGTCTGTGTCTTGGGAGCTGTTTTTGGTCCAACAAGAAGCTGACAGATTCTGTGTCTCAGGGAACCATTGAGGATACAGGGTGATGAGTGGGTATGGATGAGGGGGTGGGACTTGTAGGTTGCAGTGTCTGATGGGGGGGGGTGTTGATGTGAAAGCCTGCCTATAGGAGTCTTTCCTGTTGGCCTGCAACTGGCAACAATCCTTTTTTTTTTTTTTTTTTTTTTTTTTTTTTTTTTTTTTTTGGAGACAGGGTCTCACCCTGGCTTTACTGAAACCTCACTTTGTAGAGTAGGCTGGCATTGAAATCAAGAGATCCATCTGCCTGCCTCTGCCTTCCAAGTGCTTTGATGAAAGGTGTGCACTTTAATCCCAATGTCTGGTAGATTTTTTTTTTTTTCCCCAGATGTTTTACTTGTTAAGAAACTGCTTTGCACAGCTTTAATCCCAGCACTTGGGAAGCAGGCTGATCTCTAAGAGTTCAAACCCGGCCTGGTCTATATGATGAGCTCTACACATAGAAAAAACAAAACAAAAATCCGAAAAACACTGCTGTCTTGGCTGGGTGGTGGTGGTGGTGCCCGACTTTCATCCCAGCACTTGGGAGGCCAAGGCAGGTGGATTATCTGTGCGTTGGAGGCCAACCCGGTCTATTTAGTGAGTTCTAGGACAGCTAAGACTATTACACAGAGAACCCCTGTCTTGAGTGTATATGTGTGGCACAGTGCATACGGAGGTCAGGGCTGTGTGGTTTTGCACACCAAACTCCTGTCGGCTCATGACTGTTCTTTTATTGTTGGCTTGTAGGATTTTTTTTTTTTTGGTGATGGGATTTAAACCCATGACCTCATAAGAGGCAAGCATTTTACCAGCTGAGCTAGATCTCCAGTTCTTCCTTAATACATTTTGGATATAAATTCTTTGCCAGATCATTGACTTGAGTATTTTCTCCCATTTTGTACCTTATCTTGTTCTTAACATAGAGCTCTAATCAGTTTTAAATGGGTTGTTTTGAGTAAGCCTTACCTGCTCCCAAACCATGAAAATACTTTGTTGTGCCTATTTTGTAGATTCTTGTTTGTGTTGGTCAGGTTTCCTTTATTATACCAAATAAGTGAGGTAATTAGGTAGTAACGAATTAGTGTGTATTAATTCCACCTCAGTAAAAGTAAACAACAATTATTAATGAATTTGTGAGCTTGATATTGTATTAATTTTCCTTTCTTCGGTTGCCATCTATATATTTGGAGGTTCCATTCTGTGTCTGGTAGCCATTGCTCTTGGTCCTCTAGAGAAAGTGGCGGATGAGGTGTGCTAGAGAGTGAGAGGGTGGGAAGGAGCTGGTGTCCCCTGACCCTTTTGAGGGACTACCCAGTAACTTGAAGACGTCACAAAAGGCTGTACCTTTGAAAGCTTCCATTGTCACTTAGGGATCAAATAGGCTTTTCGACACCACTCAAGATCCAAAATATAGCCGTAGTCTTTACATACAGAGATTTGGGCCATCTCACATTGTATCTGTGTATGTGTGTTAAGATGTATTAAAAGAAAACAAAGGCTTCTTTGGATTCCAGCACCGTTGTTAGCTTTTCTGTACTGAGTCAGTTGCCATTGAACCCTTCCCCTAAATATTTGAACTGTATATGTGTATCTTTGTGGCATCTCTGTTTGAATCTTATTCATCTCTTTGTTTTATGAAGGATTCAGACGGTCTTGGTTACTGTGTCATTATGTAGGTAGGTTTGTTTTGTTTAGTTTTGAGACAGGGTAGCTCTATGTAGCCTCGACTGGCCTGGAACTTGGTATTTGGATGGGTTAGCCTCAAACTTTGAGTTACTCTTGTTTCTAGGTCCTGATTGACAGGTGGCTAGCTGTAGTGAGCTTTAAAATTGGCTGAGGGTGGAGAAATGGCCTGGCAGCTAATGGTGCTCATTGCTCTTTCAGACACTAGAGTTTGGTCCCTAGCACTCCTGTCAGGCAGCTTACTGCCTGGAACTTCAGCTCCAGGGGATCCTGTGATGACTGACCCCTTCAGTGACTCCCCCTTAGTACTTTTACCAGGCACTCGCATGCATGTGAGCTAGCTTGCTCTTCCTCCCTCCCCCGCTCTGTGACACACACAAAATAAGCAATATAACATGAATCCTCTTAACAGTTGTTATCATCATTTTAGTTTTCTTGTGTTTCAAGGACATTTTAAAATTAGTTTCTAGAAAGATAGGTGTTTGGGGGCACTGATTGTGATCATGTTGGTAAGTAGATATAGGTGTGACTATAACACTAATAACACTGAATTTGGTAGTCTGCCTCTTTTTATGGACCTTGTAATTCCAACCTCCTGGTAATATTTGCTCTTTTGTAACTATCTTTTACATAGTACCAGCATTAGTTTGTGTAGCAAGAATATGCTATTTCTGATAACAGGTTATAAAAGACATTATGGTTTATCAGTTGTCATTCCAAAGAAAGCCAGTTGCTACTAATTAGAAATGTTTGAGATTTTCCTTTGCTTGTTTCCCAGCAGGCGGTACTCTGCGGTTGTATGCCTAGAGAGGACTAGAGACTCCTGGGTTTAAGAGTTGAGGAGTCTTCATCTTTTCATTGACTACAGCCCTAGTTAACTTGGTTTGGCTACATCTTCACTAGAGATTCAAGCCACTAGGGCACTTAACCCGGGGCTTTGCTCATGCTAGGCAAAGAGCTCTACCACTGAGTTACATGCCTAGCCTGTTATTGGGAGGACCCCTCCCCCAATTTTCTTTCTTAAGACAGTGTCTCAGATGATGGATGGCCATGAGCTCAAAGTGATTGTCTTGCTTCAGCCTTCTGAGTGCTAGGATTACAGCTTCCCTCTGTTGGCTTTCTAGGCTCTGCCCTGTAATTTTGTGGGGGTGTTCTAGGAGTTGCCTGCTCACCGTGGACTCTCACACTTAGGTGAATCACCGCCTAAAAGATCCTCACAGTATGATTACATTTGGCCTTTGTGCAATTTATACGTCATTTTTCCTTTAACATGTTTCTTCCTTTTTTGTATTAAATAGTTACCTTTTAAAGAAGTTAATAGATTTAAAGACTTGTAGATAATTAAATATTTGTTATTTTGGGTTTTCTTTATTTTGTATTTGAGTAGTTTCTTGCCAGCATTTATTTTATTTTATTATTTTTTTAAAAGCACAAGGCTCTGCGCAACTCTGGTTGGCCTGGAACTTGTTATGGAGAATAGACTGAACCTCTAGCCACCACATCTTAAATACAATTGCAAAATATATATTTCAGTGGTGCTCTCTCAGCTTTTAAGTGATTATATAGTTTACTCTTACTTTTTAGTTTGTGTTTTGATTATTTTTCTGGATGTAGAATTGTAGCATGATAGTCTGAAAGATTATTTTTTTTTCACGTTTCCATTCAGTTTTTAACAATTTGATATGTAGTTTCTTAAAGATTTATTTATTATGTGTATAGTATTCTACCTGCATGTGTGCCTTCGTACCAGAAGAGAGCATCAGATCTCATTGTAGATGGTTGTGAGCCTCCATGTGTTACTGGGAATTGAACTCAGGACCTCTGGAGGATCAGCCAGTGCTCTTAACCTCTAAGCCATCTCTCCAGCCCTAATTTGATATGTATTTAGTATTTAGTTTAGAGTTTGCTGAACTTAATTTGTAATTAATATTCTCCAAGGTGGGGATTTGTAACCATTACTCAGAAAACCCTTTTCTACCCTACTTACTTGCGTTGTTCTTCCTAGGATTCATGTTACATGCTGCTGTTCTACAGTTTTCTTTTAAATGTATAAAATTAATTTTTTTCTTCAATTTTTTACTTTGAGTAATTTCTACTGTTTTGTCTTTTAGGTAACGCTTTTTGTGTGTTGTTTCTTGTGCGCTGCTAAGGCCATTTTCAAATAATATACCTTCTGGTATTTGTGCGCTGCTAAGGCCATTTTCAAATAATATACCTTCTGGTATTTGTAGTGTTTTTGTATTTCATTAAAAACATTCTGTCTACTGAGATACTTCATTGTGACCATGCTTTTCTTTATACACTGAATATACTTATAATAGCTGCTTTAAAATCCTTGTCACTCTCCTCACTAGGTTATTTGAAATAGCCTTTCTCTGTTGGCTGCATCGGGTTACTTTTTTTTTTTTTTCATATCTAGAAAGTTGTAATTGCAGTGTGGACTTTGGGTCATATGTATTTCTAAATTCTCTTTTATTTTTCTCTTTTGAATGTTTATTTTTAATTACGCATGTGAGTGTGCATGATTGTATGGCTTCCTTCAGAGGTCAAAAGAAAGCATCAGCTCCCCTGGAACTGCAGTTGACGGTTGGGAAACATCTGAGGTAATGCTGGGAACTAAACTTGGGTCCTCTGCAAGAGCAGTACATGGTCTTAATTTGTGAGACATCTCATCCCCCCCTTTGTCTTCCTCTTCTGAATATAGTTATGACCACACTTAGTGGCTGGCTGATTGTCTTTACTTCATATAACTGTGCAGGAAGTCTGGCTATTGCTCAGCCTTGCTCCCCTGACCACGCTCGTCTCTTCTACAGTTGAGCTGAACTACTGCTTTCTTGAGCTTTAGTTGCTTTCTTGTGAGCGCCCTGAGATTTCAAGAATGTATGAAGTTCAAGGGTCAGAGAAGAACTTGGCATTTCAAGTTCAATACTGCCCTTGTAGCTCTGACCATTCTGAATTTTACCTTGTAATTTGCTACATTGTAGTTTTGATTTCAGAACATGGTGGTTTTCCACTTGATCAATTGCCCTATACTGCAAACTCTGGGAATGAATACTTGCCCAAAAAGCTGGGTACACAGTTGAATTGCTCTGTCTTTTCTTCCAGTGCTCAAACCTCCGCTGTTTTCTTGTTCAGGGTTGCTTTTTTCTTAAAAATATTTTTTTAGTTTACAGTTGAGTGAGAAAGGCTAATTTAATGAGTTGAAATGGTGCTATACTACTATGCCCAGAGAACTTTTCACAGATTCATTTTTAGTCACAGTATGTTTTGAAACCACTGACTTTATATGCAACATGTTTTAGGGTTGTGTGTTTTTAGAAATGGTACAAACTCTCCTGACTTTCTTGGACATTCTTGGTCACAACATGTAACATAGTAGACTAGGCACTCATGTGTTGTGAAAGGGGCAGCTGCATGTCTAAGGCACCATATACACAGTAGCATTACACATGGTGTTACTAGATGATACTGGGTAAAGAGCGTTTTTCATTTAATTTTTTTTTAAATCTTCTTTTGATGTTTGTACTATGAGAAAATATCATTAAAATGTAAATATTTATCTAAGTGGCTTCTGTCTTAATAGCGTGGTTGTATGCTTATCTTTATAGTTAGCCAGGACTAGCTCAAGTCCAGAGAACTATGCATAAGATCCTACAGGGTCATTGCACACCAAGTTGTTTTTGGACCTCTCTTACTAAAGAGATATTTAAGAGTATTTAAGAGGTAACTGAGTGAGTTTTAGAGATGGTAATATGTCTTTTTAATGGATTTGTTTTGTATTGTTAGCACAGATATAAGGGAGACATTAGTATCAAACACATACATTAAAGTTTGACAATTTTTAATTTTTTTAGATTGTGGACAGTGATTACTTTATTGTTTTGGGAGTAAATCAATTGTGAGAGGGCATATTAAAATCTTTAAACATTATTTACTGTCTTATAAAGGAAAACATTTAATGGACAGTTTCAGAGGTTTAGTCCTTTATCATCATGTGGAAAATGTTGGCATGTAGGCAGACATGGTGCTGCAACTGAGAGTCCTACATCGTGGTCTGCAGGCAACAGGAAGTCACCTGAGTGTAACATTGAGTGATGCCTTCAGAGCCCACCCCCACAGTGATACACTTCCTCCAACAAATGCCTCCTAATAATGCTACTCCCTATGAGCTTAAGGGGATCAATTGCATTCAGACTACCACATTTATCTGCTTATGTGTGCATGTGCACACATGCACTATGGCATATATTTGGGAGTCAGAAGACAATTTGTTTGACTTTTCTTTCATTAACTGGGTTTTAGGATTTATTCAGCCAAGTGAGCAAGGCCTAATAAACATACCAGGATTTCTGTATACCCATATTAAAATATAGTGCCACAGATCAACAGAGGTCAGCCATTAGGCATAGTCATAACTATATTCAAAGAGGATAAGATAGATAGATAGATGTGTGTGTGTGTGTGTGTGTGTGTGTGTGTGTGTGTGTGTGTGTGTGTGTGTGTGTGTGTGTGTATTCCACACCTGCTGGACCATATCATTGGTGAAGAAGGTAAATTTAAAAATTGAAACTTTTTGCTAAAAAATTCACTGTAAATGTTGGTTGGTTTTTTGTTTTTAAACATAAATCCTCAGATGTTTTGCTGATAAAAGGAAATGAGCACATGACCATAGTGAGTGGTTTTCTGTTTAGCTAGTTATGTGGGCATGAAGAGTAGCACCTGGAGATAGTATGTATGGTATATAGAGTAGTCTAACTCACAGCTGTATTCTCTGCTAATTTGAGTTTGATCAGAGAAGGAAATTGTTGTGATTATGTGGGGGATTTATTTATTACTTACTTTGTTTGCTTCTTTTGTGGGGAGGAACAAGAGTTTCTCTGTGTAACTTCAGAGCCTGTCCTGGAACTCACTCTGTAGACCAGGCTGGCCTGGAACTTAGAGAGATCTGCTTGCCTTTGCCTCCTGAGTGTTGGAATTAAAGGTGTGTATCACCACCACCTGCTATTTATTTTTATTAAATATAAGAATTCTCTCTGCTAAATTTGCTGGTTCTTGAAGTGTGTAGACTGGCATTTTGGAAGGGAACATCGACATGAAGCTGAGCAGAGCTAACTGGAGTTTGCATGGTGGACTTGGAAGTCATCAAAGTGGGTTGGGCTATTAGCCCAAACTTGTAATTTTGAGATTTGAAATGATGTGGGCAACCTATATTAGGCAGACCACACTTTGCTTTCTCAGTACTGCTTGAGGGAATCAGAGGAGATCTGACAGGAGCTAGAAGAGCTGTGGGTGCAGGTACTATCCCCAGCCTATGAAGGTGAGCCAGGCAAACCAGAGACCTAGTCCGTGCCAGTTCCTGACCTTTTTTGTTGTCTTTTAAACAAAAGCATAGATACTTTTTCACTTTTTTGTCTCAGGAATTTTCTTTGAGGCCATCCTTAACCCATAGCCATGCAGAGAAAAGAATTTGGAGAAATGTAGTTACCGTCTAAAGACATAATTTGTCATTCATAGTCTGTCCCTTTTAATCACACCTTTGCTATGTGTTGTACAGATGTTTGTTCAGAAAGCACACAAACTGAAGAAAGGTATAGTCGTTTTCCTTATTTTTGAAATAGTTTCTCTTTACATAAGTCATAATGAATACTCACTGTTTTGTAACTTAAATATTATATTACGAGGTTAGCTGTTTTAGATGGATAAAGGGAGATTAAAAACCGTAATTTGGTTACTATATACATACTTTTGTATTAAACTAAACTTCTGCAGCTAGTTATGTGGTTATAGTCATCTGTCATCACCTTCTTCCACTGTCATTTCATAATCCCCATCTTTGGCAGGTATTCCAGTTGTTTGTGGTTTCTTGTCTGGTGAGGTGACCCAGATTTATTATTTAAGGGTCTGGGCAGTTAGCAGTTCTCCTGACTGTTTCACTGACTTTAATTATAGTGCACGAAAATTGTCAATGTATCCTAGAGGTATGGTGGGATTCAGGTGTCAGCTGATAAGGTCGGAAGACACTTATCCAGGGTCCCAGGCTCCTGAAGGGGGAGTGGCCAGCTCCATTCAAGAGGGGCTGTGATCTTGGGGGCCCAGTTTGTTCCTGCCTGCTGGAGAGACTGGTTCGGCATCCATCGTCCATCGTGTGGATAATCCGATCTCTCAGGTGCCTATATTAGCTATTACCTGTATCGTGAGTGTTGGTTTATATTCCAATAAATATTAATCTTGGATTGGTATAATTTAAAGGAGATTTGCGCCTTCATAGAGGAGCTTCTTCATTCCAGTCTGTTCTTAGTCTTGTGCAGTAGCAAACCCGTCATTCTAGATAGTTGATTGATTCATGACATGGAGACAGTGGGGTAGCTGTCTCAGTTTATAGTTTAGTGACACTATTGTAGCATCCCTTCCTTAGGAGCCAAGAGAACCCTCTCCTCCACCCCATACAGGGATGTAACCTTGTTTTTCAGGGTTGCCAGGCAAAAGTTACCACTGAGCCATTGTCCCAGCTGTGACTAGGATCTAGATTAACAGGAGTCTTAAATTGTGATAATAGGAAGAGAAAAAAATGGTGGAAGAAATAACAACATCTATATGCAGGTAGAAAGAAATAAGCTGATAAAGAAAAATAAATGATGAGCATAGAAATTTATGGTTTGATGGAGTTACTCCAGCAATGCCCAGGAAGAAAGGACTATTGATACATGAGTTGTTTTTATTTTGAAGTGCTTGCCCTTTCTTGTGTGAGGAGATAGATGTGAGCATAGATGAATATAGACTGTGATAGAGGATATAATGCATATGTATCAGTGACTTAGGAAGCAATGCTGGCAGTTAAAATGAGAATGAAAGCCTGGAGTGGTGGTACATGCCTGGAATAAATAAACAGAACATGAATGAACTAATAGAAACTGATATTCTTATACTTCACCATTCTCAAGTTTGTTGTACGTAATATAACAGTATTTACTTACATTAATTGTTAACCCTGAAAAGTACAGAATATATTAGTGCACAGCTACAGCTATGAGCAATTAAGCTCTTATTCTAGGTAAATCTAGTAGACATTTTTGATGGAGGGAGATTTGTTTGCTTAAGGAAAACAGTTACAGTGGAGTTTTTATAAGTTAATTTTAAATAAGTGTAAAATGCTCAGGATAAGATTTTTTTTTTCCCAGAAAGGAAAATACTGCTGTAGCATTTACCCCAGTGTCACTTGAGCTTTGAATCTGTAAGGTCTCTAAAGTAGTGATTAGGGGATGCCAAGAGTCACACTACATGTCCTTATCTCCTCTGCCAAGGAAGGCATTTTCAAATACTTGTTCTTGAAACAGTGAGCCTGATTTTTCCGAAAATATTTGGCGCTAAAATAAGATACTACTTGGTAAATAATAGTAATGGATGTAGTATTATGCATGAATCTATAGATCAGATGCAGGTTAAATTTGCCTGATCTTAGCTGAGCTGATGTTCCTTTGGTATATCTTTGGATACCTGGTAGGTTGGCTAGTCTATGAGAGTCTCACATTTATGGGGGTTGTCTGATTCTCTGCTAGAAAAGGGTGGGGGGAGTGGAGGCAGGATTCTAAAGTGAATGGGAACAAGTAAGATCTTGTTGAGTCTGCACTTGGAGGTGCTTGGTATCACTTGCTGCTGTCCAAGGCAAGTCTTGAGACCAGATAGAAGACTTGAAGGGAGACACTTTATTGTTGCATTGAAAGGGGCATGGATGCAAGGAACAATGAAAAATTGGTTACATTTTTATAATTCTTTTGCCACATGGATATGACCTGGGAATAATCTCTTTGTCGCAATCTATTTCCTAATCTATAGAAATGGTTAGAATATTTTCTGAAAAGGTGATTTTTTTTTAAAAGGATTAAATAACCTATGTAAATGCATATGGTGTAGTTTTCTTTTAGGTAAGACTTTGCTTTTGTTATCTGTGTTCAGTCAAAATTACTAGTGAAACTTCAGAAATATTTATAAATTTTAGGCTGTGTGCTGCTCTGAGTAGTATGTTGAAATCTTGTGTTTGTGATGAGAGCCTTCTGTCCAACATGTCTTTGGTTGTTTCTGGTGCCTGTCTGTTAGCTCTCCATGAGGATTTCAGTTACTTGACTGGCTTTTCTGGCATCACAGGGTGTGTTCAGGTAACAACTATTTCACTTAGTGAGGACCTAAAGTGTAAGAGCAATGATGTAGGCTATTTTGATGTGCTTGCTGTATGTGAAGAATGGAAGTGATTGGCCTAGTAAGGAAAGAAAAAAAAAAACCCAACATAGTTGATAAATCAGTCGTGTATATATAGGAAAATGATTTTGCGTGCGGGTGTATATATATGTATATGGTTTGATGCTGGTTTCAGGCATCTTTTAGGGATCATTAAACTTACCACCATCTATTGGGGAGGGAGCTATTATAGTATCTGGATGTATGCCAATAATGCTTAATACAAATATATAAGTATTCCACAACATTTCTCCCTTTTTGTCTTTTTGTCTAAGTAAAAAGAGAGATTTTAGTTTTAAACACAAGACTATATACAATAAGAACAATTGTCAAGTAAGAAATAGATTTACAATGTCCAGTCCATTTACAAGTGCAGAATCTTTTTAGACCTTAAAACATTTTCTTAGGTTAAATAATTTAAGCTTTTATGTTTTATGTTTAAATAAGCTTTTGTGAGTTTCTTTTCTAAGTTTGGTAACAAGGAAAACTGTAGCTATATCAGTCTTGTTCTTAACTCTTTGAGAAACCTTGGAAGGATATATTACTTGAGTAAACAGGAAGTGCAGAGCAAGCATCTTCCAAAACTGTATAAATGACAGGTGTAGCTGGCTTCCTGGACAGTCACCCAAGTTTTCTATGCAGTATTGGGACATCTATCTTCGGCCTAGAGGCCTAGAATAGCTGACAGACTTTTAAAGAAGCAGGAATTTTGAAGGACTGTTCCACCTCACCTTGGCAAAGTTTGGCAGTCTTTTTCCTTTATGTCCTGTTGTCCAGTTTAAACAGTATACTGTTAGTAATCAAGGCAATGGCCGTCTCTTGCTAAGGTGGCTAGTTTTGCCACAATGAAAGCTAACTCCATGTGAAGGCTCTTAGACACCCATCTTCCTTTCATGAAGTAGATTGATGCTGCCAGGAGCAGATGTGTCTCACTATGATGAAAAGCCTTAGGTTATTAAACATCTTAAATACCATATTCTATAGGTATCTGAAGTGTTTGAAGATCACCTATCTATCTATTAAAATATATATGTTTAACCTTGAAAGCATACCTAACATGGCTATAAGTTTGATTGTTATAGATGACTAACTACTAACCTGCCTTTTCTAATTATTCTAAACAGTTTGTAATAATAGCTTTCAAGGACTAGAACTTTTACATTACATTTTTAAAATGAGCTGCATAGGTACAATGTTTTAAACAAGAGTGGAAACATATCTACAGAATAATAAAAATAACCTTAAATTTGTATTAATATATAAAAATCCATACCTGTTGCTGGGTCCTAACGGTTTCCTTGGGAGAGGGGGTAAGAAAGTGCAGAGTCAACTGGGAGGGGGTGAGAAAGCTTGAAATCAACAGGGCACAAACCCCAGAAGTCAGTTGAAAAGGACTAACTCATTTATTCAACAATGAGGAGAACCGTATATACCCTCTTCTGTCCCGCGCCCACTTCTCGCCAGCAAGAAAAGACGCGGCACACACATAGGATCCTTCTGCAGTACAGCTTTAATGGGTCTTGAGGGAGAGCATTTAGCTTACGGAAAATGGAGGGGAAGGCAGAGAAAGGAGGGAGAGAGAGGCAGAGAGGAGCAGAGGGGTCCGGGGGCCGCGGCGCGAGAACCCGCAGCGACAGGCCCCGGCGGAGAAAATGAAGCAAGAGAGAGAGCCACGAGGTAGGAAGCACCCGATTTTATGCTGACCAAACGGCCCCTGGCCCCTGCTTTAGACGCATCATCTTTCTATAGGTTGCAGTCCAGTATCCCACATGACGCCACGGAAGAGGCTGAGAAACCAGTCTCTCGAGAGCACGCATGCGTTCTCTACTGACTCAGCCGGGTTGGCCAGCACCAGATAATAGCGCCACCTTGAGGAGCTGGAGCCAGCGGCTTCCAACACTCTTCCAGCACCTAGGCTGTGTCATAATCTGGTGATATTGAATTGTCATCCCTTCATTGGCTGGGCACCATCAGGAGATCTGACAGTGTCTGTTCCTAGGCCGATTCTGCATGACCAGGAACTCTCTGGGCAGCATCTGTTGCTAGACCCTCAGGCTGACTCCAGATTGGCTCATTGGGAAATATGTTATGTACATGCCTTTACACCTGGTTTGAGCCAATTTTCTATTGGCCTATCCTACTACACATACCAATGTAAAATATTTGAGATGAATAGTTGTCTTTTTATCCTATATTCCCCAAATGAAGACTGTTGCAGTGGGGGTTTCTTGGTCCTGGGCAGCCAGAGGCCCAGACCCTGCCGCATCAGACCAAGCCGCCACCCGCTGCTGTTGCTCAGGCCCCCAGAAATGACTCAGACGCTTACATTAACTTCATGCTGTTTGGCCTATGGCTCAGGCACATTGCTAGCTAGCTCTTACATCTTAAATCAACCCATTTCTATTAATCTGTCTGCCACGTGGCCCGTGACTCACCTGTTGTATTCCTTACATGTTGCTCTTTGAGCGGCTAGCTTGATCTCTCTGACTCCGCCCTGCTTCTCCTACCTATGCTCTGATTTTTCCTCCTGCTTCTTCTATGGTGCCTGTCATGGCCCAAAACAGCTCCTTTATTTAAAGATTTGAGATTCACAGCATACAGAAAGGCATTCCCACATCAGAAGACAAACATTTATAACCCACCAAACGGCCAAAACATACCTACCTCACTTCTTGGGAATGTGGTTGTTGTGTACTCTAGACTGTTTCCTGTTGTCTGAGGGGAGCAGCATCCCCAGGGTACCCTGAGGAAATTGAGATAATGGTCAAGCCCCCAAAAAACTAGCTATAACATTTGTTGTCCAGTCTCTGTTTAATGGGAAAGTTCAAGGCTTATTTGAAGTCCTGGCTAGGATAGTCTGTGAGGCTGGATCATCTCAGCTAGCAGCCTTGAAGTTTTTCTGAATGCAGAACTCTGAGGAAACTGTAACAGAGATCCTCTGTATGGCTGGATCACCTGGGTCACTCATGTTCATTGGTGTGGTCCCCTAGTTCTGAAAACACAAACTTTCAAAGGTAATAGGCATATCTGTATTAACACAGGTATGAACTGTGTTGTACACAATCCAGACAAAGATTATTATTTTTCTGCTTGAGCAGGTAAAAGACATCTGTCAACTTTATAAGTTTGTTTGAACTGTATAGCTAACCTATTCATGCCGTATGAAAGGATTACATGTAATAATAAATCATGAGGACTCTGTAACTGATTTATGTCTCATCCTGTGACTGATTAATAATCCCAATCAATAATCACAGAGAGATGGATATTAGGTCAGTATTTATTCAAAGCAACTTACAACATAATTTGCTTGTCTGGGTGGATAGAATAGATCTTCTTTTTAGACAGTAGGGATGCAAAGAGAGGGTTGTTCTCAGAGACCAACACTTTAAGCTAGCTGTTCCTTGCCACATCTTAAGGCTACAGCTTCAAAGGTGAACCCTAAATCTGTGCTGGCCCATAGGCCACACCCTTATGTCAAGGAGGTGCTGATGTGGGAATGTCTTTCTATATGCTGTGAATATCAATCTTTAAATAAAGGAGCTGTTTTGACCCTTGGTGAGCACCGTAGAAGAAGTGTGTGGGGAATCAGAATAGGTAGGGAAAGAAGGACAGAGTACAGGAAACATGTAAGGAACAGAGGTGAGCCATGGTCCATGTGACAGGACAGATTAATGAAAATGGGTTAAGATGAAGGAGCTAGTTAGCAATGTGCCTGAGCCATAGGCCAAACACATAAAATTAATATAAGCATCTGTGTGATTCATTGGGACTTTGGGATTGATTGATGGTCCAGATAAGTGGCGGGCGGGTCCAAACCATGGATATAGCCGGGCCAGAAACCCATTGTAACAAGGTGCTGAATCCTACTATATTGTCTAGTCTGAACTGTTCCCATGTCAAGAGCTCAGCATATATGTCACCTGTCATGTAATTTTTCTAGGTTTATTTCTTTATGTCTGTAGCCATTATTTTTGGGACGTCTTTCCCAATCAGATCTGGTTTCTATTCTGAAGAAATCTATAGCCATGTATTTCCTGTGAATATAAAAGTTTAACTCCCCCCCCCAACATAATACATTTTCTGAATTCCATGTTATATTCATAGTGATGTAAATATCTGACATGCAACCCTGTGAAAGGGTCATTTGGCCTCCAAAGGGCAGAGTACCACTATACTAAATTGTTAAAATTTTTTGGTTGCTAATGTTAATATAAACTCTACATTTGAAGTAAATTGATACACAGACAC
This sequence comes from Phyllotis vaccarum, assembly GCA_033318265.1. Classification (NCBI taxonomy): domain Eukaryota; kingdom Metazoa; phylum Chordata; class Mammalia; order Rodentia; family Cricetidae; genus Phyllotis; species Phyllotis vaccarum. The sequence continues at coordinate 136,435,824 of JARWLC010000009.1, read as the reverse complement.
ACACAGTCTTTGATTGAAATCTCTCCCCCCACCCCCATTCCCCAAGACAGGGTTTCTCTTTGTAGCCCTGGCTGTCCTGGAACTCACTAAATAGATCAGGCTGGCCTCAAACTCACAGAGATCCTCCTGAGTGCTAGGATTTAAAAGGTATGTGCTACAATGCCTGGCCCAAGTTCTTTTTTTTTAAGGAGCAGTATAGTTGATAAATAAATGCATGGGCTCTGGAACTTTACATAGTCTTTTAGTAGCTACTTATCTTAGGATAAATAGCAAATCCATGCCTCACAGTCCAGGAAAGAGGGTGCTCAGAAGTTGAAGTGGATTAGTCTATAGTAAATGTTTAGGATTGTGAGCTAGGACTAAGTGCTCAATATGTTTTGGTTTTTTGATACAGAGTTTCTCGGTGTAGTCCTGGCTGTCATAGAACTTGCTCTGTAAACCAGGCTAGCCTGGAACTCAGAGATTCTCTTCTCTCTTTCTCCCGAGTGCTGGGATTAAAGATGTGCACTACCTCTTGATTTATTTGAACCTTTTAAAATCTTCCTTATTGAAAAGTTTAAGTAGACTCAAAATTATTACCTTTTTTAGTACCATCTATGTTTTTAATTAGTTTAAAACATTTTTTAAGAATAGTTCTTAATTAAATTTTTATTAAGTAGTAGTTTTTAAAATAGTTAAAAATTATGATTAAGCTCTTTAATGTAGTAATTGTTTATTTTACTAATGTGAGATTCCTCATCAGGGTCTTTCAGTTGGAGAATGTTTTCTCAATATTTTATCTTTCCCTCTTTCCTTATCTTTCTACTTTCTTTGGATAGCATCATTTAATTTCATGCTTTTTGCACTATCTTGTTCATTCCTAAGTCAGCATCTAAGAGTTTGAACTTGTGATTTTCACTCATTTTTTTTCTGATTCTAGTTATTAGATTTTCTATTGCCGTAAACCATCTCTTCCCCTTTATGCTTACTGCTTTTGGTTTAGTCAAAGTGTTTATTGGTTTTTAAAAATTACTTTAGTAGCTTCCAACTCAGATATTACTTCTAATCTATCCTCTAGGAAACTGTCAAGACAGTTATTGTGAAAGACATTTGATCATTTAATATCCCTTAGTAAAACTTTTCCAAAGTCTCCAAGAAAAAAAAAAAACAACAAAAAAACAAATAAACTTAAAACTAAGCTGTAGTGGGATTGTGTTCTATTCCATTGTAAATGATTGTCCCGCCCACTGGTTTAGTAAAAACGCTGATTAGCTGAAGGCAGATAGGAAGTGTGGGCGGGGTTTCCAGACTAAAAAAACTCCGGAACAGGAAGAGCAGAGCAGAGATGCCAGAGAAGCCAGCAGATGCAGAGGACAACTATGCTGCTCTGAGAAAAGGTACTGAGCCACATGGCTGAACAGGATAAGAGTCATGGGTTAGTTTAAGAGCAAGCGCTAGCTAGCAATATGCCAGAACCATAGGCTGATCAGTATAAAACTAATACAAGCATCTGTGTGTTTTTGTGGGACTGTGGATCTGTGGGTCTGCAGGTCTGGACCACAGGCCAGACAGGCCAGAAACATAGTATGACACTGAGCAGTCACTTTTTTTTTTTTTTTTTTTTTTTTTTTTTAAATAAATCTGCTTTCCTCTTTAGTAGAAATTTTAGTTACTTTTCAGAGGATTTGAGTTGTAATGTATGAAATTGACATAAATGAAGAGTCTTTAGCCAAGCATGATGGTACACACTTTTAATCCCAGATAGAGGGAAGTGGATCTCAGTGAGTTCAAGGCCAGCCTGGTCTACAGAACTCCAGGACAGCCGGGGTTACAAAGAGAAACCTTGCTTCAATACACCAAGTTGGAGAGAGTCTTCAGGGTGTCTGCTTTTTTGCTAGTAAAATTATATTGAAACATATTCATTCATATTGTCTGATTGTGTTAGCTCTGTAAATATAGAAATGTATAATAATGACAAAATATGAGCCCCTGACTAAAACCTTTACTTTGTGGTCTTTTATCTTTAAAAAAAAATTAACTGATTCTTGGTTTGAAGTATTATTTTTGTTTATTACATTCTTTTATTTTTAGTGCAGCAGTCTCCGTTTTACTCCCAGTGTTAATTTCTTTCTTTTCTATTAGTCATTTACTTCAGAGACTTGTCAGATGCTTTTACGAAGCTTGCTATTGAACCTTTTCTTTTTTAAAGTGTGAATGTTTTAGGCTTCTAGAGTTTCTAAGTATATGACTGACTCTAATTCCTGTGTTTTACATGTATTACACTAATTTTAAAGATTAGTTTGTTTCATGTGTATGGGTGTTTTGACTAAATGTGTGCTTGGTGCCTCAGAGACCGTAGAATTAGAGTTATTTTATAGTTTATATACTTTTTACATTTCCTAATACAAGGTATGTCTTTTAATTTATAAATTAAATTGCATTTTAGTTAGGAAGATATGGTGGGTTAAGGTTTGGGTCCTTTTGAGCTTGTTAAGACATGGTGTTGTAGACAGATGGTTCTGGTGATATGTTATATATTTAATAAAACCAGTCTGGAATATCAGAGAACAGATCCACCCACAGTCAATCCAGGAGGGTCAGAGAATGGTAATTCACACCTTTAATCCCAGCATGGGAGAAAGACTGGGAGGGGTGACCTACACCTTTAATCTTAACCTGGATGTGAAACAACTAGGCAAAGATGTGGGGATATGTTTTAAATTTAATAAAAACCAGTCTGAGATATCAGAGGACAGAGCCATCTCTTCTAGTCTTTGTTTGTTTGTTTGTTTTCCAGACAGAGTTTTCTGTGTAACAGTCAGTGGTGTCCTGGAACTTGCTTTGAAGACCACAAAGGTCCTCCTGGCATGCACCACCACTGCCTTTGTTATATTGTTTTAGCCTCCTCCTTCCACCAAGTTTTCTGTAAAAGTGGCTCAGCTTCTAAAACAGCAGTAACCATATCTAACCAATCTTTAGGAGTGATCCCGTTACAGGATGGCCAGCTGTTTAGCATTTGTTTGACAGTTGATGAGGGCATCCCATATGTCACAATTGCTTCCTTTACTCTCCTTAATTCTAGTATTTGTACTGGAGCCCAACTAGCTTCTCTATCATCTTTATCATTGTGCAATTTTTTAAAGGTTATGGAATTTATTAATGTTGGCTTGTTTTTGTGTAATTTTGGGTGACCTTGCTGAAATTGGCTCTTCATATTCCTCTGTTTGAATTTGAACATCTTTGTGTTCTCTCTTGACAGGCTTTTCTAAGACTTTTTTCTTGGCATTTACATTAATTGACTTTAAATGATAAAACAGAAATCAAACAAAAATATTAATAATAAACAGTATGATAAACATTTTGATTAGTCCCATCACTTTATCCTTTACTGGTTCTAAAATTATCTAGAGAAAGATCACAGAAAGACCAAACACCCTCCATTGCCTTAAACAGATTCCCCCCTTTAAAAAAAATTGGATTTACTTATCAATCTAGTTTTCTGTGATGATTCAAATGACTGTGAAGTGGGGCAGCTACCTAGTGTGATAGCAGCCCAAGGAGGGGTCCAAAAAGAAAAAAGAAACAACCCACCAGGAGAAAGAGGCCATGGTCTGAAAAACTTACCCAAATGAAAGTGAAATGGAAACACGTGTGGCCAGTCTGCCTAAGATTGGAGGCTAACTCAGAACAGAAAGCCTAGCCAGTTGGTAATTACTCCTCTGGCCACGTGTTGTTCTGGCCAGCAAGTACCTTTTATGGAGGGGAGTGGGGGGAGGAATTCATGCCCCAAAGCTGTACAAAGAAGGTATTAGAGGCAGGCTAGGAAGACAGATTATTCTGTAAAAGCAATGAAGAACAGAGGCTGAGGAAGCTGGAAGATAGCTTTTATCTTGAGTAGTTTTCTGGATGAGATTTGACTGCTGTGTGGTCTGTTTCCTCTCTCTGCTATTCCAGACTGGTTTTATTAAATATATAACATATCACCACAGATGGTCATCATTTTTTTTAAATCTTAGATTGCTTGTTTGTGTTGGGACATTATTTTTATTTTATGTGTCAGATTTTGGAATTGTAAGCAGGTGTGAGCTGCCATGTTGGGTGTTGGGAATTGAACCCAGGTCCTCTGGAAGAGCAGTTAGCTCTAGCCCTAAATTGCTTGTTTGAAAACATTCAGTGAGGGTTCTGGGTTCTGTAAACCTGAGTTTCTTAAAACTTTTTTTACTCATGACCCCATCTTGCCTGAGAAATGCTTATTTGACCTGGAGTATAGATGCAAGAACGGGCATACAATTATATTTATAGATACACACACATATATAATTTTGTTATCATTTTTCAAGATGAGATTTCTCTGTAACTCTGTCTTGGAACTCACTCTCCATTTAGACCAGGCTGGTTTCAAACTCGAAGAGATTCACCTGTCTCTGCCTCCTTGGGTGCTGGGACTAAAGACGTATACTATTACTGCCCAGCTCTTTATTGGTAATTATAAAGAAATTTATTTTAAAACAACTTTTGGTAATCTTATAATTTTACCACTTATTAAATAAAAGAATAAATTTGCACACTAGAAAGATCTTTTTTTAAACATAAAAATTGAATCTTGGCTGAGTATTTGATACTGCAGAATTGAACATTTCAACATTTCCAGCAATCAATATTTTGATTTTATAGTCATCAATGCTAAGAATAGCCTTCACATAAATAATAGTATAGAATAGAATGGCAGATTAGAGCTGTTTTTAGAAATTGTTTGAAATTTCATCTTAATCACAAGCCCAAGTATAATGATTTTGTCCTTGTTTTGTCAGTGCGTGTGTTGTGGTGCGGGCATGTGTGCTTGTGTATGTGGGTGGGTGTGGAGAATGGTGTTGGATGTTCTCCGTGGTCATTCTATCTTATTTTTGAGATAGCTATTTCATTTAGCCTGGAGCTCATTGGTTTAGTTAGGGTGGCTGGTCAGTAAGTTCAAGGCCTGCTTGTCTCCTCTTCCAGTGCTGGGGTTACAGACAAGCATGGCAGTAGTGAATAGTAACTAAACTACTAAAAGAACAGAAGACTGTGTGTGGTGAAGACAACACAGTCTATCTACTGCATACCTCTCAGAACTGAGGTATGTGAGGTGGTGTCCTGCGATCTCACACGCAGTGCGGTGTGCTTCAAACCGAGGTTGCATTGAAGTTGTATGGTGCAGAATGGGTGAGCTCTTACTTGTGTTTTATATTTATTGTGTGTATCTATTTTTGGTCATTATATGCTGAGAAACATTTTAATACTGCCAGAGTTTCCACAACTCTCACATTCAATTATAAGATCAAAATTGGGCTTAAGAAGCTGGACTATGAAAATCAATCAAATTTGTTAAGTTTTTCTAGTGTATAATCTATCAGTAGTGGGAAATGTTGCATGAATAAATGAAACTCAGGGATAGATCTCTGAGAAAGTGGGAGATATTAGAGAGAATAAGCACCACAGTCAGATCTTACCCAGCTGTCTTCCAGCTTCCTCAGCCTCACTTCCCTTGGCTTCCTCTTCCACTATTCCTGCCTTAAGCCTTAAATACTCTTATGGTAAATTAAGGCGTGGCCCCACCACTGCCTGCTTGGGAGCCTGGAATTCCTTCTGTAATCTAAAATGACCTCAACTCAGTTGGGATGAAGGGCGTAGATCACCACTCCCAGGATACTCCCGGTGCTGGGATTAAAGGTGTGAATCACCACTCTCTGATTTTCCTAGACTGACTGTGGTTAAAGCACCAGAACTTCTGGGCCTTTTATTAACTCCCCACATAGATTGGGTAGATTCCCTCTGATATCTCTGATACTTCTGAAGCTTTTATTGAATCCCCACAGGAGAAGATATTCTAAAACTTGTACTCTGAGACAAAAAACACTCCCAAGATTTGTATGATATTTGTATTTGACATAAATGAGGTTTTCATGTCTATTTACATAAATTTGAATCACTTTGCTTGTGGCTTGACTCAATCATATTTGGATGGAATCTTAAGCTAGACTCTCTGGTTGTCAGGGAAATCAGAGATCCTATTATCTTCACTTCTCCAGCCATAGGTTTACCATGGGAGCTTTAGATCGGTTCTGGAGTTCAGACTCATGCTCTTAAACTTTTATGGTGAGCACTTTACTGATGGAGTTATTTTCTCCAGCTCTTCTTTGTGTTTTAAAAATTGCTTGGTCTGTTAAGAATGTAGGCACTAGCCTGGTAGTGGTGGCACACACCTTTAATCCAAGCACTTGGGAGGTAGAGGAAGGCAGATTTCTGAGTTTGAGTCTGGCCTGCTCTCTCAAAACAAACAAACACCCCAAATTATACATACATGCATACATACATGCATAAAGGCACTTGGTAGTTAAAAGTGCATACTGCTTTTGAAGGAGACCTGAGTTCAGTTCCCAGAACCCACATTAGGCAGCTCACAATTGGCTGTAACCCCAGGGAATAAAATGAGCTTTTATGTGTATTCTAGGTATAGTGTAGATTTTTGTTTTATGTCAGCCAATAGCTCATAGGAATTCTGTAAAGACTTAATTATCAGGAAAAAGCCTCATTTTTTTTTCTGAGCAGCTCTTTTTTTTTTTTTTTTAACTTATAGATGAAGTTGATCTTATAGTTGACATTTCTGTCTTATTTTAGGATCTTTGAAACTTGTTAGATTATTAGTTATTTAAGGTACTTTATATTTTATTTTAAAATATATAAAGCCAAAAGTTATTTTATTCTAGTCATGCACAACATAAGCAGCAGATAGGATATGGTTTCATTTGCCATTCAGGAGTTTTGGATGCTAAATGAGTCACTGACATTTTCTTGGCTATTCATTTTATTCACAGAGGTAGTAATTAAAAGTTGCTTTCCCCCAAAGAACTTTCAGCAAATTCAAGGACTATGTGTGATATTCCAGAGAGAGAGAGAAAAGGAGGAAGGCAGAGAGGAAGGGAGGGATGGAGGGGAGGAGGGGAAGAAGATAAAAAGTAAGGCAACAATCAGTGTAATCTATTAAAAGTGAGTATTTGGAAGACTGGTAGCTCAGAAATGGTGTTTATAGGTGTTGCTACTTCGGACTATAAATAGTAACATTGAGAACAGCACATTATTGGGCCACAGTTAAAAGTGCTTAAGGTGCAAATCCTTAGAATCATGGTGGAAGGACAGACACCTAAAGACTGTCCTCTGACTTGTGTGTGTGTACATTACACACAATAATGACATTAAAAATTCAAAACAAATGAACATGTTTCTTAAATTTTATTTGGGGATCATGAACCTTCTAGAGAATATATATAGAGGTTATGAATTATCTCTGAAAAAGTACACAATGTCTATGTATAGAAACTATATACTTTTTCACAAATCTAGATAGACCTATAGACCATTATTGATGCATTTCCTACATGAACTTTTTTGTTTGTTTCTTTTGGGTTTTTGTTTGTTTGTTTGTTTTTGTTTTTGTGGCTGTTCACCATTCGGCCCTTAGAATCTTTCCACTTCATGTTCCACATAGATCCCTGAACCTTGAGGGGTGGAGTGATCAAATCTTTCTTTGCACATGTCCAGTTGTGAGTTTCTCTGTTAGTTGCTATCTCGTAAGTCTGTTAGTTGCTATCTCGTAAGACGAAGCTTCTCTGATATGAATTGAACAAGGCACTGGTCTATGGGGATAGAAGTATATCATTAGGAGTTATTTTATTGCTGTGCATGTGTTTAAGAGTTGACACAGAACATGGGTTCTCAATCTAGGGTGATTTTGCCTGGGACACTTTAGGCTGCCACACCTGGGAGTGGTAGTGATTTGAAAGTGCCTCTGCTATCGAGTAGGCAGAAGCCAAAGTCACTGCTAAATTCCGTAAAGCACACTAAGTGCTTGATCCCGCAAAACAAATTCTGGTCAAAACCCTGAAGAGGATGAATTAGATCTCTGAAAAATTCTTAAGTACAATTGTTTACTTAGCCTACTTAGCCATTTTAGTTATAGTTGGGGGTGGGGAGATTTGCAATTGTAATCACCGGGTATCATTCTTAATTATTATTCCTATAATTTCGTATAGTTTATTCTCATTCCTTTTTAGGTATCTCCTTAAATGTCTTCGTAGTTACTTTTAGTCTATGTGTATCTTTGTCAGTGAAATGAGTTTCTTGTAGACAGCAAGCTGTTGGCTCCTGATTTTGTTTTTTTTTGGTCTGTTCTGCCATCCTGTGTCCCCAAGATTTAAGACAGTGATTACATTTATGGCTGTTACTGAAAGATTTTCCCCCCTCTCTTTATCTTAGGAGCCTGTTGATTTATTAAATTAATAATTATTTTCCAAATTCTTATTCTTGTAGTGCAGTTATTTCTTTCCTGGACTTTCATTGAGCAGTCTAAATTTTCCCAATTCTACAGCCGGATCTAGGTTTCAGTTTTGTTTTTGTTTTTGTTTTTTTAAAGAACAGACAAGTCTTTTTTCAACAAAGGGCCATTCGTCAACACTACCCCTGATAGCAGAAATGAGGGCAGTACCTAAGAGGCCTGAGCCAGCCCACAGTATCACAAGACAGTGACTGTAACCCTCGAAACAGGCCCAGACTTGCCCCATTATGCCCAAAGATAGAAAAACTAAAATCTCAGCCAATCAAAAGTATATTAATGTAACTGCTGCTTGATCACCAATCATGTTTTAGATGACCTAACTTTTCCTGAAATGGACCTACACACTTCTGTCCTGGGTCTTCACTGTTTTTGTACAGTGAATGACCCCACATATGCTGGTAATTAAATGCTCCTTGCTTTTGCATACTGTTTGAGTCTAGGGTCTTCCTTCAACATTTTTTTGGACCCCTGCATTATGACTGTATTTATCTTGTGTATTAAGACATTTCTGGTCCAGACTTTCGGGCCTAGCCTCAAGGTTTAGGGCCACAGACCCACAGACCCGCAGAGACATACAGATACTTACAATAGTTTTAGGCTGATTGGCCTAAGGCCCAGGCATATAACTTGCTAACTCTTTACCCTTCATCTAACCCATGACTTTTATCCTGTTCAGCCATGTGGATTGGTACCTTTTCTCACAGCAGCATAGTTGTCCTCTGCTTCTTCCGGCTTCTCTCTGGCCTTCTGCTCTGTTCTTCCTGTTCCTAGAGTCTTCTTAGTCTGGTAGCCCTGCCCACACTTCCTGTCTGCCTTTGGCCAGTCAGTGCTTTTTATTAAACCAGTGGGACGGACAATTATTTACAATAGAACAACATAATCCCCTTACAATCTTGTCTGTTCTTCTGAGTGTGGCATTCCTTAGAGCATCTTCTGCTGTGCTAGCTTAATGAACCTGAATTTTTTTTTCTTTTCCTTTTAAATTTTTTTTTATTTTTTTGCCTTATGCTTTCATGGAAGGTCTTTCTTTTACCTTTTATTTTAAGGGACAAATTTGTTAAATTTGATAATCTCAGCTGGTAGTTATATTGTGAATTGACTTGAAATTCACCAGTCTGTGATTTCCTGACCTTTACAGTTTCTAGACAGGTCTGCTGATACTCTTAAGTTTGTAAGTAACTGGGTGTACTTCTTTTGTAGCTTTCTGGACTCTTTTGACTCTTTGGTATAATATGACATGAAAAGACATATTTCTGGTCATGTCTGTTTGGGGTTTCAGGTGGACATAGATTACCATTTCTTTTTTGTACCCCCCCCATACCAATTAGAATATATATAAAGGGATAGAGAAGAAACAAACTGTTTAGATTATTTTAATTGTAATTTAACAAAAGTTTATTAAATACATATCTTAGAAATCTGCCACCTGTGAGTGCATATTAACATTGAGCCAACGTTGTTTCTGATGCTTACATTAGCTTTTATTTTTACTATTTTCTTCCCAAATAGAAATGAAAAGCAACAAATCATTTTTTAAAATACATGGTTGTGTTGGACGGCCCCCTTCAGCTCAGCTGTTGTCTCATTTACCCTAGCACAGCAGGCCTAGCTTCCTTGAGTAGCTTGGTAATTTGATCACAGACAGCACATTGCAGTTGTCAGTTACTGTTCATTTGTCTTGCCTACCTACCATCCTGTATGTCCATCTATGTGTTAGGACAAGTTCTCCTTCTTCCAGCCATTCTTCTGAATGAATGCTTAGTTTTGATTCAACACTTTGAACTTGGCCTTCTAAGTTCTAGCCCTGTCTTTTAATAAGATTTCCTTAGCATTTGCAAAGCTTTGTGTTCTCTTACTATAACTTCATATTTAGCTAACGTTAATAAAATAAACCTGTGAGAAAAATAAAAGCGTAAGATTTTAAAAAGTAAGATAAAAACAGTATTGAAAAGTAACAGTAAAGAGGAAAAACAAACCAAAACAAAAACGGAAAAAGAAGATAAAGAATTACGGAAGGCTCTTCTTGGAACCATAATACTGGGATCTGCTAGTTGGAGAAGGTGAAGTTAGTTCTCAGCAATAGATTGTTACTGGGCTCTGCTGTAGTTCTTTTGTGCTCTCTATACAGCTGTGTGTTTTATGCTGATTGTGGTCCCCGATGAGTAAGAGCCGAGGATGCATTCACTTTAGACATTTCCCTTTTTTGTGTTCTGGTATGTGGGGATATGTTTCAAATTTAATAAAACCAGTCTGAGATATCAGAGGGATCTACCCACAGTCAGTCTAGGAGGATCAGATAGTGGTAACTCACACCTTTAATTCCAGCACAGGGAATATCCCAGAGTGGTGATCTACCCCTGTAATCTCAGCAAATCTAAGTTTGAGGCCAATTTAGTTACAGAAGGAGTTCCAGGCTCCCAGGCCGGCAGTGGTGATACTAGGCCTTTAATCTTAACCAGGATGTGAAACAACTGGGTAGAGAGGGTATTTAAGGCAGGCATAGAAAGACCAAGCAGACAGTAGAAGCTGTGCTACACACTGTTAGTCCCAGTACTTGAGAAGCAGACACAAGAGAATCTCTGTGAGTTCAAAGCCAGCCTGGTCTTCCAAGCAAGTTCCAGGACAACCAGACTGTTACACAGAAAACTGTCTCAAAAAATTAAAAGTAAAGACTGGAAGATAAGGCTCTGTCCTCTGATATTCCAGACTGGATTTATTAAATTTCAAACATATACCAACACTGGTATAGCTGTTACTGGCTAGCTGTGAGGTTTATAGCCTGTTGACTGGGCACTCCTAAGCTGAGGGCATCTCTATTGGGGAATCAAACAGAGCGAGCACTGAGCTCTTGACTAGGGTGGTGTGGGATATGTGTGTGTGGAACTGAAGGAACCTTCTTTCTGTTTGGTGTTGGTCTCTTAGGAATTTTAGGCTTTTTGTAGCCATAGCTGGCGATTGCCACAAGCTGCCCAGAATAGGGTTCAGTGCTTACAGAACTGCCTGGCAGCAAACTACAGGTGGCAGGGATCTAGAAATTGATGGTTGTGCATTCAGAGCCTTCAGCTCCACAGGCACCTGAGCTTGCTTTTTGTTGTAGAGTGCATAGTCACCGACTTTCTGCTGCCTATTTCCTGTGGGTCTGTGTGAGACCCTATGCCTCGTGTTCCACGAGGGTTTATTTTTCTCCTTAAGGACAGAGTCTCAGATAGCCCAGGATGTCTTACCTCACTGTGCATTGAAGTGGGGGCTGGCCTTTGACTGCTCATCTTCCCTTGAATTGCAAGCACGTACCAATTTTGAAGACTGTTTCTTGATGTGTCTCAGACCCCACTTGTGTTGTGTGCTCAGAAAGTATGGTTGGATGTGTTCTCAGGCTCTTGGCTTGTGAAACAGATATTAAAGCATTAATACTTTTTGGGTAATTCATTAAAAGAGTCACATAAGAGTAGTAGGAGAACATGTAGACATTTACTTTAGATTCAGATTTGGGGCAGCTTCCTTCATTGGCCTATGAGACTTGAAAAATCAGTGCTAACCAGGCATGAAGGGCAATGAGAAGTTTCTCCATGAAGCAGGATAGCATATCTCCAGACAGAAAGATCTGGGTTTGATACCTTTAAGGGATAGATTGGAGTATAATAAGAAAGTGTTCAGATTGGTATATTTGGAGCATATTCTGGTAACAGAACTGTCTAAAAATTTCAGTAAGATAGGAAAATGTTGGCATATTAAGTCTTCCTAGCTGCTATGTGAATAATGAAGTGGAGGTAGCTCAGACCAGTTTGAGATGAAGTGATGGCTAAGTAAGGGTTGTGGGTTTAATTTGCTTCATAGACAGTATTTATAGGATTTGATTGTAAGTTTCAATTGTGACATTGTCAAGGATCACTTCTAGTTTTCTGGGAGAGAGAAGTAAGGTACACAAAGGTAACAGTGAGAGAGAAGACAAAAGAATGAGAACTTCGTGGGATGGGAGAAAGTTTGGAGACTATTGATAAGTTCAGGTCTCTTAATTTCTCCATGTCATTGACTATCCCAAATGTCAATATTAAGGAGGCTATTGTATGCATGAACAGTATATTCAGAGAAGATAACTTGGTTTGTTTTCCTCATTGTGTTGAAGGTTTAATAACACAACTTGTCACCATGGGGGAGAAATTTATGCCATCAAAAAGAGTAGATGAATTAAGCACTGGTAGACTATTGATATTTAGAGGTGTTGCATAACAGACATTTTCTGGGGCGTTGCAACACAGGCATCTACTCACTTCAGATAAGGAACCCATGACAGACCAAATATGGATACCAAAGTCTGCCTTGGTGAACCAGTGAGCTTTATTCGGGTTACTTACAGAACTGAGGGTGAGGGGTTACTTAGAGTATCAGCAGTGACCCAAAGACAGTTGTATCATCAAAGCCCACTCAACATTGGTGACAGCTCATAAAAAATTGGAACGTGGAGCATAGTGCACAGCTCCAAATGCTGAAGTGGTTTTCCAAGTGACTCAGTTGGTCTAGACCTCTTCCAGGCAGCTTGGCTGTTTCTGCCCTAATAGACGGCCATTCTGGCCTGTTTTTGTTTAGTTTTTCTTTGCAGCTTGTGTCTGAGAGTGACTCTCAGTGGTCTTTATTGTTCACTCTGGGAAGGAGAGAGAGGCTTAGTGAGCCTGGCCAGTTTCAGGGACTTTCTGAAGCTAATTGGAGTTGTTTACCTTTTATATTAAGGAGCTTCCCTGGGAGATGGAATGTTTCAATCGTAGAGAAAGCTCCCATGTAAAAAGAAGGGAAGAAAGAGTATGTACATGTGATCCCTTGGTGGTTTGCCTTGGGCTAACTCTTGATGACCATGTCTGGATTAACTAGTTCCTTTCTTCATATGTTGTTGTTTTTTTTTTTTTTTAATTTTGATAGTTTGAAATGGGGTGTCATATAGCCAACAAGCTTGGTATGTAGCTGAGAATGATCTTGAACTCCCTAATTTGTCTACTTTTTTTGGATGCAGATATATGCCACCATGCCTGGCTCTCTATTCTCATTTAACAAATGGATAATTACAAAGAGAATTTTAGGCTCTCTCAGATGTCCAGAATGCTAGGCTACTAAACTCAACACAAGGACCTTATTGAGTTGGTCATTTTCTGGTGCCTGGTCAGGTTCAGATTCAAGGCCTAGAAACCTTGAAACTTTTCTTAACTTGGTGGTGCTACAGATCAAACCCAAAGGCGTTGGTCGTGGCAGGCAGGTGTTCCACTGAGCTGTGCCCTGAGTCCATCTTACTTCTTGATGGGAAAGGCAAGTCACATTGTATGTTTGTTGCACTTTTCTGGAGTCTGCCACAATGATCATGCGAAAGCATTACAGCTCTTTTTTTTTTTTTTTTTTTTTTTTTTTTTTAAAAAGTAGACTTGAGAAGCTGCATTGGATTAGTATGGGAAACGTAGTCCAAGCTCATGTGCTGTTGTCATTCCTTCTGTGAATACCTGCCTGCATCTGTCCCAGCACAGTGAAAAGATGGTGTAGATACAGTATGGTAGATGGTGGAAAGGCAAGAGAGCTAATGAAGTGAAGTACTCATAGCGCTGTGGAGCGTGAGATCCAAGAAACTGGTTCCTCTCTGGGAACAGGAGATGGCTGCAAATGTATCCAGACATTGAATTTGGTGATAGGAGGCTAATAAAGAAGTTCCTGTTTGAGCTTCCATATCCTCCGTGAAGTAGTCTAGTCTACTACGAGAAGAGGTAGGTACAAGAATGCCTGACTGAGGTTTGATAGTAGAGAGGTTCAATAATTTTATTTTATTGTAGTGGACATTGAGTTGACGACTAAGTAAATGAGAGACTTTGCCACTATTTATATAAAACATACTACTTGTAAAAAGATTTAATGGAACTTTTTTTTTTTTTTTTCCAGTCTGGGTCTCATTATGGATATAATCTTGGTTGTTCTGGAACTCACTGTGTAGACCCTGCTGGCCTCAGACTCACATAGATACATCTATCTCTGCTGGGATCAAAGGTGTGTGCCACCAAGCCTGACTTTCTTTCTAACTATCTAAGATATGACCTTGTCCTGTTTGTTTGTTTGCGTGTTTAAACAACATCAACAAAACAGAAACTCAAAAAACTCAAAATTTTTGCTTTGGAAACTGCAGACATTTCCCAGAGTCTGTGGAATTGGTTCCAGAGTCCTGTTGGATTACAGAATCTGCAGATGTTCAGGTCCCATACATAAAGTAACCAAATTTGTGCACATAGACTCCCCACATTTTCTTTTATATTTGGTGTTATATTAGATAACTTTGTTTCCTAATACAGTGAGTGCGTTAGATAAAGATTTGTTAATGCCATATTGCTTTGGGAATAATAGTTAAGTTTGCACACAGCACAGACGTAAAACAGAACAAACACTCTTCCATATTTTATTGGCACACATAAGAATAAATGAACTTATTTGGCTAAGGAGAATTAATTAAAACCAGATGTGTTGTAGAGGTGATTTTTCTCTCTTCATCAGATAGAGTGTTGCACATACTACTGACAACTGAGAAATAACCATCTTTCAGTATGCGAGTGTTGTTAACACTAGCATTAGCAGTATTAAGGAGTTTTGACAGCTCCTATGGTGTTTGAATTTGATGCTAGCTGAGCTATTGCACACTGTGTGGAAACAGCCTTTCGTTTAAATAGTTGGAATATAAATAAATGATGCTGTAAGATTATGTATGTAAGGGAGAATAGCATCATTTATTTGTTTTTATTTTTCTGTTAGGAGTTTTCCTTACTATATTTTCCGTTGTCCGTGATAAGGATAAGCCTAGTTTCTCATTCTATTTAGTTGTTGTATGTATTGTCTTTAATGAGTGTGCCACCTGCTGGTTCTCAGATGTCCAGTCTTGGGAAGCCTGCATTTGTGAGTCTTTACAAACTTTATAGTTCTTCTAATTCTGCCTTAAACCTGGAGGTGAAATAGACTCTAGGAGAAAAAACCGCTCTTAGTAAACAGTGACTACGTAGGGATTCTAGTAGTAGCTGTTTTGATTCAGTGAACATTGTGAATCATTAAGAAAAAATAAAATGTCATGATTCATTTCTAGCTAGATCATCTGAAAAAATAAGCTGTTATCTTGCTTTTATTCCACTCAGTGCTATTTTTTTGTTTCATCTAATGGAAAGATCTTATATATCTTTTGAGTCAAGAGTTAATGATTAAATTGGTTCTTTGTTTCTTTTAGATGGTAGAGTGCTCAGCCCTAAATGGAATATGCCTATCACACTCCTATCCCTAAGGCTCAGGGGTCTTTGAGAAAGAGGGGCAGAAAAGATTTTTAGAGTCACAGTAGTGGATGACTTCAAGGAAACAGTTACATAAATGAACTCACAACACTTGAGATGGGCACAGCATTCCATCACTAGCTAGTGGCATTTATTTGATTGCCACTGGGAGAGACGGGCTAATTTAAAAAAGCTGGCTAGAAACAAGCCAAGCTAAGGCTTGACATTCATACGAAAGAGTAAGCCACCACATGTATTCATTTGGGAACTGGGTGGCACCTCCCTCTCCCCCCCCCCACAAAGAGTAATAAAACAACCATCTACACTCTCCAGCCCATAAAAATCTGTGTTGTTTTTTTTTTTTAAGTTTAGTTTTTATTAATTTATTCAACTTTTGGAGAGTTTCATTATGTAGCCCAGACTGGTTCTGAGCCCTAATCTCAGATGTATGTACAACATCAGATTCTGGCTGCTAAAAGAGTACACGGGTGAACACACATTCATGAATATGATGATAAGCAAATATATAAAATGTATGTCATGGTTATAGCAGAGACGGTAGAAAACGACAGATTTTCCTCTATTGTTCGCCATGTGGTTTTCTATTAGGTTCATGTACTATCACACTGTTAAAATTTGTATTTTGAAATGGAGAAAGAAGTTAATAAATTAGTACATTGTTTCCTAGTATGCATTGTATATAAAATAGATTCTAATAAGGTTCATTTTTATTTAATTTCTTTTTAAAGCAATTACTCTTGTTTTATGTTTATTAGGTGAATAGTTGAAATTCTGTTGAGATGAGCCCTAGCAGATCCCTTGGGTCTGTCAGTCTGGGAGGAAGGAGCACGTCTGTTTTAGGTCCCCCCAGCAGGTGTAGATCCTGTTTCCTACGTTCTCTTTTCTGCTTTGCTTCCTTTCTGCTTCCATTCCACCATTTTATTTGTGATTTGATTGTATCTTCCAAGAACATTTTTAAAAATATCTGGCTCCCATAGATCTATGGTCAAATTGTAATGCAAAATGTACTTAGTCCAACTTCAAGAGTTCCCATCATTTCCAGTCTGCATATATATACGTATATATAATCTAAATACACATGTTATAATCTAAATATATGAGGTTGTTTTGTGTGTGTTTTCACTCAAGTAATTGCCACTATATATCACCCTTTGTCTTCAGACATCCTTCTTGTTAATGCTCCTCAGCTTTCTTTCTTGATTTTTACTCCATCAATATACTTATTTCCTCAGAGTTTAGTCTTGGAACCTTAGCTCATCTTAGAACCTTCAACCCTCTGTTTGGAGACAGTCTTACTGGACTGGACTGGAGTTTGCTGCATAGACAAGGCTGATCTGCTTACATGTGCCTGGCACTATCCTGGAGTTCACCTGGCCTGTCCACCTTCCGTTCCTCACTTCATCTGTCTTGTCTTCTTTCCTCTCCCTTTTAGTGAGTGGTGTGTGAGTGCCTGTGTTTCTGATTGTGTGTGATTGCAGGCACATGTGGAGGTCAGCCTTAGGTATTGGTTTTCAGGAGGCCATTTTTATCCTGTTGGGCAGTGAATCTCAGGGATTTTTCTATTCCCATCTCTACCTCCCTGGTTCTTGGATTGAGTACAAGTGTGCACCACCACACTTGCCTTTTCATGTGGGTGATGGGGGTCAAACTCAGGCTTACATGACACACACTTTACTGACCAAGCTGTTTCCTTAACATCACATGATTTGTGTGTGTGTGTATGAATGTTTTGCCTGCACCACATATGTGCATTGCCTGCAGAAATGGGCATTGGATTCCTTAGAACTGGAGTTAGATATGGTTGTGAGCGTCCTTGTGGGTACTGGAAATCAAACCCATGTCCTCTGGAAGAGCAGTCAGTGCTCTTTAGTGCTGGCCCATCTCTCCAGCCTCTGCCTCACATTTTTTAAAATTAAACTTTAAAATTTTCATAGTATAACCAATAGATGTTATCAAAACAATGTATGACCTTACTTTTCTATAACACTTTAGAATCTAAAGTTTAGTTTTATAAAATAGGGTTGGTTGCCTTTTAGATGAAACTTAATTTTCCTCAAGATCTTATCTTTTTTTTTCTACCGTCTCTGCTATAACCATGACATACATTTTATATATTTGCTTATCATCATATTCATGAATGTGTGTTCACCTGTGTGCTCTTTTTGCAGCCAGAAGCTGATGTTGGATATTTTCCTCTATTAGGTTCCTGTTGAACCTGAAGCTCACTATTTAGGCTAGATTGTCTGTCCACTCAGCCCTTAGATCTGTGTTTGTTGTTCTTCCCAGTGCTACTAGGGAATCAAGACTCTGATCCTGACGCATATGCAGCAAGCATCGTCCACATGGAGTTACTTGATGAATTCTTTTTAGTCTAATTAAACCCAGAGCCAAATATTGGGGGGAAAGCTGAAATATCAAAGAGAGGGGGAACAAACCACAGCCAGGTCGTCAGGCTAAATGGTTCTGAAGTCCTATCTCCCGCCTAGCTATTTCAATTCCTGGGTCAACTTTCTTAGTGGTAGGAATTGGGGGGGGGGGGTGCCACCACCGACCTGGTTCTGTTTGCCTTGGGACTCCCAGAGATTAAAGGTGTGGGTCCTTGGTGACTTGGCTCTGTGGTTGGCTCTGCCTCTCATATTCCAGACTATTTTTTATTATTTTATTATTTATTAAATATATCACCACATGGAGCAGTTTCCTCAGTTGCTCATTATTGTAGTTTTAGTACCTAGTGTATTTAGTAACTAGTGTATTGCACCAAGTGAATTCTCAGGTAATAGTTAAGTAAATTAACTTTCAGGAACAAACACCTTAAATTTTATAGTAATCTTTTTCTTTATTAGAATTATTTGTAACTCTTTGAGTCAGTTTTCTTGTAGGGATTGCCTGTATTCTTTTTTTCCTAACCAGTCTCCCTCTATTTCAGTGGTTCTCAGTTTGTGGGTTGTGATCCCTTTGGGGGGGGTCAAGTGATCTTTTCACAGGGCTTTCCTAACAGTAGCAAAATTACAGTTACGGAGTAGCAACTAAATAATTTTATAGTTGGGGCTCACCACAGCATGAGGAGCTGTAGTAAAGGTAGGAAGGTTGAAACTTCTGTTTGGTTTCTTTTCCTGTCTAATCTGCACTGTTTATTAAAATAGTTTCTCAAAATAGTTGTCATTCATTCAGCAAGTAGTTTCTGAGTACTTAATGCTAGTAATGCCTATCATATGTATTAAGTAGCATAAGCTGATACCTGTGTTTGTCTTAAGGAGTTGATGATTTGGGGAGAAAGAAGTATAGTGAATACCTTGTGATAAATGCGACTAGGTACTAGGGAGGACCCAGCTCTGCTAAAGAGGTCAGGGAAAGAGAACATGTACACGTAGAACTTTCAGGTTCATTCATCTTGTTTTGTAGGTGGGACTGGTAAGTGCATCTCACTCTCACGGCCATTTAAGCTCTGGCTGTAAGACTCAGTGCCAACTCAGAAATTTGTCCCATTGCTGACTCTCCATTTCTCCCACTGCTGATATCATGCAAAAAGTAGGTGCATAGTAACTTGAATACATGGACACACATTTTGTGCAGCCTCCACGTGAACAGCTCATCTGTGCTGACTCTTGTATTGCAGACTTGAGACACTTGTGACCCTGCTGCATTTAGGTATGCTTGTCTTGGGCCTTTGGTGACTGTGGTTGAGAAGTGCACCTACAAGCTTGGATCCTGGCAAGCAGTGTTTATTCTCCCATCACATTCTAAAGGCTTTACATTTGGTTTTGATACTTAGACTGTTGATCTACTCAGAATTCATTTTGTGTTTGCGTGAACCATGGGAGTGCCGTGCTTTCTGTTCTGTCCTTACTGACTGATACACTGTCTGAGGCTGTCACTATTTTCACAGAAGTTTTGTGTTTTTGAGTCTGTTTTTAGGCCTTCTCTTACTCTCCTTTGGATCTTTTTCCTCTTACCAATACCACATTGTTTAAATCACTTTAGCTTTGTATTGGGTTTTAATATTTGCTAGAACCAAGTCCATCCACTGTTTTTAATTCCTTTAGTGTCTTGGTATTTGAAACAGTATATATGTATTTATATTTATATATTTATAGAATCAATTCTGTCTCTGCCTCTTTTCCTCTCTCCTCCCCTTTCTTCCTTCTCTCCTCCCTACCAGTCTCTCTCCGCTGCCACCTACTTCCCCACATTGTCCTTCGCTCCTTTTCTGTCTCCTTCCTATTTTTGCCCTTTTCATATCTTAGTTAAATTTAAGTTAAAATGAGTTTTGCCTGCATATGTATTTATATCCCATATGTGTGAGTTACAGATTGTTATAAGTTGTCATATGGGCGCTGGAAATTGAACCTAGGTGTGGGGATCTGTTTCAAATTTAATAAAAACCAGTCTGGAATATCAGAGGACAGAGCCATCTCTTCTAGTTTGTTTGTTTGTTTGTTTGTTTTTGTTTTTTCCAAACAGAGTTTTCTGTGTAACAGTCCTGGCTGTCCTGGAACTTCCTTGGAAGACCAGGCTGGCTTTGAACTCACAGAGATTCTCTTGCCTCTGCTTTCAAAGTGCAGGACTAACAGTGTGTGGCACCACTGCCTGCCTGGGAGCCTGGAACTCCCTTTGTAAACTAAAATGACCTCAAACTCAGATTTGTTGAGATTAAGGGCGTAGGTCACCACTCCCAGGATATTCCCTGTGCTGGGATTAAAGGTGTGAGTTACCACTGTCTGATCCTCCTAGACTGACTGTGGGTAGATCCCTCTGATATCTCAGACTGGTTTTTATTATATTTGAAACATCCCCACACCTAGGTCTTCTGGAAGAGTAGCAAACACTTCTAATCACCAAGATATTTCTCCAGCCCTAGGATGATCCTAGCTAAGACTCTTAGCAATATTGCAGAGGGTGCCTGAACTGGCCATTTTGGTGACTACCCTAATTGTCAACAGAGAGCCTTTATCCAGTAATCGATGAAGCAGTTGCAGAGATCCATAACCAGGCCGAGCTTTGGGAGTCCTGAAGAAAGGGAGGAGGGATTGTAGGAGCGAGTATGTGTGGGGAGGAACCTCAAGATCATGACAGGGAACCCACAGAGACAGCTGACCTGAGCTCGTGAGAGCACATGGACTCTGGACCAACACTTGGGGAGCCTGCATGGGACTGACCTATGCCCTCTGCATTTGTGTGACAGTTGTGTCGCTTGGTCTGTAAGGCTCCTAGCAGTGATGCTTAGCTGGTTTCTGGGAACCTGGTCCCCATGCTGGATTACCTTGCCCAATCTTGATGCAGGAGAATGAACTGTGCCCTACTCAGTTTGTTGTGCCCATAGGAGGACTGCCCCTTCTGAATGGAGGAGGTGGACTGGTGAATGGAGGGGGGAGGGAACAGGAGAAGAGGGAGGGTAAACTGGTTGGTATGTAAAATAAATAAAAAATATTAATTAAATAAAATTAAAATATGACTAGATCATCTCCCTTTTTTTTTCTTCCCGCCTCCTAATTGACTCCCCCCAGCCTCTACCTTTGCTCCCTCTTAAAATCAGTTTCTTTTCCTTTGCTGTTGCTTTCACACACACACGCACACGCACACATGTGCACATACATGCACATACATTCTAAATGTATGAATGCTTATGTGTTTTTTGTTTGCTTTGCTTTGTTTTTTAATGCAAGGCCTCACATAGCTCAGGCTGGGCTGGGCATTCTTACCTATCAGACTAGCCTGTAACTGCTGGTCCTCTGTTTCTAGAATTACAGGCATGTACGACTGTGCCCAGCTGTCAGGTCTCTATCCCATCTGTACTCCTCCATGATTGAACCGGGCTCCATTCACTGAGCTGCATCCTCATTCAAGAAGCACAGCTTGATTTGATGATTTCATTGAGTCACTCATCTGTGCAGGAAGATGCATTCTTGCAGTGTGTCTGATTTTTAGTTCTCAGGCTTTATGAAAGTGCATCTTTCCATTGTGCTTTTCTGTGTAAATTGTGTTTATGTGACTAAACTTTACTTTTTTTACTTGAAAACCTTTTTATTTTGGAATAATTATAAACAGAAAATTATGTCAGGTGATGGTTATAAACCCAGCACTCACGAAGAAAGAAGCAGGAGAATCTTTGGAGTTTGAAGCTACCCTGTGTTTACAGATTGAGTTCAAGGACATCCAAGGGGTACCCAGATAAACCCTGTCTTGAAAAAAAACCCAAAACTCAAACCAAAACAAAACACAGAAAATTGCAAAAATAATATATTGAACCCTCATGCATCTGCCTCTTGCAGGCTTATGTGATTATAGCAAAACTAAGAAGTTAACATGGGTATAGCACTAGTATGTGGATTTTACATAACTTACTTGAGAGTTTGTTTTTGGTCTTTTGAGACAGGGTTTCTCTGTGTGGTCCAGGCTGTCCTGGAACTCGCTCTGTAGACCAGGCTGGCCTCAGACTAGAGATCTGCCTGCTTCTCTCTCCTCAGTGCTGGGATTAAAGATGTGGACCACCACCATCCAGTGAATTTTTTTGTTTTTAATTTGTATGTTTGGGTGTTTCTGCCTGCATAGATGTAGTGTGTGCATCACTTTTGCGCCTAGTGCCTTCAGAGACCAGAAGAGGACATCAGATCCCCTGGATGTAGAATTAATAGCAATTGTGAACCATTATGTGGGTACTAGGAGTTGAACCTGAGTCTCCTGGAAGAATAGCCAGTGTTCTTATTACCTCCATGTCTTTGGTTCCTTTGCTCCTAAGTTTTTGCCCAACATTGTTTGCAGTCTTTCTATAGCTTTGTGTGCCTGAATTCTACAGAGCAGTGGTTTTCAACCTTCCTAATGTTGTGACCCCTTAATACAGTTCCTCATGTTGTGGAATTTAACTGTAAATTTGCTACTGTTATGAATTGTAATGTAAATGGCTGTATTTTGTGATGGTCTTAGGTGACTCCAAATGGGTCAGAACCCACAGGTTGGGAACTACTGCTGTAGATAGCACCAGTTATGCACAGGTGGCCTCCAGTGGCCTCACTCTTTCTCCTTTGTTTCCTTGAAGTTGTTGATCTGCTGTCTCTTTCTAAGTTTTATCATTTTGAAACTGTTTAATAAGGAAACCATACCATATATTTGAGTCCTAACAGTTTTCTCAGGGGAGGGAGGTAAGAAGACTCAGGGCCAGTGACACCAGACCCCGGCAGTCAGGTGAAAAGCCTGACTTTATTATTATTGACTCCTTTACTCAGCATTGGGGAGAGCCTTATACACCCTCTTCCCAGCACTGAGGCTGTGTCCCAATTTGATGATATTGCATGGTCACTCCTCATTGGCTAGGCAGGATCAGGACCCCTGACAGTGCTCATAAGGAAGTATGTGCATGCCTTGACAACTGGTTTGAGTCAGTTTGACCCTTTGGGCCTGTCCTGCTACATACTCACCCCTTTAATTTTATTGTGAGTGTTCAGCGGGAGTTCTTTGTCCTGACCTTGTTGACCTGCCTCAGGAGGGCTCAGCAACTGGTCTGTGACTGTCTTAGGTTGGCTTGCCTAACAGGCTTTTACTCGTCATTGACTACCAGTCCTCAAAGAACATCCATTCCTGGAGAGCTACCTGGTTGAGAAGATTATGTAGTAACCTTTTGAATTTCAGAGAACCAGGCATGCAGAAAGTCGTGATGTCGAAGAGCCATTAAAACCTTAGACTAACCTTAGTCACTTAAGACTCCTCTTAGTTGCTGCCCGATGCTGTTGGATGTGCTGCAGAAGACACTTTAAAAGGAGAAGGGTTAAAAGCACCACCTTGCCAAGCAAAACATCCAGAAGGGATCAAATAGGCCAAGAGCTCAATTTGTTTTTGTGAGCAGTTGAGGGTGGAGTCTGACATGGAGGCATTGGACAATAGAAAGAAAGACAGGGGCCCTCCTGTGTTTTGGTGGTCAGCACTAGGTCCATAAAGGGGAGACCTAGGGAAGAGTTGGTGGTAAATATCACAGGGAAAGCAGAGGAGTTAATTGTGACTGGCAACAGAATGGGAGGCAAGGGAAGCAGAGCCCTTAGACCTCTGCTTTTGAGGGTATAGAAGGAGCAGTGGTGGTATGTACATTATCCATCCCTGGACAGTTCATCTTTGGGGGAAGGAAGGATGCTGACCCATGGCTGAGTACACATCTCTTAACGGGGCCCATACAGGCCTAGTGACATTCTGAAGAAAAACACAAGCATCTCTTTCCCCCAGGTCAGCAGGAGGACTGGTGGCTGCCATTGGAGGGAGATAGAGTCCTCCCATCTTACTAGGGGTAGAGGTGTGTCCTGGGGCAGGAATGCCCAATGTTTGTATGCTTGACTGAGTCCTGCCAACTTTGATGAGGCAGTTTGGAGTGGTATCTAATATGTGATAGCTACCAAGGCTCAGTCCTCTAATTTAGGACATCTTATAATGATGAGCATTGTGCTGGCAATGGAGGGCCATGTCAGTGAGTCTTTGAAAGAAAAGGTCAACACACAAACTGCCCATATAGTGTACTGGCTGTCAGAAAAAATGTTAACAGGCTTGGTCTGGCACTCTACTAGAACCTCAGAACCTTGAGGAGGGCTCATAGCTCACCAATTAAATGGAAGCAGGGTTGTAGATAGCATATGTAACACCTTTGGAGCCAGGACTATGGATAAGAACTCCATGTCTGTTTTTATTGGAATCTGAAAAGGTCAGGGTTGTGTGAGGGATGGGAGTGGAAGAAGAAACTGCATGGGATCTTTATTGGAAGTATAGGGAGTTCTGCTAAGATCTTGGACTTTTTGGCAGATGATTGTAAATGGTTCTTCTGAATCTTATAGCCATTTCATGGAGTGAGAGAATCTGCCTAGAAGGACTGAGTATTCTTTAAAGAGGAAGACAAGCTTATCTGGCTCTTGTCTATGTGGTTGTTCCTTGGTTTCTGCCAAGGGTACTGGCAAGGCTTCTAGTAGCCTAGAAACTTGTGACTACACAGATCTCTGGGGGCAGCCCCCATATGTGACTGTCCTCATTGCAGGATTGCTGTGACTGCATTGCAGGTAGGGGCTTTAAGCTCTTCCCAAACCAATTAATTGATTAACATTTCTCTTTTAGAGCCAGAGTCTACTCTGCCTTATTAACACAGGCCAGAAAGTCAGCGAAGAGTTCTCCTGGCCACTGAACCGAGGTTGTAGAAATAAGCTGAGGGGTCTTGTGGAGTGTGTACTTCAGAGCCTTTAAGGCCAGGTCAGAAACCTGTTGGTACTAGGCTTGAGGATCAGGTCATGCCTGGTTTGCAGGATGGACATATTTCCTGAGCCCTGTGAGCATATCATAGGTCACTGAGACATTAATGAAGATGTTCATCTGGGTCTGGGATTCTGCCTGATCGTCATAGGCCCTTTTCCAATTAAGAAAGGTGGCCATTTCCAGTATAGCTTTGAGCAGACTATACCAATCAAAAAGTAAGTCTGTAGTTGCATTGCCCATTGAGTGAGGACCTGTTTAAAGTAAAGCAAATCCAGGCCTGACTCCTTAGCCACCCCTTCTGGATGAGGGAGAATTCAGCTCTGGGGGTAAGGATCCAGGGTTGGACAGTGCCATTTGGGCCCAGATTGACTGAGAAGGCTTCTATGGGTCTACAGACTGACAGTGGCACAGGCTGTGAGGGTTGTAAGATGCCTAGTGCTGCAGGAGAGTATCTCTACCTCCTGAGGCAGACAGGTACCAGGGTGGGCCGGCCCAAGAATACTGCACAGAGGGGAGAGCAGCACGTGGGATCTCAACGACAGCTGCGTTCTCCTTGACAGATTTGGGGGGGGGGTACTTCTGCCTCTTCCTCATTGGACATGGAAGTGGTGAAGGTGATGAGGTTACCCATTTTGTAGAGGGAGACACCAGGCAAGCAACAGTCAGAGAGAAGATGGCAGTTAATGATTGGAAAATCGTGTCAGACCGTTATGTCTTGTGCTTAGGGGAGAACTTGAATGGCTTTTTAGGCCACGGCTGTATGCCCACAGTGTGTCTCTGGATGAGGAATGGCATCCAGGAGCTGAGCCTTGGGTCTGGCTCCTGGTGTGTGTTGGGGGTCAGCCCTTATGTGGAAGCATAGTGACTGTTTAATTACTACATGCATTAGTATTCTTTTAATATCAGTTTTCACCCACCAAAGACATTTGGAATACTTTGCATTTGAGGATTAGTTTTTATAAATGGAAGTTTCATTTTCTTAGAAAATGTTGGATACTGTGACTACTGGCCTTGGGTTAAATGCTTGTTTTGCCATTTTAATAAGAAAGTGCCAGAATTATTTTACTGTAGCTACACACCAGTAATGTCTACAGATTATTTTTTTCACTACCTTGCCTACATTCAACATTACTGTCATTTTACTCCTGTCATTTGTACGGTATATAATGATTGGGCTTTAGTTTGCATTCTTAGAGATAATACTGCTGAGTCTTCGCATGCACTTACTTACCTGCTGCTTCTGTATTTATTCATTTCTTTTGTCACTGTGTTGTATTTTTAAATTTATTTATTTTACACCCCAACCCCAGTCTCCTCTTCCCTTCCTTCCATTTAATTCCTTTCCCCATCCCCCATCCATCCCTCTTCAATATTCACTCAGAAAGGGGCAGGGGTCCCATGGGCATCAAGAAAGTGCCAGACGATCAAGCACCTCTCTTGTGTTCAGGCTGGCCAAGGCAATCCAGAATGAGGAGTAGGTTCCCAAGAGCCAGCCAAAGCACCAGAGACAGCCCCTCCTCCTATAGCCAAGCTAAACAATTGTCACATCTATGCAGAGGGCCTAGGTTGGTTCCATGTGGGCTCCTGGTTTTCAATTCAGAATCCCATGAGCCAGGCTAGCCTTTTCTGTGGGTTTTCCTGCATGTTCCTGACCCCCCTGGCTCCAACAATTCCTCAGCAGGACCTTCCAAGCCCTGCCTAATGTTTGACTGTAGGTCTCTGAATGTGCTTCCATCAGTCACATATGAAGGCTTTTCAATGACAACCATAGCAGTTCCCAGGAGATTGCCAGTTCAGGCTGTGCGTCTACTGTTGCCGGGAATCTTAGCTGGATTCATCCTTGTAGACTCGTGGAAGTTTCCTTGTGTCAGTCTTCTACCTGACTTGTAAAGCTCCCCTTTCAGTCGAGCTTTGGTCGTTATAATGGTCCTTTGTGAATTATGTACACATCCATAGATAGATCATAGTTCTACAAGTAATTGATCAGATAGGTGGTTTGCAGATATTTTCTGGCTTGACTACAGAGATTTGTCTGTCTGGTTTAGAATTTTCACATAAATATGTACTCTGTGGAGTTTTATGTTAATATTAACCTACATTACTGTTTGAAGCAATAGTTGGTTGACTCCATAGTTGTATTTTTGTTGTATGAATATACCACAGTTACTTATTTTATGGTTGGTAGGTCTCTGCTGTGAATGCTTGAGCATATGCCCTACTCTAGACATGTGTGTTTGTTCCTCTTGAGCACATACGAAGAAGTGGACCCTGGAGCTGAGTGTGTGGGGGGGGGGTTTAGATTGTGCTTCCTTTTGCTTGATTTTCTAGGGAATATTTTTCTGATTTTTACTTTAAAAATTCTCTATCTGCATTTAAAACCTCTCAAGAATGAGTTTCACTATATAGCACTGGCTGGCCTAAAACTCAAAAGAGTTCCCCCTGCCTCTATCTCCTTTATAGTACTCTTCTCTTGATCACACGTTATATATTCACAGTATTTAACACGTGCTTTACACATATGCCCATACAGACGGCTATCAAAGTTGGTTTGGATAATGGGTCCTTATTTCACTTATTCTTGACAGTCACATTCCTTAGATTTAAACCTTAGGCCTGCATATTGAAGATGAGATTTGTTGTCTCCTGGCTTATGTTGTTGCCTTTGAGAAATCACATGTTTATTTTCGAATGGTCTTCTTTTCAAGGTAGTATGCTGGCTTTCAGATTTTATTCTTTTTCAGAATGTTTTTAACTGAAATAGAATTACATCACTTCCCCCTCCCTCTCCAGCTTCCTCCAGCTACCCTCTAGAACCCCTCTCACGTTCCCACCTCTCATAACATTTTTTCTTTGTTACACACACTTAGGTATGTATGTGTGTGCACAAACACATATAAATATGACCTGGATATGCTGAAATATTTTTTGATTTATTGTCCCTATTATTTTGAATTTACTGTCTTTGGTTTCTTGAATTTGTCAGTTGCTATCTTAGGATACTTGTGCAGTTATGGGGACTGTTCAGTCTTTTGTGAGTCATAAGATGAGGCTTACCCTTCTGTGCATTTTATTTTCCCATTTCTTTGTCTTATCCCTGGATAATTTGTTTTTTCTTAATCCTAATATTTTTACTATCTACAGGTGAACTTGTCTGTTGAGCTTTTGTTTATTAACCACTGTTTGCATGATTGAGCTTTTGGGTTTTTTTAAATATATAATTATTCCTTACAAGTTTTCAGAATTTTCTCTTTTTAAGCTTGTTAAATCTAGTCATTTTATTATTTCCATAAATGTTCTAATAGCTGAAGGATTCTGATTTTGTTTGGTGCCTGTTATTTCTTTCTGTTTTAAGAGTACCCTCACCCTTAGATACCTTGCCTAATTTTGACTTTATGCTCTCTTAGAAACATGATACTTGAGTTTCTTCTGTGCTTTGGATGAAGATACTTTCTTGCAGATGAGACTTGAATTCACTTATGTTGGGTTCTTAGGATCACTACTAGGTGGCTGCCATGGGCTTGTCTGTTGTGTTACTACTGCACTCTGGTTTACAGAAGGTTTCTGTAGGTGTAGATTGACTTCCGGTTTCCCCTTTTGTTCTTCTAAGTGTATCTTTTCTGTGGGTGGGAGTGGGAGGGCTGAGATAGAAGTCCACATTAATTTCAGGAGATTATTTTTGTTTTTCACAGGTAGAGATATTCTGTCCATTTTATCCCATATAAGCACTGAAACCAAATTCCAGATTGGTCAGTGTTGGCAGAAAGCTTCAGAGAGCAGATAGGGTGTAGTGTTTAATTCTCTGTGTTCTTGTTTTTTTTTTTTTTTCTATATTTTTTAATATTAATCATTTATGATGTTTTGTTTTTAATTAAATAATATATTTGTATACTTGGAGAATCTCTTACAACTTATTTGACCATATCCACCCTCATTCCTGCCCCCACTTTAAACTTTTATTTTATTTGTTTTTTTTCTATTGTGTGTGTTTTGTTATTCAGTTTGCTACTAATGGAAATAGAGTACATAAGTTTGTTTTCCTTAGTAATTTTGGGAAATGTTCAGTAAAGTAGTTTTTATTAGACGACTGAATTACTCCAAATTAGGAGGCAATTACAAATTTTTGGGGGACAACTTAATTTTTACATTTATTATAGTACATGCCTGTTTTTAGTTTGTACCTGATAATTTTCTTGTTTTAGGGGTACAGATATTTCCATCATGGCTCATTCAAAGACAAGGACCAACGATGGGAAGATTACTTACCCTCCTGGTGTCAAGGAAATTTCAGATAAGATCTCTAAAGAGGAGATGGTGAGGCGCTTAAAGGTGAGTGAATAGTGTATGGTTTATACAGCTGGGCAGTATGGGGATTTCCTTTTGGGTATATTCATGTAGGGCCATATAACTTGCTTTGCTAGGGGAAAAATTTTTTTTAAGGCATCAAATGGTTGAGAGTGAGTTTGTGGGAATAGGGCAGGTAAGGAACAAGGGGACCTTCCTGCCACTGGGAGAGTGATTGGCACATGTTCCATGTTATTTTTATCCTGTTGGTTAGCAAGTTATCTGGTCTTCCTATTTGATGCTCACTGTATTTGTAGGAGTTCTGGGCTGTAGGTTACCCCTTGGTAGCTAATTTTTAGACTATTCAAAGCTTGACTGTTGGCATCTGTCTCTGCTTCTGGCATACAGTATCAAACCAAGATGGATGCTTCCTCTTGCATGAGATATTCTCCTTGATTATATTTGCATAATGCTTCATGGTTTTCTTTAGGGTATTAATGGTCCTTGTGACTGTTAAAATGTTTAAAGTAGCATTAACAGACAAAGTGTGTGTGAACTTGGTTGACCAGTTGCTCAAGATCACTCTTAACCCTTGAGCACCTTTTCCTCTGTGTGTGCATTATCTAGACATTTGCCTTGTTTGCTACTGACGTAACATAAAATCACACTTATTAGTGGGTCAAACACAACATTTTAACATGTACGTTCTCTGTAATGTTTACTGACTTTTCTTCATCATTGAAGGTCCAGAAACCTTACAAGACAGTGGTATATTAGGTTGCTATGTGGTGTATGTGTATCTAAGTGATACTAACACTACCATAAACTTCACATGAGGTCCAGACTTTGTTTTCTTTTCCTTAAGCTATTAGAATGCAGCTGTCAGAAGTTTATTTCTTGAAAGACAAGGCACCTTATTGTAGATAAGATATCCATCCACCTTTGGACAAGCTCAGTCTGATGAGGAACTTGTGTCTGTCACATTCAGTAGAGCCAAGCTCAACTCTTTTTATGTATGATGTGTTTACTCTTCTATGTTTTTATCTTTTCTTGACCTGTTGAATTTTTATGAAAACATTTATTTTCTCAGTTTTATCCCAGAAACGATAGGTAAATATCTATCTTGTTTGTGAGAAAAGTGCTATAGAGACAGCAAATACATAAAAGCCGAGTAACAGTAACTTTTATGCATACTATTTTATCAGATGTATTTAAAATTAGAGGCTTCGTCTGAGTGTTGAGGGTCCCCTTCCCCCTCTTAAGGCCACTCTTGCTGTGTAGCTCAGGCTACTCAAGGCTGGCCTGGAACTCCACATGCAGCCAAACTGGCCTTGAATTTATAATCCTCCTTAAACCTCCTGAATGCTGGGATTAGTGATAGTTGTTAATGGGATTTACAACACTATTTGAGTACACAATAGTGAAAAATTCCTGTTATCTGGGCTTGGAGCAAATTGGATTGTTTGATTGTCTTCACGTTCAATGTTGTGGAGTATGCCTTACTGTCAGCTGCTTACAGCGTCAGCAAGTGCACACTTTCTATCATTTCTGTATTTACTCCTGCATTCTCCTTCTTAGAGAAATAGAAAATAGATTTCATTTCGGATGATAATACTTTCTGCTGTTTACAAATACCTATATAAATAAATAAGCTTTATGAATTATGATAATGTGTTAACATATAGGTTGTTTATATATATTTGGGTTTCCATATAACATTTTGTTCAAAATGCACTTCATTTCCCATTGTTGTATGAAAAGATTCTAAGGAAAAATAATTAGTTCTGTGCTCTTTATCCCCTCTTGTGTATTTTCATAGGCACAAAGATGTTGAATAGTGTAGTTGGTCCATTTTGGTTCTGCTGGGTTTGGCATCCAGCATGGCAAAGCAGAGGGGTTACTAACAGCATTCTCGCTGAGCTGCTCCTTGTATTCAGTGAGAATAAAGCGTTTCTTACTACAGAACTCCAGACCTCCAGCAAGTGAAGACCACAGCTGTGATGATGCTCAGTGGCCCCGTTGAACCTCTAGTTTGTGTAGCACCACCTAGTGGATGCTGTATGTCAGAGGAGAATGAAGTGGGTCCTTTCAGGTTCTGCAGTTTTCTTGATTCTCATTTGAAAAAAGAAAACATTTTATTGAGTTTTATTGGAAATAGGGGTAGGACAGCGTTAGGTAATCAAAATTTCTATTAATAATAAAATTAGAGAAAATGTTATAGAATTTAAACTATAAATTCTCATTTACTTTGGTTTCAATCCCCTATTTATAAAAATAATCATGAAGACAGATCTGTTTCTTATAACTTGTTTCTGTGTAACACACATGGGTTATCACATTGAACTAGTGAGACGTCCATATGTTATTGTGGCCTAGAAATATATTTTTCTTCTGCTGCACTCAGCTATTTCATGGAAACTAAAGGATGCAGTTTTGCTTACAAATACATCTTCACATCCTTAAAAAAATGTTGCTTTGTGTGTGTGTGTTTTTTTAAATTATGTGTGTCTCTAAGCTAAGTACAAACACACATTCCATGTTCGAATGTAGTATCCACAGAGGCCAGAAGAGGGTGTTGGGTCCTCAGGCTCTGGAGTTAGAGATGATTGTGAGCCCTGATGTGGGTGCTGGCCACTTGAGTTTGAGACCCCGTAAGAATAGCACATGCTTGGATTGTTGAGCCACCCTTAGGCCCCAGACATTCTTTCTTAAATCTGCTTATATAGTCTTTTGAGGAGGCTGAAATAGGAAAATTATATCTCAAGTGGCTTAGTGGCTAAAATGTTATATTGTTGCTATGGCAAGATAGTCAACAAAGCAATTTTTGGAAAGGAGTTTATTTTGAGCTCACAGTTTGAGGGTACAGTTCATTATGGTAAGGAAAAGCTGGTAACAGTTGGTCATATTGGATCCACAACCAGGAAGCACAGAGACTATAACTCTCCACTGTTTTTCCTTTTCATTTAGTCAGGAATTCAAGCCACCCACATCTAGTAGTGGGTCTATGTCTGCAGGTAAAGCTTTCTGGAAGTAGTCTCATAGACACTCCCAGAGGTATGTTTCCATGCGACTCTTAAGTCCAGCCAAGTGGGTAATGAAGATTAGCCATGGCAGATGGAACTGAAAATTCATACTAGGTTTTCTTTGGGATTAGAACTGTTAAGGAAGAAAAGAGAAGGGGATGTGGTTTTTAAGTGCTGTAGAACTCTTATTACACTTGTATAAGTAAGACAAGTCTCCACAGATACAGACCCTGAATAATGGCCACTGCACAGGGTAAATTTTAAACTTAAAGTCTGCCTGGCAGGTATGTAGAGAAATGACAGACACTTACTTTAAACCAGCAGTTCTCAACCTATGAGTGGCTCTTTCACAAAGCTCACCTAGGCTCTTGGAAAACACAGATATTCACATTACGATTCGTAACAGAAGCAAAACTACAGTTATGAAGTAGCAACAAAATAATTTTATGATTGGGAGTGACCACACATAGAAACTGCACTAACGGGCTGCAGTGTTAAGAAGGTTGAGAATCACTGCTTTAAAATTAAGTAGGAATGAGATTTGGTTTTGTTTTTTATGGGGTTTTTGAGATGGCGGTTTTGCTTTGTAGCGCAAACTAAACTGGAAATCATGATCCTTCTGTCTTATTCTTCCGAGTCTTGGGATTACGGGCAAGCATGTTCTGCAATGCTTGGTTAAAAATACTTTAGTTAGATTTTAAAAACTGTTTACTTCCTACTTATAGATGGATCTTAGTTTATACTTTTCTGATGAAAGTGTATTTTGAGTGAACTTTTGTAAGTACTGTAACTTTTATTTGAGGTGACTGTTTACAGGAAACATCTATTTGATGGTCTTTGTTTGTGTAGATGGTTGTAAAGACTTTCATGGACATGGATCAGGACTCTGAAGAGGAAAAGGACCTTTACCTGAACCTAGCTCTACATCTTGCATCCGACTTTTTCCTCAAGCACCCTGATAAAGATGTTCGCTTACTGGTAGCTTGCTGCCTTGCTGATATTTTCAGGATTTATGCTCCTGAGGCTCCTTACACATCTCCTGATAAACTAAAGGCAAGTACTGATGGGAGGTCTGGACATGGATGGTTATGAGGGCTAAGGAGAGCACATTATGATTTGTCTGTGACATGCAACCATGCCACAGCCGCAGACGGATTAAAGTCACCTTATAGAATTTCTAGCATCACCAAGGCTTTTCTCTTATAACACCACGATTCTGTGTTTTTCATTTGATTTGGGATGCTTCTTTTCTAATGAGGACCGTGAGAGGCCATCTCCCATGATCCATTCCAGAGTGATAAAAGGAATGCCTCAGAGTAGTGAAGAAATCTTTAACTGAATATAAGAAAACACATGCCTTCTGATGGTAATTTCCTCTCTTACTGCAACTTAAAAATGGTCTCTGACTCTGTCTCTATTCAGCTACATATCTCCACACTGTTGCATTATGTACATACACCTACTTATCTTTCTGTACATAATACAGTTATACACCTCTGTACACAGTTACATTTATTTTCACTTGGCTACACATCTCTCTTTTACATACATTTCTCCTCATCTCCTTTTTTATGTAGCTTCATCCTTCTTGCCTCCACATAGATAGAAATCTCTACATAGCCATATCTATTTATCTCATATACCTAGCTCTCTCACTATAACATTTTACACTGTTCCTACACTCTCTCATACAGTTCTTTACACAGTTTCTAAAAATAGCAGCTGCACTTTCACACAGCTATATTTCTTACACACTCATTCCTACACATGCTGCTTTGATATCACCCACTCTTTGTTCATTCACTCTCATCCATAGTTATTTATCTCATTTACATAGCTCTCTTACCATATAACATTTTACATTGTTCTTACACACTTTAAATACAGCTCTTTGCATGGTTTCTATATGCTGCAGCAAATCTTTCTCACAACTTTATCTTTCTCTCTTATATACACACACACACTTATGCTTCTACATCATTCATTCACTCTTTGCTCACCCTTTCATCCATTCATTCTCGCTCATACCTCTCACCTTCTCTTTAGGCTTCTCCCTCATCTCTCACTCAGCACACACACCCACATTTTGCTTATCTTCATCCCTACATTGATGCTACTTCTTACACACTCATTCACACACACTCATCCGTCCTCTCCTCCCTACATCTCTGCTGCTCTCACACACTTACACACTCATCCCTCCTCGTCTCCCCCTTCATCACTGCTGCTCTCACACACTCACTCACACACACTCATTCCTCTCTCCCCCTTACATTGCCAATGCTCCTTGCTTTCTTAACCAAACTCTGGACAATAACATGTTATATTTTCAGGGCTCAACCTATTCTCATAACACATGAAGCCATACAGTTTTTCTCAGGCTAATAAGATCATAAAGACCGCCCTTTGTCAATGCTTGGCCTTGCACATAACATTTTCCCAGACAGAGAATGACACTGAAATTCAGGACTTAACAATAACAGTAGCAGGTTGGGCCTTGAGTGATCAGGGTACATGCAGAAAGTCAACTACTGCAGAGGGGTAGGTCTCAGAACAGCCTGGCCTTGACTTAGTAATAAACACCTGGGAGTTAGTCTTTGTGTATTTTGTGCAGGAGCAGTTTAGTCTGTTGAATTTGTTCTGAGTCTAAGATTAGTTGTCTTTGAGACTGAAAATACTATTACTTTTTTGTGTCAGTAAAGAGGAATATTCTGGTGTTATTTCTATACAACAGAATTATATAGTTTAAACAGAGATAAACTTTTCTGACCAACCACAACTATAAGTGTGCCCAAAGATGTAAAACACACTACCAATGGGCTGTGGAAAGAACCCCACAGCTGTTGTTTAAGGAAGCACAGCAATGGCACCTGAGAAAGTTACAGAAAACAACTGGTCATTAACAGTGAGTGACCCCATGACTCTGCCAGTTGGGGCTTCCACCAGGGAATTATACATCTGGTGAGTGGAAAATTTAATTGAAGTGACTTTTTTGTCTGTCTTTAAACATACAGGTAGCGAAATATTAAAAAAAAAAAAAAAAAAAAAAAAAAAAGGTCTAAAGGGATAAGGAGAGATTGAGAAATGCTTTGGGGAAGCAAGTGACTCCAGTGTAATGATGGTTAAGAAACTGACTTCCGCTTCTCCTCCTCAAATGTCTAAGCTTCAGTATGTGATATGTGTTCTTGCTTGGTAACTTTATTTTGAGATTGTATGTTTTCTTGCTAGGTAACTGAGTTGTTCCATGTGTTGTGCTTTTCAAAGGAGTCCTCAGATCTCAGTTATTGCAACACTTTTATTCTAATAATAGCATGGACTTTGTTTATAGACTCATATTTTAAGTCTATGTGTTTAATTTGCTGTATAATGAACCTTTTCTTCCTGTATATTAATATGGGACATATGTCATAATTTCCTATAAAGAATAATAGGTGTAGCGTGGTTTTCATTTGTTGTATCATTTGTAAGCTATCAGGATCTTTATGTAAAGTTGTACTGTGAGAAAATCTGCCTTTGTTTGTGTTCTTTACGATGTATCCCTATGTGTTTCCAGAGCTGCCTTACTGGTGTAATGTGCATTTCTATTTATCATCAGTCTTCTAAGCAAAACTTTGTTTGTTTTTTTTTTTAAAGGACATATTTATGTTTATAACAAGGCAGTTAAAGGGACTAGAAGATACAAAGAGCCCTCAATTTAATAGGTATTTTTATTTACTTGAGGTAAGCAATATATTAAAATTTGATGATACTTAAATTTTAGTTTTGTTCTTATATATTTTTAGCAACTAAAATATTTGCCTTTTCCCTTTTTACTTCTTTCTTTTAGAACATTGCTTGGGTTAAATCATATAACATATGCTTTGAGTTAGAAGATAGCAATGAAATCTTTACTCAACTCTACAGAACATTATTCTCAGTTATAAAGTAAGTTCATTTTCAAATGAGTAGCACTGTTTAACTGTAAAGATTTTTAGCTTACAGTGAATCCATGTGATAAGTATTAGCTTAAGTTTATAAAGTAACTTCCATTTATCTTTATATAGTTCTAAATAGATAGAACTTGCTGTTCTGTGTTTATTGGTTAGAAAGAACAAATTAGACTAATTCTTTTGGTCTTACTACTTGTCTATATCCTATATTGACTTGGTTGTTGTTGAGTGTGTGTAGCCCTGGTTGTCCTGGAACTCAGAGTTCAGTTTGCTTCTGCTTCCCAAATGCTAGGAGTAAAGGCGTTCACCGCCACTCTCTCTAGCTTACACTGACTTTTAAATATATGTGGTTGCTTGAAACTTTTGTGTGTCTGTGAAACTTAATGGAATTTTAAAATACTTTGTCCAAATTTAAGATGAAACTGAGATTGCATTTCATTTAATTACTTTGGTTGTGAGATGGCTAAAATTAGGGACAAGTAACTTAGTATACGCGTGTCGTTTCCCCCCCCCCCCCCCCCCCCCCCCCCCCCGTGGTGGTTTTTGTTTTTTGAGACAGGGACCTTGAACTCACAGATATCCACTTGCCTTTGCCTTCTTTGTGCTGGGATTAAAGGCGTGTGCCACCGCTATCCAGCTAGTAGTGTAGTTTTAAGAGTAAATTTTTATTATTGTAAGAGCAGAGAGAGAATCTTGGCACGAATATAGTTTTATCACCATTATCACCATTTTTATAAAGTATAACGTTTACTAATTTCATATCTATCTAACATTTGAGATAAAATAACTGTTTTGAATTTCAGCAATGGCCACAATCAGAAAGTTCATATGCATATGGTGGACCTTATGAGTTCTATCATTTGTGAAGGTGACACAGTGTCTCAAGAGCTCCTAGATACAGTTTTAGTAAATCTGGTACCTGCCCATAAGGTATGTGAAACTGTCTGAACCCTATTAAGTTCATATTCTGAATTTATGCTTGTAAATTATGCTTTTAATTAGAATTTATCCTGCTTTAATCTTAATTTTGTAGAATCTTAATATTAAGATACTTATTGTTTAAGGTATGAAACTCATTAAATTTCTTAGTTACCAATTAAATGAAAAAATAATGGACTTAGTTCATATGATAAAATATTTGTGGTCATTGAGTTTTGTGTAGGGTGCATTTTATACACAGTTGTCAGGTCCAAAAGAAGTTTGTGACTGATGACTGTCTGTGGTGCCTATTAGCATACCCCAGCACATGCTGACATCCTAGCTCTGCTCACCCCGCCCGCACTAGACTTCCCCAGCTCTTGGGCTTCTGATTCCTGTGTAACCCATGTGCTCTCCTTAGCCTGCTCTTGCTCTCCCCTCCTCCTCTCATGGCCTGGTCCACTCTACTGACCACGTTCTGTCTACTACTTGCTCGATCTGCTCTGCACTCTTAATAGTTAATTAATAGTTATTAATCTGGTCAATTAATAGTTGCTTAAATACTGTTACATGAATTTTTGTGTTAGCACCTGGAACGAGTTGGGATCTTAGTTGAAAGATTGGGCTAATGTAGAGTTAGAGAAATAAGAGACCAGTATTTTTAACCTGAGTATTGTCAACGAAGATGTGTGTGTGTGTGTGTGTGTGTACATATGCTTTGACTTTTGAAAGTATTGGACTCAGCTAAGTAGTTGGAATGGCAGTTCTATGATTAAGAAGGTGTTGAAGTTCAAAAGATGAACATAAAAATTGCCAGTATAAATAAACATCTATTTAATTTTTTTCCCTGTTTAAATTTAAGGACTCCATAGCATTATATTGTCTTAGTTCAGTTGCATATCATTGGCACAAATAATTCTTTACTGGAAATAAACTCTTAATCCAAAATTTTAAAATATATTGGAAATCTTAATGCTGAGAGTAAACAAGCAAAAATAAATAGTTAATATTAGATCTCAACAATTCAGATGATGTGTTTATTAAATGAAAAATCAGAGGTATTGATGTAGGCTCTGATTGCTTCCATCTCTTCTGTTGCTATGCTGGTGTCTGGTTTGCCTCTTCCTAATCCTGCCCAACTCAGCTATATACCTGTCACTAATAAACAACCATGAGAAGGAAGGCAGGCAGTTGAAAGTAGAGTCCACTGAAGCATACTGTACCCTCACCCCAGACACTTTGAACCCCTTCCTGAGACTCATAGCACATCCTGCTGAAGCACATAGCACCTCCTTTGCCTTAAGGGCCCATGTTATTAGAATTCCTGTTATCTTGCTGTTTGAAATAACTGTAAATTTTGGGTAGGGGCCCAACCTGTTTCTTTGAGCAACCCACTAGGAAGCTTGGTCTGTTGTTTCAAGCTCTTAGCTCTGTAATCAGATAGGAGGGCTAGTATCATGAACTTTACCACAGGACATCTTAGAAGGCCTTCAAGAGTTGATGAAGCAGGCTCCCCATGAGGGCTGAAACTGGCCAGATTCTTAGCCCTCTGGAACCCACACCCATGGCAGTACCTGGGAGAAAAGGCTTTCCCAGGCACAGATTAAGTATTCAGCTTGGTGTTTGCACTCAGCAGCTGACTACCAGGGAAGTAGTCCCAGGACTCTGTCTCTCTAAACTGTTGTCATGAAAATGTCTATTTGTTAGGGAAAATAGACACTTTCTGGGCCAGAGGGTATAGTTCAGATTCCCTAGCATGTGTGAGATCCAAAGTGTAATTCCTAGCACCACATAAGTAACAGTATACATAAATAGACACGTTCTGAATCCTGGATTTTCATTGGTCCACTGTTCAGAGACACTTGTAGAAACAAGAATGCTGGGATCTGACCTCTTATCTGTGAGAACAACTGGACGCTTCATACTCTTAAAAACACATCATATACTTTCTAAATAAACTAGGTAGAATAAAAATAAAAGTTAAAAATTCACAGTAGCTGGGAATATAAAAAGAAAATTAGGGGATAACCTTATTAGAAGTGAAATATAATCAATCATTGGGTTAGTTGAATATGAACTGATTTGTATTCTTAAAATTTTAAGTATTTTAAGAGAAGGAAGATTGGCAATAATGTAAACAGCTTGAGTTTATCACATAATGTAGGTTGTCATATTAAGCTGAAGATTAATCCAGTTGGTTGATGATAAGACAAACAGGTAAAATACAGCCATGGAAAAGGCTGATTTGTAAGATCCCGAGAAAGACTTGACAGACAACTACAAATAAAAAAGAAAAGGTTATTTTTTTATTAATATTAGTGACAGGGACATAGCTCAGATGGTAAACTGACTGTCAACCTATGTAGTGTTGTGAGTTTGTAATCTGGGTGCTGGGGAGCTTGTGTCAGATGGATCAGCTAACCTAGCCTACTGAAGAAAGGAAAAAAAAGATGATTGGTGTCTAAGGAGTGACATGCAAGGCTGCCCTCTGGCTTCACTGTGCATGTGCATTTATTCATATGTGAATATACTCCTCCTCTCTAGAACATGTATGTGTGTATAACCACACAAAACATTATATATAGTAGACTTTTGAAACAGGACCATATGTACTTTTGACGGGCTTCAGGCTCGTTTTGTAATGGACTATAACCTTGAGATTTTGCTCTTCCTGGCTCAAATGCTCCTGAGATTAAAGGAGTGTGTCACTGTACCCAGTCATGTAGTGCTGGACTTCTGACCCAAGTGTTCCCTTGTATCAGACAGACACACTCTACCAACTGATCTTTATTTTAAGAAGATGATTTGGTATTTTGTCATGGGTGTTGGGTCCCCTGGAACTGGAGTTGTGAGCTGCCATGTGGGTGCTGGGAATTGAACATCCTCCTTCCCCTTCTCTGGAAGAGCACTCAGTATTCTTAACACCTGAACTATCTCTGCAGGCCCCTGATCTTTAGGTTGAGCCCCGAAATCTTTATTGGATAAAGACAGGGTTTATTGGTAAAGTATGTAAAGCAAAAATGAATTATGAAGAGAATGAAACATTCACTATTTATTGGTTTGTTAAAGGTGCTTCCTAGTGATTACAAGTCAGATCAAGGGTTTTTAGAAATACTGAGTACTTGAAACACAACCCTAAAGGCTTAATGTCAAGCATTATTAATTTGATAAATTACAATGGCAACTGTCTGGTGTAAGAAGTCAAAAAACATTATTAGAATAAAATATACAAGTTAAACAAAAGTAGTTGAGCAGAAGGGATGCAAGAGGAAACAGTGACATTACTTGAAAACTGCACATTCATGATTTAAAAACTCATCAAATAGACAAACAGCAAATTGAATCAAAGAAAGGACAATAGTATCAATATACAGTTAAAATGAGCAAGAAATATCAAGACCAATAAAGGACAGTTAAATGAATAATAATCTCAATACATTTGAAATTAGAATAAACTAAATCTCAGAAAAATATTACTTGCCCAGTGCCCTAAGCAATAAATAATTAGTTGACTCCTGAAACCCTACTTAGAATATAAATCAGAAGCATCAGCAAAGTGTTTAAATGAAAGAATCTAAGCCGAGCAGGGGAGACTACCATTGACTGTTCATGGGGCAAGTGGTATAAAATATATGGTTACCAGAGTCCCAGAGCATAGGAGAGGGAGAGATACAGCACAGCCCAGTTAGCACAGTATGTGAGGAGAGAGCAGGTTGCAGACAAGTATTGTCTTTCTGGGGAAACCAGCAAGAGCTAACCCAGAAGAACAGGTACAGGAATAGCTTTCAGAGTGGCAGAAAGTAATATTGATAGTGACCAGACTGGCTTTATTCTAGATACACAAAGACAGACTAACATTACAAAATGATGATGATAGAATAATTATTAGTAACATGCCAAAGAAAAGACTTCTAAAAGTTATGACTAGGAGTAAAAATTAATGTGACTTACCATAAAATTAGTTTGACATAAAAAGCAGCTCTAATGTATTAGTGTACTGAAATACTCTATGGAATCAGAAATGTGAAAAATGCTGCTTCTATTTTGAATAACAGCAGATACGCTGTTTCTAATCAGGATTCTACTAAAAGTCTTAAGTTAAATGAGCTAAAGAGTAAAAAGATTAGAAAGATTAAAAAGCCCTGAATTTTTTTTGTAAATGTTTTTGTCTAGAGAAGTACAACATAGTATACAGAAAAATCTGGGGTGGGGGGGGGCACGACAAGTTTTCATTTGCAACTTTAACAGAGATACAGTATACTTAGTTTTACACATGACTTTAGAGTTTCTGCATTGCCCTTGTGTCAAACTATTGTAGTTGATTGACAGAACAGAGTAGAAGGCTTAATATGTTGAGAGATTAGCTGTTTGTAGAATGAAACAGTGTCATGATTATTTCAGTTTTCTGCATATGGATCTATAATAAAATAGAGCAGCTAATTTGACCAAAGGAATCTAAGGTTTACACAAACTGGTCAATAATAGCCAAGTAATTTTGAAGAAGAGTAAAGAAAGTAGAGACCTACTCTTAAGACTTTTCTCCCCCATGTCTTTCATCTATTATTAGGCAATATTGGACAAAGGAGTATCCGGAAGTAAAGGAAAGTTTATAAATGTTATCTTAGTTGTTTTAGATGCTTAGAATGTGCTATAAGTCATTGGGAGACAGTGGACTATCAGTTGTGTTACGGTAGCTAATTACCCATATGAAAAATAAAATCATTA
The DNA here is from genome assembly GCA_033318265.1 of Phyllotis vaccarum. Classification (NCBI taxonomy): domain Eukaryota; kingdom Metazoa; phylum Chordata; class Mammalia; order Rodentia; family Cricetidae; genus Phyllotis; species Phyllotis vaccarum. The sequence goes on along the minus strand of JARWLC010000009.1, from coordinate 136,394,093 downwards.
TTCCAAACTGCATAGAAACATTACAGCTAAAGATGTAGCTATAAAATTAAGCTCATACATAATAAGCCACATAGAAGGGGTGTGTGTGTGTGTGTTGGGAACTTGGCTTTTCTGAGTGATCAGAAACTGCTTTATTCCTGAGCCATTACTCCAAGATGCAGCCAGTTGTCCTTCGATGTTTTGTTTTGTTCTGGACCTAGATGTAATTGTATTTGTATTCACCTGAACCAATTTGAGTTAGGGGTGACATTTAGGATGACTAAATACTGCTCCTTTTATCTAGTAAACATTGGTTGACCATTTTCTATGTGGCTAATCTGTTATGAATGAAATCTGAAAAGAATGTAGTTATTTTTGCTTGGAAAAGAGATTTTGCGATCTAATATACCAGATTGTTATAAGAAAAGTGAGTTGACTTTCTTTTATGGATAGCTCTCTCTCATCCCATCTATTCAAGGCTATACAAGGTTATACAATACAAATAATTTTGTAGTTGAGGTACAGGGCTGGGATTTTAATTCCGTCTGACAGCCCAGTAAGCCTAGCACATATGAGACCGTCACTGCAGACAAACATAGCTAGTTTTGTAAACAGATGATTCACACACTGTTTGTGTTTTCCAGAACTTAAACAAGCAAGCATATGACTTGGCAAAGGCGTTGCTGAAGAGGACTGCTCAAGCTATTGAACCATACATCACCAATGTAAGTCTTACAGTTGATTATGGAAGAATTCAGTCAATTTTAAAGACTGTTGGAAGCAAATCTCAGCAAGCGGCACCACACTTCTTACATTATTATTATTGTTTAACCAATGACAGTTTTATTTCCTTTCTCTCCTTTCTTAAAGTTAATATTTTGGGGGATGCTGACTCTCCTGTTTGTGCCTTTATTTGCTTCATTCAAGTTCTTAGAGAACAGCTTTTTCTTTGGTTATCAAAATACAGTTTCTAATGTTATCAGTAGACTTAAAGGTAACTAGATAAGCATAGGCACTTTCTAGGAAGTTGCTTATGTCTTTTTGGAGATTAAATGATTTGTCCAAGAAGATACTATGAACCAATGTCAGCACCTAGAAACTGAAGACAAGTATGACTGTCACAGCAGTTTGGTGGAAGTGAATTATATATATTGTTACGCCCCAGGAGATTTATAGAATTTGTTTTTGTTTTTTTTTGTTTTTTTTTTTTTTTTTTTTTTTTTTTTTTTTTTTTTTTTTTTGAGGAAGAGGAAAATTTGCAATGAAATGAACCCTTTTAAGTATCACTCTCTTTGGTCACTCATGAATGGCCCTCCTGCATTTATTTTAGGAGAAATAGTTCTTACCACGTCCTTATATAAAGTTTTATTTTCTCTCCACAGCTCTGTAAGTTGTATCACTGCAGGTGGCACCATCCATATCATACTCTGTGAATGGTGATTGCCTCTTGGAGCTCAAGTCTAGAGTACAGTGTTAATGATAGCTACCTCAGCAGCTAGAAGGATGTACATCTGTCTGCTATTTATATGGATTTCATTATTCTGAAGTTAATTGGACTTAAAAACTTAAGGTCAGGTTGTAGAAGATGTTATGAAATGACACCCTGAGAAAAGTAGAGCACACCGTAAGACAGAGCCTTGGTAAATCCTGCCTTTGTTTCTGATTTCAGAGAAGTCCAGCATGTGCTGGTTTGAAGTGAACTTTTAAAATCTAGAGGATTACTGCTATGACTTATTTTAATAGCTCCAGGATCGTCAGCAGTTCCAAAATTAGTTTTTGCAGTCTTTGACAGTTGGGTATTGCTTGATATTAATTGGTTGGATTGAGTTTGTCATTATTGACTTTATGGCATTCTGTTATCATTCCCTGTCTTTGCTTGCTTCAAGTGCTTCTGAATGAAGATTTCCACACCCAGTCTAACACACAGGGTGAATCCTCCTAGGGTCTTTATTTAAGCCAATACATCCAGGTCAGATGTGTTTCAGGAGAATACTTAACCTTATTTTTGATGCCTTTTTCTGAGATTTAGGAATGTTTACTGGGGCTGCATGATTTAAGTTGATTATACTGCTCTTTTTGGGGGGTGTGTATGAAAAGGCTGTGAAAGAGGAAAAAGGAAAAAAGACCTGAGGAAGTGCTGTCAAAAGCAAAGCACGCCCTGTAACTTTCATCTACTGCTGTTGTAGGATTTAGAATTTGGTAATGGGCAAAGGGCAGTAAGCTAGTGCATTGCCCCTGACATATTTTCATTTACATACTTATTTCTGGTACCTTGTCCGTTGTTTTCTCTTTTTATCAGTGGTCTTTCCATTTATTTATTTATTTAGAGTGTGTGGATCTGTACATATACACAAATGTATATGTATGTTGGATTCATGTGTATGTGCCCATCCATGTGGATGTGAGTGTGCATGTGTATGGTGTAGAGGCAGAGACTGATGTTGGATGTCATCTTCTATAGCTCTCTTTTAAAAATTAATTATTTTCATGTCAGGGTTTCTCAGAAGGACCTGGAGAATGGCAGTTGGGTTAGACTTGCAGACCAGTTAGCCTCCAGGATTCTTCCATTCTACTTCCCCATTACTGGAATTATAGTTGCATGCCACCGCACCCATGGGTGCTGGATATTCAGGCCCAGAACTCATGTTTGCTCAGCATACACTTTGTCCACAGAGGCATGTCTTCAGCTCTTCCATGATTATGCTTTTGTTTTTTGTTTTTATTTCTTGTTTTATTTGAGGATCAGTAATGAAGTCATTGGGAGTTGCTTTTGTCCCCCTCCCCCTTCCAAGTCAGTCCCTTATAAATCTTATTTTCCACTTGTTTTGTGTACTTAGATGTAGGATTACTAAGATGGGCAGTGGTAGGGTCAGTAGGTGAAGTGACACTACTTACTCCCTGTGTAGCCATTGACAGGAGCAGGAGAGGTGAAGGTGATCCCTGCTTACCTCCTTTCACAGTGTGTGCTTTATACTCTTATGCAAACTCAAACACTGAGGTCTGCTTTTCATGTGCCATTCCTACATGTGAATAGTCGAGAAATCTATGTGCTATAGTCTTTGGTTTTCTCTTGTGATGGAGTCTTACTGTATTGCTCACTCTAATCACAAACTCCTAGGCTCAAGCTTTACTCCTGTCTCAGCCTCTCTCATAGCTAGAAATACAGGTCTCTCCCATAATTCCCTGCAAATTATTTCTTTCAAAAAAATTAGAATTAGTTATGGAACTGTATGGATGACTCAGCAGCTAAGAGCACTGGCTGCCGTTCCAGATGATCCAAGTTCAATTCCCAGCACCCATATGGTGATTCACACCCACCTGTAGCTCTAATTCCAGGGGATCCAATGCTCTGTTTTTGTTTCTAAAGGGTAGGCATACACATGTTGTATAGATAAACATGCAAGCAAAACACTCATATGAGTAAAATACACAATGGAAAAATAAAAAGACAAAACAGAACATAAAACATACCTAGTGACAATTCAGAAGTTTCTTAAATAGATCACTTTTTGGTGATGTTATTAGTCTTTTTAGTTACCTATTTTAGGGTACAGCCCCAAATTACTTTGTTAAACTGAAAAGTACATCAGATCTTTGCTGAAACAAATAAACAAATTAAATTGCTTAATCTCAGTGAGCCTGCTTTTATCTATGTAAATTGGGGTCAGGGCTTGGGAAGGATTGAAGAAAAATTATTACTTAAATGAAATCATTTTTGTAATTGCATTTAACCAGGCTTACAACAATGGAATTTACTACTCACCGCTTTTATTCTAATACAGGTGTTTCTGATTGTTATGTAATTACTCATTGTCAAACAGCTTTTTGCTAATTATTGGGAGTATTTTAGTCAAATCTGTATCTTGTCTCTACTCAATTGTAAAATATTATGGAGGATTGCTTTATATTTGTATAAGAATGACTTACCTATTTATTCACTTCTCAGATTACACATTAAAGGCCCACTTTGTACTGGTACTGTGCCAGACTTCTATTTCTTCAGTCACTAACTACTCTTCTAGAGGTGGAGCCCTTGGATGCTCAGTAAAGTTATTTCCTTTATAGTATATTTTCTCTTACTTTTTAAAAAATACATTTTTATTATAAATAATGGGTTTATTATAACATTTTCATACATCATTGTGCCTTGTTTATATTCACACCCCTCACTATACTTTCTCATCTGTCACACCCTTTTTCTTCTTCTCCAGAAATTACCCCAAAAAGCCTTCCTTCCTTCTCTTATGGTGTGTGTGTTTTACATTTAGATTTTCTCATTACTCTGCTTCCTCATTTTCCTCTTCTCTATCTGTATATCTGTATTTATTATATTTACTCTTGATATATGTTTCATTTGTACGCTGCATTATTGAATTTTTTGATGGAGTGTGTGAGGCACATTTCTTCCCCCCTCTAGTTTGCAAGTTTTTTCCCCAGGCTTATAGGGAAGGTAGTGATGGTTTGGTCGCTGTGGAGACCAGATTGCCAAAGGATTATTGTTCTTTATTAAGGAAAAGGTAGATTAAGGGATTTTATTTTGGTGGCTTTGAAAGTAATTTTCTTACTTTGTTTATTTAATCATTTCCCCTTATGTTTGTCTGCTCATGAATGCAGTACCTCTAAAGGTCAGAGAGGGCATTAGATCCCCAGAGATTGGAGTCAGTGGTGAGCTGCTGTGTGGGTGCTGAGAATCGAACCTCGGTCTTCTGGAAGAACAAGCTGGGCTGTGCCCTTAACCACTCAGGCATCTCTACAGCCTCCTTACTATTTTTTTTTTTTTTTATAAGCCCGAGAAAATTTATAAGAACAAATTTTAAGGATAATAGAATTTAACTTGAAGAATTTAATGTCCTGATAGGCTTATGTTTCTTTTCCATAAAAACTGATGGGCAGAAAAAAAAAAAATCACAAGTCTTAGAGACCCAATAAATAAAGGATGGAAGTTTTTGTTTATTCTTTAAAAAAAAAAATGATGTTTTGATTTTTGGAGAATGACTTAGTCACTATTATATTTCTGTAAAGAGACACCATGACCGAACCAAACTCTTATAAAAGAAAACATTTAACTGGGGATGGCTTACAGTTTTAGTTTTAGTCTGTTATTACCATGGTGGAAAGCATGGTAGCAGGTGTAGTAGGCATGGTGCTGGTGAAGAAGCTGAGAGCCACATCCTGATCCCCATGCAGCAGGCATAGGGTCTGGGCTGGTTTGGTTTTTTTTTTTAATCTCTAAACTCACCTCCAGTGACAAACTTCCAACAAGGCCACACTTCCTAATCTTTCTTTTTAAACGTTTTCACTCCCTGGTTTTCATATATGTGAGCCTATGGGGGCATTCCTATCTAAACCCCTATGGGGAATGTCATACCGTGTTATTTGATCTTCACCTTTCTTTCCCCATGGCCTTTTGTTTTGGGCTAGGCAGTCTGCACTGTTCATAGTCTTCACTTATAACTACCTAAGAGCTAGAAATATGCCAAGGAGGTATAAGGTCTTAGTCATTGTACCTTCAATATGGAAGCACAGAAGATGCCCAGTTATGTGTTAATTGGCAGAGGCAAGCAATCAGAACACCTTGTGTGGTATGGATCCTTAACTCTTTCTAGGAAGAAACATAGGAAACTGCTAAGGATGCATGATATATTTCCTGGGTCAGTTTTACACATGTAGCTCTGGCTGGCTAGGAGTTTGCTATGTAGACCTGGCTGGCCTTGAACTCAAAGAGATCTGCCAGCCTCTGCTGCTGCCTCCAAAGTACTGAGGCTAAGGGCATGCACCACCACACCTGAATCCATTCTGGAAGATTTTAAATAGAAAGGAACTTGATTATTATACCTGGAATATTTGCTCATTTGAGTTGTAGCATGATAAATGGTTGACTTGGAAGTTATAAACCAGCTTCCTGTTGTGTATATTCTTGGTTAAATTTTATTAGTGTTGCAAATTTTGTAAATGTTTTATCAGAATGCAAAGGAAGATGAAAAAGATTAGAAAGACATTTTATAATAAAATGTTAATCTGTACAGTTGAAAAGCTGTAGTTTTCCTTATGCTAATGTAAACAAGATATCTCTTGTCATTAAGGAATTTATCTAGTGAGGTGATTAAATCTTTATCTTAGGGTTCTCAAGAGAAGCAAAACTGATAAAATACATATAAGGCTGTATATTGTGTGTGTCTGTATACATGTATGCATAAGAAGACATTTACTAGAATTGGCTCATGCTATTTTGAAGGTGATGAAGTCTCATGATGGAAACTAGAGAGCCAGGGAAGCTAATGGTTTAATTCTGAGTCAAAATCCAGAGGTCTGAGGACACAGATGGGGGTTGGCTAGTACAAATCTTTGTAACTACAGCCTGGAGAACCTGGAATTCTGATGTTCGAGGGCAGGAGGGGAAAGGCACCCCCTTTCCAGAAAGGAAGGAGGCACTTATCTCTTCTCTGCCTTTGTGTGTTGCTTGCCCAAGTGTAAGACTAATCTGCTCCTGCTCTGGATTTAGTCTTTTCTGAAAACTTCTTTGGAGATGAACCCAGAAATAATGTTTTGCCATTTGAGTTAACACAAAAATATCAGAGTCAGAATATGGCTGAGTATTTAGTGGAGGAACAAAATATTTGGGTGATAAGGGTATTTGCTGATGTTGGTTATTGCCAGTCAGTACAGAGCATTCGTATCACTGTCAGCAAAATGAATTCTATGTTTAGGTGACAGTAATTTCTCACATAGAAATTGTTTTTGTGTACTTGTTTGACTTTATAACAATAAATTTAATCAAAACTTGAGACAGTTTATCTGTGGCATTCTTTTAATGGCAGATTTTTTTAAATAGTTTTTTAACCAGGTTTTGATGCTTGGGAAAACATCTATCAGTGATCTGTCTGAGCATGTCTTTGATCTGATTTTGGAGCTCTACAACATCGACAGCCACCTGCTGCTCTCTGTTCTGCCCCAACTTGAGTTTAAATTAAAGGTAACTATTGTAAACGTGTGACAGTAGCAACAAGTTCAACAGAGCACTTCATGTTGCCTCTTAATTCTTATAATCGCCTTACTGAATACAACATGAGCAAGAGTGTTGTTACTGTTCGCCTATCTCTGGATCTCTAGTGCTTGATGATGATTAGCAGATGGTGTCATCCTCCACGTATTTGCTAGGATAGTTCTTGGCTCAGGTTAACTTTTGAGCCAAGCATTTAGCTTCTATCTTCAAAGCACTTTTGTAGCGGTCTCCTTGACCTCTTGATGGAGCATTAAAAGTGCCATATCTGTGCTACAGTGTGCTTTTTCTTTTTTCTTTTTTTATTCCATAGCTGCCTATGCTTTACATTTCCTTTCTCTAGTGAAAATCTGAGATTTGTTTTTACATGTCTCTATTGCCCTGACATCAATTGAAGGGTTTGTTTTGTTGTTGTTGTTTTAAAGAATTGGGTAGTATGGTTCTCCCCCAACTCATTACAAGATTAAATAGTCAGTTATAATTATTAGTTTCTGATAGACCATAGTATATAACCCAGAAAAGTAGATTTTCATGTAGCATTTTCTTATTTATAAAAATTTTTATCTGTTACTTTCAAAACCAAAATAAAACACACAATTCATATTGGCATTACATGGGTACTAAATAACCAGTAACTTTTTTTCTTTTAATCTAGAGTTTATTTTTGATAAATTTCTTAAGTGAGCCTAAAGATGATTAGTAATTTTGGTGAGGCAGGACAACCAATGTTTCTAATTACTCATTAGTTAATCTGGTTTTCTCTGGAAAATCCTAACTGCATTTTCCTATACATAATAATGAATATAAAAATAAATAAACTGCCGTCTCTTCTTTCAGCCAACTTCTCATGTAGTTTGGAAGGAAGAGGGAAAAAGAGCTCTGTTAAGAGGCTAGGTGCTCTAGATGTTAAGAATCAAGAGATACAGAGAGCACTCAAAGAACCATGAAAAAGCACAGAGAAGTCAGAAGGGGATGGGCACATTGGAGGGGATAGAGTGTAAGTCACTCTTGACTCTACGCAGAGCCTCCATTTGTGAGCCATAAACATGCACAAAGAAGAGATGGCTTATATTTGGGGGGCTTTTGAGTGCTAGCCTGAGGCACTGTCTTCAAAGTGAAGAAATCCTTATATAGTTAGAACCATAGCACCTCAAATTGGGTGCTGTTTGATAGGCTTTATTATTGCACTCTGTGAAAGTCTAACATTTGAGTCATTCATTTTAACCATTATGTCATTTGTTGCTAACAAAAACCAACAATAAAACTGTGTTTTCATATTCAATGTGCCTGTCATACAGTTAATAAACCAGAAGTGTGCTTGCTACATGCTCAACGCTTCATCACACTGTTGAACTTCTTCCTGTGTTTCTATAGTGTCTGGTCTTAAAAACTATATCTCTTCAAGAGTCCTTCGTAGGTTTTTTAATTTATTCTGATAGAAAAAAACGTAAATTGTAGGAAAGGCTTTTAGTATTTCATAGGAATCTTGAGACATTTTCACATCACATCACAGTACTGCTTTAATATAACTTGAGATCATTAAAGCATTTATTACAATGTTTCATTTTGTGAAAAATATTCTGAGTATTGTTTTTTGTAAATTAGAGAGTCCTGGAAATTCTAGGAATAGGTTGTATTTTGAGTGTTTACTTTGAAGTTTAAAGAAATTGTGCTTTGTTTTAGAGCAATGACAATGAAGAACGCCTCCAGGTCGTTAAACTACTGGCAAAAATGTTTGGGGCAAAGGATTCAGAACTGGCTTCTCAAAATAAACCACTCTGGCAATGTTACTTGGGCAGGTACATGATTTTGTTTTTTTGTTTGTAAGAAATCATGCTTATATTTATTTATATTGTGTTTTAAAATGTGCACAAATCTAAGCTATGTTTTTAAAAATTATGATAAAGGGTTTTCAGGTTGGGAATCAATTGGTAGAGTGCTTACCTAGTGTGCCAAAGGCCCAAGATAGGGGTCTCGAGCACCCCATAAACCAGTTGTTGTGAGGCAGGAAATATCAGCCTTTGCACCAGTCTGGACTACATGAAATGCTGATTTAAAAAGAAATAAATACAGAATTGTTTTACTTTGTAGTTTTCAATGTTGATAATGATTGACTGTGCTTAAAATTTTTCTTTTATCTTTTCATTTTATTTTGTCTTTGGTGATTTTTTTTTTTTTTTTGCAAGATGGTATATTTTAAAGGCTACCTTGTAGTTTTTGTTACAACCATAAAATAATATTAGAAGCAACAATTCTAACTGAAAGTACATCTTGAAATGATACAGTCCCTTCTCCCAAAGCTATATCTAATTATATTATTTAGCTATATTGAATGGATAAGGATACTAATGAAATTAAAAACAAAGGACATAGCTGAATGTGGTGATCTTTTTTAGCACTCCCAAGCAGAGGCAGGCCGTCTTTGGGAGTTTTTAGACCAGCCTGGTGCCTTCCTTCTCTCCTTCCCTTCTCTAGGTCCAGCTTCCTTCCTTTCTTCAAGAATGTGTGATTCTCCTGCCATGGCCTATCCAAGTAGTTTAAACTAATGCAACTCAGTTTCAAGTTTATTTTACTTTTGTGTTGTTTTATTGAGATAGAATTTCTCTGTATAGTCTTGGATGTCTTAGAAATCTCTCTGTGCATCCACTTGGCTGTGCCTCCCAAGTGCTGGGACTAAAGGCATAAGCCACCACTGCCTGGCCATTTTACTTAATTAAAAAAAATGTATAATATATATGGTCAATGTACAGTTAGTTATGTGCAGCTGAATGGAAAGGATACATCCTAAGATGTTTCCCTAGGACATTGGTTATGCAAATATCTCAGAGGGCATCTCTACAAACTAGGGTGGCATCCAGTGTCTCCAGCAAGTAGAATCAGAAAGGAGCTGCTGTGCATGTGCTCTGGCACTGAAAGGGTTGTGCAGGTACTTGTTGTACTTTCAAATTAAACATTAGATTAGCCAGGTAACCCAGTTAACACCTGTGCCTGGAAAATCCTAATGTAACCGTAGTTGCTACTTTTCATTTAATGATATAAAACCTCTCAAAATTAAATATCACTAAATTTGGTCTGGGAATGGAGGTCCATGGTAGAACACTAACCTAGCATGTATAAGGCCCAATGTTTGATTCTTACCACCACAAAAAGGAAGAGACAAAAACAACTTCTAAAGCTGGTGTGGTGATGCACACCTTTAATCCCTGCACTAGGGAGGCAGACAGATCTCTTCGTGTTTGACACTAGCCTTGTCTACATAGTAAGTTCCAGGTCAGCCAGGACTATACAGTGAGACCCTGTCTTAAGCAAAACAGTAAAAACAAAAGTCCCCCATTAAACTTGAGGAGCTGAAAATATTTTAGCAGATGTATTTATTTATAATAATTGTAAGTTACATGCTTGTTTGAGAAATGATGAGTATTGTAATGTTGGACCTGGATTTAAAACATTCCTTACAGGGGCCATAAAAGAGTGCTGTACTTCGTGGAATAAATGTTTTTTTCTCCTGAGAACAACTTAAGTAATGTGCTGCTGCTTTTGAAAACATTTTTTGGTTTTGTTGTGTTTTTTTAAGACATGCTATTTTGAGGGGTGCTGTGGTCCTGAGGATTGAACCAGAGTCTTCCTTGTGCTTGGCAGCTGCACTGCTGCTGATCTCCCTCCTCAGCTTCACTTTATGCGCTCATAGATCCCAGGTTGGAATTAGGTGATCAGATTTTCAGGTGTTTTTTTTTACCTGCTGAGCTGTCTGCCAGAGGCCCTCAGATGTTAGTTTTGAGTTTTTGTTTTTGTTGTGTGGTATTAAGTGATAAAAATACTTTAACCTTTTGATTTCACAGAAGTAAGACAGAGACTTACTGACTGGAAATCCTTGTCTTCAGTGTAATTGACACTTAAGTAAAATTTAAGTCACTGTGACTCAGTCTTTGAACAGTGTGTGTTGATTTTTAATATTAATAATTGAAGGATATTAGATATCATGTGCATGCTAATGGAAGAATACAGTGCTGTCAGATAGTTTTGCTAAGAAATTCGAATTCCAGCATCTAATACAGTCATGTGCTAAACTCTACCAGTTTCTGTGCTTACAAGTGAAAGGTTCCTGCTGATTTACATCAAAATAAAAAGATGAAGAATATCTAAATCATAGGGATAATTTAAATATTTAATATAGGTTAGTTTTTTATAGATAAATAAGTTATAGATAGAGTATAAACATATTATTAGTTGGAAGTGAAATAATTCTAGTGGTTAATTAGATAAGAACATTTTTGGATACAGTTTAGAATCATAGGATATAAACTAACAGTGTAAAGTTTGCCACACATTGATTTATGTCATATAATTAGGAAAAAATACTTCAAGGAAATCTTTTCCCAGACATAATATGAAATTGAAATGTTTCTCTGAAATATAAATATATACACATTTATAAAACATGACATAAACAGACATACTTTTACACTCACTGAACAGACATATTTGAAATACAGTATTTATGGAAAAACATTATTATTCCAATAGAAAACACAGGCTCCTCAGAATTTTATAGTCCTTATAGGATCTGACTGGAGGTTGTCCTCGTATGCCCTAAAAGTCTTAAAATGGTCTTGTTAGAGTTTGAATGTTTTTAATATGACTAAGTATCTGCACGCATGAGAGTATACCTGTAAACCAGATGTTCATTTTGGTGTCATCCCATCTACTCTGATTGTATGCTAGAGTGCCTCAGCAGTGCCTGGGCTGGCTGGAGAGGCACTTCTGCTTCTGCTTGCACAGTTGTCGTCATAAGTGTGTGCTACTACACTCATGTTTTTATGGAGATGCTGGGAATTATACTTAAATCCTTTATCAAGCACTTTATCAATCCCACTATCTTCCCAGGCCCCATTTTGGATTTTCATATACATTGATTTGTTAGTAAAAGAGCAGAATAAAACTGCACACTGTATAGATTAAATTTGTGTATTTTGGTTGTTTTAGAGCACTCTGTTTTGTTTTTGTTTTTTTTTTTTAATCTCTTGTCAGGTTTAATGATATCCATGTACCAATACGCCTGGAATGTGTAAAGTTTGCTAGCCACTGTCTCATGAACCATCCTGATTTAGCAAAGGATTTGACAGGTAAAGCACATATTTCTGGATGCTCCTCAGTGGATAGGGACCCTTTCTTGTGTGTTTCTGATAGCTGTCGTCTCTCATCCTCATGGAACTTATTTTCCGAACCATGGACTTCCTCGTACATACTAGAAGCCGTGTTTGGGAAAGTAAACTTATATGAGTTAAAGTAGTTCATTTGTTTAAGACAGCTGTGCACAGTTTTGGGTTTGAATGGGTCTTGATTTTGAAATTTTTGAAAATGCAAATGCTCTGATATTTTAAGAACTTAGTAAAAGTCATTTAACTATAAACTAAGTTAACCATAATTAATGGAGATAACTTTAAATCTGTCTAAGCATTAAGTATTTCACTTCCAATTTTTGAAGTAACAAGAATATCATATACCTGTTTAATTTTTTAAATTATGAAGTAACTTATAAAATGAAAGTTAATATAACAGTCATGTATATCTTAGCAGATTGTTAGCATCACCTATGCTTATGAGCTAGAGAGCAGGAAAAAGTAATACTGCCAGAGCCCCCTGCAGGAAGTTCTCCTTAGGGCCTCTGCAGAGCACAGTTAGCTCTGGAGTTCTTATGCTCACATGGTTCTTTGTATCTTTGTGTAGCTGACCTAGTGTTGTCCTTTGTAAAGCATCTCATTGAGTCATGTGTGACTTTGATGGAATTTAACGCTTGCCTTTATTAAAGTGTTTGTTTGCAGTGCCTGCTTCCCTTCTGTTACATAATTTTTCTTTGTTCCAATTTTTTCTTCCTCTATTTTCTCACTTATTCTTTTGCACTGAATATTTATTTATGTGAAGTCCCAAATTGTACATTTCAGGCTGATTTTGCTCATCAGAGCCCCTTAAAGATGTCTATTACTTCCGAGTTTCTCCTTGTAAAGAAAGACATACATTATATCCACCTGTAAACAGTAGTTTGTCATGGTGATGCTTTCAAGTATATTGACTTATTGTCAGTTCTGTAACAGCCCATTTTTCATTTGTTTTGTTTTTAAGCCAGTGTCCCTCCCTCCCTCTCTCTTTTTTCTTTCTCCATCTTACTTGGAACCTTCTATCTTCTCCTTCCCCTGGATCACTTCTCTGTAGCTGCTGTGCTGTGTTGCTCCCTGCTTTGTTGTATGGTGTGTGTGTGTTTATAGTTCTCTCATTTCCTGCTCTCCCATACCCCCCATGCACCCCTCCCCATATTCTTTTGGGAAGGGGACTTGTAGCATCCTTTTCTTGTTACAAATGCAGTACTTTTTGAATCTGCCAATGTTTGTTTTGCTGGGGAAGGATTTTCTTCTTTTAAAACATTAATATTAACTTCTTTCTCATCATTTGTTTGCTTTTGTTTGTTTCTGTGCATTAGATCTTTTCCTCAGAAATCTTGGTGATTCATAGCCATGTGTTCATGATTAATAGTGTGTTTGTGTGTGTGTGCGCGCGTGCACTCGCATGTGTGCATTAAAAAGAAAGCCATTTGAAAAAGTGTTAGGTATAAGTATCCGTCTGTAATTGCTAAGATTCCCTTACTGTGATGAGCTGTTTTCCTGATTTAGATAGTTGAGCTTCAGTTGGATCACATGGAACTAGGTCTTGTCAGCCAGAATCTTAGGAGGGGATCTTATTCCTTCAGTAATTGTATTTAGATTTCACTAATTATAGCATAGAAATTATGGTACTCCATTATTTCCCAATAACACCAGCTGAGCTGAATATTCTATTCATTTATGTGGAGAATGATAATGATGTGCTTAACAGTGATAGACCTTTTTATGTATATGATTAGCTTAATTAGTTAGAGACAGCCTCATCAACTCTCCTTCCCTGGAAATGGAGAAGACTTTCACTTTTCAGTCGTATATGACATTTAATTTGTGAATGAAGGACCAGCTCAGTTGCTTCTCTCTTTTCTTCCCTTAATTTTCTTGAATTATTGGACATTCTACTTAGGGTTTGCTTTTGCTCTGTTGATTTGCAAAGGTCTTTCCAAACTTTTAAAGCAATATGATAATCATTAAAATTTCCATTTTAATCAGAAACTCTTACCTTTCAGAGTATCTTAAGGTGAGATCACATGACCCTGAGGAGGCTATTAGACATGATGTTATTGTGTCTATAGTAACAGCTGCTAAAAAGGATATTCTTCTTGTCAATGATCACTTACTTAATTTTGTGAGAGAGCGAACATTGGACAAACGGGTAAGTAGAAGAGTAGGTAAATCCCAAAGGGTTTTGTCTTGTGTGTGTTTGTTGTTTTATTTTATTTTTGAGATAGCTTCTATGTAGTCCTAGAACTATGTAATGACTAGGCTGGTCTTGAACATGTAGAGATCTGCCTGTCTACTTTAGAGTTTTGGGATTAAAGATGTATAACATACCTAACAGTTTTATTTTTTAATACTTGAAGTTCAATATTATTACATTTGAAAATACTTTTTCTTTCTTCAAAAAGTATAAATGGTAAATATCTGAGGTTCAGATAAAGTAGGGTGTGAAGAATTGAGTACTGATGCTCAGCCAGCTTTCTGTTTTCTTCAGTCAGGGGCCCTTGTCTGTGGGATGGTTCTGCCCACACTAGGAAGAGTTTATTCTTTCTCAGTTCAGCTTGCCTGGAAATACTTCTCACAGATGTGCCTAGTTTGTTTCCTGCGCAGGTCTAAATTTAGAGCGATTGATATTGCTCATTAACCAGCACACTATTCTAATGAATTTATGTAATGAAGCCTTTTGTTTGTTTGTTTGTTAATTTATTTATTTATGAGGCAAGATCTCACTATAGTTTTGGCTGTCCTGGACCTCACTCTGTAGACCAGGCTAGCTTTGACTCCACAGAAATCCACCTGCCTCTGCCTTTCAAGTGCTGGGATTAAAGGTGTGTGGCCCCACTGATAATGGAAGCATTTTTACCTTATAAGAGAACTTTTATATGTTTTTATTTTAAGTGGAGAGTACGGAAAGAAGCCATGATGGGACTTGCCCAGATTTATAAGAAATATGCTTTGCAGTCAGCAGCTGGCAAAGATGCTGCAAAACAGATTTCCTGGGTTAAGGACAAGCTGCTACATATATATTATCAGAACAGCATCGATGATCGGTAAGTCAGTGCCCATATGCAGATGTACTTTCCAGTTATTTGACAAGTTTTGGATGTTATATGCACCCTTTGTTTTTCTTTATGGTGTTATATACCCTCCTGTTTTTAGTATAGGGCAGATGGATGCATAGTTTTCTTGGCAGCAAAGGCACAGATGAAACAGTTGTGCATAGGTAACATTGGATGAGATTTGTTTTCATACAGTAACTTTCCAGGGTAATATCTACAAGTAAGAGTATAGCTGTTGTAATTTAAAGTTTTGTTTTTATAGAAAAACACATTAAAAATATGAGTTTTAAAAATAGGCGTTTTGTTTTTTGATATTCAAGACAGGGTTTTTCTGTAGCCCTGGCTGTCCTGGAACTTGCTTTGTAGGCCAGGCTGGTCTCCAGCTCAGAGATCTCTTGTCTCTGCCTCCTAAGTGCTGGGATTAAAGGTATGTGCCACCACCTCTAGGCTGTTAAATTTTTAAACACAGTTCAAATGAAAATCATTCCAAAGTTTTAGTTAAAAAGCCGGGCATCTCTTTTCCCACTTGCGAATAGAACCAGTTTATAAGTTTTTTTTTTTTTTAAAAAAAGATGTTATCTCCCTAAAGGCAGGGAGAATTAATATATACTTTTATATATGGATATATAAAAGTAGTACCCATATAAGAGCCAGTTAGCCCTTAGTTCCCTTAGCTGTTTAGAATCTGAGTCAACGGAGTGTTAGTTTACCTAAATGCATGTGTCTATAGTAAGCCACTTGGAAAAGAAGCCACAGGAACAGTGGATCTCGGCCTTCCTAATGCTGTGACTCTTTAATACAGGTCTTCATGTTTGGTCACCCCAACCATAAAGTTACTTTCACTGCTACTTTTCAACTGTAATTTTGGTACTGTAGTGAATTGTAATGTAAATTATCTGTGTTTTCCAGTGATCTTAGGCATCCTCTGTGAAAAGATTGTTCCATCCCCAAAGAGTTGCCTCCCATAGGCTGAGAACCATTGCCACAGATTGTTAAAATTTTTATGGTGTATTTTAGGAAGAGCTTTTGTTAAATCAGTTTCTACACTTGAGTGTGTGGCACCAGCACACATATTTCTATTGTGATGTGATAAGGCATTTCTGTGCCCCATCCTGGGAGTCTAGATCCAGTGGCCATGAGCATTGCCCTGCTAGTGTAAGAGCCAAGGGTGGGGCTGCAGCCTTCCTTTTTGAGCTTTTAGTTTAACCAGATCTTGTTTCACAGTGGTTGAAAGTCAGAAGAATCTTAAGTTCTGTGTAGCTTTAGCTTATAAAAAATGATATTTGGATCTTAAGAGGGGCCTCGTGTAGTTTTCTGAACTTTTTGTACAGATATGGACATTTAGTTCTTGATACATGGTTTCTAAGATGTAGAATTGAAGTCTTGTCTTTTATAGGTTACTTGTTGAACGGATCTTTGCTCAGTACATGGTTCCTCACAATTTGGAGACAACGGAACGGATGAAGTGCTTGTATTACTTGTATGCTACACTGGACGTGAACGCTGTGAAGTACGTCTCCAGTACCGTGTGCCCCAGTACATGGATTGGGCGTGAGCGCGGGGGAAACCTTAAATACTTAATGTAAAGACTCAAGACACAATAAATTACTGGGCTATTTCTTTTTCTTTTTAGAAAGGTCTGTTGCCAACATTCGATTAAGCAGATACGAAACAGTTAAAGCTGATTAGAGCTACTTGGCATGAAATCATTAAGGATTTGATTTTTCTTTCTCCCTAGATTTTCATGTTGATGGCATTTCAAGAAAGGTGATATTCCTATCCCCCACCCCCAGATCTTAAAAAGGTCCACATTATGAAAAATACTATCTTCCTACTCTTAACACGGTACTAATTTAAATTATTCTGTAGTGCAGTAGAGTACAAGGTTCTATGCTGTTTGTCCTCAATATAGTGTTGTAGGTCAGCACTAGGGCAAGTTTCACAAATACATTTTGATTCCCATGTTTCAGAAAGTACCTTTGCTTATCCGGGAAAGGCAACTGTCCTTTTATATATAATAGAGACACTGTTAATCTAACTAAATCTTATTAAGGCCTGGAGATTTCTTGTAGGTTTAGAAATTTAGACTCATAGTCCAGTAAACATAATTAGAGCTATTAAGGAGTAAGTGCTCTGAAATTGAAAATCTAAGGATACTTGAATTCTTAATGGACTTTTGTCTTCATTTCTGAAGTTATATGCACTTCTGTTACTTTATCTGGAGTTATAGTTTCTTGGTGTGTGCTATGTTTGGAGCACTAGAGTGTGTTCCTTGTCTCTACTTTTACACTGCAACTGAAAAGTAGCAGCAGACGTTTATGTTTTCTACAAAATAAATGCAACAATACAGAGCTTAATTTGACAGTCAGGAAGTAGTAAGATAGCCAGGATCTGAAGTCAGTGCTACTTGGTTACAGCCCTAACTCCTTTAACTACAAGTAGCACCATATGTTCTACTGTTTGATTTAATTGTACTATGCTGGAAATTTTCTCAAGTTGGAATTCATTCTCAAATTGTTGGGCTTTTTAATTTTAGTTAGTTGCTCATTCTTTTTCTTTGTCGCAATTGATAACCTGTTAGAGTTATGAAGTATGATTGATTTGTGTCCTCTTAGAACACGTTAATTATAAATCCAGCAAATCTAGCCTTAAGTGGTATTTCACTTAAGAGTAAATTAATAAAGATACCTTTAAGTGAGAATCTAGAAGTAGCACTCAGAGGTCCTGTGTGAAAGAACTTAAGAATATGAATCTGCCTATATATATATATATTCTTTATGGTATGAGAAAGGCAGGTATAGAAGGAAAGAATAATGTTCAAGAAGCAACAAAAGTTTCAAGTAATTCCGTAAATCTAAGTAACTGAATTATGGGAAGGTGTCTTAAAAGGGGGAAGTAGGAAGCATGTGGGCTGGGACTTACCCACACAGTCACTGCAATCCTATGCATTCTTTCAAGTGACCTGGAACATTCTGCTGCATAGCAGGAGGGCCTTCAGGACCTTTTTTTTACTGCCCATTGTTATAATTGGTTGATGCCATGCCTTTGTGGAGTGAAATTAATATTGTCAGATAATACATAAAAAAATAGGCAAGAAATAAACATTAAGGTATTCTAATGTTTTATCATATAAACACTAGGACAGAAATCTCAGCTAATCGGTGCATTTGTGAGGTGTTCATCTAAAAAGCTGATAATCATCCCTACAAAAAGCCTCAGCATGTGTAACTTCCACATTCAAGGAATTAAAGACAGTTGGTGGGATGCTAATGTTGGAAATAGAAATGAAAAGAGGAAGGCACCTGCACCTGAGTAGATTTATGACTAGCAGCCACAGCACTAACAGGAACTATGCTTTACTGAAACTTAAGTGTATTTTATTGAATTTAAAAGTGAAGCATTCATTTTTAAGAGGTATGCTATGAAATAATAACACTAAAAAGCTGAAAAAACTATTTGGACTATTGTATAATGGTTTTAATTTTACAAATTGATATTAACTGTTGAAAGTGAAGTATTTAAGGTAGGAATTATTCAAAAGTGACTTTTATTGTCACTGACTTGTAAAATTAGCTGATCATCTACATTACCTTAATTTATTTTTTTGTGTTTCCCTCTAAAGCCTCCACATTTTCTTGTATGTGATAACAGAGACCACATACACGTGAGGGATGAAACCTGGTAATAGTTACCATGTCTATGAGTGTATTTTCCAACAATTGTTCTCTGTCTTTCCCAAAGAGATGTACTGCAGTCTTCTCTATTAAAAACAGACTCCAAGTACTTATACATCATATGTCTATGTCTATGATTTCTCTAAGCACTTACTTTTCACACTCTGCAGGTAGGATTGTCCGCTGTGTAATCCTCAGTGACATTTTCACTCTTTGTCTTTTGTTTCAAGCTTTTACTT
This sequence comes from Phyllotis vaccarum, assembly GCA_033318265.1. NCBI lineage: Eukaryota > Metazoa > Chordata > Mammalia > Rodentia > Cricetidae > Phyllotis > Phyllotis vaccarum. The sequence continues at coordinate 136,374,989 of JARWLC010000009.1, read as the reverse complement.
TGTAGCTCCAGCCAGCCTGGAAGTCACAGAGCTCTGCCTGCCGCTTCATCCTGAGTGCTAGATAAATTGTCAGCCCCATTACCTTCCATTATCCTCCTCCCTCTATTCTTGTTGAACTCCTTCCCATCAAGACAATAAATATGGGCAAAAATTATTCTGCTATTTAATATTTCAATTAAAATTCTTAAGAAATTTTTCTTAAATACATTTTAGTATAAAGTCTTGGTTATTTTAAAATTTCAGCTATGGTCATTTATAATGGTTTTAGAATTTCTTAGGAGTTCATATTTAAGTGATAAATATATTACATAATTTCATCTGTTTTAACGCAAGACTGGTTACAATATGTGGTTTAGAAGTTGTAGATCATGATTTTTTTTTTTTTAGGTGACAGAGTGTCTGACTTTGGAGTTGAAGTAATTTCTCAGGATATTTTCTTGATAGTTCTGTTTCACTTGTTCAGCTCATGCTTTGTTTTAGATTGTGATAGTTCTCTGTTAAGTGATTATTTTGCTTTTAGTTAGTTTGTGAATTTACATTAGTTAATGATGCAGTGAAACTTTGTGGCACTTTCACACTCAAAACCAGTAAAATGCCACTACTTAAAATTTAAGGCATCCAAAGATGAAAGTGTTCTAATACTCTTACTGTTTTAGCAAGTTTCCAAGTTTAAAGTATGTGTATTCTTTTTAAAAAATCATTTGAGAGGTGTTTTCAAAACATTGATACAGAGGACAGTGGAAATATTAAACAATTGTCTTTTCTGTCGTAGGGAAAGCTTGTTTTATATGTTTCTGCATTGTCACTGATGATGCTTCACATATGTGTGGTATTGAAAATAATTGGTGGGCTTAGGAGATGGCTCAGTCAGCAGAGTACGTTCAGTTATGTCTGATGGCTTTGCCGTTATAAGGACCTGAGTTTAGGTTCTCAGAACTCGTGGGAAAAACCTGGTGCACAGCAATGGTGTGATGAGAAGGGCTAGCCTAGGTTACTCAAGAGACGTTCCAGGACAGTGAGAGAGAGACCTTGTGTCAAACAAAAGACAGAAGGTGCCCCAAGAATGACCCTTGAGGTTGTCTTCTGACTTCCATACTCATGGGCAACTTGCACACATGAACATAAATATTCAAGTATGTACATATACACAAAGTAAATGGATGAAAAATACTTAAATAAATTTTCCTTAGAAATATGTGGTGCTGAGGCTCTAACATTGTGGTTATTAGGAAGTCATATTCATAGAAAAAAATAATTTTAATTTGAAGTTTACACATAATGGGATAAATACTTCACAGACACACACACCTATTTTCTCTTGGGTCGCACCCTTCTGCTTCCTGTAGATCCCATCTAACCATCATTGATTCCAAGACAATGTTCTATCAGTTTTTCCTTTACTTCTCAGGGTTACAGTCTTGTCAGTCCTTCCTAACTTAGAAATAAGCTCCACGTCATCTGTCTTCAGACAAAGCCAGATGCCTAATGACTGTGCTGCTACTCTTGCATTTGAGTGTTTGCCTCCGGGCTGGCACTTATTTAATCTGTGAATTTTATCTTATTTCTTCTGTCTTGCTTTTTACCTCTCACTCCCTTTTATTACAGTTAAATATTTGGAATATTTTGAAAGGACTTTGATCCTGTTTTGTATGTTTTTGTGTTTTTCAGAGCATTAAATGAAATGTGGAAGTGTCAAAATTTACTCCGACATCAAGTAAAGGATTTGCTTGATTTAATTAAACAACCAAAAGTAAGTTAAATTTTAAAGAAAAATTAAGTTTACTTAGAATGAATATTCTGGTGAATTTTATTATGTTGTGGTGTTCTCTGTGTGTTTAGGCTTGAGAACAATTTCAGATGTTTTTCTCAATTCTTATTTTATTTCTCTGTTTTTATTTTTGTGAGTTTTGATTTGTTTTGAGATAGGGTCTCTGCTTGATCTGGAAATTGCTAGGTGGCTTTGGCTGGATGACTATTGAGCCCTGGATCTACCTGTTTCCATCTCCCACCTAGCACTGGGCTTAACAGTGTATATCACCATGCCTAGCTTGTTATGTGGGTTCTAGGATGCACAGCAGGCAGTTTGCTAACAGGAGTATCTTCCCAATCCCTGAAATTGTGGTATTCATTCAACTAATACAGATTTAGGGGCAATAGAGTGATTCTACACCAACTCCATTTTTGAAAATGTTGCCTGTGAAATACATTAATCTAGAAAGTATATCTGGTCATTTTAAATTACATTCAAGGAAAACAAATTATTTTTTTTTATTATTAGCCCAAAGTCGTTTTCTTTGACATCTTTCCATCCTATGCACCTTTGTAGGACAGAAATGAGTTGCCTGCTTAATTGAGCAGGGGTTGTTTAGTGATTATTGTAACTCTGACTTTAAAAAACAAACTTCTGTGATGTGAAGTTTAAAAATGAAGGAATTTTTTCCTATTTTCATAGTTGAAGTTTATGTTTGAAAGTGTTTTTGCTTTGTTTTTAAATATTTTGTCTTTGTTTTATTGGATGGGTTATTTATTTATTTTTATTCTTTTTATTTTTGAGACAGGGTTTTTCTGTGTAGCCCTGGCTGGCCTGGAACCCACTCTGTAGACCAGACTGGCCTCAAATTCGCAGAGATCTGCCTGTCTCTGCCTCCTGAGTGCTGGCATCAATGGTATGTGCCACCACAGCCACCACCACCAGGTCCTTTTTGTTTTGTTAAGGCAGGGTCTTACCGTGTAGCCTTTGCTGGCCTGAAACCTGACATGTAGATTGGGCTGGCTTGGAACTCACAGAGATCTGCCTACTTCAGCCTCCTGGGTGCTAGGATTAAAGGCATGCACTGCCATGCCTGTATTTATTTTTTTAGTCTTTTTTCTATGGTCATTGAATATATCAAGCCTGTTGGGATCTGTTTCCTTCCATAATAGACAACTTAAACTCACTTTAGTGGCTTCTGCTGTCAGTAGGCATGGGTTTTAGTGTTATAATGCTGGAAGACAACGTACTTCAGTCAGAAGCCTCTAGAAGTTCTTCTCTTTGTCACCCAACTTTTCATTTATTTTTCTGGTTGGGGGATGGTAAATGTGCAAAAGCATTACTGAAATATGGCGTGGTCTTGTGTTCACATGGATAGCATTAGTTTGGAATTTAGAAACTACTGTAGCAATCAGATCCAGGTAGTATGTTAGGAGCTTAGAGCAGTGTTGAGTGACTCAGACAGACCTGCCTGCTTTTGAGACTCTCACTATGGAACTGCCCTTTCCTGCTTGTTGATAGGAACTTAGCATGGTCACATGGTTTCTGTACTTTTCACTCCACCCATTTATCCAAGATTTAAAAAGAACTAAATAAAGATACAGCTATGGGTTAGTGTGCATGTCTGGAGAGTTGTTGAAGGTGCCGGTGGATTCTTCTTAGGGAATTTAATTATGCATTTTTGTATGTAATTTACAGACAGATGCCAGTGTGAAGGCCATATTTTCTAAAGTGATGGTTATTACAAGTAAGTTGTTTTAAATCTTTATAAAGTTTAAAAGTTAATGAAGGTTTTTTTGTAATTTTTATTTTGTTAGATTGTGGTAATGTAAGAAATTATTAAACTGTTTTTGCTTGATATAAACCAGACAATTCAGTACCCTTTTTCTCCCTGATTTTCATCTATTCTGTGTGCTATCCAGTATTTAAATTTTTCTTTAATGTCTTACTTGAGAAACTATATACATTTATTTCTGAGAATTCTCATAAAGTGAAATTAATTGCCACCATTGGGTTTATGCGTAGTTGCTGTCTCTCTGCTGTCAGTCTCTGGCACTAGTTGCAGAGTGACTCACCTTAGTTGTCCCTGTGTAGCTTGTTGTCAAGATGATTGGGAACACCTGCTAGAGTGCATGTACCATTCTTCACCTGGCAGTGATGACGAGGTGGAGGTCGTGAGCTGAGCTACATTAGACGGAACAGCAAGGTGGAGGGAGCATTTAGAGCTGAGGTGCCCTTGAGAGTAGAACAGTCAGTCTCAGCAGCTTCTCAGCTTTCCCTCATTTTCCTCTTTTTTTAATATCTCTTAAAAAAAAAAAAAAAAAAAAACCAAAACCTGCAGTCTTTTCTAGATTCTCTTTCCAGGAATGCTAGTATCTTGCAGGGGTTAATAATGTGAGAAGGGGAAAATACTGAAAAAAAAACCTTTTTTTTTTTTCCGGGAGTGTGGTTTTCTTTCTCTGTTACCATTCTTTATTTTTGTAAAACATATGATGCCTATCTATGGTAAAGGGGCTCTTAAATGACATTTTCTAAAATTATTTAACAAAACTATTAAATCCTTAGTACTTTTAAATTCCGTTGAATTGCTAATAATATTTGGTACATAATTTATAAAGTTTTAAACTTTTGAAAGGACTTTTATAAGTTTGTCCCTAAGTGCTTGTCTTCTTAAATTTGCTAGTTTAAAATGATTATGTAGATATTTGTCTTTTATAAGTCATTATGTTTATTTATTTATTTTTGAGACAGTATCTTAGCATATATCCTGACTGGCCTGAAGTCACATTGTAGATCAGGCTGACCTTGAACTCAAAAATTCACCTGCCTCTACTTCCCAAGAGCTAGGATTAAAGGTTTGTGCCACCAAGCCAGGCCTCCTTTTATTTATTATTGTTTTCTTCTTGTATGTAGAGACGTGAAAAGGCCATATAGCAAGTGTATAATATGATTAGTACAGTATGGTATTCTTACCACAGTCTGTGATTAGTCATTTTTGCCGAGACTTAAGGATTTTCAGAATTGTGTGTTACTTTGAAGAATAAATTTACTGTCATTACATTTAAGATATTTATAATTTCTTTTATTGGTTATCCTAGTCTATTTTTTTAAGTAGTTAAATAGCCAAGAAAAAACCAAACCAATGAAGGTCAGCATATCCTAGCACATTCTTAGCAGAGTGCTGTGAAGGTTTCTATAGAGTGAGCCTTTGCCAGAGGGACTGAATCTGGCAGTCACAGGAGGAATAGTCTGTTCAGTGTCTGTCAGCACCACATGTGGCATGTCTGTGTGGACAATTGGAGACTGTCTTAACAGTGCTCCAGGAGACACAGAACTGAGTAACTGTCCCTCCTAGGGACTTCTTTAGGACAGTGTAAGCAGCATCATAAAGAACAGATGGTTCTACTTAGGGTGACACTTAGTGTCTTCACATCCTGTAAGGGGCTCTTTAGAAAGAGCTTCTCCTCCCCTTCAGACTGTCTTTGCTTGGATACTTTTTTAAATACTTTGTCCAAAGATTTTGAGTATAGATGATGCTTCGCAATTTGTTAAACTAAGAACAGTTTGTAGAGGATTATTAATTCTAGTTACAAAATAGAAAATACTTTTTAAAAAATTAGTTTGAGAAATTATATAACTTTTTTTTTTTTTAAGGGAATTTGCCAGATCCTGGTAAAGCACAAGATTTCATGAAGAAATTCACACAGGTGTTGGAAGACGATGAGAAAATACGGAAACAGCTGGAAATCCTTGTTAGCCCCACATGCTCCTGCAAACAGGCTGAAGGCTGTGTGGTAAGGGGTTAACAGGGAGGGAGAGCCCGAGTGGGAAAATACACAAAACTCTCTCAGTACATCTGCCTCATTTATACAAAAGAAATTTATGTCTATTTCAATTTAGAAAATGTTAAATAGCAATTCAGATAAATTACTGTCCTTATGCAGAGAGAGTTGCCATTACTATTTTGATATATACTTTCAAGATTAAAATGATGTATATGAATTTTACACAAAATTTTAATGAAAACAAAAATTTTCATTAGGGTTGGTTTGTTTCTGAGACAGGGTTTTTAAATGACAACCCTGGAACTTGCTGTGGAGATCAGGCTGGCCTCCAACTCGTGCTCAGAGATATGCCTGCTTCTGCCTCCCTGGTGCTGGGATTAAAGGCATGTGCTACCATGCCCAGTTCTTCCATTTTTTTATAGTGTTAAATTTTATACCTTATAGCATGCCATTCTTCCTACATGTGCTGCAGGTGCTGCAGGTTCCTGAATACTAACATTGAGGAGCTTATGCGCTCCTCCTTTCTCTTGTTCTTTCTTTGGAGTGGGGTGTACTGCCCAGACTCCTAGAGAACAAACTATACTATCATACTCGTGCCTCTACTCTGCTGTATATCACCTTCATAGTTGACTCCTACAGACTTATGACATGTTCCCTTAACATGTATCTCTCAATCACAATGCCGTTCACTCATTCTTAGAAGCAAAACAAAGTTATCTTGGTAGAAATTGTGTTTCTTAGTTCTGAGTTGAATGTTAATAATTTTTACTTATTTTTATAGAATTTTTTATCTTGCAATTGATTAGTTTGTAATATGTCATTGTTAAGTTGAAAATCATTTTTTGTCACCTACATTTTATCCTTTGCTGTTCTTTTTATATTATGATTTCTATTTTTGTCTAGCTATGGATAAAATATATGCCTTTTGGGTGTTTTGCTTTGGGTGTTTTGATCATGAAATTCCATTCTATTGCAAGATGCAATAGTAAGTGTTAATTATGAGTTTGATTGGCAGTATGGTCCCTGGGCATGCATGTGAGGGATTATCTTGATTCTTTAAGGTAGATCTGCGCACTTGTGGATGGCACGTTCCCTAGGCAGGGTGTCTAGGATGAAGGATGGAGAAGAGCTGAGCACCAGTATGTGCATTCACTGTCCTCTCCTGCTGCTTATGGGTGTGGAAGAAGCCTGCTCCTTCCAGCTCATCCTGTCCTCAGCTGGGGTTGACTCTAACTTGGGAAGTGTTAGCTAAAGTAAATTCTTTCTCCCTTAAGTTATTTTTTTCAGGGTATTTTATCATAGCAGGAAAATATACAAAGACATGTTAGAAATAGTTATTAGTGTTTTTTACTCATATCTTGAGGTACATTTTAGAAAAGTACGATTCTTGGATTTTTTCCAGATGTTGACTGAGAATCTTCAGAATGACATCTAGGAATTTGATTTCTAATTGTCTTTGTTAGTCTTGCTTGCTAGTTTGTCTCTCCACCTCTGGCTTTACTCTTACAGTTTTGTTTTTTTGAACTTTTTTTTTTTTTTTTGATATATGACTTGAGTTAGGAATCTAGTCTTGCTTTCTCTTAAAATACCTTGTTCAGTTGGTTTTTTTGTTATATTGGGTAATGTATATCTTATTTGCTTAGAAGGTTAATAATTTCTATGTGTCTTACTTACTTAGAATGTACTCGGTTCTTAATCTAGTTTTTGTTACTTATTAGCTCCTCTAGATTAGTGTTTTCCAGCACCAGTACTCCGAATGTTAATGTTTCTTAACATTTTCCAGTTATGCTATATTTAAGTATCTTTTTGTAATAATTTACAAATCTGCATTTCAGCGTGAAATAACTAAGAAGTTGGGGAACCCTAAACAGCCTACAAATCCTTTCTTGGAAATGATCAAGTTTCTCTTGGAGAGGATAGCACCTGTACACATAGATACTGAGTCTATCAGGTATTTGTCTTAAAAAATATTAAGGTGTCATAGTGTTTCCCAGTCATGCATTTAGTAGGTCAGTGACAATCACCAAACCAGCCACTTATTTGTGTGTGCAGTCATCTGTATTATATTTGTGGGTTCAGCTGTGTTCATTCATGTTCAGATTGGTTGCTTTGCTTCTCAGTTTGCTTTCACTTTATTGCTTCACTTCAGCGAGCTCCAAAGGCTGTCTCTGGGAGTCCTTTAGGCATTGAGATTATCATAAGCCAAACTAGGTAAGATTCAGTTTGCTACATTGTAGACTAGAGAGGCATGAGTGTTGTGTGCCCAGGATCAGATACGGACTGCTATTACCACTGAGCTTTGGAGCTCTTGATTTACTCCTTTAGTGTCTGGAAACTGCAGACTGAGGTGGCAGGTGGAGGAGGGGAGAAGAGAGAGATTACTTAAGGCTTCATTGTGGTAGTAGAGCATAGACATTACTATGATAAGAGAGAAAGAGCATTCCTAACATACTGCTTCTTGATTACATATGAGCTAAAGAGTCAGAATACAAGGTTTAATGTGCAGATAATGAATCCTTACACCTTGAAGAGAATAAAGGGCCTTTTTTTTTCCTGTTTTGAAGTAGATTAGAGAGGAAATGTGTCATTATTTGGAAATGACAAGACATTTCCTTTTCTTCTTCCTTTCATTTTCCCCTTCTGTCTCTTTCTGTCTATCTTAATTTCATTTAGATGAGTTTTCAGGTAGCTCAAGTTGTTCTTGAATTCATCTTGTAGCTGAGGGTGACTTTAAACTCCTGATCCTCCTGTTTCTACCTTTCAAATGCTGGTATCACTGGAATAAACCACTACACCTGGCTACATTTCTTTTTTTTTTTTTAATCAAATAACGTTGAGTTTAAAATGAAGTTATGAGAATTGACTGATATGCTGAAATTAAGTAGAAAATGAAAAATATTATGGCCCTATAAGAGAACCCTTCCTCAGTATGAAATCAGATGTAAGATAACCAAGTTGTTGTAGAATCTAAAACTGAAAAATTGATGGAACTTTTTATAAGTAAGGTATATGGTATGGGCTGGCAGACTGAGAACCTAAAGTAGTCCTTGGTTTCAGCAGTCAGAAATTTACAGTAATCCAGAAGCTGTGTTAGAGCATAAATAACAAGAAGTAAGGTATAGGACAATGGCTTGGGGGTTAGACTCTGGAGGTGGCTGCAGAGAGAGCCCCTTAGCCCCTTAGGCAGTCAGGGCAGATGAGTAAATAGTGCATAGTTCCTCTATGGTTTTTGTTTTTAATTCAACTGATGAACATTTGCAAATAACAACCACAAAAAATTTCCCCAAACATTTCTTGGCTTATAGCTCTTCTTTAGGAAATTTTCCTATGGATAATTTTCAATTGATTACAGGAACGATAAGGCTAAGATCCCAACATTTTCTTCTGAATCTGTTAATAAATAATAAATTGCACAACTGTATTTGGTTTTTGCTTTTTTTCTTTTTAAGCTTTGGTATATTAAGTAGTTTTATTTTCTACATTTTCCTCTGTAATTGGTCTGGATTTTAGTGTAATATGGGCATGAGTTCTACTGTTTTTATTGTACATGATAGCTGGTTGTATTAGCTTAATCATTATTTAAAAACTGATTAATTCACATTTTATTGCAGTATTTCCTCATTGTTGGACAGTTCATTAGGGTTTCTTTTTTGCAGCTTCTTCTCATTGAGGAGGCCTTTTCACCTCTCTTCCCCACACTTGGGCTTTCAGATGGGCAGGGTACACACAGATCCAGACTTTCCCCAGGATGGGAGGGTTCTCTTTGTGACCTGTGTTTCTAGTTATCTACATATTTAGGCTTTTCAGCTCAAATACATTTCCCCTGTGTGCTTTGTGACTGACTTTTGATGATAGAGAAAATCACTGTTGATCTGAGAGCTTTGTTTGTATCACCTTGCTAAATTCTCTTGTTAATTTCTTAGGCTAACATACAGAGTGTGTTTCATTATATATGATGTTGTGATTTGTTCCTCACTGAATACTTAAGTAGCTTTTAAAATAGTGTTTCAATTTGACATTTTTGGCTGATTTGTCCCTCAGGCTGTGTGTGTGTGTGATTAGCTCTTGTTATGCTGCTGGTTTCTGTCTTGGAGCTCCCATTTTTAGCAGCCCCTTCATTTTCTGTCATGACTTTCTTTCTAGTCCTTGTTGGCTGATACTGCTAATGTGTTAATGACTGATACTGTTATCGCTCACTTATGGCCTTTCTACACATTGTTATAGGAGAAAATAAAGGTTAAGTTTTTTAATGTTCCTACTGTACAAGAATCTTGGTACTTTTGGGAATAAGATTTAGATTGGAAATTGTCATTTGAGTAAATTGAAGATATGAGAGCAGAGAAAACTCACTTCATGGAAACAGGAAAAACTTACTTAGGAAAATAATGGATAAATGGAAACATTTGACAGAAATTAATATTTTTAATGTATACATGTTTATATATGTGTATTGCATAGCATGGTGCATATGCCAAGACCCACATTTGGAAGTCAGGACAACTTGAAGGGTTAGGTCTTTTCTACTATGTGAATCCTGTGACTCACACTCTGGTGGCAAGGGCCCATAAGCCTTGAGCCGTCTTGTTAGCCAGGACTAGACTTTGTAGGTAAGAAAATTTTAAACTCTTATTAGAGAGACAGGTATAGTTCATTTCTTGTTTGATACTAAATTTGAGCATAAAATATTTTTTGAAGAAATAGCTCTCCTAATTATTTCAGGAAACATTGCATAAATTTTTATTTTGACGTGCTTTATGTCCATTGTTATTTTATTATCTGATATTTGTAAAAATAGCAACTGCCCACTGGTGTGAAGGTTGCTTTAAATCATTGTCAATAAGATCAGCCTGTCTCTAAAGCTGGAAAACATTGCTATTCTCTGTCTGGTGTTCTCTTATGCAAGGTTTTGTTGCATCTGCTAGCTTCAGCAGCAGGCCTGTGGTTTCTGACTCTAGTGTCTTTGACACAAATTTATGTTGCCTTTTTAAAGTGTTTATTGCTGACCTTTGATTGACATGTATTTTAGACCAAAAAAAAAAAAAATCTTATGTTTGATGCTAAGCCTTCTCTGAAAAAGACACCAATAAAGATACAGATGGCATTCAAAACGGGCAAATTAAGTAAGTTTTTGGTTTCATTTGAATGGATGAAGGAGGAAAAACATTGATTTTGAAAAGATATTTTTCTGTAATTTATTTTACAATAATATTTGCTTAACAACCTTATAAAATTTTATTTGCCGTGTAGTTATTTGATATTTAGGGACTTTTCTCAGATACTGCTAGCAAATTTCAGTTGAAAGAAGATTCCCTTTTGTTTTCTTGTCATACTTTAGTGCTCTCATCAAGCAAGTGAATAAGTCAATAGATGGAACAGCAGACGATGAAGATGAGGGTGTCCCAACTGATCAGGCTATCAGAGCAGGCCTTGAGCTGCTGAAGGTAAATACTTAGTGAAACTTGTTTGTGATTAGACAACTGGGATTGTTTGGGTGTGGGGGTGAGTGTATGTTTTAAAGTCGGGGCCTCATTATGTGTCTCTGACTGGTCCAGAACTTGGTATGTCGAGACGGGATCTGCTTAATTTGCTTTCCAACCTCTGGCATTGGGAGTTTATACTGCTTATTCCTAAAGTTTGCTTCTCGCAGTTTTACAACCTAACAAAAAGATTTCTTTTTTTTTTTTTTTTTTTTTTTTTAAATGATAATTTAGAAATTTCTCCCCATTTCCAGTTTTAATTATCAAACTTAATGTTAGTTTAGAGGACTTGAACTGAGGACCCATAGGGAGTGCACCTCTATTACAGAGTGAGCCTTTTGATGACTATGCCTGTGTCACCTTTGTTGGCATCTAATATTAACAAAGTGTTCGTAAGCCTAGTTGTAAACATTCCTTTTGATCAGTTTTATTTAGTTTAAAACCATGTAGATTGTTCTATTTTGTTTTCTTCATTAAAGATGAGATTGTTTTCAGTGACATATACAACACCCCCCCCCCCCCCCCCCCCCCCCCCCCCGTTATTTACCTCTGACATTCTGGTCACGTCTCACAAAAGGGGTGCTACATCATATCACACATTATCATTTGGTGCATATTAGCTCCTAGAAAAATAATAAATGTGAAATGGTGAGTATTCCACTTCAGCGTATCAACATTGCTGTTTTCTTATTATGGGCTATTTAGATTTTTCACATTTTATTTATATAAACAGTCCTAAAGTAAATATTTTTATGTAATGTCTTTTTTTTTTTTTTTTTAAAGACTGAAAGTTATTACTTGGTTTAGGATAACAGGACCTTTGAAATTCTTGGAGATACACACATACAATTAAAAATTTTATAGACACATTTTTTTCTTATAGATTTTATGGCCTCTTACAGGGAAATTGTATGAAAAACATTTTATATCATTTTGCAGAGAAATCTGTAAGGTGCGAAAATCCTAGTCTCTTTAATGTTCACAAACACACAAGCAGTTTTAGAAAATGTGCTGGTCTGCTCTGCACAGGCAGTATTGTAATTTCTGCAGTGTTTCTAGTGATCTACCTTCTGTACATCAAAAGTTTGCTTCCCATTCACTTCCTGTCCTTGATATATCTACAGATACCTCAGTCTTTTCTTTAAAATTTTGATTTGAATGAACTTTTTTCTTTTCTTTTTTTATTGGAAATATTTGAATAAAAATTATTAGGTTATAAACTGTGATATCATAATTAATAGTTATGAAAAGTAAGTAGAATGTTATTTGTTCAGTTCTTTTCACTTTGACAAAATATCTAAGAAGGGAAACTGAGGAAAGAACTTACCCTGGCTCCTGATTCCTAGGACCTAGTCATGTGGTTCCCTTTTCAGCCCCTCCCATAAAGCAGCCATGGGGCTGAGAAAGTGGCCCAGTGGGTGAACTCTTGCCTGTAAGCAGGAGACTTGAGTATGGATCCCCAGGCTGGTGGACATGTGCCTTCAACACAGTGTGTAAGAGACTCCACCAGCTGAAACTCTGAGCCCTAGACTCAGTGAGAGGACCCCTTTGGAAAAGCAAAGGTTGGAAGTGATAGAAAAGATGTCCAAAGTGACCCGACTACAACTACCGCATGCTCACAGGCAGAGGAGCATGCTCATAGGTGCACATCTCTCTCTCACACACTCACACACAATGATGTCCAAAGGTTTTTTTTTTTGTTTTTTTTTTTTAATTTAAGCAAAACCTGTTATTTTGAAAGAATTGTAAAAGTGTGTTTGATTTGATTTTCATGTACTAGATACATGCTTTTCTCGGGATTATTACTTTTCTGTTGCCTGCCTGTTTTTGTTTATTTTGAAACAAGTCTCACTATGTAGACCTGGCTGGCTTCAAACTCAAAGATCTACCTGCCTCCTGAATGCTGGGATCAAATGTGGGAAGCACTAGGTCCAGCTTAATTGCAGTTTTTTGTTAGTTTTTGTTTTTGAGACAGGGTCTTATGTAACCCATGCCGCCTTACATTGCAGATAATTGAGGATAACCTTGACTCCTCTTCAGATGTCCACTCCCTGATGATGGGATTATAGGCATGTCCTTCCAATTTTATTTCTATGTAGTGTGAGGAGCAAACCCAGGGCGGTGTGCCTGAGGGCATGCACTCTCTGAAGCTGAGCTACATGCTTTTGCCTTCTAAAGTCTATTACAGTCTGTGTCTAGGTTCTTATAAATGCTGATTTTGTTGCTTTATCTTTTTGTTTGATGATTTATCTACTGCTTTTGCAATGTTGATTTGGTTATTGTTACATTACATAACTGATCTGATAAGTATACATTCCCAATTTACTCAAACAAAATTCTTACCTAGTCTCTTTGAATGCTGACTTAGAAAACAGAGTGATGTTTTGTTATATTGTCTCTGTGTTCCCTTTTCTCCCACCCTCATGCCTTTCCCTTGGGCAGACAAAAAGCATCAAGCAAAGTTCAAATTATTCTGACTAGAAGTATATCGATACTCCACACAGGAAAGCATAGCGAATCTTGAACTGATTATTGGTTAGAATTATTTTTGATATGTGCTTTAGGGGTATATTGCAAACAGGAGAAGAGTTTTACAGATGTTTATAAACCCTTTGTAGGTACTCTCTTTTACACACCCCATCTCATTTCATTCTGCTGAAACATTTGAATCCCTTCTGGCTTGTCTGAAAATGGATGATGAAAAGGTGGCAGAAGCTGCCCTACAAATTTTCAAAAACACAGGAAGCAAAATTGAAGAGGATTTCCCACACATCAGATCGTGAGTTGGATTTTTGCCTAATAAATACTTTGGATATATTGTTAATTGAGTTTTGAGGAAGATTGTTGTATGTAGGCTTCTTGTGAGAAAACATTGGCTGGTATTTTACATTTATAAGGTAGAAGACAGGCATGGTCCATCTTTGTGATGCTTTGGTGTTACTTAAAGACTTAAAAACCATTTCATAAAGTAGTCCTTGTGTACAATAGCACGGAGTGCACAGTTCCATGGATCTAAGGCACAATAAGACATTTCAGAGGGGTTAGTGTGTGTGTACACATACATATACCTTGCAAGCTCACCTGTTCCTGACACAAGGGCAGGTCAGATGAGGTTACATGAGAAGTGAACTCAGGTCATCTCCTGTGCACTGGGAAGTGTTTTTGTCCACAGAGCAATCTTGATAGCCAGGGTCTTCTCTGACTAAGGGTGCTCCATCACTTTTATGACAGGGTATTTATACAGGAAGCAGGAAAACATGGGATACTCATCTTTGTAGTGCTATAGTATTTCAGTGCTCTAGTATTTCCAACAATTGGGAATTGATAGGCTGTAGAGAGTTTAAGTGCTAGCAATTTTCAAGATTCTGTAATCTCCCAACAGAGTGCATTGTCATTCTTTCTGTCATCACTTGCTTCTTGTACATCTATCTCCCCAGTTTCTGGAGAGAATATTCACTGTGGTCCTGATATTTCAGGTGATTGGTTTTTCTTGTTGCTGAGAACTACCCTTCCAGGGATTGGTGGTCAGGGTCGGATGTTTCTTCAGAATTGTGGCCTTTTTCTTCAGTTCCCATTAAGCTAACTTTTAGAGAGTGATGTAGCTTGAAGTGGAATGAAGAAGCTATTGGTAAATAGGGCAAAGGTGTTATTTTAGTGATAATCAAACCTTCTAGACTTCAGGTCTGGAAGTATGGTAGCTAAGTGGTTAAGAGCATTGGCTGTTCTTGTAGAGGACCTGAGTTTGGTTACTGCACCCGCATGTTGACTCACAACCACCTGTAACTCCAGCTCCAGTGAGTCTGACACTCTTCTCTGAGGGCACTAGGCAAATGTTATACATACGAACATGCAAATAAACAGTCATACACACAAATAAATCTACAAAGGGGCCGCATGGTGGTAGCGGCGGCATATGCCTTTAATCCCAGCACTTGGGAGGCAGAGTTAGGCAGATCTATATGAGTTCAAGGACAACCTGGTCTACAGAGTGAGCTCCAGGACAGCCAGAGCTGTTACACAGAGAAACCATGTCCCAAAAAACTGAGTGAATAAATGAATGAATGAATAAATAAATCTAACAAGCAGAAAATCTACCAGAATTTTATGACTGTAGTCTTTTTTGTAAAAATAAGCAACAGTATTGTTTGGAGCTGTTTTGTTAACTTTTAAGTGAGTTCATGATGTATGTTTCTCTATGGGGTGATGATCTTACTCCACAGATCAAACCGGAGAGCAGCAAGTCTTTACACATGAACTGTGTCTAGCTATAGATCATGTATGGTGTGTTCACCTGGTAACAGTGTGTGGTTATTAATCTAAGTGAGGACTCTGACATCCAGACAGGAAAAAGGCTCCAGGTCATAGCTAGCAAGTGGCAAATCTGTGATTTAAATTTAGGCTTGACTACATTCCTTTGGGCATAATTTCTATTTTCTTATTTTTTTTTCTTTCTCACTTTTTTAGTTAGCATGCAAGTTAATGAATCTCATTTTACACACACACACACAATATGTGTGTATTTCCTTTTACTTCACTTAGATTTGCCCATCCCATAGCATAAGATTATTTATTTATTTATTTATTTTGGTCCACTGAACTTTGGTTGGCCATCTTGGCTATGTGAGTAGTGTAGCACAGTAACATGAAGTTGCAAATACTCGGTGACACACTTAAGGTTCCTTCTGGTACATACCCAGGAGAGGTACAATGGGATCACTTGGCAGTTGTAGTTTGAGTTTTGTGAGCAAACTGCTTATTGATTTCCATAGCAGTCCTCACAGTTGCCGTGGCCACCAGTCATGTGTGAGGTTCCATTTCTCATGTCCTTGGCAGCACTTGTTGTTTCTTGATGAGACAGAGTCTCAGTGTGGAGAGACACCATGGCTCCAGCAACTCTTAGAAAGGGTAGGCATTTAATTGGGGTAGTTTACATTTCCAGAGGTGCAATGTGGTGGTCACACAGTGAGTGTGACAGATCCCTTCCCAGGGCTTCTCTCTTCATCTTTTCCTCACTGTTTCCTTTCTGTGCGTGGTACTCCTCTGAGCGTTTGAGACCTGTGAATATCTGTTTACTTCAGGGAGAACATCAGTGACAGGCAGAAAATAAATTCTATCCAAGTTTAACTTGGTGAGCCATTGAGTTTATTGGGGTTATCTATAGAAGTATGGGTAAGAGATTATTTATAGGAGCTCCAGTGATTCAAAGGCAGTTGCATCATCAAAACTAGTATGAGAGACATCTGATGGAAGTATGCCTGGAGCTTCTTGCCTCTGTGTGTGTGTGATGCCCCATAATGTTCCCTGCTGTTGCAGCTGTGTGGAGGGCACTCAGGAGAGTAAACCCTCAGAGCTTACTGAGCCTGGTCGATTTCAATGGGTTTGTGATCTTTTATAAGTTTCCTAAGTCATATCCCCCACTTCTCTCTTTTTTCTAGGAGGAAAGGTTTTAATTCTGTGAAAATAGCAACACCCCAGCTGGGTTGGTGATAAGGTGTGGCTTTAGTTCATCCTTGTCTTTGGACATCCTAATCTCCTGCTCAGTTTATTCTTGCTGGATCTAGGAATTGGATTGGCAGTATCTTCTCCCTGGGCTCTCAGGAATTTTGTCGGGTGGTCTGAAAGAATTCTGTGTTTGTATTTGTGAGTTGTTAGTTTCACAGTGTGGCTTTAACTGCATATCTTTGTTTTGCCCTCTTCCGTACCGTGACTGTGGTGTGTTCTAAAGAGGTTCTCTGGACACATTTGTTTGGTGTTTTCAATCCCTCTTGTGGTTGGATGCCCATTGTGTTAGGTTTAGGAAATAGTCCATAATTTTATTGAGTAGGCTCTCTGCCTTTCCTTTTTGTTGACTTTGATCTTGATCATATCTTGGGAGTTGTCAGGTTACTTATTTGCCTGTTTTCCCTTTTAATGTCTGAATGTGTGTTTTCCTGGCCTTGCCACAGCCCCCGCTGCTCTTTGATCTGTGTTTCCTGCACTAGTGGTGATGTTTTCTCTTGTGTTTTTTATTTGATTCTTGGGCTTTTCATTTCCTATATTTCCAAATCTTTGCCCTGTTCTGACTTTCTGTACATGTCTGCACTCCTGGCTTCCCACCTGTGTGTGCTGCTGACTTTCTTTTCCATGCCTCCCACGGATTTCGTGACTTCCTTCACCAGCTTAGATCCTCTCTGAAGTCACTGATCATTTCTACAAGGAGGCTTCTGAGTTCTCCATCCAGTATTTTACCCATTTTAATATTTTTTAATTCAGGGGAAGAGTTAGGATCTTTTGAGAACTCTTGGCTTTTTTATATTTCCTGTGTTTCTGGCGTGTGACTGACATATGTGTTATCTTGGCCCCCTTGTAACCTTGGGATTTACTTAGTGAGCAGCTCGTCCCTCAGAGAGGACAGAACAGGCCGCTGTTGTAGCTACTACATAGACTAAACCAGGACAGAAAGATCTAACTGTTGGTGACTTAAGAGTTGAAAATGCCACAGGTGATATGAAATGTGCAGTGTGGTTAGGTCGTTAAACAAACGTAGGTTAGCAGTTGAGAGTTAAGGAAGGAGGGGAAGCTGAGGGCAAGGAGAACAGAGTAGAGTTAACTGAAGGAAAAGAAGAAGCCGGTCATGGTAGCACATGGGATGGGATGCAGAGGCAGGCAGATCTCTGTGAGTAGGAGGTTAGCTCATCTATCTACCCTAGTGAGTTCCAGGGCAGCCAGGGGTACACAGGGAGACCCTGTCTATACATGGTCAAGTCAGATAGGATCTCCGCCCTTAACCATGATGCTTTCTGCAGTTGATACCCACCGGCAAAGGAAAAACTAGTTCCCTCCAGTGTAGTCTCATCAGATGTATTGACTACACTTTACTGCAGGCCCCATACGTAGGAGAAGTTGACCAATAAAATGAGCTCATTGGTATTTTTGAATACACATTTTTTTTTTCTCATTTAGCTTCATTTAGGCATTTTTGTTTTACTGATCTTTGTGTATTTAAGTTTTCGTTGTGTATGTTACTTGTTCTTTAAAGCAAGAGAGAAAATATAAAATTGGGTGGGAATGATATGATCAAAAATATATTGCATGAAAAAATTTCAATTAAAAAAGAAAAACAAAAGAAAAATGGGAAGTGATGAAGAGGAAGGAACTACAGATTCATGAAAGAAGGTTGCTCAATAATGAAAAATACCATACATAAGTATAAGGTGGGACAAAAAGTAAAAAATCCAATTTTTTTTTTTTTTTAAGAATAGTAAGATAAAGCCAAATAGTACTAAAAATACAATGGGGGAATACATGTGAAAAAAAAAAAAAAAGAAAACATTACCAACAATGTAAAACTGTAAACAAGTGTGGATAATATAAAAGGGGAGAGGAGATAAGTTTAATGCCTTTTTAAATATGAAGTAATTTAACACCAAAGGAATAGTAAAATAAGAAACACGGAAGGAAAAATGCACAAAATGGGTTGAAATGGCTTCCTGTTATCCTAGACACTTGTGGGATATCTGCCGAGCCACCCTCACTGTAGTCATTGTGCTTTGTTACTGTAGGGAGGCCTTCTGCTGGCCACTCTTAGTCTGTAGTCTGTGGGTGAGCGGAGTATCCCACTTTATGGAGTCTAGACTTGCTAAACATGGAAGTAGCTGATGTCCTCCTTGGATATGTTTCCTAAGTGAAGTGCTCAGCCATCACAGACTTTTTAGCTTGTCAATGTCTGGTCCCTCTTTCTTGAAATGAACGTGGGTTGTGTTGTTTACTTGAGCAAGGGCAGCTTGTCAGTGACTACACCACTGAAGAGAATGATAGATCCCTGGCAACCATTTAGTACATGCCTGTGGCTACTTGGGGAGAGGGAGGGCCTTCTGAGAGTCCCTTTTTTCCCTGTGATAGGATGTTGATAGACTGTCTTCCTTGGGTAACCACCCACTGTGGCTTCTTGTATGCAACAGACATGTCTAAAAGATAGTATTTGACAGACTTCTCCCATCACCCCCCACCCCCCTGCCGTGTTCACTGAGTCTTAGAGAGGGTAATCTAGATGCCCTGTTTAAGACTGAGCACTCAACAGTCATTTGTTTGACAAGTTAGGAATTCCTCTATTAACTATTCTCTCTACACACAGAAGTTCCTCTGATCTTTGTTGAGAGAGTACTAATCTGTGGATATAAACATAAATTGTCCTTTTTTTAAAAAAAAAAAATGTATTGCTTTTCTTATCTATTATTTATTTTAGAGCCTTGCTTCCTGTATTACATCACAAATCCAAAAAGGGACCACCTCGTCAGGCCAAATATGCCATCCATTGTATTCACGCCATATTTTCTAGTAAGGAGACCCAGTTTGCACAGATATTTGAGGTAATGAATTTTTTTTTAATTTATTAAAAAATAAATACTGATTTTTCAGAATATTCTCAATTGGAGATGATCATATTGCATAGCGCCAAGATTTGAACCAACATCAGCATTAGTTAAAATAGGAAAACTGGTTTTTCATAGGTTTAAGGCTACTTCAAGTTCAAAAGTCACATACTGCATGCTGTATGTATTGGTTTTTGGACAGTTCTCATTGAATGATTATTGTATATATTCAAAGTCAGTGATAGTATGCAATGAACTTACTCTGTTTACAGGTAAGTAAAATGAGTTTCCTGGCTTAACAGTTTGAATTCTGAATGTAAATTGGGCCTGATTGGTAATGTAAACAAGTTTGAATTTAATGACTGAGCCTAATCCTAACATAAAGTGTATTTTTAATGATTCATACTATTTTCTCTATATTAACTTCCATCTTGAGTAGGTGTTTTATTGCGGCCAACTATAAGAATAGTCTCTAATATTATTTAAGGCAGGGCTAGCAGAAAAGTCTGTAAAAAATAATTTATAATTTTATGTCTGGAGCTCCAAATGGAAGTCAAAGTATTTTGGAGATCATACTAAACCTCCTGCTATAAATATTTTGATATTTTATCTCTGAAGTAAACTTTTATGGTTATTTTATATTTTTTATGTATCTCACTAAAATATCTGACTAGGTTATATTCTGCATCTTTCAAATAGCACTTTGGTTTGTATGGCAAGTAACTTACCTTAATTTGTATTTGGGGATGTCTGTTTTTATTTATAAAGATAACTTCATTAGTTAGTGTTGATTTATAGGAAAATTTTGTTTTAATTGATTGGTGTTTTTTCCTTTAATGATGGTCACTATGAAAATAATGCTGACATAACTTGGCTTCATAAAGATTTTTGCTGTGTTGCTCCTAATACAATGTAGAACATTTGCTGGCTCTCTGAGAACATACTTCCTAGTAGTCACTGCAGTTGCCAGCATTCCATGATCTGGCCATTAGTTTTTCTTTTTTTCAAAAATAATTTCATTAATGTATTGTGGGAAACTAGCGACTAGTAGTAATAAAATACTTGAAAACATTTTTCTGCAATGATGTTTTTGTTTATAATGTGGCCAGAAGAGTGATACTTAAGTATGAACATAGTGGTTATATTGAGGGAAATGACCAGGAATAGCAGAAGGTCAAGTCATCACATGTTCTTGTAGGTCTTGCTCAAACCTCATATTGTCCCAGTGTGTTGGAATATAATAGTTTATATTGCTTGTCAAGTTTATAATAGTTGATGCTCATTGTTAGAGCATAGAATCCACATTTGCTTTTTGTGAATTTGCATATATACATAAATGTGCCACACTTGTAGAGATCAGAGGTCAACACTGCATGTCATCCACAATGCTTTGCACCATGATTTTTGAAACAGGGTCTCTTATTGAATCTGGAGCTCATTCATTCATCTAGACTAGTTCTCTAGATAACCTCAGGGCTGCTGCTATCTCTGCCCTCACAGCACTGAAATCACAGGTGCACTTAGCCTTTTTACTTAGGTAGTGTTGAGCATTCATACTCAGTTCTTGATGCTTGTCCATTGAACACTTTACCCACTGAGCCAGTTCCCAAGCCCTCATGAAAATGAAGCAGCCGTTGTCCAAGCCTCTGGTATCTACTCCCTTCCCATTCTAGCCAGATGTTTACTTTCTGCAGGTACTGTGTGTTGTAACATACATTTCCAGAGATACTTTATTCATATTCATGTACAGACACACATTTTGTGTTCCCCATAGTTTTAAACGATGGTGGAATTTAGTCACCTTTCTGATTTTCCTATTTTTAAAGTTTAACAACATTCTTCAATTATCATTTTAAGTGAGTATGGCATTCTTTTGTTGTAATAAGATACTTATTAATGGTTTGGTTTTAAGTCATATGAAAAATAGTCTTAATGTGGAATTTAGTATTTGATGCTATAATTTTTCAAGACACTTAAAATTCACTTAACTATGCATAGGAAAACTTTTGTTTTGCTACTGAAAATTGGATTTCAGTGTTCAAAAGGCTTAGGGACACATACTCTTTCTGACTAGTGGTCACTGTGTTCCTGCTGGAGTCCTGCCTGCTGGACCTAAGTTAGGTAAGTAGAGTGTGTTCCTATGGAGAAGACACAGTGCTTGTTCTGCCTCAGTGTGGGCAAGTGTGGCCTACCTCATTTTCATTCCCACCTCCTTGACCAGATCTCACATAATTTTCTCCCAACAGCAGAAGAAGCTGCAAGGCGGAATCTTCTTTATGCTTCAGAAGGAGAAGCAGAGTGCATACTAATTAGCCCTAGCAGTCTTTGACATTCATATGCATGGTCATAAGATATATGTATACAATAAGATTGATCCTGAAATGTTCTCTTACCTATTTTCTAAAATGTGAGTTGGGCAGAACAGAAAATGTTTAAACTTAATTTCTCCTAAACGTCTGTTAATTATAGATGTTTCCACTTAAGTTCGAGTTGCTACTTACACAGGATCTAAATATCTGTGGTGTTCATAATTCAAAGGTAAAATACAGGAGCAATTTTATTTGTGTCTATAGAGAACTGAATATATTTCTTATCCTTTGCTTCCAGCCTCTGCATAAGAGCCTGGATCCGAGCAACCTGGAACACCTTATAACGCCCCTTGTCACTATTGGTCACATTGCTCTTCTTGCACCGGACCAGTTTGCTGCCCCTCTCAAGTCTTTGGTAGCAACTTTCATTGTGAAAGACCTTCTCATGAATGACCGGGTGAGTTAGGTTTTTAAATGTGTCATCTTCTTTGTATTTTACATACAGTTTTCTATTAAAGAGATGTGGAATGCCTAACAATACTTCCACTTGATTGCTTTCATTTAAAGTTTTCATCAGAAATAAAGTAGCATTGGCACATCTTTGTTTGAACACGGACATTTGTTCTGAAGTAGCCCCCCCCCCCCAGTAGGTATAGCTGTTTCGGTTTTACATGAAGTTAAAATTGTATAAGGACATGGAATTTTGATTGAGTGGCAGACTTTTGGGGACTAGACACATAGGTCTTATGTGGCCTGACTGGCTTGTTAACTGGCAGTGTGAACAAAATGGGGCTTGAATTCACAGAGACCTGCTTGTTTGTGCCTCTTGAATGTTAGAATTAAAATTATAGACCAAACGTGACAATTCTTTTGTGTAGGGTGAAGGGATATACTAAAGATTGAACCTAGGATTTTGTGGGGCAAGCACTTTGCCACTGAGCTATACCCTAGCCTAACTGACATTTTAATATGAAAAGTAGAGATAATTGGAAGTCTTCAAATTTAATTTATATTCAGTGATGAAGATTTACCCTCACTTCTGGCAAATAGTTAAGCTCTTGCTAGATCATTTTATTCCAATTGGAAACTTGGGCTTCATGCTTTTTTGATTGATAATTTTGTTTTTCTAGTCCTGGAGATCCAACCCTGGGGCTCATGTGTTATTCCCATTAAACTTCACCTACCCTTGACTTCAGTTATTGGCAGGTTACTGTCTTTTCTTTGTGTCTAGGGTTTCTATTCTTTTGGGAGCTTCCTTGAACTCTGAGATACTTACTGAGGCCTTTGCTACTTACTGGGCCCATGATTCCTAATTTTACCCCTGAAGCTATGTGACTTGATGACAGGAGTGACGGACCTCTCAGCCTCCTCCTCTTCTAGTTTTAGATAAGAAATCAACTTAGTCAGGAAAGTTCCTCTTCTGAACATGCCCTGCAGATCGTTACTGATTTGGTAATTCTTTATTGCTGTCTTTAAAAAGCCATTTGGTCTACCCTTCTGGTAGGAAAATTGTTGTTGTTAATAATAATAATAATAATAATAATAATAATAATAATAATAATAATAATAATATAGTTTTGTCTTGTTGGAGATTAAATTCCTTTGTGCTACCTGTGATACTTTGTCTTGTTTTATGTTATGACATATAGGATATGGGTAAATGAAAGGATATTACATTTATCCAATCTATTTGTAATAATACTGTTCACTCATGGCTTTACTCAGCAGTCCTTACTTTTTCTGTTTTCTTTCTGTTGAGGGCACCTACTTTTCTGAATTTGGAGTTTGTTTCTCAACCTTAAAAAAAAATCATTTCATATTTATCACCTCATACTCATGCAAGTCTGACAAACATGCTTCTTTAATTTTGTTTGTTCCCTGTGCAGATGTCCTTAACTCTGGGCTCACTGCTGTACCATGGCTCAGTTACTGCCGACATTTTGAAGGCTTACTTTCTGCTCACCTAATAGATACAAAGTTATACTCTTACTTTGCATTTCTTTTGTCACTAATTAAGTTCCTTTGGCTAGTTACCATTTGTTCTGCAACTACCTACAATGTCCTTTGCATGTTAGGTAATATCCTTTATTGGGTTATATAAATGTTGCAGAATAGTCATAAGGTCTCATTTACAATGTATCTTTATTTCCACTGTCTTAGTGTTGTCCTTGAATAAAAGTTTTAAATTTATCATTTTTTCTTGTTTTGTTCACATCCTGTGTAGGAACTTACTCTGCTCCAGTGTCCTAAAATAGTCCTCAAGTTTTGAGCTTACTTTTTGTACATTAAAGGCTTTAGTTTATTTAGAATTGGCTTTTGGTTTCTGTCCTAGAGGACCCCCCCCCCCCCCCATCCTTTGTAGTCCTCACTAGGATTATCAGACTTCCCTTCACAGTTTATTGGGTATTTTCGCCTTCTACTTGTCATCCCTTGTCAGTCATCCACAGGATGTTTGCACACAGTTTTCTCATAGGAGAGAGTTATGTAGACCCTTATAGATGTTAGGTACTAATGATATTTTAAAACATACTCTATGTTTTGACTATTTATTGCCAAAACAGCTTTACTTTTAGTTATTTGTGAAGTCTTTGCCTAAATTTGTCTTCTGCTTACTGCTTTTAAACTTTTAAAAATCTCCTTTTCAAAGTTAACTTTAGAGTAATAGCTGCACAAGTTTTTTATCCTAGTGATAGAAGTAAAGTGTGTTAGTGTCCTGCTTACGCCAGTACCCGCCAGTACCACAGTGAAATGTATGCGTTGTTTGTTTCTCTCCATGTGCTTTCACATGTAGAGTCCTTTCTGCCACACGGGTAACTTTTGTTGTGGCTGCCGTGTCATAGTTAAGTCCATCTTGATGCTCTCTATTCTAGTTTATAATCTGCTCTAAATTGTTACATTTGTCATTACTGATGTGGATTGGATTATCTTGTAAGTTGAGTATCATAGTATATTTTGGTTCGTGACTGGAATCTGCTGCTCACCCTTGATCAGTATGGTCCCCAGTCACTCAGCTACAGAAGATTTAGAGCACTGTTTTTGTCATCTAGTTCTGCAGCTGAGAGAGTTCCATTGATTTAAGAAACACTCGAGCCCTGGGGTTCTTCTTGACAGCTTGGTCTAGAAATTTTATCAGAGTGAACCTAACTGGACTCCTCTCTCATGGTCTCAGTGCCATGTGTTGAGACATTTACCAAAAATTGACTTTCCAGTTTTGTGTATTTGGAAGTTTGTTTTCCAGGGTGTTAGGGTTATCTGTCACATTGCCTGGGCCTTCCCTGACTTGATACTTAATTCCTCTTGTCTTTCTTCTTTTGAAAAGCAAACTGTTTACGTTTACTTATACAATAGCTTTGAACCCTCTTCTTACTTAGCTTCTCTGAGTCTGTGGATTGTAGCATGGTTATCCTTTGCTTAACAGATAACATCCATGTAGAAGTGAGTACGTACTACTTTTTTTCTCCTGAGTCTGGGTTATATCATTCAGGACGATCTTTTCTGATTCCATCCATTTACCAGCAAATTTCATGATGTCATTGTTTTTTTATAATTGAGTAATATTCCATTGTGTAAATGTACCAGATTTTTTTTTGTTCATCCTTCAGCTGAGAGGCATCTAGATTGTTTCCAGTTTCTATTATGATTAAAGCTTTTTTGAATATAGTTGAGCAAGTGTCCTTGTAGTATGGTGGAGCATCCTTTAAATATATGCCCAGTAGTGGTATAGCTGGATCTTATAGGTCAATAGGTTGGTCTATTCCCAGATTTCTGAGAAACCACCATATTGCTTTCCAAAGTGACTGTACAAGTTTGCATTCCCACCCGCAATGGAGGAGTGGTTTCTTTGCTCCACATCCTCTCCAAAATAGGCTGTAACTAGTGTTTCTGATCTTAGCCATTCTGACAGGTGTAACTCTCAGCTGGCTAAGCATGTCAAGCACTTCTTTAAGTACTTGTCAGTCATTTGAGATTCCTCTGTTGAGAATTCTGTTTAGATCTGTACCCAATTTTAATTGGATTTTTTTGTTTATTGATGTCTGGTTACTTGAATTCTTTATATATTGTAGAGATCTGCCACCTGTAGGTTATGCCATTTTGTCTTTTTGATGGTGTCCTTTGCCTTACAGAAGCTTTTCAGGTTAGTAAGGTTCCATAAATGTAATTTATGTAATTTATAAATGTAATTGTTGATCTTAGTGCTTGCGAGATTGGCATTCTGGTCAGGAAGCTGTCTCCTGTGCCAATGTGTTCAAGACTATTCCCCATTTTCTCTTGTATGAGGTTTCATGTGTTTGGGCTTTTCTGATCCACTTGAACTTGAGTTTTATGCAGGATGTCAGATCTCTGACACGTCATCCAGTTATGCCAGCCTCCTTTCCCCATTGTATAATTTTGGCTTTTTTTTCTTAAAAATGAAATGTCCAGAGATGTGTGGATTTATGTCTGGGTCTTTGACAGGTTCCATTGATTCACCTCTCTTGTTTTTAGTGCCAGTACTATGCTTTATTTTTCCTCCTATAGCTCTGTAGTAGAGCATGAAGTCAGGAATGGTGATACCTCTGGAAGCTCCATTGTTGTACAGGATTGTTTTAGCTATCCTGGGGTTTTTGTTTTTTCAGTGTGAAGTTGAGTATTATTTTTTTCAAGATGTGAAGAATTGTGTTGAAATTTTGGGGGGTATTGCCTTGATCTGTATATTACTCCTGTACTATATTAATCCTACTGATGATCCATGAGCATGGGAGATCTTTCCATTTTCTGATATCTTCTTCTGAAGTTCTTCTCATGCAGGTCTTTTACTTGCTGGGTTAGAGTTAGACCAAGATACATTATTTGTGGCTGTTGTGAAGGGTGTTGTTTCCCAGATTTCTTCTGGTTCATTTATTGTTTGTGTAAAAGGCTATTGATTTTTTTAAGTTAATCTTTTATCCAGCCACTATACTGAAGGGGTTTGTCAGCTGTAGGGTTCCCTGCTAGAAGTTTTGGGGTCACTTATGTAGATTATGTCATATGCAAATGTGATACTTTGACTTCTGTACAGTCTGTCCCCTTGATCTCCTTACTGCTTAGTTAAAATTCAAGGAGTATTGGACAGATGGAGAGAGTGGGCAGCCTTTATAGTTCCCGATTTTAGTTTGATGTTGGCTATTGCTTTGCTTTATATTGTCTTTATTATGTTTATATATATCCTGGTATTCCTGATCTCTCCAAGAGTTTTATCCTGAAAGGGAGCTGGATTTTGTCAAAGATTTTTTTCATCATTTAACGAGATGAGCTTGTGGATTTTTTTTTTTTTCATTCAGTGGATTTATATGGTAGATGACATTGACAGATTATCATAGGTTGTACCACCTCTGCATCTCTGGGATGAAGCCCACTTGGTCATGGTGGATGATCTATTTAATATGTTCTTGGATCTGGTTTGCCAGTATTGTGTATTTCTTCATTAATGTTGATGAGTGAAATTGGTCTGTAATTCTTTTTCTTTGTTGAGTCTTTCTGTGGTTTGGGTATTAGAGTGAATGTGACCTCATAAACTGAATTTAGCAGTATTCCCTCTGTTTCTGTTTTGTGGAACAGCCTGAGGGGTATTGATATTAGCTCTTCTTGGAAAGTCTGGTAGAAACCATTTGGCCCTTGGCTTTTTTGTTGTTGGGCAACTTAATGACAGCTTCTATTTCCTCAGGATTACAGGTCTATTTAAATTGTTGTTGGCAAGTGCTATCTATTGGAAAAAATTGCCCATTTCTTTTAGATTTTCCGCTTTTGTGGAGTACAGGTTTTTGAAGTATGGCCTAATGATTCTCAGGATTTCCTCTGTCTGTTGTTATGTCCCTTTTCATTTCTGATTCTGTTCATTTGTGTGTTCTCTCTCTAGGGTCTGTCCAGCTCTTTGTTTCATTGATTCCTTGTATTCTCCGTGTTTCTATTTTATTGATTTTAGCCTGGAGTTTCATCATTTCCTACCATTCCGTTCTCTCCTCTTGGATGTGTTTGTTGCTTTTGTTTTAGAGTTTTCAGATTGCTGTTAAGTTGCTAGTGTGAGATCTCTCCAGATTCTTTACGAAGGAAGGCGTCAGTGCTATGAACTTCTCTGACACACTTTGATTGTGACCTGTAAGTTTGGGTGTGTTGTGTACTCATTTTCATTGAATTATAGCAAGTGTTTAATTTCTTTCTTTCTGGACACAGTGGTAATTCAGTAAAGAGATGTTCAGTTTCCATGAATTTGTAGGTTTTCATTGTTAAATTCCCATATTTAATCCATGGTAGTGTGATAAAGTAAAGTACAGGGGATTGTTGTAATTTTCTTGTATCTGTATACTTGCTTTGCAGCTAAATATGTGGTCAATTTTGGTAAAGGTGCTGAGAAGATATATTCTGTTGTGTTTGGGTGAAATGTTCTTTAGATGTCTGTTGGTTCCATTATTTCTCTGTTTAGTTTCTGTCTGGAAGACACCCCATTGGCAGGAGTGGGGTGCTGAAGTCTCCACTGTTAAAGTATGGCGCTTGGTGTGTGATTTAAGCCCTCGTAATGTTTCTTTTACACATGTATGTGCCCTTGCATTGGGGGCAGAGATATTCACAATTGAGATGGCATCTTGGGTTTTTGTTTTTTTAATGAGTATTGAACTGTCCTTGGTTAATTTTGGTTCGATGTCTGTCTTGCTAGATATTTGGATAACAACTTGCTTCTTAGGTTTTTTTTAACCATTTACGCTGAGGTAATGTCTAGCTTTGATGGTAAGGTGTATGCTTCATCTGTGTACTTTGTGTGTACTTCTCCAGATTTCTCTATTCCCTCAGCTTGTGGGGTTTTTTCTTCTTTGATTGTCTTGCATCAAATTCCTTAACCTGTGTGTTTTTTCTTTGCTTCCTTAGCATTCTTTAAGGCATTGGTTGATTTCCTCCAGTTTTTTGGTTGTCTGTCCCTCAGTTTCTTTAAGGGAGTTTTTCATTTCCTCTTCAAGGACCCCTGTCATCTTAATAAGTGGGCATTATGGTTGGAATTCCCAAGTCTTGCTGTCTGCCACAGGGTAGCTGGGTGGCCTCTGTTGGGGCACATTTCCCTGGCTGTTGGTGCTTAGGCACCTGGGTTTGCTATGGTTGTAGTGTTGATTTCTGAGTTTGTTTTTGTTGGGTGAGTATTTTGTTTTTTGGTTTCTGTTTCCTCTTTGGTCTTCTAGTCTTTGTGGCCTGGATTTCTGGCAGTTGGTGTGACCTCTGAGCTAGTTGGGAGTACGCCTTCTGGTGTTTAGGTTGGCCTTTGTTGTAGCATGAGACGGGGGCTGCCTGTTCTGAGTGATGTTGCTTGTATCTCTGCAGTGGAAGTCTGCTGGGATTAGGGGCACTGCCCAGCAGAGGCAGGGGTGATGGGGTGCGAGGGCAAGGGTAAGGGCTGTGGGATGGGCTTGGGGACCAGAATCTAGGGAGTGGGGTAATCACTTCACCTGTTCTCTTATTCAGTAGATGTTAGTTGACCATATGAATTCACACTTCTATCCTAATATTTCCACCTTTTGTCTAGCTTCCAGGAAAAAAGACAACCAAGCTTTGGGTTCCAGATGAAGAAGTCTCTCCTGAGACAATGGTTAAAGTGAGTAATATACACAGATTTGTTTTTGTTAGTATAGATGTAGATGGGTAGTCAAATCAAGAATTTCCCTTATTGTGTTACAGTGTTTCAAGTATTGTGAGATTGTAGGGCAGTGATGTGTCGCTGGGGCCTTGAGGGGAAAAGATTTGAAAGCTACTTCCTTATTTCTGCTTCTTAGAAACTTAGCCTTTTAATGGAGTATTAGTGTTTCTCCCAGATGTATTTTTTTTTTTTTTTTTAGTAACAATGCTAAACCAGGTTTTAAAATTATCCTTTTCTTGGGATTTAATAAAGGTTTTCATTTTTAAAAAATTAATAATTCTTGAATATGGGTTTTGCATAAGGAATTGCTTGTCACTAAAATACAGATCATCAATTTGTTAGTCATGTGAAATGTGTCAACTTGATTTCATTGTATTTGCCACGGTTTAAAAGTTAGGAGCAAATATACTGAATGTTGACATTTTTTTCTTAGTTTCTGTGTCCCTGCCCTCTTTCTCACCATGCTCCATATCTTAAATGGCATTAGCATATTGCTGCTGCCTCGGATGGTTCTGATGTGTCTGCACACCCACAGAACAGCCCTTTCTTACATCTGCTTTTGGGTCTCAGCACTGGTCTTAGGCAGCACTCTTATGTTGTAGAGGCAGCACTGGATGAGAAGACAGGCCGTTTAGTGCGTTTCTTGCCCAGGAAAGGCATCTTTGGAACTGCTTTGTGTTGCCACTGTTCAGGCTTAGTGATTGTTGCCTTTGCTTTTTAGAAAGCTGAGATAAGTCAAAAACACCTAAGAGGTGTGTCAAAGACTGGAGTAGGTGCAGAAGTACTCACATGCTTCATCAGCAGACAGTGCATAAGAGTGTTGTCCATAGGGAAGTTAGCATGATTCTAATTGTTCATTTGGGAAGCATTAAAGTTAACACAAAAGAACTCATCTTTAGTGAAATGGGTTTTGTTTTGGTTTTTGACATAACTCTTAAAACACTTTGTTATCTTCCTGTATACAGGAAGGAATAATTTATTTCGTCTTTTCTTAAGATGCATCCTCCTTTTTCAGTTTTTAAAGTTGATGTGGAAAGTCTTTAAACATAACAATGCTTATTGGTCCGTTTGTCTTTTAAATAGATTCAGGCTATTAAAATGATGGTTCGATGGCTACTTGGAATGAAAAATAATCACAGTAAATCAGGAACTTCTACTCTCAGATTACTAACAACCATATTGCATAGTGATGGAGATTTGACAGAGCAGGGGAAAATTAGGTATGTAGTTATTGCTTCCAGATTTCAACTCCTGATGTAACTGTTATATGTTAGAATTTTTTTTTAAAAAAAGATAATTATTAATTTGTAGGTATCCATGTGTTTTTATTGTAATATGCTTTTACATGGTGGTTATTGCAATATAAGCCATCTAGACACTGCAAGTATTTTAAGTGATAGATCTTTGCTCTCTGTCCCAGTCCGTGTATAACTGTAACTACTGTCTGACACGCGTGCTGTGTCTCAAGCGAAAAAACAAACAAAACATTTAAAAGCGTTTTTGTTTATATAATGAAACATCATTTAGTTCTTCCTGTTCATAAGTCCACATCTGTGGATTCAGCTACCTATGGATCTAAAGTACTAAGAAAGCAATTATTATTTTTTCTGTACTGAGAATGTGTATAACGTTCCCTGCATCCGGCAGCATGGCCACTGTTTGCTTTGTAATCCAGAGCTGACTGAGAGTATTTGAGAAGATTGTGCATAGTCCATGCAAAGCAATTTTATTTTTCCTATGAGGAACTGAAGCATTTATTTGTTTTTCTTTCTCCCTCTCTCTTCTTTCTTTTCCTCTCTTTCTTTCCTTTTTTATTTGTCTTAAGATTACCTGACTATACTGTGATTAAACTCAGATTCAGATCCTGATATTACATACTCCAGGCAGATTCAAACCCAGACTCTTAGCGCTTTCTGTTTGCTGAATTTTACCAAGTTACTTCAGCTTCTCAGTGCCCCACACATACTTATTGTACCACTGTGTAACAGTTAAATGTGTTAGCATATTTGAAGTATTCCCAGCATCACTTAGCATATAGGAACATGGATGATGATAGGGATTGTTTTTTATCAGCATTAGCTGATATGTAGAGTTGGTCTCAGATGCTGTTTAGTGACTCTTCTTAGTAATCTAAAGACAGAAGAACTTTCCTCCTTAATACATGCAAGCTCTTTAATGAGAAACCAGACAGTGAGTGTCAGCTACCCTCTGCCTCTATCTTCATTCTCTTCTTCTAGCTGCCCCCCACCCCCAGTCTCTCTCCACTTTGAAAGTGTTGGGCATCAAACTTAGGCCTTCTAATGCCAGGCAAACACTATTAACACTGAGCCATCACCCCCAGCCTCATCCTTGTATGTTTTATTTATAGTGTCCCCATGCCTAGAATTTAATAGCACATATTTATGAAGTGAAATAATAAAAATAAAACTTAATACTATAGGCACAGTTCATTGCTTACCATTTTATTCTAATTTGTTGTTTTTTTTCAATGATTTAGACATTACATTGCATATAATAAGGATACTTGGATTTAAAATTAACACTGTATTTGAGATAAGTTGTATAGGTCAGCTCAATCCTTGGCATTAAAACATTTAGTCTCAATTTATTAATTACATTATTTTGTATTTAGTTATTTATATTAATTACTCCTGACTATAGGAATAATTAAGAACATTGACAGACTGAAGGCAGACTACACGCACAATTCATATCTACCATTTATCAGTGATTTTATTGTGAGCTATTTCACTTCTGCGTGCGTATGGTGGCATTTTAGCTACTACACCTGCCTTCACATTCTTGTTTTATGTTTAGTGCAGTAGTTGTGATAGGCAAATTAGCAAGTCCAGACATTCATGCCGACCTGTGTGTACGTATCACACACACAAGTCTGTAGTACTATACTTTAAATTTAACAGAGAAAACCAACATACAAGCAGAAGTCTTCTATTCTTGCCTAGGTAGGATGTATAGGATCAGAGAACTGAATGGTTTTGTAGTAGCTGGCACCAACATGTTTAAGACATTGGCACTGTTTGACCTGTCTAAAAGTTCTATGCTGTAGACTGACTGCTGTGGCCCCATATAGCAGAAAATACAAGCAAGCTCCATCCTCCTTATCTTCCTTGTAAGTCTTGAGGGCTCTGCCTACTCAACCTCATCACTGTCCAGAAAGCTATCTCTTGTAATACCGATATTGCCTAGGATTTCAGAGTATGCATTCCGAGGAGGTGGAGAATGTTCACACCGAAGGACTTTCTGCTTTCTTCTTACAGAAAATTATTTTTAAACATTAGATAGATGGGGTAAGAATGATATTCTCCCCTCACTCCCCACATGTAGAAGACTTGCTTACATTATTTTTGTTTGTTTTTTAGTAAACCAGATATGTCACGTCTGAGACTTGCTGCTGGGAGTGCTATTGTGAAGCTGGCACAGGAGCCCTGTTATCACGAGATCATCACGTTGGAGCAGTACCAGCTGTGTGCGCTAGCCATTAATGTAAGGGCTGTGGCCAGTGGGGATACCATTGTGTGTTCTTGGGCTTATAGAGCATCGGAGCCTTGAATGTTTGTGCTCTTTTATGAGAAACACTTGAGAGTTTTAAAATTGACATTTGGTTTCCTATCACAGTATATGCCACGACATACAAGTCTGTAAACTTCCCACAAGCAGTGAATGAGCTTTGTGCTAGCTGAACTATTGTTCCTCAAGGAGATACAGGGCGTTTGCTTTAAGACTCTAGTCACAAACTTGCTTGCCACCCACTCACTGGTCAGTGTACAGCCTTGTTTCTGTATGGTGTGCACATAGCTCTTTGATGAACACTGAGCTTACAGTGAACAAACAGCTGCTGCATTTTTATCTCTTTGGGGGCTATTTAAATGTCAGTCACTGACAACGACATCTTGTACAGCATGTCACCAGGTGGACCAAGGAGACAAAGCTGTACTCTTCTCTAGGGATGAGGACAGCAGGCCTTTCTGTCTTTGGTGTTCTGCACATCTATTTGCTAATGAATATATTATTGCTGCAGGTGTTGATGTTGGAATTAGAAACAAATGAGCGGGCAGATTTCTAAATATGGAATCTTTGAATAAGAATATTACCAAAATTTTACAAAACTGTGTGCCTGGGTTTTTATTTATTTTTTTTTTAAAGGCATAAGGTAGACAGTTTCAAGGTAGAAGTATTTAAATTTTTAAAAATAAATCTTTTGAAAATGAGAATACCTAACTACACATACCTGAGTCTAAAGACATGAGTTAAGCTTGCTTCCCTGTGTATTTTTCATTTGTTGCAGAAGCCTTGACTCACTACCTGCTGGTGGGTGGGAACTGTCCTGCCACTGCGCCCATCCAGACTTCTACTGTCTCTCACCAAGACTATTGGGAGAGCTTGTCTGTTGGATACACTTCCCTACCCACACTTGACAGCGTGCTATTCTTCTGCTCAAACACATTTAAGAACTCATACTTGTTGGGGGCCTGGCATATTTTATAACCTGACGTTTGAACTTCTGTACTGTTAGTAGCAACTAAAGTAATGGTTGGGGTCAGCACAACATGAGGAACTGTATTACAGGGTTGCAGGGTCAGGAGGGTTGAGATCCACTGTTCTACAGTGTACCACCCTTCATCTACTTCATTTCAGTGAGACTGAGCACTTTTATTTATCCTCATCTTCCATTTCCACATATCTGTTAACCCTGCTTGGTAATGAAGGTTCAGATGTGATCTTTCACACATTGTTTAACCCCCCAGGGTTAGTCTCATTGCTTCTATACACTGAGCTTTGTACTTTTGACTTATTCTGTATCCTTGGGTTAAGACTCTTTAAAAGTAGCATTGGATATTTGAGCAGAAATTAAATGTGGAGTAGATGCAGATTGAACAATGTGACAGCATGTTTAATAGTTGTCTAGGTATTTGGAATTTTAAATTCAGTTCATGAAAAAATGTACTTTGTATTATTTTGAGCTACATATTGTTGTAGAAATACAGAGCTGAATAAATCATGGTTGCAGTCCTTCAAAGGCTAACAGCCTCTTAGAATAGAAAATACAGATAAGTGTTGATAACACAATGAGGTACACAGAGTAACTCAGTTACTTCCAAGGTGCTAAAAAGAAGTTGTAAGGATAATTTATGTTCAGAAGCCTCTGAAAGTCAACTGAGTATGGTGAAGACAAATCAACCTCATACTCAAGATGAGCCAGCTTTCACTGCAGCTTTATATTTTTTGAGGCAAAAATCTTTGTAATTTTTTTTTCATGTACTTAACCAATTATTTTTATAAGCTTAGTTTTAAAAGTATAAGTGTTTGCCGTTGTCAGAGTTTTTTTTTTTCATAAAACTGTATTGGTATTCTTTATTTTTCATTTTCATGATAGTGCCCATCTTCTTAAGTTTGTGGGGTCTCCTTAATTCCCTAGTAGTTTTGAAACACCCTCTGTAGTCGGCTTATCCTTTGTGTGTAGTCAGCTGTTAGTTCCTTGTCTGTGAGTTTCCTGTTACTGATAACTGAAGGCTGGTAGTCTGAAGTGATTGATAAGTTGGCTTTGTAGCAGGTTTGCATTGGGTTCTTAAATGCTGATCTGTTAGAGAGAGGGACAGAACTGTCATGAAGGGGTGTGTCTTAGTATGAGGGGGCTGTGTCTGAGTGGGATAATTAAAGAGTGGTCTATTCACTGATGAATATGTTTAAAATAAATTGACTTTGGTTATGAAGTTTTAAATTGGCATTTTGTAGTAAATTGGATATTTTAATGATAGATGTATATATTTGTTCCTCATTAATACTGATGAAGGGTAACTATTGAGTCTGATAGTAGAAAGACTGGTTTTCTATGAACACTTGAATAATTTAAAAAAAAAATAGTGGGTATACTGAAGTTGAAATTAAATGAAATGGAATATAAACTGTAAGGGAGAGTGTAAAGGCATATGACACCCCACCCCAACTGCATTAACCAGGCGCAGTGGTGCCTGCCTGTAATCTCCACAGGAAGGAGGCTTAGGCGATAAGGATAATGAGAGCCAAGTGCTGCCAAGATGGCTCAAAAGCATTGACTGCTCTTTCAGAAAACCTGCATTTGGTTCCCATCACCCACATTTTGGCTCACAACTGTGTAACTCCAGTTCCAGGGGATCTTCTTCCCTCTTCTGGCCCCCACAGGTACCAGATGCTCACATGATACTCATTACGTACATGAATGCAAAACATACGTGCACATAAAAATACAACTTTGAAAAACAAAATCAGAAAATGTCCAAGTGCTGGAGCTAGAACCCAGCTACCGTAGAGAGCTCTTGTCTGACATCCTGGGGGCTCTAGGATCAGTCCTTGTGTTAGAGTAGTATACTAGGATAGTAAAGATAAATATAAGACACACACACACCCCACGTATGACTTAGACATTGAAGAAAAACGCAAGTCATTAGAGACAGAAGAAATGATATACATAAACTTCTAGTAATAGGATAACATACAAGTTAAGAGGGTATAATTATTAAGTGTTTGTATGCGATGGAGATAAATTGGAACTGTTTCCTTTAGTTTGGAAGAAATTCTGATCCATTGTGTGCTGGTTACTGTGCTAGTCCTAGATACGAGGGTGCATAAAGAACATTGTTCCTGTCTTTGAAGAATCAGAGGATGAATAAGGCAGACCCCTAAACCAGCGTCTATCTGTGTTACAGATATGCAGAGTGCTCAGCCATAGGTCAGCACAGTATGCAGGTCACATGTCTCTTTGAAGAAAAAAGATGAGTTGCCCAAAGAACAAGGAGTTTCCTAGAGAGATGTTTGGGTGAAACAAGTCATAAGATAATTGGACACTTTGCCTAACACCAGTCCTGTGCTGAGCTACATACTCAGCCCCTTCCTTTATTAGTATTGTTTTAATCATACTTTGTTAAGGAGGTGGATTAGTTTCATCTGTTTTAAGAGTATATTTATTGTTGTCTAACAAATGAAGCTGGTAGTAACTGGGTCTAGTTAAATACTCCGGCCTTGAGTCACACCCTCTGTTACGATTACTGTATGTCATTATGGCCACTTCTTACTGCCTTGTGGGTAACACCTGGAATAATTTTATCTTCACAGGATGAGTGCTATCAAGTCAGGCAGGTATTTGCCCAAAAACTTCACAAAGGGCTTTCCCGATTGCGACTGCCACTTGAGTATATGGCCATCTGTGCACTTTGTGCCAAAGACCCCGTGAAGGAGAGAAGAGCTCACGCTAGACAGTGCCTGGTGAAGAATATCACTGTGAGGCGGGAGTACCTGAAACAACATGCAGCTGTTAGTGGTGAGTAAATGCACCTTCTGGTCTTCCAGCTGCAATCTCATAGAGCAAAGAACCCAGCTGTTAGTCATTATGGTATACACTTCTTTAAAAAGGCAGCATCTTTCAATAGCTACTTCTCACTTACTATATTTAATATATATATTTAACATATCTATATATAGAGAGATAATTGCATGAATACTTGAGTTTTATTATTTTTGTATAAATGATTGATTGAAAGAAAAAGTAAGTCTGACATTGGTGGCATCTGGGAAATAGTCAGATTTGTGTATTTATTTGTGCTGTGTCAGCACTGTCTTGGGTCTTTGTTCTCATGTGTAGCTAGCATTCATGTGGCTTGCTTGTATGCCTGCCTTCCTCTGCCTCCCAAGGCAGTAGCATGTACTAGCACCTACCGTTATCCAAGGCAGATCAGAGGCATTCTTTGTACATGTTTGCCCTCTCTTCAGCCACCAGAACTCATTAGCTCTTCTTCCAGGTGTTGCAGATGTCTGCTGCTCTCCTACTAGCTAGACTGGACTTGGATTATTGTAGGTGCTCTTAGTTTACATCATATTGTAAATGCCTTGCTTCTGTCCCTTCTACTGTGCCATACTGTACATTACCCTTCCAGAACAGACCAGTCATCTCTTCCTTGTAGGTTGAACTACATGTAGGTTCTCAGCTGCTCATGAATGACATTGAAGCACCTGATGGTTATTCATGTTAGACTCAGCTCGTTTAAATTCTGCCCTGTTTACTTAACCACTGCTGCTTCCTCCTCCTATGTGCCTGTGTTCAGTGTACAGGGTTACTTGCAGCCTGCCTCTCCCTATTCTGTTTTGAGCTCTGAAAATCCCTTCTAGACAGACATTGCTGAGAAATATATATAGCTTATCCTGTTGAGTCATTTGAGATACCGTTTTAACGTCACTTCTCTTTTTCCAAACCTTCGAAAAAGTGAAGACTATGTAGTCACATCCCACCTCTGCAGTTTATGGGCTATGTTTGGCCAGGTTATGTAATCCATGACTTAGTTTGCTTGTTTGTAAATTTGGTATAATTATACACACTTGTCGATGTCACATGGGTTGAAAAATGATGTATGTAAAGCACCTAGCATAAAATAAATAGCCCAGAGAAGTCATCTTAGCTGTTCTTATTTTAGGTTCATTTATAGCTTTCATCTGTTTATTTTAGTATGAGTACCGTACCTGGTCATACTTATGTTTATATTTTTATATTATATAGATACAAAGTAGTAAGCACTCTATAAGTATTTGATATAATTTAACTTAAATATCACTGAAATTTGAGTCTTGCTATTTTTTTTCTCTCATGCTTGCTCTTTAGTTACTTTTCACACAGACACTGTTCAGAGACAGTCTGATGCTTATTGGCATGCATTTATGCTCCTGGTTGAACATCTGACTAAAATGGAATTAGGAAACTGAATCTAAAGTCTTTTTTGTATACTGTTTCCCAAATACAGTTTGCATGCCTTTCTGACCACTACAATATAATTTGCTTTTCTTAGTCAACAGATAAAGTACTTGGATTTAAACAGAAAAGTTGTTTTTTATTTACACTGTTCTAAGAGCTCAGTTCTTTTGTATGGTCCTTCTGTTAAAAACCGACCATTGCATCTATCCTTATAGAAGGCCACTCTGATAGCTTGTCAGAGAATGCCAACACACACAGTGGCTACAGCATAAGGAAGAACACACCTTCCATCTCAGTCTTAAATGGCTTTGTGTGGCTCCCTCTTGTCATACGCGTTTGAAGCTGAACTGTTTGTCTTTGCTGCACAGCACCTGCCGTGCTAACGAGGCATTTTAAACTGTGTATCACATTTCTTAGCTCAGGGTGTTTGAATGTGTTCTTCTGCCAGCCATATTGTGGTAAATCACTGGGAGGTAGGAAATATATAAAAGAGCATGCAATTTGATCTTTATTTTATGTTTTGTTTTGTTTTTTGTTTTTCAGAAAAATTATTGTCTCTTCTACCAGAGTACGTTGTTCCGTATACAATTCACCTTTTGGCACATGACCCAGATTATGTCAAAGTGCAAGACATTGAACAACTTAAAGATGTGAAAGAGTAAGACTTTGCATCCCTTTGTCCTGTTTCCGTCTTCTCACACTGCATTCCTACCCAATTTCAAAGAATGTCGTGTGAACTTGGAAACATCTGCAGTTCTGGCGTTGCTGTGCAGTCAGATGTCTCTCCTCCAGTTTCCATCGTTTATTTCCTTCTATATTGTAGGTGTCCTGTGAGGAGAATTGGTAGTCTCTTCACTCGGGTAGTAAGCACGTTTATCTTTGCGATAACTTCTGTAAAAATAAAGAATAGTTTCTTCATAGTGGGCAGCATTTCACAGCCAGGGGAGTGTTGTTGAGGGTTAGAACTTCATTGCTGTTCTCTAATTAGAGTAAAGGTTACTCTCTGTGCAGAGAGACGAGAGGGATATGAACCGAGAGACATTTTAGACCAACACAATTCTTAGGATACGCTTGAGATTCTGGTCTTATTTCTGTTGTAAGAAAAGATGACAATGTCATTAATACACTAATAAAAATGATGGTTAGTTTCTTGATTAATAGAAACTATAGTTATTTAAGATACTGCAGGAAAATTTAAATTAAATTACCATTAGCTCACTATGGCAAGGGGGGAAATCCACTGTCTCTTTTTATTTGCCATAATATCTATTTCTAAGATGCTGTCTCTAAGTGAATTCTGTGTGAGTGATTGTCACTGGCTGCCTCTCTTTGTTTGAGAGTGCCAGCTTTTAAATAGTGAGACACCTTTGAAATGCCCTTGACAGTGGCCTTTCCTGACTGCCCTGTGAGCACAGCCTGAGCGACTGTAGTGTCTTTCCTCACCTTTCCCTCTCCTTGAATATCGACTGGGATTCCATTTTACTCTTACAGGAGAGGGTGTTTAGATGATTTTTCCCTCAATAAGCAAAGACAATCTGTATAGGTGTCAGCCATGTTTTCCTTTCTCATTTGTCTGCCTGTTTCTAACCACTGGCTTACGTGCTGTTCTTCTGAAGCTGTCCCATCAGGACTCGTCAACCGCTGTGGCCAGTTTTTCTTTCCTGTCATAGTACAGTGTTAAGCTTACATCTATCTGCATTGCTATCTACTTAGGCTTTCTTCCTGATGATTCCTTTTTGAGTTTATAGCTGCTGCTTTTGAATTTTTTCCTCTTTTGCAATTATAGTCTAGGTTCATTATGTTAATATTGAGAATCATTGTATCTGTATTTAACAAAAGTTTTTTTCTTGTATATTTTTCTTTCTTTTCTGTTCTTAGATGTCTTTGGTTTGTTCTGGAGATATTGATGGCTAAAAATGAAAACAACAGCCATGCATTTATCAGAAAAATGGTAGAAAATATTAAACAGACAAAAGATGCTCAAGGACCAGATGATACAAAAATGAATGAAGTATGTAATTCACAATAAATGATTTTGATGCCTTGATGGTTTAAATATTTTGGTATAGGATACAACTTCTTTAATATTTTTAAACAGTATTATTTTTTCTGTTAGTTATAATTGGGATTGCTAACCCAGAATTATTAGACCTATACTAGCGTTAATTTAGTAGTAATTCTGGTGCTGAATTATATTGATCTTTTTGTACTAATATATACAGTAAGTCACAATATTTGTCCTGAAGACTTCTTTCATTATTTTACCGTTTAGTCTAAGTACACATTCTAGAAAGTACTCCTAATTAACAGGGTCTAAGATGCCAATCTTAACTAATTAAAAACAATACCATTGCAGAAATTGTACACTGTGTGTGATGTTGCCATGAACATCATCATGTCGAAGAGCACCACATACAGTTTGGAGTCTCCTAAAGACCCTGTGTTACCAGCTCGGTTTTTCACCCAACCAGACAAGGTAGTTATTTTAGAATGTGTCTGTGGGAGTTGACATGAAGTGTGTGCTCAGCACTGGTGTGTGGGAAGACAGGGAAGGATCAGTAGTAAGAGCTGCCCAATACCAGCACTATGGAAAGGGCACCGGGCTCAGAAATGGGACTCTAAACCAAGTGTACACCAGAGTGGAGGCCACAAAGAGATGAAAAAAGTCTGAAGCCATGCCCAGAGCACAGGCCAAACTTTGCCAGAGAATTTGTGAATTAATACCCTTTGATCAAAAATGGGAATTGGAATGCTGATCTGTAAAGTCTGGAGTTGCAAGTCTTAGATGAGGTCTTAAAGGCTCTGTGAAGACACACAAAGATCATAGATGTTGGGATAGGCCCAAAGCTCTGGGAGTGCTGTAAGGATAGTCACAAACATTCCCAGTCGGTATCACACACCCTGGTAGAGACTCTTCTCAACTGATTGAACAGCGTGTGGAAAGCACCACTGTCCCCTTTGTATTGGAAGCAGAATGCCATTTATACTATTTAGCATCACATTGAGATTTCCAAATGGCCGACAGGTTTACATAAAGCTAAAAGGTTTGTCTCTTTGTTAAGCATTCACTTTCATCTGAGCAGCCTGGCCAGGAACTGTGTGGCTTCATCTCTTGAGTACTATGGAGAAATGTGTGTTGTCTGGCACATTTAATATTAGAATTGCTATGAAGTTAGTCTGCCTGAAATTCATGTTTAAACTGATTAGTTTAAATAAATATGAACTTGGTTGGCTTTTATCTCTCAGAGAGCTGTCTTGGTGTTCACTGACTGCTTTTTCTCTTGCTTACAGAATTTTAGTAACACCAAAAATTACCTGCCTCCAGAAATGAAATCATTTTTCACCCCTGGAAAAGTATGTTTTGAGAATTGTTTTAGTATTTATGTAGTAGTTAATATTAGTGTGATTATTGGCCTAATTGTGCTATTTTATTTCTTTAAGAAGAAGATATCTTTGTTGATTAAAAAAATTAATTGTACTTACTATATAGATGCCAGCTAAGGTGCACTTAAAAAAGGAGCTTATAACAAAACTATGGAGACCATTTGAAGGCTATTTTTATGACTGATCTACATTTTATTTATTGTTTTACAGTGGAAACCTTTTTCTACACATAATTAAAACTCAATTGCTTTTTTGTCTTTGGGAAACTTGATGTTTGTTCTGAAGTGACCTTGCGCCCAGGCTAGCTTTGAACTTGCAGGATTATAGGCATGCACTGTTACAAGTTTTTAATTTGCGCAAGTGATAATTAGGTTGATCTTCTTATTTTACTTAAGAAGAGATACATTTTTTTAATTTGTATGTAAGTAGGGTGAAGTTGTTTCTAAGAGTTCTTGATGTGTGAGTTTCTTTCAGTGTTAATTAAATAGAAAGAGTTATGTATTTCTCGTTTCAGCCTAAAACAGCCAATGTTCTTGGAGCAGTTAATAAGCCGCTTTCATCAGCCGGCAAGCAGTCTCAGAGCAAATCCTCAAGAATGGAAACTGTGAGCAACGCAAGCAGCAGTTCAAATCCCAGCTCTCCTGGGAGAATAAAAGGGAGGCAAGTGCACAAGAGATGTCACAAGTTATGTTTGATTTCAACAAGGCTGTGAGGTCTAGCATGATACAGTATAAGCATTTGAAGACAGTGAGTAGAGATGAGTTGCTCCTTACTGACAAATAGATGGATGATACTTAGCTTTTCATATGTAAGCCTACTGGGCTAGTCTCTGATAGTACACAATAAATATTTGATCTCATTGTTTATACCACTTATATGGTGAGTTGTTTACTTATGATTTGTTCATACAGCTGAATACCTGAATCATTGAAAATGATGAGATCAGGGCTGGAGAGATGAATGGTCAAGAGCCCTGGACCACTCTTCCTTTTTAATCCAGGTTTGGTTTCCAGGACCCCATAGCCGCTCCCAGCCATCTGTAATACTGCTTTCTATTTTCAGGCAATCCAACACTTCTTTTCTTCCCTCTGTAGACAAAGCATGGATACACACAAAATTCAGGGGTCAGAGAATTGGCTCAGTGTATAAAGACTGATAACCTGAGCTTGATCCCTGGGACCAACGAGGAAGAGGAGAGCTAGCTTTGTTGGGGTGTCATCTGCCCTCCTGCACCCCCCAGCCATGTGTAGTACTTGAATGCACTTGTACACACACAGTAGATAAAAAAATCTTCTCTTCACTTTAAATGGATTACCCATTAGATCTGCACTTGGATGGGACTCAGTGAGTGAGATCACTTACACAGAGCAGTGTTCCAGGGCCTTTACTTTGGAATGGCTTCATAATCACATTGGTTTACACCCAGTAGAAACTTTTTGGGAAAACAGAATATCTTGATAATGTTTTGACAACATAGGATGTGTATTTTATACTCTGGATTTCTTTTTACTATATATATGTATAAACTTCGTTGTTTGTTTAAAAATGAGTTTTAACAAGGATTTTTCTTTTTCTTGTAAAAATGTACCTTGTTGGCTAGAGCTTGAGATTTATGAGTTCAGCAGTATGTAAACAGATGCTGTGGTGACCAGGCTGGCCTTGAAGTCACAGAAATCCATCTGCCTAGGCCTCCTAAGTGCTGGGATAAGGATTGTGGGGAAGACTAGAACTTTCTAAGAGCATGTGCTTTACCTGATTCAGCAAGTCTGTTAAGTGCCTGCTCTGAGCCCTCTACAGCTTAGCACACTAAGTAAAATTGCCAAAAATTATGCTTAAATGTGTTAACAGGAGGAAGAAGTCAAGAAAGAAATGTAATGGCTTTGTGTATTATTGTTAGAGAGAGAAAATAGGGCCAGGAAGGGGCAGGGCAGGGTTAAGCTGCATATAGCCAACTGAACACACTAACAACAGGGTTAAATTTCCATGCCTCTGCTCCCAAATGGAATCTAGTTTTCAAGACATTATATGGTAAAATGAATTTATTATTTATTTCCTTAATTTATTAAATGGGCTACATTACTTACTGATTTGGTGCTAAATATGATAGGAAGAATTATCTTTAAAATGAACGGCATCTTTGCTTATGAAGTTATAGAACTATACAATAAAGCAATCAGAAAGGTCATTTGATTGTACAAATAACTGCAGGTGTCTCTGTTCAAAGGCTTGACAGCTCTGAAATGGATCCGAGTGAGAATGAAGACCACACAGTGTCTTCACCTCTGCCAGGGAAAAGGACTGACAAGAGAGACGACTCTGACCTTGTAAGGCTGGGCACCAGGCTGTGGGGGCTGTGGGAGAGCATGTGGTGCGCTTGTGTGACTTCAGTTTCAGATTTGATGTTATGTGAGTCCTGTCTTCAGGTAAATAATCTCAGTTCTTTGTCTTCAGAGTCAAACATGTTAGTTCCCTATTCACAGTTGTTTGCTTTCCTTAAGAAAAGAGAGTGGAATGCAGGTCTCAAAGTCTACCTCCTTCCTTTACAAAGTCCTTGTTAAGTTTTTAAATATTAGTAGTAGTGGCTATAATTTCTAAATGTTACTTGAAGACAGATAAATTTGGTGAAA
The DNA here is from genome assembly GCA_033318265.1 of Phyllotis vaccarum. Taxonomy (NCBI): domain Eukaryota; kingdom Metazoa; phylum Chordata; class Mammalia; order Rodentia; family Cricetidae; genus Phyllotis; species Phyllotis vaccarum. Next base: position 136,330,933 of record JARWLC010000009.1, on the reverse strand, counting down.
TTCCAGTGAGAGTACACAGAATTCATACTCCGATAGCCCAATGGATTTGGTAACTAGGCCCATTTGGACACCCCAGTTGAGCTTTGGACATTTCTTGAGTAACTGACTGAGCTTTCTTTAAAGTGGATAGTTTAGGTTTGTCGGCCTAATAGTAATGAAGTATTATCCACTAACTGAATAAATGAATTAGCCCAAATAAATTGTTGATGCTGTCTCATTGTTACAATGATTCATGCCATTGAGCAATAGTTATCATAAAACAAGTATGTCTGACTGTAATTCAGAAGCAGAGATGGGAGCTATCAATAAAATAATCATTTTTGCTTCCTTTGCAATTTCATTTGCCTTTTTTGTCTCCCACTGGCTTATTTCCATTATTTTCAAGCTTTTTGAATTTATCTAGACAAGTTGTTTTGTAATTAAAATTTTTACTAAATCCTTATTAGCTGTACTGTCAATTAGCTATTGAAACTTTTACCCAGCAGGCTGGCTTAGCAGTTAGCAGCACTTGGCTGTTGTTCTTCCAGAGGCCCAGCACTGACTTTAACTCCAGTACCAGGGCATCTGAAGTCCTCTTCCAACCTCCACAGCCATCAGACATGTAGTGCGTATATGTGCATACAGGCAAAACACCTTTACACACTTTCAAAAGTTTTATCCAAGCATAATTAAAAATTGATAACTTAGAAAAATGTAGGCAATAAAAAAAAGGAATCCTATTGCTGGGTATTCTAGAAGATAATCTTTAAGTTAGTAAAAATATATTCTACAACTTAACCAAGAAAATCCTATTAACATGGTAATCATGCTTAAAAATGGAGTAATAACTGACCAGCTCGTGATTTCTTTCTTTTGGTAGCAGAAACAAGGGTGTTGTAAGTTTGAGGCCAGTCTTGACTTTATATTAAGCTCCAGGCCACCCAGAAACACAAGAAAACAAGCGCTGTGAGTGTGGATTGTGCCCCCAGTTTGATTGCCCGCACTGGACAGGAAGAGGATAATAGAAAGAAAGAAGGAAGGAAAACGTGTGGTGGCCATATGCTCGCTTCACATCTGATGAATTCTGTTCATCATAGTAACCTCTGTGTTACTGACAGACAGGATGGGTGTACAGTCTTAAACAGAACTTTAAACAGAATTCAAAAGAAGTGGAGAACACTTGTGTGGGACTCTGAGCAGTGTGCTATGCCCTGGAAGGGGAGGCTGGAGTGGTGACTGTTCTCCCATGTGAATATGTAGTAACGTTTTATGATTCTTTTTTTCCAATGTGGTAAAATTAGTGGACATTAAAAAAGGGACAGTATAATTGGCACCAGTCCACCAAGACAAAGGTCTGCTTAGCAGTGGCCAGTGAGATACAGTGTATTGCTGCTTCAACCCCTAGACACTCTCTCCTAGGGTGGACAGTCTGTGATCTTAGAAATTAAGTTCCTAGAAGGAAGAGGGACCCCATCTTCCTAACACAAGCAACTCCATCAGATTCTCCCCTAAAGACTTCATCTCACATTGGGATATATAAAGTCTTTATTTATATTTATAAAGTCTTCCACACATAAGGGGCACAAATTCATATCATACCCCCCCCCAAAAAAAGAAAGGTTAAATATATTTAAAAGAGTAGATGAATATAGGTAAATGTACTAGGTTTCCCAGAAAACAACCCAGACACCCTCACCCGTGGTAGCTTTTATTTTTGAGAGTCATGTTACCCATTCTCACTCTGAACTCAGTATGTAGCAGGTAATGACCTTGAGCTTCTGGTGCCTCTCCTTGTGCTTACTGGAATTGCTGAGTACAACCACACCTGATTTTGTGAAATGCTGAGGATCAAACCCAGCATTTTATCAGCTCGGTTACTTCTACCCAAGTTATAGTTTTTGTTGATTTTTTAACAGTAAAATTTTACTTGTTATTTATTTATTATTTATTTAATGTGTGAGTGTTTTACATGACGTGTATGCTCGTACCCATGGAGACTGGAAGAGATCCTCTAGGAAGGCAGCCAGTGCTCTTAACTACAAAGCTATCTTTCCAGCCCCTCTTTGTGTTGAAATTTTTTAAGAGTATAAATTTGCATAGACTTTTTGGAAGTTAAGTTTGCCTACAAGTGTTCTTATACCCTCTCATTCTTGGGTGTCTAAAGAATTTTCTCAATCTCCATTTGCTCATTTATATATAAATTCTCTGAATATAAAGTAAGATTTTTATGTTAAATTTGAAAACCCTTGTTTTTTTTAAACATATATATATATATATATATATATATATATATATAATGTTTTATTTTGAATTACTTAAATCTGAGAAGGTCTCTGATTCAGAGATGTTTCTGGTGGGGAATGAATGTGTTGAAGTTTTATGTCCTATAACCCCCATTTAGAAAGTAAAAGTAGTTCTTTATGATATCACAAACATATATATAAACATGGTTATTTTATATCACACAGTGTGTAGCCTTATTAGAGCTAGGTGAATAAACTGAGAGCGGATGTTCGAGTAGTACCTGTGTACCCAATGACTGAGTGGAGTGCTCCTAACTGAGAGACACACAGAGCATAAAGTACTGATTGGACAGGGCTCCCTTTGGAGTTGTGCATCCTACCCTTCAGAATGAAGCTCTACCAGTTGTATAGCAGGTGTTGGCCCCACACCTGGGAGTAGACATGGGCAGCACAGATTAGAGTTAAGAAGTTGGCGAGGTCTTGGAGGAGGGATGAGTGTGATCTAAATGCATTGTATCAGATTCTTCAAGGACAAATAAAAATTGTTGTGTCTTTTAAGTGAAATTCTACTCTTACTCTGAGGAATTTTAAATAATCAAATTCTAATAAATAGCCTGGTGAAGTGGCCAGTGTTTTTCATGCAAGCTACTCCGAACTCTTCTAACAGGAGGAGAAAACTTGACGTCATCCTGGGTACCCTGATGAGGCATTGATTTTTGTAAACTAAATAAAATAAAAGTAGTAAATAGTTGTGGTTGCAATATGTTTAGAGCTGTACATTTAGATACATATTTGTGACGAAAGTAGATTGCAGAGTTTTTGGAGTTGTCACGTTGTTCAGAGTAGTAACAGTTTATGTGAGTGATTGCTAGGCTGGAGCTTTGCACAGGCTAGGCAAGGGCCTGTCCACTGAGCCCTAACAATTTTATTTTTCAAACCTTAATTTTAAAAATTGTGATCCTCCTTCTTCCAGTCTGAATTGGAGAAGCCTAGAAGTCGGAAAAAAGCACCTGTCACAGACCCAGAAGAGAAGTTAGGTATGGATGATCTGACTAAGTTGGTACAGGAGCAGAAGCCTAAAGGCAGTCAGCGAGGTCGGAAAAGAGGCCGTGTGGCTTCAGAGTCAGATGAGCAGCAGTGGCCTGAGGAGAAGAGGCACAAAGAGGAACTCCTTGAGAATGAGGATGAACAGAACAGCCCACCCAAAAAGGGCAAAAGAGGCAGGCCGCCAAAACCACTTGGTGGGGGGACATCGAAAGAAGAGCCAACAGTGAAATCGTCCAAAAAAGGAAACAAGAAAAAACCTGCCCCTCCTGTAGTAGACGAAGAAGAGGAAGAAGAAAGGCAGATCGGAAGCACAGAACAGAGGTCAAAGGGCAAACAGCACCGGTCATCGAAGAGAGCACAACAGAGGTGAGTATGTGGGACCTGAAACTGCCACCGTCGATGCAGTAAATAGACTTAGCACAGTGTAAATCATAATTTGATGCTATCCACATTTGGGTCTTCCTTCCCCAAAGCAGAGCAGAATCTCCTGAGACTAGTGCACTTGAATCCACACAGCCCACAGCACAGAAAGGACGAGGAAGACCATCAAAAACGCCATCACCATCACAACCCAAAAAAAATGTGTAAGTTGTAAATAATATTAAGCTTCAAACCAATTTCAAATTATTTTGCAAACTTCATAAATTTATAAGCATAATGATTGCTGTATTTAAATTCCAAATAGTTTGGCCCATTATACTAGGTAAAACATTTTTATAACCTGTAGGGAATTAATAGCCCAGTTAATAGTTATACATTTTTAAAGGTCTAGAGAAATCCTTATAAATGAACGCCAAATAGCTATACAGACTTACGGTATAAAAACATATTTTTCAATAATCACTGTGCATCAGCCAGGTCTCCTCATTGCTGCAGGCAATCTTAATCCTTTCCCCTGTCAGTGTTTTCCAGACAGAAGTACTGTCCACGCAGTACTACACCATGCATGGTTGTTCATCCTTTGAACTTGTCTAAAGTAATAGGCATCGCTGTTCTTGAATTATGTCCATAGAAGTGACTGTAAGTTGCTCCTACACTCTTAATGTAGTTGGCACTTGCATCTGTGTGTACTTTTGGATATTTGCACATTTAAATGTATTTTAAGAGAGGCAGAGCACTGAGTTTGTCCAAAATCATCCTGTAACATGAGCACCAGCACTGTCAGCTGCAAACTGGGCAGGGCTGTCTTTTGTTAGGAAAGCAGAATCAGAATATCATGCCCTGTTAGCCAAAAATAGCGTCTCTTTTCCTAAGCAAGCTCAATATATAACTATGCACAGTACTTGACTTACTTCTTTTCATAATTAAAACTTTATTGAAAATTGGCACTGATATTGGAGTTTATTGCTGGGTATCTTCAAAATCAATCATAATTACATCATCTTAATAATTAGTCTACCAAAATCTGTTATTATGCTTGACAGTTTTCAACACACATCTTAGCTAAATACTTGAGTATAATGGGGTTTTTCCTGTTCCTGTGTATTCCACAGGAAAAGGAAAAGTTGCCTGAGTGTCCTACATGCTTTCTTCTAAATAATATTTATATAACAATAGAAATAAAGGTAAGTACATTATTGTGACAGCTTTTTAAATGTGTTTGGCTCATCGAGCAAAATCACTGTTTCTTAAAGAGTAGTCAAGTAGCCTGACATGAATTTTACACAGTCAGATAACAGTTTTCAATATCTCAGCCTTATAACTCACTTTTTTTTTTCTTTTTTTTTTTCTTTTCCTTTTTTTTTTTTTTTTTTTTTTTAAATCTGGACATCATAGTGTTAAGGGCTGAAATGGCCATGATTTACCTTCAAGTTTCATGACTCTTTTCATGAGCAATTAGAACCTAACTATATATTTTACAAGACCAGTACAGAAGAAGACTTTTTGTTATATCTTAAACTTTCTGGACAGTTCTTTTTCGGAGCTGGAATAATAACATGGTATAATTTGTATGTGCTTTGTATTTTAACTGTAATGTAATTGAAAATCATTATAATTATTATTCATGGAATTCTGTATGGTAGACATAACAAAAAAGACTCCTTATTCTCTTGAGACTGGCTCTCCAGTAGGCAGGCAGTCACTAAGTAGTCACACGTAAGTATGGAACTCTAACTCTGACTGTGTCCTGAAAATACTTAGGGCATTATAAGAGAATATAGTGGAAGGATTTGGCAGTTGGGAAAGTTTTCTTTTTGGAATGTGACAGTGAATCGCTTACTTGAGAATACTAGGAGAAATGAGATGAGATGATTCAGTGGTAAATACGCTTGCTGCCAAGCCTGACTGCCTGAGTTCAGTCCCCAGTACTGATGTGGTGGGAGAGAACCCTCTCAAGTGTCCTTTGACCTCCACAGGTGCCCTGTGGCACACATATGTTAACAGAAGCAGGAGAAGGAAAGGAAAAACCAACTCAGGTGGGGAGAATACTATAAGTTCAAGTTTCTGAAGTGTGAAAAAAATTGGTCTGTCCAAGAAACTGGAAAAGGCAAGGGATTAGACAAGTAGGCCAGGACCATCTGAAGGAATTTACAGGGTTATTGTAGATTCAGTGCAGGCGTTTTTTTTTTTTGGGGGGGGGGGAGTGCAATATCACCTATTTTGTGATTTTAAAGGGTCACTTTGTAAAAAAAGAGAAAACCAGAGGTGAGAATGAATGGTGGTAGCGTTATAAATGGGGAGGGATGAGTGGGTTTAGATTCCTCTGTGGACACCCTAAAAAGGTGGGAAGAAACGCGCACAGCTCTCTACTTAGAGGTGCTGCTTTAAGTGGCTTTAGTAGGTACAGAGTCCTGTGTTGGGAAGGAAAGAGGAAATAGGCATCAGCTCTAGGCTGGTGGAGTCCTTTGTGGTGATAATCTCCATCACACCTTTCTTCCTCTTCTATAACCTTTGTAAGATTCTCAGTAATGCTTCAGGGTCCAGACAGAAGTTGATCTCTTACCTCATAACACATGTCAAGAATTCATAAGCTGTTTAAGACATTTCTTCCAGTGAGTTCATCTACAACTTCAGATTGGGGTTCTCTCATTTTATATGATGTGTTTTTGCTTTAGCCGTGTAGGACGCTCCAAACAGACAGCTACTAAAGAAAACGATTCGAGTGAAGAGATGGATCTGCTTCAGGCCAGTTCTCCTGTCAGTGATGACACTGTGCAGGAGGGGGCAGAAGAAGAGGACATTTCTGCAGGAAATGTATGTTCTCACTGAAGTGTGGAGTGTGCTATTACAGAATGCAGAATTAGAGCCAGCAGATATCTTTGTCAGCTCATCTGTGGCTACTGTCTCTCATTCTAGATCTTTATGGTTTTGTTAATGAGTTTGACGTGTTATTTATTTACCAGCGTGAATAGTGGGAAAAAAACTCTGAGAGGAGCTTGAACTTACAAGAGTGATAGGTGTAACATCCAGTGAGCCTGTCAGCCAAGGAGCAAAGTGCTTTACTGTTCCAGTCTAGGACTGGTGTCTATAAAGTGATTATTTATGTTTCACAGGTGTCTTTGACATTTCTGTGTTGAGTCTAGTGATAGAAACCCGAAGAAAGCCACATCGAGTAAAACTGAATCCTGAAGTAAAATCAGCCTTTGGAATTGAAGTGTAAACTGGCTTTGTACTGTTGGCACTGGGTGCTGCTTCTACAGTAGGAGCTGATGCTTTCTGGGGACTTTCTTTTATATAAAAAATGGTATTGCTAGTTACCACATATTTCTCATTGGGAAAAAAAGAAGTTAGCATAAATAGGAACTGTCTTGTTGACACATTAGTGCAAAAAGTTTAGATCAGCTCAGTTTTCTTCATTTGAGAAACGAGTTCAGTCGGTTCCCAGAGCTGGCCTGTTAATATGTTCAGCAGCCCTATCTGCCAAAGGTGTGTTTATGAATCTCGAGAAAGTGTCCCAGAGCTGGTCTGCCTTGTTCTTAAGGACTTTGAGAAGGGGGACTTGAAAGTAAGACTAAATCATCCATAGTAACGAAGAACAACTGTATATTAGCTTGGTCTGCTTAAAACCCTACTCCTTTTACCTAAACTGTTAATTTGACCTTGTTGGGTTTGTGTGTGTGTGTGTGTGTGTGTGTGTGTGTGTGTGTGTGTGTGGTTGGTTGGTTCGTTGGTTCGTTGGTTGGTTGGTTTTTATGACAGGATTTCTCTATTTAGTCCTGGCTGTCCTGGAACTTACTGTATAGACCAGGCTGGTCTAGAACTCACAAAGATCCACCTGCCTCTGCCTTCTGAGTGCTGGGACTAAAGGAATGTGCCTCTAGCCTTTTTGAATCAGAGTTTTAGGCTTCCTGTGGGCCTTGCCAGTAAATGGTAGTATGTTTGAACTTGAGGCTGTGTGGGTGTGCGTGCAGGTATTGGAAGCCAGACTTACCTACTTCTGTGCCAAAATGACCTAGTCTAAGAGTTGGTGTTTTCTTTGCTGCAGAAAGAGAGAGGTGGGAAGTCTGAGAGTAGTGCTTGTGAGCCTGTCTATGTGCAGATACCACAGGAAGAAGAGGGAGACAAGAAATGCAAAACATGTGTGAGGACAAAGATAATGTAAAAAGTGATGCCTGTTTCTTATCATAAGGCAAATGTGCTCACACTAGTTAACTGTTGGCTTTTCTCTTCAGGTACGACGAAGAAGTTCCAAACGAGAGAGACGATGAACACATGACAGTAATTTTCATGTGAAAGCTTTGGGACAAAACATTTTTTTTCTTTATCAAGTATGAGGCTAAATAAAGCCTTTGATGCACAAAACGGGACTGCCAAAGTGTGGACAGTTGGACCTTTGATGACCACAAATTTGTGGTCGTGTAAGTCAGCCATTCACATGGTGATAACATTGACTACGGAGTGGAGTCCTGTGAACATGTGGTGTGATGGCTGTGTAGACAGAAACTAAAGAAGAAGCGTGTAAATAGCCCCTCCCCTCCTGACTTCTGAAGTGCTTGTATAGCTTCTCTCTGCGGCTTTAAACTGACAGGACCGCTGCTCACTGGATCTGTCATCCGGATGGATCTTAGGCAGTAGCCTGTCGGAGTTTGTATCTGTATTCTCTGCAGTTTTACTGTGAAGATTTGTGTTTCAACAATGGGTGTCATTTTCTTGATGTCACGGTTTGTTGGAGTTAGTCTCTTTCCCTTTATATCTCACCTGTGTTTACCAGGGCACCTTTCATTTGGAGAGGTGCTAGAGCATCTGCCATTACACTAGACAGTGCCTCTGTCGGGAGGACACCACACACATTGATGACTTTCACACCTCAGTATTGATCCAAGGATTTTCTAGCCTTTCCTGGCAATGAAAATTTTAAGAAAGAGATTTAAAATATTTTAATTTTAAAGAGTGTGTTATAAAATAATGTACTAAATTCTTATTCCATTCTATCATCTTTTTTCAGTTTATATTAATCTACTGTATCAATAAAATTCTGTAATTTGAATGGGCTTTTAATAGTCTAGAATGTTATTGTGTATAGATATTACTTCTTGAACATTATGTTCAGAGAATACAAATTATTACACTATAATATAAAATCTGATATATACACAGTAGAAAAATTCTCGTTCTCCATAACAATGTAAAGTTAATCAGAAACAAAAAATTTTATTGATGCAGTGTATCTTTATAAATCTGTTCTTGAAAGCCAAGTGTTTTGTATTTTATAGTGAGTTGCATGTTCATGAAAAAAATTGCTGATCATGAGATGTGCTTTTTCTGTAAATTCATACTTAGCCATAGTATATGATAGATGACCCCTTAACATAGTTTTTCATCAAGAGTTTATAATTGTACTTTATTTTGGAGCCAAAAAAAAATTGTTTGTGGGGGGCTGGGGGTGGCAGTGATATATCTAGTTTGGGCTGACACTGGGTGTCACACTCTCATAAACACTGAGTAAGTTCCAGTGCATCCAGAACAGGAGAAATGGAAATTTGCCTGCATTTATCTTAGAGATCTGTCCTGTTGTCATTCTATCTGCAAAGTCTAAGAATGAATTATTGAGGCAGGGTCCCTTACATAGTTGTATGAACTGTATTTTGAACTGAAATGTATTGGTTACCACCTTATGCTCACCTAAATTAATTTTAGATTTATGGGTGCTGAGTTGTTTTTGCACAATTATTAACAACAGAAAAGAAAATTACATTCTAGGTCACCAAGTTTATTTTATCAAATACAGAGCATTTTCATATATGACACATTTATGTTTCCAAGATTGGCTACAATAGGTTGGTGATACAATAAAGAAGCGACTATTTTAGAAAATGACACTTTGCTATTTTCCGATATGCAAATGATGTGATTATTTTTCTTTTAAATATTTCCTCATGTTTATGAAACACTTTATTTTTTAAAAGACTTTAAATTGTGTCTTCATCTTTCAGTGTTGAACTTTTTTGTTTGCCACAGTGCTAACATCAGTGGCGATGGAGGTGGCTGTCTATCAGCTAACATTGGATTATGATACTTGGGATTTTAAATGTTTCATTAGCTCGGCTCTCCAAATAATGTCTCAATCTCAACAAGACAAAAGCATGGTTTTAAATCTGTGGCATAAATAATAAAGGATAGCTTTGTATTTTTGTCACCACTGAACTGCATTGGAAATATATCTTTAAAGCCTTTTTATAAAACACACAAAAAGTCATTGAGGATTTTTACTTACACAGTCATCGTTGACCAGGTTTCATTTCACATTAATGCTGTGCCTTGGTTCATGACAAAACATGGTCATAATAGATCTTAATTTTTTAACCTATCCGTTCACTTTTTGGGGAGGATTATGATGTAAAAATTTTCATTTTTGTGTAGAAAAATAGGTATAATAATGATCAATTAAAGTCTTTGCCCTGAATATTCTTCTTAGGGACTTACTATTATGTTTAAACTTAATACTTTATGCACTATTATTTGGAGAGCCGCATACTTTAAAATCAAGGTGGGTCTGTGTCTGACATTAGCTGCTGGCAGTTCGCACACGGTAGAGTGTGCTCATCCTGAGAATCTGTGCTGTCTGACATGAGGGAGCTGTGAGCTTTGCCTGCTGCAGTGCCCTCCTGTGTAAACTAGACACACACTGTAACCTGTTCTAGACTTTCAATATCAACAGTTCCTTTTGCCTGCTGGAAGAACATTGGGGATTTCTCCCTACCAATAGTATTATGTTATCATAACGAACAAATGGTTCTTAGATAAGCAGTTTTCAGACACAGTTTGGGATTTTCTGTGAAGCAAAATAAACAAAAGCTCAAGTCATTGTATTGTTATGTGATTCAGTATATGTTTACCAGAGAAAGTCATGTTTGTGGTTTTTAATTTTGGAGTCTTCGTTTTTCAGTGACATTTTTCTGAACTCTATGCTTAAATTTTTCAAACAAAATCTTGACTGGCAGAGGTTTACTAAAAAACTATTTAAGTTAAGAATTGCATAACTTAAAAATAATGTAAATTTTGAACTAAGTGCCATGAAGATAATTTGCTGGGTAACTTACTGAGTACTGTGAACCTATTGTGTGCCGATCACTCAGTTTTTATTCAGGATGAAGGTGAAGTTTGATCAAAATAGACCAATCCCCTGCTTTTATAGAATTTATGTTGTTATGGGAGTGTGTTTTTAAAAAAAAATAGAAAGAAAGAAAAGTTGTGAAAATGCTGTGACCAGCCCTGGAAAAAAGTGACTGGGAAGAAGCCGCTTACAGAGACATTAATATCTGAGTCATTCGTAAATGAGGTCTGGATGCTGTGTGCTCGTGACTGTGATCAGTAACCGTGCGTGGGGTATCCGAGACATCATATCTTGTATGTGCTTCCTCATGTTGAATGTGTGTATCTATGACTTGTTGATGTGGGGATTGATCCTCTGAAGAGGAGAAATCTTTTGATTAGTTGTAAACTATGAACTTTGCTCTTTGTCACTCTTTTCTCCTCCATCTGTCTTTCGTTTTCGTAGACCTTTTAGCTCTAAGAAGTACTTCTCTTTTATTAGATCTCTTCTAGTAGCTTTTTAATTTTATACATGATTGTGTTCTTTAGAGGTTTCCCCGTAGGTTACAGTAGATGTTTGACTTCTGTAGGTTTGCACCTTCACCACAGGTGGAAAGTTCCTAACAGTTTGGCTGTTTGCTGCTACTTTCTGTAAAAGTTCCAATGTACCACATGCTGGTATACTGGTTACTTTTTTTTGGTACTCTGACGATATCTAACAAAAGCCACTTAAGGAAGGAAGAGTTTAATTTGGATGATGAGCTCAAAGGGAATAGCAGACACCTTCATGGTGAAGGGAATGTTGAGACCCCTTACCGATATCTCTGGAGATACCTTGGTGGGACAGGAAGCAAGTTGGGCAATTGATTTTACAAGGGCCCCCAGCCCCAGAGAGCCAATTCTTCAAAGGAGGCTTCACCATTCAAACAGCTGGGGACAGATGTTCAAGCATGAGCCTATGGCCCACAATTTATATCCAAACCAAAACTTCCTCCTGCTTGCTTGGGTTTTTGGTCCTCTCATAATGCAATATGTGTTCAGTCCCCGTAGTTTTATATTACCAGTGCTGATCAAAGTCTCTTCTGAGAATCAGGGCCGTCTCTTAGAACTGAGTCCTTAAGAAATGGAAATTCAAATTAACGTATGTGCAACATCTGAGGGGGGCGGAATGAGACAGTATCCCAGAAAAAAGAAAAGTGTGTCATAGCAAGACCAAGAAAGACACTGCAGGTCAACATCAAGCCCTGCAGTTCCTGTCCTCACAGCACATTTGCCCTCTCTCTCCTGAGCCGTCTCCTCTGGAACTGTTTGCCTCAGTGAGTGTTCATGTTGGCTTCTTCACTCCTGCCCTTTGGCACAAGCTTCCACGACCTCTTCACACTATGGAGACAATAGCACCAAGTTCAGTGCAAGCAACTGCCTGCCTAAGCACGGGCAGTCTTCCAATAGGGAAGGCTGAAGCTTTTGGTGGGCATGGCCTTAACCAGCACAGTGGCTGTAAACCTTTACCTAGCAATTTATGCCGGTTTCTTGTATCTTTGTGCTCTTGCTAATAAAGCATGAGTAATGACCACGTTGTAGGATGGCTGTTACTCTGTCTTAACATTTCTTCTACCCAGCAATTCAGTCTTCTACTGTGTAATCAGCCACAGTCACGATTTTGGGATATGAGAAGAAAGCAGTCAGATTCTTTGCTGTGATGAACATAAATGCCCTCTAGCTCAGTTCCTGTAGAGCAGTGTTTCTCAGCCTTCCTAATGCTTCCTGATACATTTCCTCATGTTGTAGTGACCCCTCAACCATAGCATGTTCATTGCTACTTCATAACTAGTTTTGCTACTGTTTTGAATTGTAAATATGTTTTCAGATAATCTCATGTGACTCCCAATGAAAGGGTCATTTGGCCCCCAAAAGGGTTGCGACTCATAGGTTGAGGAATGCTGCTCTAGAGGCTTTGTTTCATCTCTGAAACTCCCTGGCCTGAGCCTCTTTTGCCAGTCTTTTGAGGCCCCACCAGAAAGGCGCATTTGTGCATCTGTACATCTCTTTAGAGCATTCTCTAGCATGCAGCTCAAACCTCTTCAACATTTCTCCTACAGACCATTTTCAAGAGCCTGTGAACCTCATGGTCAGGTTTATGAAGCAATGCCCCTACTTCTCAATACCAGTAGTCTGTATCTTCTCTCTCTCTGTGACAGGAAATGTGATGGAAGCAGTGTAAGGGAGGAAAGGTTTTTGTTTGCTTTTTTGTTCCCTGGCTCACACTTTGAGAGTCACCAAGTCCATCATGGCAGGGAATATGGCCCCTTGACAGAACATTGAGGTGAGACTCAAGAGTCTCTGTAGAGCAGGAAGCAGAGCCTGGTTATATATACATTTCAAACCTCCCTTCTCTTCTCATCCTGAGTCAGATTTTCTAGGTAGGCTCCCCCTCTTCCAGTGAGTTCAAAACAGTACCAGTAGCCATAGACCATGTGTTGAGACACATGCACCTGTTGAGGACATTTGAATTCTAAGCCATAACACATGGCACCTGAACATTAGGGCCTTGTTTCATTTGGGAATGGAGACCATCATAGTTGAAGCAAATTTCTTTACAGATATGGTTTAGGAGAAAAACATTATATGGGGCTTTGATACTAAAGCTGCCAATGGCAGCTTCTGGAACAGAATAGGGGTGTGACACAAAAGAGCCAGTGTGGTCTCTCGAGAGGTTTGGGACAGTTAAGGGACAAAATTAGATAGTGCAGTTAGATAGCTGTCATATATAAGGAGCATCTTAACTGCCTCAACGTTGCCTTCAGAAGGTGTTTGCAAATAAAAATTGCTAGGACCAAGTTCTCCAGTATCGTCATTCAAACGGCAAACACTGTGCAGTTAAACTTCAAAAAACACCTTAAAGTCAACTCAAAGGAAGATAACTCTGGAGATGAAGATTGGGTGTTTCTATTCATGCTGAATGTTTTAGACCTAAGCCATCCCTTTATTTCTGTTTGTCTTGTTGACAGGGTTTCTCTGGATAGCCCTTGTTTCTTGGAGCTCACTCCATAGGCCAGGCTGGCCTGGAGCTCAGATCTGCCTGCCTGTCTCCAGAACTAGGATTAAAGGCATGTGCCAGTGTGCTCGGCCGTCATATTCTTTAGAAGTACTTCGTGTCAGTGCACACTAGTGTTGACTTGTCCTTTGTAGAAAGCACATGGCACTGCATGGGAGGACATGGTTACTCTGGCTGTTCTGCTGTGGGCATTCACCAGTGCAGCTGTGTAACGAGAGACTCTCCCTATAGTAATGCCATGGCTTTTGTGCTGGGCCTGTGTCAGGGAATGTAGAGACCTCTTGAAATAATTATATATTTGGTCAAATTGCTTTGGAAAAGGTCCAATATTGATTTTTGGTTTTGTTAATGCTGTGGTGTAGATACTCATTTGTTCATTTGCTTGTTGTTACAAATGAAGCAGCATTGTCCAGGGTTTTCACTTTTTCCAAAAGTTAATTTTTCTGGTGTGTATATTTTTTGTTTATGTTCTTTCCCCAAGGCCTTTTTTTTTCTTTTTCTTTTTCTAAGCATTGTTTTCTTGAGGATGGGTTTTGAATTTTAGAAGAAACCATGACTAAGGCAACTTCTAGAAGAATGAGTTAGAGGCTTACAGTTTGAGGGATGAGTCCATGATCATGTCAGGAAGTGTGGCAGCAGATGGGCAGGCATGGTATTGGGGCAATAATGGAGAGTTCTTATCTGGACCGTAAGCTGTAGGTAGAGAGCTGGGAATGACATGGGCTTTTGACCCTCAAAACCTGCTCCCAGTGACACACCTCTTCCAACAAGGCCACACCTTCTAATTCTTCATAAATGCTCCCACCAATTCAGGACCAAGCTCTCAAACATGAAGCTCTAGGGGTGTTCTAATTCAGACCACCTTGTGATATTTTATTTCCTGTCTTAAAAGATAGTTTGGGTCTGTACGTAGTTGTGTGTGTCATCTTCCTGGGATTCTTTTCATACCAAGTTTTCTTCAACATAGGATATTTGTGTGTATGTGTTTGTTGTAGGTATGTGTGTGTCTGTGTTGTATGTATGTGTGTGTATGGTCTGTGTATGTATGTGTGGTGTATGTGTGTTCTGTGTGTGTATGTGTGGTGTATGGTATATATATGTGTGTGTTGTATGTGTGTGTGTATATGTGTATGTGTGTGTTGTGTGTATATGTGTTTTGTGTTTGTTGTCAGTATATGTGTGTGTACGCATGTTTATGTGTGTATGGTTGTGTTATGTGTCTGTTTTGTGTTTATCACACGCTATAGAAATGTTTTCTTTTTATTTCTTTATTGAGATGTTGGGGATCAAACATAGTCTGCATGCTAAATTAAGTATATCACTACTGACCTACATTCTCAACCCAATTCCCCCTTTTTTTACTCTATTTTGAAAAATAAAAATTACTAGGTTGCACAAATTATCCGTGAAGTCATTTTTCCAGGCCGACCTCAAGTTTGAAATCCCTAGCACCCTCCGTGGTTCCTTAGTGTGACTCAGCACCACCAGGCCCAGTTTAGAGGCTTGTCACTGGGAACTCGGCTGTGTCGGATTTTTCATTTAGCTTCTGTGTTTTATGTTCATTATAGGATGTTGAAAATACCTTTTTGTTTTCTTCTAATACTTTTATTCTTTAAGGTACGTAATCCAGGGACTATTTTTGCATATTGCATGTCACTGTAGTTAGAAATGACACCAATGAGGAACTGAGTCTCCCTGCAGCTCACTGTTTCTGAACTTATGTCATTGCTCTCTGTGCTTACATCAACATTATCTTTCTACATTTATGTGCTGTGTTTTTATACCCACTGCAAGAATTGTTTCAGTTTTGATTTTTAAAAATACCTTATGATTCGTAACTAATCTTGGTCCTTTCACAGACAAACTGCTAACTTCCTGGTGGTGTCTTTAGAAATAACCTTCCATATATAAATGCTTTGAAAGAGTGGAAGTCTTCATGCTCACCTCCGGGAGGGATGGATGTCCCATTTGTGACAGAGTATCCCAAGGACATTTTGCTCTGCATTCTGACCAGGTACATTTCTCTCCATCAACTGCCATTCACTACATAGAAAAGCTTTTCTGAGAACACAGAAGTGCAACTCTAAAACTCCTGTGTGCCCGATGCTATACATTTGCATATGGCTGAGCTCGTTGGCCCAGGGATGAACTAGTACTGGTTTGAAAATGATTGTAGAAATGGACAGAGTATAAAGCTGCCTTCTGAAACTATTTTTATTAGCGTAATGAATGCCATTAATAGACTGCACATGTAGCTCTTGTCAAATTAACCAGCTCTATCAGCTTCTAGATAGTAGATTCAATTTATGAACATGTGAATATTCTTACATGCTTGTCATGTTTAGAAACTATAATTTCCTGAGTTTTTCTTATTTCAGCATTGGTGTATCCAGGATTAGGTAGTCTAGAATGAATTGATTTGGGAGATCCATCTGTAGTTTTTTTGCGTGAAACTATTTAGTGCAGGATTGTTTCTGAACATTTGGGGGGCAGAAGACAGGGTTTCTCTGTGCAGCATTGGCTGTCCTGGAACTTGCTGTGTAGACAAGGCTGGCCTCAAACTCACAGAAATCCATCTGCCTCCACTTCCTAAATGCTAGGATTAAAGGCGTGTGCCACAATTCGGCTGTTTCCAAACATCTTTAAGATTCTACTTTGTTAATTTTTTTTTTTTTTCAATCAGAATAGTTCACATAACCAGGAATAGTATCAGACATTTAGGGTCTCATGTCCCAATTTTAAAGATGCTAGCATTTTGTTCCACTTAGGTTTAGTTTGTACAAAGTCTGCCCCTCCTTATTCTTCCCACTCCCTGGAGGTGAGCACTAAAATCTCTCACGAATATTTAATGAATATGTTTTCTTTTGTTTAATGAACATTTCCTATGTGTGTGGGTGTCACAATGGTTGTGGAATGGCCAAATTTATCTGATGGCAAGAGTAAACTCATCTTTAGGAAATAGAATAGCTATGGAAATCTACAGTCCCTTCGTCCGTTTTTAAGAACTTATTTTTAGTAATATAAACTTTAAAAAGTGCACCTAATAAGCCCCCTTCTCACATCACTTTCCAAAGCATTCATGTGTGTCATCCTCATACTTGTTTTAATCTCCGTTTTATACAGATTTTCAAAAATATTTAACAGTTTGTTTTAAACTTCCCCGGGAAATACCTACATTTTGAAATCTGTGCTCTTTACCTTGGTGATTTTTCTGTTGTCACATGTTTCATAAATTCAGTGATGGGATCATTGACCCATGCTCTTGTCCACTTCTGGATGAGATGATACCAGTTATTTCTTAGAGCAGTTAACCAAAAGGAAAAAATAGATGTGGGAATCATTACTTTCCTTGTTACTGTTACTAAATGCTTGACAATTACAACCTGAGAATGGATGGGGTTATTGTGTGGTTATCAAGAAGAAAGCCATTTACTTTCTCTTTCATTCAGCGGGTGACTCCAGAGCCTCCTCTTTCAGCCTTTCCAGAAATGTCCTCACAAACATGCCTAGAGGTTTGGATGGCTCTTAGGTGATTCCAAATTTAGTTAGTCTGACATCTCAACATATGACAGAGTATTTGTGCCAAGGTGACGCCTAAACTATGTTGCTGTATTCTGGTATCCACCTCCGGTATTTTGGGGTAAGCCCCAAGCAATTGCACATGACCCACACGATAGCTAGACCTCCCTGTTATCTTATTCCCTCCTTATTATATTGTCAGTTTGTGTTCTTAACCAAGCTTGAAACTGAGACCAGGTTTTGTCTTCACTGTTTGCTTGTGACCAGTTGAACCTGGCTTTTGGTTCCAGAGGAATAAGAGACCGTGGTGGTGGAGAAGTGTGGCAGCCAGCAGTGGACATGGTGGCTGTAGCAGAAGCTGAGGTCTCACATCTTGAACCACAAGCACAAAGTAGAAAAAGTGAGCTGCAGATTATGCAAGTCTTTATTTTTAAATCCCCTAGTGATCTACTTCCTCCAGCAAGGCCACACCTTCTAAGCCTCCCTAAACAGCACCTTCAGCTGCAGACCAACTATTCAAATGCCCGAGACAGTTGTGGGACATCTCATTCAAACCAGTCTATGACCGATTAAGTTGATCCTTTCAGGCACATCTTCACTCAGCATCCAGGGAGGCACAGACTTACCTCTGTAACTTTGAGACCAGCTTGGTCTACATAGATAGTGTCAGGCCAGCCAGAGCAGCGTAGTGTGAACCTGTCCCCCACAAAATATCTGCCTTCCAAAGAAAAACCAACAGCAAGCTTACCCTTTTAGTGGCTCAAGTGGTTCATACTGTTGCTACAACCAAATGTGACTTTTGAAAGCCCTTCACAGAGCTGAAGTCCACTCAGCCTCACAGTGGATGTGTTTCTCCAGGAGTGATCTCATAATTCATACTCGGGGACTCTCCACCCATGAGCTGGGTTTCCAGTGACCTCATATTCCTCTCTCTCTGCCCAGATCGCTCCCATCTGCCATCACTGTGGCCTTACTTCTATTCTTCCAGGGTTCTGGGAGAAAGACCTGCATAGAAGACTAATGCTTTCAAAGTGAATTTGGCTTTACATTCTATGCCACTGCAGCCCTTCAAGACAAAAGAACTAAAAGAAGCAGACAGTTATATATTCTATTAAAGAAATAGCCCTAAGATCATATTACAGATGAGGAAGAATATTTGCCAAGTTACTTGGACCTAAACTAAGGGAACCTCCAAAGCAATTGCAATAGGTGGCTCAAGCTCGTAAAGGAAATCTGAGAATGTCACCACCATGGAAAGTCTATGTGAGGACTCAATTCACATCCCCTGTGACAAGCAACGTGAGATTGAGGGGGAACTTTGGTGGATTGTTTATCTTTTCCCCACCCTCCCAATGGAAGGAGAGTTGGTCTGGGAGTGAAAACTTGTCCAGGGGACCTGCAGCTGTCTCCTGAGATCTGCTAAGGGAAGCATCAAGATGGATCTCCAGAGATTTCTGGGTTTCACTGTAAGCAGGCTGACTGCTCGATCTGCAGAAGCTGAGTATGATGTGCCCCATCACCTTGAGGGAGAGCATGGCGAAACCCAAGTTTAAACTGGCAGCAGCTTCCTGCTACCCATAGCCAGTCTCTCCCACAGTGCTCTGGATATTGTAAATGGCAGGCCTGGGTAGAACTGTCATTCTCAGAAGGTGGACAAGAGGTGGAAATGAGTCATTAGAGGGAGTGTGAATAGTCACCCCAACCTGACATCTGTGTCCATCCTGCCCTTGCTATCCCTCCCTCCCCAAAGGAATAGAATAAGGAGAAGAGAAGCGAAGGACTGAATAAAGGACGCCACCAGGGAAGGGTTTGTTGAGATAGTCAACCTCAGAGAATTAGGACTTGCATTTTAGAAAGATAAAGAATGAGCCTATAAGCAGAGACCAGAGCATGTAAAGGTGCTGCCAGCAAGAGCCTGCTGTCTGTATGGCTTTCATTAAGTCTGTCATGGCAGTTGTGTGGTCAAGCTTTGGGCCCCACAGGAGAGCTGTGTGCTCCCTGAGCCTAGACTGCAGTACTGACATAGGCTCTTGGCCATCAGGACCAAGCCTTATTCTTGAATGAAAGAGGAAGCAAAGTAGTCATATGCAGAGTAGGAAGTTTGTGTCTCAGCCAGAAACTCTGAAATACCTGGTAGCTGCTTCCCAAATAATAGACTTGGAGGTTTAATATTATAGCAAATGCTGGGCCAGTAGCTCAGGCTTATTACCAACTAGCTCTTATGCTTAAATTGACCCACAATTCTTAACTATGTTTAGTCACATGGCCTAGTACTTTTACTCAGTCCAGCATTCTCATCCTGCTTTTCTCTTCCCAGAATTCTCCTGGTCTGGTTGCCTCGCCTCTACTTCCTACCTGGCTACTTGCCAATCAGCATTTTATTAAACCAATACCAGCATAAATCTCTATAGTATACAAGAGCATTGTCTCACAGCAGGACCCTCTGACTATTGTGATCAGGAGACACTGAAATAAGAAGAGAGACTGGAAGAGGCATTTCAGGGGCCTGTGGGGATATATTGTATATCAAATAAAGTTTGCCTGAAGATCAGAGGACAAGACAGCTGTAGAGCTAGCCATAGAGGTCAGGCCGGCTGGCACATGCCATCAATTCTAGCACTTGGGAGGCAGAGGCAGAAATCTGTCCGGATCTTTGAGTTCAAAGCTAAACAGAGCCAGGCAATAGTGGACACCTTTAATCCCAGGACTAGGAATCACACACTTTTAATCCCAGCACTAGGATGGCTGAGACAGGAAGTGATATGGCTGGGCAGGGAAAGGAGTATAAGGAAGGAAGAGATGGGTTCACCTCCTGTGCTTCCCTTGTATTCCCCTATTCAGTCTGAGGATTCGTGGAGACAAGATCTAGCCCATTCAGCCTGAGGATTCAGTAGTAGTTGGAATTGGCTGTGGTTTGTTCCTCTGCTTCTCTGATCTTTCAGCTTTTCCCCATTATCTGGCTCTGAGTTCTTATTACAAGATCAATTAGGATTCGTGCAATAGAGTGTTGCTGTGTTAATAGGGACGTCAAATGACTGGAGGGGCCTCCATGGACTGGAGAGATGTTGGATGCAGCAAAAGCAGTCAGATTGGGATATTCATTTAATGTAGAGGCAGCAGGTGTCTGATGCATTCTCTGATACCTTGTTGGGTGTGAGCTGTAAGATAAGGCACCTGATCCAAGCAAGATAGAGTTAACATTAGCTGAGGGATGCTAAACCATTATGAGAGGAAGTCACATGACTTCAGTTGGCTTGAGCCTGTATACCTTATCTACGTGTGTGGATTCCTAGTTCCATGCAACTATAATGTTCCCTCAGGAACCTGCAATGATTGGAAAGAAGAACCCATGCATTTGAGTGGACACAGTTAAGCTCAGCCCAGATCATTGCAGAAGTGTCTTACCTTCTGCTCTTGTGTCTGTCATGGGGTATCCACCAGAGAAGACTTCTTAGAATGGATTTAAGCCAATAGAAAGTCTTCATTACCAGCCAGCAGCTACACTGGCTATGCTTGGAACCAATGTCTTACTCAGCATACGTTTTAAGCATGAAACTATGCCCTGGGTTGACATTCTTCAGTTAACAAGAACTGTTAGCCAGAAAGTGGAGCTACAGAAGCCAAAAAGCAAGGATAGTACATTTAGAGACTTTCCCAAAATTAGGGACTTTGATGGAATAGGTCTTTGTTTTAGTTTTTCCAGGTGGTGCTGTCTACATGCTGAGCTTTATAGCCTCATGGAGTCAGTTATGCTAAGGCTCAAGTGCCCTGTCCTGGTCTCCAGCCTATCTACATGGGAGCCGGAGCTGCTCTGGCTTAAAATCTAGCATATCACCACTAGAACAAAAGTCAGGGTACCTGCAGTGGCTACAGAGACCTGTGGTCTAGCTTCTGTGACCTCTCTGATTTCACCCCCTCCTATTCTCTTCCACACACACTGCCTCCTCACAAACTTGTTCAATATTCTTCTAAAATGCCAGGAAATGTCCTCATTACAGTACCTATTAATATTCTCCCCCACATGTTGACAAGTAATGCCCTCATCTAACCCAGAAGTGCTTTCCCTGGCTTACTTACTTAAAACCACATTCTTGTTTCTCTTTCTGGTTTTTACTTCTTCCTCCATAGACTCATCCCCTCTAAGTAGATGGTGTAAATTTTACATTTTATTGCCTGCCACCCTCTATTTGAAAATGATTCTCCTGGCATGCAGCCTGCACTAATTCTATTTGGTATAATAAAAACCCGGAGCTAGCTATTGGGGAAAAGCTGAAATATCAGAGAGATAAAGAAACAAACCGCAGTTACTTCTCACCTAGCCAACTTTTCAAGCCTGTCTCAGCAAATCTCTCCTCAGCTGACCAGGGAAGTGGCAGGGGAAGCTGACCTCCTCCCTCTCTCCCTCTGCCCAACTATCTAACTTCTTCACAACATTCCTAGAGCTAAGATTAAAGGTGTGTACTACCACTGCCTGGTTGCTATTAGGTCTTGAACTCACAGATACAAAGACCTCTGCTATCCCAGTGGTGGAATTAAAGGCATGGGTCACCACTCCCCGACCTTCATAGATTGGATCTGTGAGTGACTCTGTCCTCTGATATTCCAGACTGATTTTTATTAAATATACAATATATCACCACAGCACATATGCAGTGTGAACAAAGGAATTTAACTTTGTAAATGCTGAGCTGAGCAAAAAGAAGCCAGGCAGTTTTCAGCAGTAACTAATGAGTTGGTAGCTCATTAGGAGATGAACCAAGGCAGTCTTGGTTCCAAGGCCTTTGTAATTACACAGAATATAAATGTTTTCTTTATTATACTGGCACCAAAACATATGCTAATGAAAGCATCGGATTCAAATTTTCCTTTCTACCTTGAAGCCTGTCTTCTAATCAATCCATAAGGTTATTTCTGCCCTAATAGCTAATTCAGCTTATTTCATTGCTCTAATTAATCTCTAGTCTGTGTAGCAAGTACCCTGAGCAACACCTAAACAACTTCCTCTATTGCTGCCATAGCTGCCTCTCAATCAGTATTGAACCAGTAGTAATTTTTGTTAGAGTTTTAAAACTTCTATAAAAAGTATAGACCTGATTGGAAAAACTAAGGTCTACAGCTCTCCCCCCCCCCCCCCCCCCAATGCCTTTCCCTATCAAATACAGGCTTCCAAAGATATGAAGGGGTTAAATCCTTTTCTGCTCATCATGCTGCCCTTAAAGCTCTTGCTCAGAGTTTTTTGTTCAGCTCTCACTTCTCTATTTGGTCCTGGATTTAGATGGTACAGAAGTCCTGGTTGAGGTCACACTCAAGGCCAAGAAAGAGGCCACCTACTCTCCAGTTCTCACCACAGCTCCTTGGGGAATTCTCCAAGAACTCTATCAAGACTAACACTTCTCCCTGGGGCGAGGGGAGCTTGGTATGGGTCTCCAGCAACACGAGGAGGTGAGCAGTATGTTTCTAGCTGAGACCTCATTATCAAAGAGGCCTCCAAGAGGACAAACAGCTCCCCCCACCCTACTCGCCATCAGGCAAAGGACATCATCATCTACACCATCAAACCTCCCATTCTCCATGCCCCAAGCCAATCTCTCTAGTCACCAAGAGGCACTGACTTCATATCCTGGAAGCATGAAAAAGTGTGTTCATCTTTCTTCCAACCATGGCTGAACCAATTGCATTTGCTTTTACCATGGTCTCAAATGTCTTAGGCCTTCTCTAGCCCTCTGCCTACTGGAAAAGGAGCATCACTCCAAAGCAGGGAATCCCTCTTCCTAGAGGGAGAGTCTCTAGGCCTATCTATCCCCCAGTGGTTGGCTCACTAAACCCTGGTAGGGAACAAAGGCCCACCCTCTCACCTGCCACACGATTGACCACTACAGGTTCAGATAAGAACACTAAAGCCTGTCAATTGGCAAGTGATTTGCACTTCAAGAAGGCAGAAAGGAAAGAATGGCAAGAAGCACAAAAAGGTAAAAACCACGATAAACATGAAAAGAAAAACTAGATGCAGTGTGACTTGCCCATCAGTACGGGAAGAAGGAGGAACCAGAGGCTGAGGTGGGAATTCAGTGGGCCTGAGGATATACTTAGTAAAAGGCCTGGAAACCTTGGGTAAAGCTGAAGGTTGTCCCACCCATGTTCTCAGCTAGAAATGTTTGTGATGTAAGTTTTTGGGGGGTTGGATACAATTTGATTTCAAAATTACTGAAATGCATTTGGATCTTAGACTTTTGCCATAGTTATAGGTATAAACCTTTTGAAGTTTGCGTTGTGAAAAACAAAGGCCCTAGGTTTGCATTGCCAAAGGCATCCACAATGTATTGGTGATTTGTTGGATAATGCTCTTGTAAACTGTAAAGATTTGTTATTTGTATTGGTTTAATAAAATGCTGATTGGCCAGAAGCTAGGCAGGACTACCAGACTAAGATAATTTGGAGAAAAGAAAGGCAGAGCAACAGACACCAGCCAAACCCAGAGGAAGCAGGATGAGAATGCCACACTGAAGAAACGGTACCAAGCCACAAGGCTAAACATAGATAAGAATTATGGGTTAATTTAAGGGTCAGAGCCAGTCAGTAATGTGCTTGAGCTATAGGCCCAGCATTTACTATTAAAATTAAGCCTCTGAGTCAATTATTTGGAAAGTGACTGCTGGGTATTTGAAAGTTTCTAGAGGGAAATCCCGAGCAGAGATACAGGAGACTCCTTTAATCTCAGGACCTGGGAGGCAGAGGCGGGTGGATCTCTGAGTTCCAGGCCAATCTGGTCTACAGAATGAGTTTTGGGACAGCCAAGGTTACTAGTCCTAGTACTCTGGTGGCAGAGGTAGACAGATCTTAGTAAGTTTGATACCAACCTGGTCTACATAGTGACTTCTAGGTCAGCCAATGCTACATTATAAGACTTAATCTCAAAAAATAAAACAACAAAGAAACAGACTTCAAATAGTAAAGGTATTCTTACTATTCCTTTAAATACCCCTGCTGTCTCTCTTTCCTTGTCTTGGTGTTTTTCCCACTTGGGTCTTAGTACTCATTATTAATTCTCCTAACCTTTGTACTTTGTTCCCAGAAGCAGTCCGGTGCCTTCCACAAAAAGCAGAGCTTCGTATATTAATGCTGCAGTTGTTCCTGTGGTCTGTGGAATCTGCTGTAAGGAAGCAGCATTTGTGTTCTGGAAGACAGAAAACCAGACTGTTGTTTGTCAGGAAACTGAGTTTATTTGGTTGGAACAGGTTGACTTGGAATCATGGAATTTCATCCCTTTATTTTTCTCCTGTAAATGCATTTGCTAGTCCCAGAGACATTGTTCAGTCCTGTGAGATCTCGCTGGATGATATGCTTTGGCTCCACTGGCATTTCTGTCTTGTTCTCTTGATCGTTATATGGAACTTTGAATGCTCTTGTATTTGGCAGATAGATGGGTGCAGGTATGTAACCAGTTACATATTTTAGTGTTTTACCTTTTGGATGAAAGCTATAAAAAGCATTTGTATAAATAAAATGCTGTCCAGGGGAACTGTGTTCAAGGAAAGACAAAACAAAGGAAGAAAATAAAATATACACAACAAATAACAAGAAAACGGTATACTTCAGAGAAAACAGCATTTATAGTATTTATAAATATTTATTTAAATATATAACACATATTTATAAACAAAGCATTACCATTTAGAATAAAAGGCTCATTTCCCTGGGTCTATAGCTTATTCTGTCTGTGCATGAATAAAGTAGCTTCAACATGAAAAAGTATAGGTAAGGAAGAGAATCAGAAGCCTGCCATCAAAATGTGTGAGCTTAGTGCTACGCTTACCCTCCAGCAGAGAAGCTTCTTAGTGCAAAAACCTGTAATTGGCCAGAGCACTAGAGTAAGTGAAGGTGGAATGCCCTGAGTGGGCATCTCTGTCATCTCCAAGGCTCCAGGAACATCATAGAAAAGAGCAAGAGCTAGAGGATGGGGCAGGTGTTCAGTAATATGGTGTCTTTTGACAGGACAACTGAAGCTGTGGTTATCTGCACAAGACCCGTTAATCATTACATCTGTCTGCATTTACTCATGATGGCGGAGGAGGAGCCCATGAGAGCCCTGAGAAATGACTGGCACTTAATGGTGCTGGGTGTTTCAGTTAGGCTTTTGTTGCTATGGTAGAGCACTGACCTGAAGCAATTAGGAGAGGATTTATTTGGCTTACACATCTCTGTCACAGCGCAGCACTGAGGGAGCAAAGGCAGGAGCCTGGAGGTAGGAGCTGAAGCAGAAGCCGTGGATGATGTCTTGCTCCCCAAGTTTTTTATTCAGCCTGCTTTTTTTTTTTTGGACTGCCTGCCCAGGGATGACCCCACCCAAAACAAAGTGGGTTGGGCCCCTCTTTATTAATTAGCATTCGACAAAGTGCCTCACAGATCAGCATACTGACAATCTGATGGAGGCTTTTTTTTTTTTTTTTCTGGAGGTTCTTTCCATTCAGTTATAGCTGCACAAAGTCAGCAGAAAACAGGATCCCTGGGGAGAAAATGTCTTTTAAGACAGGGTTCTCTGTGTAGGCCTGCCTGTCCTGGAACTCTCTCCGTAGACCAGGCTGGCCCCCACGCACAGAGATCTACCTGCCTCTGCCTCCTAAGTGCTGGGACCACACATGGCACCACAATCCGCCTGAAAATGTCATTTTATTAGTACTGCCCATGCTGCAGTAACTAACTTCACACTCACCATCCAGGAAGCAACCCCGGTTAGACTCAGTGAGTCCCTCACACAGGACACATGAGGGTGGGAGGAAACCTTGTAGCTAGGAAGAGTGAAGCGGGGGAGGGGAAGGCATGAAGGAAGGGAAGGGGAGGGCATGAGGGAAGGGAGGGGGAGGGCATGAGGGAAGGGAGGGGGAGGGCATGAGGGAAGGGAGGGGGAGGGCATGAGGGAAGGGAGGGGGAGGGCATGAGGGAAGGGAGGGGGAGGGCATGAGGGAAGGGAGGGGGAGGGCATGAGGGAAGAGAGGGGGCATGAGGGAAGGGAGGGGGAGGGCATGAGGGAAGGGAGGGGGAGGGCATGAGGGAAGGGAGGGGGAGGGCATGAGGGAAGGGAGGGGGAGGGCATGAGGGAAGGGAGGGGGAGGGCATGAGGGAAGGGAGGGGGAGGGCATGAGGGAAGAGAGGGGGCATGAGGGAAGGGAGGGGGAGGGCATGAGGGAAGGGAGGGGGGCATGAGGGAAGGGAGGGGGCCAAGAACTTCAAAGGGAAATGTGAGTTATTTCTCTATTATCCAGGTAAACACTGTAGTAAAGATTAAGAATACTAACATGTAACAGTAAATATGATGGGTTCAAATTTAGATAATGTACATTTTCCTGAGCATTCAGAGAGAGAGAGAGAGAGAGAGAGAGAGAGAGAGAGAGAGAGAGAGAGAAAGCAAGCTTACAAGTCACCATGTATTTGTGGATCAGAGACAATTTCCAGACCTCCTGTGGGTTCCCAAGATCAAACTCAGACCATCAAGCTTGGAGGCAAAGTATCTTTACCTGTTGGGCCAGTTCACTGTCCCTGATAATGCGCATTTTTCTCAAGCGCAAAGGAAAAATGATGCACTATTGGCCTATAACCCAATCCTCAATAATTAGGAGGGCTTCCATAGAAAATGCTGTGCATTCTGACAGCACCATCACAGAAACAGTTAAATGTCCCCACAGGAATGGAGAGACTGTACTGCAGGGAGGATGTCAATAATAAACTGAGAAATGACAATAGCTTGACATTTGTTATGGTTGGGACAAAAGCCATCTTTGGGAAAGACGTAGCATTAAACACATTACATAGAAAGGCAACAAGTCTGAAAACTAATAGTTAATCAACTGAGACGTTGGAAAACAAAAATTAGGGTAATCATTTAGAAAGAAAGGAAGCAATAGGAACAAAAAGAAAGAAATTGGAAACAAAGGCACACGAGACAGACAGGAAAACAGTGAATTCTTTTAAAAGAACCTATAGATGTTATAAACAGGTATGGAGGGTGTGATCAAATCAAAAAAGCCGCAGAGAAGGTACAGAAGACTCATGCATAAAAGCAGAAACAACACAGTAATAACTCTACATCACTTGGTTTAAAAACTTCAGTGAAGATGTTGCATGAATTCTGGTTGTGTTAAAGGAAACTCAGAGCCAGATCTCAGGGAATGGCTGAGATATCAAAGAGAGGAAACACCACAGTCAGATCTCACCCAGCTGTCTTCCAGCTTCAGCCTGCTCCTCCTGGCTTCTTCTGCCTGCTCTGTCTTTCTATGCCTGCCTTAAATACCTTCTTCACCCAGTTGTTTCACATCCATGTTAAGATTAAAGGTGTGAGCTACTACTATTTGGTAGTTAGCCTTGAACTCACAGAAACAGAGAAAGATCTCCTGTCTCTGGAATTATGGAATTAAAGGCCTGGCACCACCACTGCCTGCCTGGGAGCCTGGAACTCCTTCTGTAAACTAAGATGGCCTTGAACTCAGATCTTCTGGGATTATAGGTTTAGTCACCACTCCTGGATATTCCCTGTGCTGGGATTAAAGATGTGAGTTACCACTCTCTGATCTTCCTGGATTGACTGTGGGTAGATCTCTGATATTTCAGACTTGTTTTTATTAAATATGAAACATATCACATGAAATGATATTTTTTCTTCTAAAAAAAAAAACCCCACCAAACTGAAGGAAGATGAATAATCCCATAGGAATCAGTAAGGGATGGTATTCCTGAAAGTAAGCAACTGGCTTCAGACTATTTTACATGTGAGTCCTACCAAGCCTTTGAGATTCTGTAGACTAGAGGGACATAAGGGTGCTTCTTAAACCATTATGGACGTCATTGATGTGGGAATGCCTTTCTGTATGCTGTGAATATCAATCTTTAAATAAAGGAGCTGTTTTGGGCCATGACAGACACCATAGAAGAAGTAGGAGGAAAAATCAGAGCATAGGAAGGAGAAGCAGGGCGGAGTCAGAGGCAGATCGAGCAAGCGGCCCAAGGAGTAACATGTAAGGAACACAGGTGAGCCACGGGCCACGTGGCAGACAGATTAATAGAAATGGGTTGAGTTAAGATGTAAGAGCTAGTTAGCAATGTGCCTGAGCCATAGACCAAACAGCATAAAGTTAATATAAGCGTCTGAGTCATTTCTGGGGGCCTGAGCAGCAGTATCGGGTGGCTAAGCTGTCTGGTGCGGCAGGTCTGTGGGTCTGGGCCTCTGGCCGCCCAGGACCAAGAAACCCCACTACTACAAATCATGATACCATAATAACCAAAAGCAGTGTAGAAAATTCCAGATGGTAACATTCATACAAAGATGTACAAATGGTCAGGAAAAAAACGACAAACAAAACCTTGAAAAGGACTGGTGTGCCGCCTGTGCCACGTAAATGAACTGCAGGTTGGGCAAGGGTCTGGAGATTAAGAAAGACACAAGAGACATGGGTCACCCTTGAACGAAGAATGCCACTTTATTAAAGCTTTGCAAGGGCTTCTATACCTCACTGCTAAGCTGACCTAACTTAACCCTCAGGCTGTGATTACTTGTTTTGCAGTCTCTACTTTCCTGTAACCTTTCTCACATCCTGTTATGCAACATCCTGTTTAGCAATATACAGGAGAGAGCAGTACAGAATATTTCAACAGCAGCCACAAGGAAACTTCTTGTGACTTATGTTACCTTGTGTACCTCTCAGTGTTTCCAGAGGGGGTGAAGGTCTGCAGTACCCTATGTACTGGGCCTTGTGACATTTGCTTGTATTCCCTGCTCTTAGGAGTCAGAGGCATAAAGGATTGCCTCAGGTTCGATGCTAGCCTAGTCTGGCTTAGTTATCTAGTTACAGGTCAATCAGGGTTACTTACAGAGACCCTGTCTTAAAACAGCAGTAACAACAATACAGGAAAGATACCTAACAGTATTATACATCACATATGGATGGTCATTTGTGGTTCTTAATAAAAGGAAAATGAAGACAAATGCCTTTCATCTAATGAACAGAGAAGCACAATGGAAGGATAGCTCTACAATGGACGATTAATCGGTGAGTTGGTGACTTAGTTACCTTGACATTATGGCTCAGGAAAGTTATCAAAGAGAACATTTAATGTGGGAGCTTGCT
Source organism: Phyllotis vaccarum (assembly GCA_033318265.1). Lineage (NCBI taxonomy): Eukaryota > Metazoa > Chordata > Mammalia > Rodentia > Cricetidae > Phyllotis > Phyllotis vaccarum. The sequence goes on along the minus strand of JARWLC010000009.1, from coordinate 136,301,501 downwards.
TACAGTTTCAGAGGGAAGGGAGGTCTGGGTCTCATTTTAGTTTTCTTCATGAGAATATCTAGCTTTCCACTCCTCTCTCTCTCTCTCTCTCTCTCTCTCTCTCTCTCTCTCTCTCTCTCTCTCTCTCTCTCTCTCTCACACACACACACACACACACAAACAAAAAAGTGGATTAAATGCTTTCCAATGTAAGACTTGAAATATAGTGCTTCTATGATATGCTGGGAATATCTTGATCATGACTGTTGAATGCAATTCTTCACATCATGGGAAATAAAAGCAAAAATAGTCAGTCCTCAAAGATTTTGTACGACCCTGGAGACAGCAGAAGAGCCCACAGAAAGTATTTTCAAGCTAATGTTGAATTAATATTAAAACTATAACAATAAAAACAACAAAGCCAGCAGAGACAATCTAACTGAAAATGGGCAAAAAGCTCAAAGAGACAGCTCTTAAAGATGACATAAGAATGAGCAACAGAGTGGGCTCAGTTCCCAGCACCCACATGGTGGTTCACAATCACCTCTAACTCCAGTGCAGGGATATGATGCTCCCTTCTGGCCTCTGAGAGCATTACACACATGTGGTGCACATACATACAGGCAGACAAAACATACACATAAAATAAAACATGTTTTAAAAATTGAAAAAAAAAAAAAAAAGAGAACCAGGCACCAAGCACAAAAAAGAAGCTTGGACTAATGTCAAGGGAAATGCAAATCAAAGTACGTGGTAGCACCCGCCTCATACCTCTGAGGATGGCTGTTACCAGAGAGTCAAAGATGATGAGGTTGTAGAGAAATGAGGTTGTAGAAAGATGGGATTGTAAGGTGCTGCAGCCATGAGAGACTAAATAAATAAATAAATAAACTACTTTGTGATTCAGAGGTGCTATTTCTGGGTACTTATATAAAGGAAATGAGAGGCTTCTGTATACTGTTTTGCCCAATACAGCATTATTGATAGCAACCAAAATCTGAGGGGCACCTGCATGTCCACTAACAGATGGCCTGAGAAAGAAAATGCAGCCGGTAAGCAATGGGCTGTTATTGGCCTCAACAATAAGGGACCTCTTGCTGTGCTGACAGCAGTGATTGATCTGGAGCACATTAGCAGTGCAATAAGCCAGACATAGAGTCAAACGGGACATGCTCTCACTTCTCTGTGCAATGTATGAGAGTCGAACTTAGGCAAACAGGCAGCAAAATGGCTGTTTCCAGGTGCCAGGCAGGGAAATGGGTGGGAAGGTGGGGCAAAGGTCAGTTAAGGTTGATGAATGTGCCTGGAACTCTAACATATAGCATGGAAAGTGTACCTAATAATAGGTTTTGACATGGTCAAGAACTGTTACACACACACACACACACACACACACACACACACACACACACACACTGAGTTTGGTGAGGTACTTACTGGCTTACTTATCTTAGTTACTTTGTGATTTGTACCTCACTTTACCCGGTAGATGTATATCAAAACCTGTCTAACAAGAACAGCATTTCCTCCATCACATGTACCTTTAATCTGTGAGGAAAAGCAGATGAAACTGAATCTGATACTCCTGACAAAATTTTTCTGTCTTGTCTATATCCACAACAAAGGTGCCGTTTCTATCAAAGAGAATGATCTATTCTTGCTGTGGCTTCCTGTGTTGGGTCTCAGTGACTGCTTCTCTCTCTCCTCTCCCTCTCTCCTCTCCCGTCTACCCAGGTTCCTTTACTGCTCAGGAACTCTGTCTTTGCAGTGGGACATTACACTTTGCCTGTTTGCTCTGCTCCCTCACCTAGGTGGTCCAAGAATCGTGCCTGATCTCCACTCTTCTGCCCTTGTTCCCAGGGCTGTGTATGAATACTGCTTCCATTTTGCCCTTGCTCTGGTATTGTGCTTCTTAATACCAGACACACGCTGAACAGATCCCTTAAGAATCTTCACAAAATTATCTGTGTTCTATGTGTAAGCACCAAGGTTGACAAACCATTCTGAGAAATGTGGTTAAAAACTGAATATGCTTCCTTGAAAATTGAGAAGTGGTGTTTTATTTGCTCCTAAATATATTTTCATATAAAGAGGATGTCAGCTGATGCTGGGGATCAAGAGATACTGAGCATGTGTGAACAGATTCAAATCATGCAGATTCAATCAAATTCGACAGTGCAGTCCTTGGTGTTGCTGAAGCTGCTGGGGAGGAAACCAGTAGCAACCTGTGCTGAGCTGCATGCTGCATGCTGCATGGGAAGTGACTGGGTGTTTCTAAGACCTTGTGGTGGGCTATTCTGTTATATATGGACATGTGCCTGTCTTTAGCTGGCACATGGCTCTCAAATATTTACTTAGATCATATTAATAAGTGACCACCAGTCAATACATGGACACTTTAGCAGTTTCATCTGTGAGCACAAAATTAGCATTCTGTAGTCAGGTAGAAGACACCCATGGCTTTGTTAGTCCCCAGGGTTTGTTGGGCTATGTTGGTCTGTTGTCAACATTATACAAGCAGCAATTGCTGTCTAATCTCTGGGGAGCTGAAGAATGAATGTTCTGATCATAAATAATACATGTGTGGTAAGAACAGCTTGGATGTTAATAGGGATAATTGATGTGGGTGTATTTTTAATATTGATACTGGTTTTGAAGCTTCTTAACCTGTCTTAAAGACCCTGGCATGAGGAAAACACACATTTCTTTATAGTGTAGCTTTAGTTAGGCTTAGGTCTTTTGTGATTATTTTTTAGGGTTCTGTTCTTTGATTCATGGAGTATGAACAAAACAGAATGGATATATATTGAAAGGGAGTTTATTAGATTGTCTTACATTGTATGGTCAGGGTAGTCCAATAATGGCTGTCTTCACACTAGAAATGCAAGTCGTTCCTCAGCCCACAAGACTCAACTCTTCAGCAGTCTCCATCTGGAAGCTTTATGGGGAGCCACTGGTGTTAGGTCCATGTTGGAAGGCTGGAGAAGCTGAGTTCCATGTCAGGGAAGAATGTATGCAACGGCACTGTCACTGAATGTAGCAGTGAATGACAGTAGATGCAATCCCAGTACTGCACACACAGGAAGGCAAGCAGGTAGCAAACACAGCTTCCCCTTGGAAGGTCCCACCCACATGCAGAGTGGGTCTGGCCTTCAAATAACCTTTTCAAGAACCCCTTCCCTAGGTGTGTCAAATGACTTAGCTCTTAGCCCACACCATATCCAGTTAAATTGATGACTGAAAGATGCCATCACATTCCAACAACCAAACCATGACTGGGTGCAGGCTGGAAATCAAATCAGTTCCCAGTGGGTGATCAGCCAGGTGTAGTGGTGCATGCCTTTAATCCCAGCACTTGGTTGTCCATATTGGCCTCTGTTCAGGGCCAGCCTGGTCTACATAGTGACAGTCAGAGCTACATAGTGAGAGCCTGTGGTAAAAACAAAGGATAATTGTTAGTATCTTAGACTATAATGTTCAAATGTAAAATAGTATTCGAAGATAAATTGTTGGCAGAACAATAAAGTTAGACTGAGCAGAAAGATTCTGCATTTGGGTCTTACAGTACTAATGGGTTGGGATTCTGAAAATATACAACACTTTTCTCTGCCCTGGCCCTAAGATGTGAAGTGGCTATTTTGATCTTAGGAACACACACACACACTTTTTTTTGTCTTAAACAAACACAATATATTCTATGTAACTAATGCTCTTACTCTAAGTAACTCTTTTATGAGCTAACTCATGGTCTGTAGCCAATAACTAATAACTGGTTACCGATACTGCTGGAATTGAAGCCCTCAAAAAGTGGAGTGACCTTGTCAGTAGGGGATGACGGCAGTTTCCCTTGTGATTGAATGCTCACAGTCTTTGCGGGGATGCATATACAATTTCAACTTAAGCCATCTTTCATTGTGTGTGTGTGTTCATGGAGGCAGTGATGTATTTAATGTTACTTTGTTCACCAGAATGTTACATTTTCAACTGCCCATGGCATGATTATCTTTTTATATTTCTAGATACATCCCCAGCAACTTTTAAAAAGATATGTCTGTACATTTGTGGCATTTTATTTTATTTGGTGATTAAAAGTCTTACAGTGACCTATGTATTAATTAATGTCAAAGTACTAGAATCTTTACAAGAATGAGTTTTTCAGTTCTGGTCTGTTTTCCAGATGCAATCCCAATGTATATCCCACATCTCAGATGTGTGATTCTCCTGCTTTGGGCCTCCCAAGAATGTGGATTATAGACACGCATTACCATTTCTGAGTTTTAAAAAAATCTTTAAAATTTTCTCATTCCTCATAAATTCCATCCCAACTAAACTTTCCCGTCTCCAATCTTCCTGCCCCCTCCCCCACCTCCTCTCTTCCCCGCAGGGATCTTAATGCAGATACATTGGCTCATAATGACTCAAGGGATCACAGGTTCCCAGCTAGCACATTAGAATGTATCTTCTGAGAAGGGACATGGTAGAAGCTGGGGCTAACTTTTGATTTGCAGAGACAGGGTTTCTCTGTGTAGCCCTGCCTGCCTGGAACTCACTCTGTAGACCAGGTTGGCCTCGAATTTATAGAAACCTGCCTGCCTTTGCATCGTGAGTGCTGGGATTCAAACTGTGCACCAGCACCACCACCAGGCTAAGAACCTTAATTGATGAACACAGGAGATTATAGCGTACAATGTGCATGCATGGCTCTCCTCTTCCTGTAGGTGGCGTCCTTATGTCTATCACAGACTCAGATACACAGTTTTGCTTCTGCACCACTGAGGTTTACACGGCAAAGGTGTTGGTTTCACCTGTGAGATCAGACACACACTACCTGGGCCATACTAGAGTTTATCTAGGGGAGTTACCAGGCGAATACAAGGGCAGAGAAGCAGAAGAGAAAGAGACAGACTTTTCACGTGGCATCTGCTTTTAAGAGAGTGGGTGGGCACAGATATATGTAGCCACGCCCAGGAGTGTGTCCTCCATATGAGTGTTTTGTCTGTGCCTTGTTTGGTTTACCATGTGGCCACTACATGCCAGGAATTCTTATCTCACCTTTATGTTTATTATAAAAAGAAGGCTGGGCTTATGTGGGGGGGGGCAGGGGTATATGGATTGGACTGGAACAGGGTCAATGATCTCTTAAGGCTGCTTCAAGCTGTATCTTCTGAAGGTCGGTCTGATGGGTTTTGTGGCTCATTTTCTGCAGTCCGGGTGAGTTTAAGGCATGGGATGATGAATTCTGACTTTCTGGAGCTCGGAAAAAAACTGAGTTAGTAGGAGAACCTCGGAAAGTGACACATACAGTGAGGGTCTCTGCTATTATGGGGTCTGGAGTCAGATTGGGAAGAGGAAAGAGGGAGAGAAAGAAGGTTTGCAATTGGGTCATGTGTAACCTTAAGTTAGGCTTTGTCTATACTTTCAATAAACCTTAAGGTTATAGAGCTCCAGTAAAATATCAGGGTCCAGTGAGCCATTAGGCGGTGATTTTGAGTTATTTGAGGGGTACCTAGGCCATTTCTTTGTGCAATTATGGATAAGCTCAGTGGTGTCTAGGTAAGGCAAAAGGCTAAGCAGCTTGAGAGTCTCAGGAATGCATCCTGGAGGTGAGGATGGAGAGATATTTTTTGCTGGCTCATTCTTTATTACTGAGGCCCAGAAATAGCTGAGCTCTCATCTGGGGCCAAATACAGAGGTTGGAATTCAGGAAGAGTGTAGTCCTTAAGTTATCCTTCCCTCCTGAGCTGGTGACATGGCTTAACTGTTAAGAATACTGGCTGTTCTTGCATAGAACCTGGGATTGGGTCCCATCACCTACATGGCCAAGTACAACTATCAGTAACTCCAGTTCCTTGGTCTCTGACGCCCTCTTCTGGCTTCCCCAGGCACTGCATGCATATGGTGTACATAAACATTAAGGCTACCACCACCCCATTCACAAATAAATCTTTTTAAATTAAAAAAAAAAGTAACTTTGCCTCCAGAGTTAATCCCATCTATGCTGAATATTTTCCTTTTCTTTTTTTGGCATATGACACACCTTTTATAAGGATTCCTGACATGTAGCAGCCGTATGGTAAACCCAACATGGCGCTGGCAGAACACAGTGTAGGGAGAGCAGGCCCCTAGTCATGACTACATAAACCTGTGCCCATCCCTTCTCTTAAAAGGAGACACCACGTGAAAGTTTGTCTCTCCTGCTTTTCTTTTCCTGAATAAACTCTAGTGTGGCACTGGTAGTGTGTGTCTGATCTCACACATGAAACTAATATTTTGGTGCTGTGACTCAGACAGGCTCTCTCATGGGCTTAGGTGCACATAGGCCAGGAGATCCTGATCCAGGGCCATTACCAGGCCGTCTTCCATCTGCCCTTCAGCAGCTCGTTCGAACACCACCTGCCTCAACTGTTAAGAATCTTCCCTTTCCAGGTGGCATAAATGTGAACTATTGTCTTCAGAAAAGACTGTTGATTGTCTGGCTTTCCAATAGGACTCTAGCCTCTCAGAGGACTATCCCAGCCATGATCTTCACTGGTCATGGCTGTTCCTTCTCACCTGACACTCATTTCTGGCCTTCCCTGCTATTGAAGCCCAGCCCAGATTGTTTGATTCTGCTCCCAGACTCGGTCCTCAGGGTTTTGCCTTAAGGCCCACCCTAAGTGCTGATAAGTGCCTGTAGTAGCTAGGGTTTTACGCCTGCCCTAAGAACTAAAAAGAGTTTAGTGGTGGCAAGTGTTGGCTTGGGGCTCTGCCCTAATGCCTATCATAGGTGCTGATGAATGGTTTTTACGCCTACCTTTGTGGTGACTAGTGTTGTTTTGGGCTTAATCCTAATGCCTACCCTAAAAGCTGACGAGTATGCTTAGCCAGTGTTGTTCCCCTGGGACCACTTATTGGCTGGGTGACAACCCAGATTTAGCTGCTCTTGGAAGCAGAAACCATATTTGAATGCAGTAGAAACTGCCTGTGAGGTTTTTGGACTTCTGATAGAGTTGAAAGACAGAAAAAAAGCAACCAGTTCTTGCCAGTGTAGGAGGCTCATATTCTTTTCATTTTTAAATAAAAGTGAATTTTATGTTTTAGTCAGATATTTGAAAATAGTGAATTGTAGATAATCACTGTCTAGCATGTTTATAAACAGACTGTAACATATTCCTTTTCAGGTGGCCTACAGAGAGCCAAGGCCTGAAACAAAGACTTAAAAAAGTTTTCTGACCTTTTCTCAGGGCTGTTAGGCATGCCAGACAAACACAATACTAGTGAGCTACATCTTCAGCCCTATGACTCTAAATTCGGCAAGAATACTCTGTTATTGACACCCTGGAACTCATTGTGAGATAATGCTCTTATACGTTGTAAAGATTTGTTACTCATATTGGTTTAATAAAGTGCTGACTGGAGAATACCTAGACAGGAAGTTGAGGTGGGGCAACCAGACTAGAAGAATTCTGGGAAGAGAGAGAGAGAGCAGCTGGATGTCAGCCAGATGCACAGAAAGCAAGTTGAAAATGCTGCCTTAGAAAAGGTATCAAATCTATATGGCTAAACAGATAATATTTATGGGTTAATTTAAGTATAAGAGCTAGATAGTAAAATGCTTGAGCTACTGGCCCAGCAGTTACTAGAATGTTAAGCTTCCAAGTCAATAATTTCATAATTGGCTGTGGAACCAGCCAAGTGGGCAGAGAAACTTCTGACTATGCTCAATGTTTTTTAGACTTGTTATGAACACCAAATGAATAAAATCACCATGGCTAGATTCCATTCCTGTGAGCTATCATTTACATGTATTTCTATATAAGACACCTTACTTAACATATATTATTGATTCCTTAAGGTTGAACTCCATGTCAATGGCACTGTGACTCATTCCTGAATGAAGCTTCTAGAACACACATTTTATCTCCACTAGGCACATCCTAGTTTGCCTGCACTTACAAACAGGAGGCACCGTGGTTAGGGAACATTTAAAAATATGTTTATTAATTCTCTGAGAATTTCATACAGTGTATTTTGATCATCCTCATCCCCCTCCTCCCACTAACTCCTCCCCAAACCACCCCCACCTGCCTACACTGCATTCCCGAACTCCCTACACTGCACCCCCACCTGCCTACACTGCACCCCCACCTTCCTACACTGCACCTGCCCCTGCCTACACTGGACCCTCACCTGCCTACACTCACCTGCCCCTGCCTACACTGGACCCTCACCTGCCTACACTGCACCTGCCCCTGCCTACACTGGACCCTCACCTGCCTACACTGCACCTGCCCCTGCCTACAGTGGACCCTCACCTGCCTACACTGCACCTGCCCCTGCCTACACTGGACCCTCACCTGCCTACACTGCACCCCCACCTACCTACACTGCACCCCCACCTACCTACACTGTACCCCCACCTGCCTACACTGGACCCTCACCTGCCTACACTGCACCCCCACCTTCCTACACTGCACCCCCACCTGCCTACACTGCACCTGCACCTGCCTACACTGCACCCCCACCTGCCTACATTGCACCTGCACCTGCCTACACTGCACCCCCACCTGCCTACATTGCACCTGCACCTGCCTACACTGCACCCCCAACTGACTACACTGCACCCTCACCTGCCTACACTGCACCCCCACCTGCCTACACCCCCCCACTACCTGTCCTTTTTGTTTCTGACCCATTATACTACTGGGTGTGGGACCATTAACGAGCACGCTTGGCTACCAGGGTCCATACCCTTAAAGAAAACTGATTCTCCCTCCCCAAGAAGCCAGTGGTAGCTGGCCAGTTAGGAGTGGGGTTCACTAATCCCTCTAATCCATATTAGAATATTGGTCTTTTCCAGGTCCAGTGCAGGCAACCACAGCTGTGAGTTCATGACTCGGTGGTCCTGTCATGTCCAGAAGACACCATTTGGATCTGCTCCTCACAAACCCCTAATACGTCCCTTCTTCTCCCACCATAGTGCTTGGGGTCATTCTAAACAGTGTTAATGCCAAAAAAAATCCACAAAAATGCAGAAATCATGACAGTGACTATCTGTTGGCCATAACACTTACTTACACCTCTGCTGGCTGTACAAGGCTGGCTACTGAAATGTCTGCAGCGTTGCCTAGGCCCTGGAGGGCTTTTAGAAATTTGGGGAAACAGATACATTTTAGTGACAGGGTTAGTTCCTACATACGGGGTATGTTATTAGTGAAGGCGGAAGCCTTCAGCACAGGAGATTTCGGTTCACAATAGAAGGCTTCTGGGAAGAGTCAGTGACATAAAGTTGACTTGTCCTCTGTCCCCATCCACCTCCTCCTGCCCACAGGCACACCCTCCAGTCTCTGAGACAGGACTCATCTCATACACATGCAGTTTATTCTTTTCTCTCTTGGTATCTCATCCTCCACGAAGGCAGATGAAGACCAGACCTTCTCTACTTCACGTTTCACACCATGGCTGGTGGTCTTGAAGGCACCCCATAGACCGCAGATGCACACGTGTGACATTTTATTTTTCTGTTTATTGCTTGTTCCATTCCTCTTAGAGCTTTTTGGTGTATTTCTTAAGCCAATGGAAAAAATAGATCTAGGTTTCTCTAAGCACAGGACCCATACATAGGCCCTTTGTTAGCAGCTATTTGTGACTTTCACAAATTTGAGTCCGATTTTCTTTTCTCATTTAGGTGAAGAATGATTTTGGCATTTAAATGTCATGATTACATTATTGATTCTCCAACTTCTATTCACGTAATCAAATTCTTCTGTGGTATTTTGTTATCTTTATATATTTAGAATCTCCTTTGTCATCTCCTCTCTCTCAAATGGAGGATGTACTTCAGCGAAGAGTAGTCTATGAATGCAAAAAAGGTTGTATTTTTATTTTCTTTATTCTTTCTCCCCATGCAGCAGAGGCTAAGAACGTGCCCTTTCAGTAACAAAGGGCTCTCTGCAAAGAAAATACCACAATTATGTGAAATAGTCTGATTTAGGGACTAATCATAAGGCATACCATTATCTACTCATGATATATGCATGGACAGGCCTAGTTTCCTGTGGCTAGTATCACTGTGGACAAATGTGGAGCAAACAGTAAACTTGCATACAGGAAATAAAAATGCACCCATTTCTAGGTTACTCTGGGAATCGTGATGACCAACATGTCAGAATCAAAAGTTAGGATCCAATGCCTCCGTCATCTATCTCTCTATGATATGAAAGTGCTGTGTGTGTGCATCTGTGTGCACCTGTGTGTTCACACCTGTGTGTACCCATATGTGTATGTGCCTGTGTATACTGGTGTGCACATACCTGAGGGGGGGAGTGCTGGTGGTGCAGAATGGGTGTTTTCTGGCCTCAAATTAAAGTTTAGAGACCCCATTTTCTGTCTATAGATGGTTCTTGAATTATCTTAGGTTACAGATGGTTCCTAATCTTAGGCTATTCAGGGCTTCAAAGCCAGGACTCAGGTTCTCTTTCCATCTTAAGGATGAAAACAGGGTGTGTGTCTCTCTGTGTGTATGTGTCTGTCTGTCTTTGTGTGTCTGTGTGTGTGTCTGTCTCTTTGTGTATGTGTGTGCGTGCGCACATGTGTGTGCATGTGTGTGTGCATGTGTGTGTAGAAAACACCCTTGATTCTCATAGCAGATGAATCATTAAGAAATGTACTTCTTGTAGTATTGTAGTGTGTTGTTTTTGACCTAGACTTTTTGGCCTACTTTTGAGGTTTGGACATACTTGAAGCCCTGTTGTTATTTAGTCTTAAATAATCATATGAAGACTTACTTTAATTTTATGTTGATTGGTCTATGGCTCAGTTATATAACTTGTTAACTTTTAACTTTTTAACTAACTTATGATTAGCCAACTGGCTTAGTATTTTAGAGAAGTATCTGGCAGCCTCACCTATATTTCCTGTCTGCCTTCTGGACAATTAGCGTTTTATTAAACTAGTAGGAGGGACAGATATTTACAATGCATCAGTGGGCAATCAGGTCTTTAAAAATGTGGCTAGCATGCCCCATCCAGGGTCCTTGAGCCCCCAACGCTATGCTTCTAGGGCTCTCGCACTAACTGAATCCCACCATCTGCACTCAGCTTTCCCAGGCTGTGATGGAGAAAGGAGGGAACTCCAGGCCTTTGCTTCCACGTGCTGTGTGAGTGCTTTCCTCTGGGAGGAGACAGACACAAAGTGAGCTTCCGCCCTCTCCCTCCTCCGTGGAGACTTTTATGACACACCAGGTATAATGGAGACAAGGCCTGTTGTCTGTAACACAATAGACTTCTGTCTTTTTCAGTTTTGGAGGCTGGGAAATCTGAATTCCAGGTGACGATGAAGATTCACTGTCTTGTGGGGATCACTTTATAGCTCATACACTAACTATATCCAGTTGCATGGTGCAAACATAAGGAGTACTCTGAGATATCTTTTATAAGGACATTATTAACAACTCATGTCTCAAAGTCCTCACTTCTATGACCATCACATTGTGGGTTAAGACTCAAGGCATGAATTTGGCAGGGGGTGCACACACGTTCACATATTTCTTTAGATAAGGGAAGAAATCACAAAACTCCATGAAAGTCAAATCTCACCCTTCATGGGTATTTTTAGATACATTTCTAGAAACTTGGATGATCCTCAATACATAGGCTCATCAGCTTTGTTACTGTAGTACAGAACTGAATGAAAAAGAAAGAAAGGAAGGAAGGGAGGAAGGATGGAAGGAAGGAAGGGAGGGAGGGAGGAAGGGAGGGAGGAAGGAAGGAAGGAAGGAAGGAAGGAAGGGAGGGAGGAATGATGGAAGGAAGGAAGGGAGGAAGGATGGAAGGGAGGAAGGATGGAAGGGAGGAAGGATGGAAGGAAGGGAGGAAGGGAGGAAGGGAGGAAGGATGGAAGGAAGGGAGGGAGGAAGAAAGGATGGAAGGAAGGGAGGAAGGGAGGAAGGAAGGGAGGGAGGAAGGAAGGATGGAAGGAAGGAAGGAAGCAGCCATGGCTGCTCCTAGGTTTGGTGGAGAAGGTCTATTGTAGATGTGAGAGAGAGCATAGCCAGAGGTGGGAACATCTGGGAAAGTCCACAGTGAACATGACCCTGAGCAGGGTCATATGAGGAGAAGAGGAAGTGGGAGAGGAGAGAAACCAAGAGGCCAGGAGACCAGGCAGGTAAAAGGTTTAAAAAAAAAAAAAAAGTCTGGCATGGCCAACATGGCTGGATTATACAGGGAAGAGCCACAAGGAGAAGAGCAGGGTAGGGGCAGGGTATGTCAGCTGAACCCTGCAACTATTATAGGCTAACCTGTTACAGCCTAACAGGTAGGAACTGATGGATTCTGGGAGAACCCGGCAGCCAGCTTCTGTTTTGATATGTTAATAAGAATTTTAGTCATTTTTCCCAGATTTGAGACCTAACCAGGGCTGTCCCTTTAGCTATACTATAGCATCTTCATGAGTTCAGCTAGGCTGGCTCACAAAAGTTCATCACAGCTGGGCTTGTTGGCTATTGAAGGGGCGGGGGGCGGGGGTGAGGGTCACAGGACCCTCAGCTGATCATCCAGTCATCCCTCCCAACCAGCTGTGTGCAATTTTGCTCTAACTGTGCACGATCTTGGGGTCTCAGGGAGGGGACCCCACATCCATGGGGGGTCGTCCTCCACACTGAGTGTACAACTTCCAGTGAGGTTAAGGCCACCCACAGTCCTACCCAGAACCCCTCACTCATTGATTGCACTGTAAGGAAGCTGAATAAACTCACTGGTCTCCTAGAGTGAGCTTTGGTGGAATCAACCTTTTTGTCATTGTGAGGAGAGTGGGTAGATATATCCATCCATGGAGAAAATTCTCACAACAGTTAGAAAGGACCACCATGGGTTATTTGAGGGTTTACACAGATGGGGGAATCCACCAGGAGGCTGTGAGAGCCAAAGTTACATTTTAAATCTTAATTACTATGCCTAAGAGACCCATGAAACTCTGATCTGCAAGCCCCTTGCCCAAGGACAGATGGATAGTTCCTGAAATGCTGGAGGCCATTGTTTATGGGACATAACAAGCCACGTTTTCACTTTCCTACAAGTTTGTCTGACCCATCTGCACCGGATGTACTTGATAATCTCATGTGGGCAGGAGGTTCACAGGCAGGAAATACGTCAGGATGTAGGCATGTCAATGACAATGTAATCTTGCCCCTGACTGGACCTGATGGGAAGTACTTAAGGTGCTATCAACTTCAGTTGGGCCAGAGATGGACCTGGCTAGAGAGTCCATCAACCTGGCCAAGACTTAACTAAAGCTTGCTTCAAACTTGGATTTAAATTGTGGTAGTGGTTTTATTCTCGACCAGTGAGTGGGCTTAACGAGGTGCAAAAGCTTCACAAACCTCATAGAGGAGACAAGCCCAGGCAGAACCTTGAGGGAAACTCTGAGCAGATGTAGAATATGGACAAAGAGCAGGCAAGCGGGTTTTGAGAAGGACCGACGAGGAGGGTCATTCTTACTGCCACATCACTAAATGTTATGTGTGTTAAAATGTCAATGTGTTGACACTTTTATTAAATTGTAATTACTATGTAATTAAAATGTAAATATTAAATGTTATGTGCTACACAAATGTCACTTTATTATACTATGGGTATCACAGATGCCACAGTATAATATGTATATTGTTACATATTATATATGTATACATATTATAATTACATGCTATATCTTTATACATATAAATATAATATATAAATATAAATACAATGTAAATATAATTGGAATTATAACATAAATATAATTATAACACAATTATAATGACATATGTATACATACAATTATAGTATTGTGAAAATAGAAAAATCCTGTAACTCTCTCCCCCTAGACCCCTTCCTGAGGTGGCTGAAACTAGCCAAGGCCGAGATGGCTGCTTGAGACACACCCAGCAGCCTGAGCCTGATACTTCCTGAATTCCTGAGACCCACCTGGTAGAGCAGCTTGACCTTCCGAGCTGAGACCACATTCCTGTGGGATCCCACCTGCAACCTAGGTGGGGTCACCCAGGAAAGTCCTACCATGAGAATTGTTAACTGTTAACTGTTTGAAGCTTGCACAATGTGTCCTGCTCCAGGAAATGAATGTCTTCAGGTGGTTTCACAGGAAATAGCTTGCCTGCCTGCATTCCTAAACTCTGTAGCAGACCTTTGGCCCTGCCCTGTTAGCGTGCTGAGCCCGCCCATACCCCCTCCTCCCCTATCTAAAATAGGGTATAAGAATCCTGCCCATAGAATATTCGGGGCCCCAGGCTTTTCTGCATCATGCCTGGGGCCCACACGTGTGTGTACCGGCATTCATATTCATATTCATTAAACTCTCTTTTTCTTTAAAGTTAACAGTGGTCATTAGCCGTGGTCTTGGGGTGTCTTGGGGTGTCTTGGGGTGCCCTGGGGGCGCCCGCCTATTACAGTATAATTATATATTATGTTATAATATAAAATTACATATTATATGTTATCATATAGTATATATTCTATCTATGCTATACATATAATTATTATATATGCATACATATGTTATAGTATGTATATTATTACAGTATAATGTACATTATTATACAGTATAATCTGAGTCTTTTCCCTCTGTGAAATGAGTTCCTCAGAGAAGGTCCTGAATATGAGGACAAACCACAGTAAACACAGTGCAGTGTTTAACTGTTGAATTATCTGAAGGGATGAGAGCAGATAAACAGATAGGCTGGGGGTTCAGGAGCAGGAGGGGCAGGCTTGAATGATCAAGAAGGAGACTCAGGAGAAATCAACACAGTCCCCTTCAGCTGGGCTGACACTTTCAGCAATGCTGGTCCCCTGAGCAGAGCAATAAGTTTCCCTCCAAGTGAGGGTGACAAGCTGAATGGCTGGGCTGTATCTAAGATGTGAGAAAGGCTGCTTCTCCCAAAGTGACTGCCTTTCCAGGTGGGTTTTCAAACATTAGCCACCTGCCTCACTCAAGAAGGTACCTGAGTGGCTTGTCTGTTTAGATCATCTAAGCAACATATATGTAATGTCATATATATGTAATTTAATATATAAGTATATATAATTTAAACATACACATGTATTAACAACCATTGAGAACAGCCATATACCTCAGACCTGAGCTCTGGAAGTTTCCCTCTCTGGAGTTCACAGACTTTTTCTTGTGACTGTTCATCTGGCTTCTAAGATGTCTTTAGAAAGAAAGATGGACTAGGCAAAACTCCCATAGTGCCCTGCGTCCCATGCAGAGATGGCTGGGGCCTGCTCGGGGGCGTGGGGGGTGGGGGGGAGGGATTGAGAGTAGTGGGTGTCCCTGTGCTCCACTGCACCCCAGCAGCTGAACCCCTCTGTGTTTGCCTGTTTGTTTAGGTAGGGAAAAAGTCTGCAGCCTAGCAGCCTGCTCCACCTGTCTGTCTGGAGACAATTAGAAAAATTGAGCCACCTGGAAGGCAGGAACTGACGAGGCGAGCAAGTAAATGCTTTAAAAAGAAGTGGCTAATAATTTCAGCACCCAAAAATGAACTGCTCTTCAAGACTATATCTCCCCTGCCATGTTCTGTTAGTATCACACAGTAGGCACTCAGAAAGCATAGTTTGAGACATTTGGGTTCTGTCTTTGCAAGTGATGATTCAGGAATCATGGGTAATTGCAAGCCATATCTGTTTGTCTTTTTCTCTTTCTAATAAGAGTTTAAAATAATCTTATACACAACATATAACTAATTTTTTCCCTAAGACAGGATCTCACTATGTAGACCTCTTTCTCTCCCTGCTTCCAACTCCTACCTCCACCTCCCACCCCCAGTAGCCCATGCTGGCCTTGAACTCAGGATCATGCTTCAGCCTCCTGAGTTCTGGGAATTCAGACAAAGCCCCCATGCTGGATTCTATGGATACATTTCTAAGAACAAATTATAGTCATGCTCCTTAAGGGGCATAAGTTTCATCTAGAGAGCCTTGTTCCAAGGCTGAATTCAATTCTCAGGGCCTGTGGTGGGGCCTGAAAGTCTACATTTTAGATATATTTCTGGATCATTTAATGTAAATTCCGAGTCAAGTCTATCCTGCTGGGCTCAAGCCCAGCCAGGCTTTGCAGGGCATATACCATAGGGCTGTGGGACAGAGCTCAGCGACAGAGGCCGCTCCCCTCCTGGAGACAGATTTGAGGGTACCAGGGCCCTGCGTATTAAGAGAAAGGGAAAAACAGGTTTCTCGGTATCAGCTCCCAGCTTCTCTAGTTTGGATTTTTTTTCCAGTTTCGTGAAATGCCCAACAAAGTCTCACTGACCACCGCTATCAGACAAAGAGTCTAGTAGTTGCTCAGGGCCCCCAAATTATTAAGAAAGAGCTGGTGAGTGGGGTGCCGGCCTCTTTCTAGTTTCTCTTAGTATCCCTCCAAGCAGCACATGGAGAGAGGTCCTCAGAGCTCTTGACTCAGGCTGTCCCACTGCAGTCCCTCTGGTGTGCTCCCCCTTTCTGGTTTCCATGGTGTCACCCTTCACCCCTGCATCAGCTCATCCTTTCTCGGAGGTTTGCCCCTTGGTGTTTTGTGGGACACTCAGAGAAAGGCAGGAAGCTCAGGCAGGCAGTGGATAGTCTGGCAATTTCTGTTCCAAGAGATCTGTGAGTGGAATCTGAGCTCAGGCTTCTGATGTGGTTGACCTCCGGGGAGAGCTCTAGAAACGGCCACGATTTTTCTGAGTCTGGTTTGATTTGGAAAGATTTATCCCGGAGCTGGTTTTCTGAGTACAGTCGAACAACCAACCCCCCTTCCACCTCCCACCCTTCACCCCCCTCCCCCCCAATCCCTTGGCCACTGAGAAAATGTACCACTCTTTCCTAAAGGCAGAAAGAAGACTCAGTGTACTTGAATGCAGGGTCCCTGGCCCCTGTGTTCCAGCTGCTTACGCTGCTTGAGGGGAAGATCGCTTTCTGTAGACACAGTCCTGCACAGGACCACAAAGAGGCCCCACAGGAGTACGAGAAAACTCTCTAGGGCCCTGAGGTTTGCTGTATCTGGCTATGTGACAAGCTGGGAGACAAACCAGAGTCACATCAAAGGCTGGGGACTCAAAGGGCAGAACTACTCATTGACAAGCGTAAACAGAGATCCATAGCAGCTAGCTTCCCAGGCTGTGAAGCCCTGACACCTCCCTCCCCCCTGCTTTTCGGCTTCCAGAAAGTTATTTCTGAATTTATCTTAATTCCCTAAGTTGTACATTTCTTCAAGACTCTGTTAGTTCTGTTCAACGTGTTGGTTACGGGGGGTGGGGGGGGCGGGTGGGGTGGAGGGGTGGGGTGGTGGTGGTGGTGGTGGTGGTGGTGGTGGTGGTGGTGGTGGTGGTGGTGGTGATGGGATTTCTTCTTCCTCTTCTTCCTCCTCCTCTTCTTCTTCCTCTTCCTCCTCCTCTTCTGAGGGAACTTGGAGTGAGTCCATCTAGCTGATCTTCAGTTGAGGAGCAGAGCAGCAGATGCCTCACCTGCAGTCTGGTGCTAGTTAGAAGCAGGACACTGTAAGTTATGCCTACCTTCTGAGCTACAGAAACTGCTAGGTAGTAAAGCATTTACTTTTAGGATGAGCTGCTACATAGTCATAGATAAGTGGCATACACTCTTACTGATGGGATGTCCAGACTGAATCCAGCCCCTCTGTCCACTTTCCCCAGCCTGCTGCTCTTTCTGTGGAATCTCCCATGGCACCCTGTCTACTTGTTACAGACACATAGACACACACTGTATGGGTGGGCTCCCTGAATTTAGAAATCAGTTAGGGAATAGAAACTGATAAAGGAAAATGGATTTATTTATAGTTTGGTAGACAAGACCAAAGCCCAATTTCCTCCCCAGTACCTCAGGCTATTCTTATTATTTATCGGAGCCCAAAACCAGGCTTATTTGTCCTTCTCTGGGTGGAAGGGGACCTCCCCTCAATCTCAAGACAGCTTATTTTATTTACATCTGGCAGAAGAAAATGGGGTCTGAAAGATCCATCTTCTTGGAAGCTACAAGAACTGGGTTTGTCAAAGGTACCTACATCTTACCACAGAGGCCCATGCACACCTGTGTCCTCTGCTGCTCCATTCACAATAGCTGGGAAATGGGAACAGCTAGACATCTACAGATAAATGGATAATGAAATTGTGGCATATTTACAAATGGGATTTTATTCAGTTATAAGGAAAACAGAAGGTCATGGAATTTTCTGGAAAATGGATGATCTGTAAAGTATTATGTGAAGGCAAGAGATCCAGACTCAGAACAAAACATAGGTGTTCTCTCTTTTGTCTATTCTAACTTTTAATGTTTATATGTATGATTGTAAATAGGCGTGAGTGTGGGTACAGACTGAAGCAGACAGCCCCGCACAGAAGGAAAAAAGAGGTGCTGAGTGGGGGGGGGGCAAGAGGGTTCTGGTTCTGTAGAACCTATAACAGCTTGACCACACAGGAATGTGGGACCCAGAAAAGCTTGGCTATACGGCTGCCATGACAGGTCTAACAAAAACCAGCCAGACCTGAGAGTCTCTTACTGGCAGCACGTGGTAGTTCCAGGAAAGCATATAACAGACAACACCCAGGGAGGGACCAGCACCTAAGGGGAAGTATCTGACATTCCACACATTCCAATTCTTAGATCATCCTTGAGCTTAGCACACACCTATCCTCCTAGATCTCCCTAAGATAACCCTAAACAAATGTCAGCCAATCAGGGTCCTGAAACCTGGAAATTCCCTCATCCCAACCTCTACTATGATTAAAAAAAAAAAAAAACCCAACAATAACAAAAAACAAAACCCCCCCTTCCCTGCTCAGGTTTAGGGTGTTCTGCTCTAACTGCTGTGCAGACAGAGAGACCAAGCTGAAGCTTGAATAAAGGCTCTTTGCTTTTACATTTGGGATTTGGTCTCCATGGTGGTCTTTTGTGTGCCTCCCATCTGGGCATAACAGGTACCAGAGATGGGGAAGAAGAAAGCAGGGGCCTGGGGAGGAGATAGAGAAGGAAGATCAACCCAAGCAAAGTTTGTTTGACACTAACAAATGGAGACCTAATATTTTGTATGATAATATTAAAAAAAATAGGCTTGTAGAAGCTCCCTCCATTCTGGGTCTGGTAGGGTTCTCCTTGGATGACTCCATTTCTTTGATTGAAAGATACCTTTTGTATCTTTGGAGATCAGTGTCAAGACCCAGGTTCCTAAATTAATTTTGATTGATATAATCTCTGGTGGTGCCTGTGTCCCTGATAGCATGGCACTCAGCAGGACTCTGGGCCCTGGGGGTGGGAGTGGGGGGCATTTTTCATTCTCCCCCGTCCTTCCCTTGTCTCCTGCTCAGACTCAGTGACGTCCCCGCTTCTTTCCGAAGGCCTGTCTGCCATAGAGATGCTACCAGTCTCCTTCCCCTTTCCTAGGCCAGACCCACATCTCCTGCCCACCTCATCCAGCATCACTTTCTCTGCAAGAGTCTATCAAGATCCTTCAGAGACTGGTAGCTATTTTCTTCCATCAGATGACCGACGCCCTCACACCCTTTTCCCTCCATGACAGTAACTTAATTAGATTGAGAAGCCACCTAAGAGACAGAGAAGTACACCTCTGGGTCTGTCTGTGAGTGAGCTTAGCTCAGAGAGTAGGACACTTGTTGGATGTAGGTGATGGCATCTCAAAAGCTAGGGGACCACATGTTATAGAAGGGCAAAGAGAGACCTACCAGCTTGACACCATAGGAGTATCCTCTCTCTGTTTCCTGGCTACTTTGTTCTGGTGTGAGCTGCCATATACTCTCTCATACGATGGACTAAAACCTCAGAAGCCGAGTCCCATTATGGGCCCATATGTCTTTTGTTGTGGGACTATGCTTTTGTACTGTAAATATTGGTTTAATAAAATGCTGATTGGCCAGGAACTAGGTAGAAAGTAGAGGCAGGGCAACCTGACTAGGAGAATTCTGGGAAGCAGAAGAGCAGAGCAACAGACCACACTGAGATGCAGAGTAAGCAGGATGAGAATGCTGCTCTGAGAAAGGTACCAAGCCATGTGGCTAAACATGGATAAAAATCATGAGTTAGTTACCGCATCCGGTTTCTTGGGGTGGTTTGAGTCTTGTCCAGGCAAGGGGCGTCGAGGTTAAATAATCTGCACTCAGGAGTCGTTTAGGTTCCATCATTCAGGATCACAATGAGAGACCCAAGCTTTATTCAGTACATCTTATATCTTAAACCTGTTTCTCCCCCTGCCATGCTTCCCTCCTGTCATGCATCTCACCTAGCCTTTTCCCCTCTAGCTTCCCGCCATGTTGGTTTCCTTCTGCTCCTTCCACTCACACTGACTCTACTCTCTACTCCATGCTTGTCTCCAGCTCCATGCTTGTCCCAGGCTTCTCCTCCTGTGTCCCAGCTCTCTCCCCACTCTCTGCTTCCTTCTTAACTCTCTCACACCCTGCCCCTCATCTGGGCACACCCAAGGTCTTGGAAGATCCCAAAAGACTATCACTCAGCAGGTGGCAGCGATAAGACTTTTAGAGCAGGAAAGCCTGTTTTTCTTAATCCCCCTATTTAACATAAGGTTTTAGTCCTTTGGGGAGGAGGATGGGCCATAAGGGCCAGAATGGCACTTATTCGGGAGTCAACAGTTAGTTTAAGAGTTAGCAAGTAATAAGCTTGAGCCATAGACCAATCAGCTTGTAAGTAATATAAGCCTCTGTGTGATTATTTGGCACTGACTGTGTTTATTTGGGACCGACTGGGCTACACACAGAAACTTCATACTACAGTCCTTCCTTAGTTTTCTTGGAATCTTTGTGACTTGGATGGAAACTCATTCTTCCTCTCTTTTCCTTCTGCCAGCACCGGTCACACCTGCCCCCTCCCCTGGTTAGTTTCTGGTGTCTCTGGAACCTGGGGAACGTGCCTTTCCTTGGGTCCGATTCCTAAGTTCTACATTTTCAACAGAGTGCAGCTCAGGCTACTATACAGGTCAACTAATAACAGATCTCGTCTGAGCAGCCACCATAAACCAGGATTTGAACTAAGGGCCTGAAGTTCAGCAACAAACCCAGCAGACTTGTTTTCCTTTGTGGGAAGTTCATAACCCAATAAAGAGAGAGCAGTTTCTGTCTTTAAGAGCAGTGTGGTTCCACTATGGCAGGAGGGGACCTTCAGCCAAGCTCTAGCGCCCTCCCTTCTCGGCTGGGTCACCTTAAGCTGAGGATGGAAGCACTTAGCCATTCTCCCACTAATGTGTTGATTCACAAGGCCCTCATCACCTTCTACAGAGCCTAACTCATGGCTGCTGACACTAACTCAGCAACAGGAGTTTGTTTGGCCACTTGGAAGACACCAAGGTCTACGTTTGAATTCTCTCCACACATGTGTGGACTAGAGCCCACAGAGGCTGCCCTGCAAAGACGCCCAAGGCAGGAACCTTCTAGAAATGTCTCACAGGATCTCATACCAGCTTCCCCTCAGCTCCTCTGGTCCCTGAGATTGGGGGAAGGGGAGGCAGGGGAGACACAGACAATTTTCACACAGTGTTATGTGGATGGATAATAGATGAAGTTTATTACAAAGTGGTGTATTCCTCAAGGGGTAGAGAGTGGGCAGGGGTCAGAAAAACACTCTCAGGGTGAGACAATTTGGTCAGAGGGATCACTGTGTCAATCCACCTTTTTAGGAGGACTTTATACTATTTCTTAAAGTCTTTACAGGGGTTGTATATCAGATATTTATTGACATTATGATTCACAACACTCAAGAATTTCAGTTATGAAGTATCAATAAAAACAATTTTATGGTTGGGGGAGTCACTACAACATGAGGAACTGTATTAAAGGGTCGCATGGCCTTAGTAAGGCTGAGAATCACTGATCTAGGAAATACAGCTTTCCTGTGGGGCATTTTCCTTTTGAGGTAACTGATAAGGCAATGTGGATAAATGTTTAAAAGAGGGGATAGTGTCTTTGCCTCTATCAGAAGGCCTCCAACCACATAGCCATCCCATGATGCTCTGGGCAGAATGTCAGGTCTCCATCCAGACTCCATTCTGATGTTTTGGTTTCTACGGTTTTAGTTGGGGCTTCATGTGCATCTGTTTCTGAGAGAAGTCACCCCAAATCAGGACACTAAGAAGGAATGTCCAGGGTGCAGGATTCCAGCTCATGGGTACATGGGGTTAGTAGGGGTTGTTGTTTTAGGATTAATTAGTATGACCTTCTTCTTTTTTCCTCTACCTGTTTTGTGTACCCAGAAGCCATCATGAATAGTACAGCGTCCTAGGACTTGAATAGTATGGTATGTCATCAACAATGGGAAATAGCCAACAGCTTAACACAGCCATCAGAAGTCCAAGGGATTCCCTTCCCTCACTGACCCTATGATGGTTAAGTTCAACTATCAAGTCAATGAGATCTAGAGTACCTGGGGATGGTCTCTGGACAAGCCTGTGTGGGATTATACTGACTAGGTTAGTTAAGGTGGGCGGCACCATTCCCTAGGCTGGGATGGAAAGGAGAAAAAGAGCAGAGCACAGGTACTCACTGCTCTCTACCTGTTGATTGAATACCACGTGACTTTCCTACTGTGGTGGGCTGTGGCCTTAAGCAGTGGACCAAAAAGATGCTTGCATTTTCACCTTACTCCACTGTCCACGGTGGAAGACAGGAAGAGCTCTGATTGTCAATCTCTTGTTGCTTAATGGAGTTCACTGGCCTCTTGACAGTGGTGATCATGTTTGACAATGCTTCAGTGCAGTCTCCACTCTGCATAAAAGTAGGAAGAAAACAATGTCTAAGGCTATGCATAGTTTCTGAATCTTTCTGAAGAAAGAAATGAGGAAGGAAAGAAGCCCAGGCTTCCTTTCTGCCCCAGCAGATGGGGACTGCAGTTCGAGGATGCTCCTTCTGTGGGGCAGTTTTCCCTTGTGGAACGTGGTACAGACGGGCAGTTGTGTGCAGTGGTCCAGCCAGTCAGAGCAGGTTCTCTTCCCACCGTGTGTGACATCTACAAAACTCAATTCTTTTTTGAGCCACATCTGCTTCTGTTTCCCATGTGATGTGGTCTCAGTTGACTGTAAAAAGAATTGCACACTTACACTAAGTCACCAGTCCATCCCAAAACCTTTCAAGCCATTAGCCAATAGGAGCTACTCTCAGGGTACCACACATCAGGAAGCTCTCCAAGGCCCCGTACTTTGGAGGCAGCAGGAGAGAGACAGGGCTATGCTCGACCTGAAACACCCGCCTTCTTTCCCTTCTAGATGTTTCCACTTGGGGCTGAGCTGTTGTATGAGGCACCTCTCTGTTAGCCTCCAAAGCCAGACCCCCTCTGAGCTCTGCCGTAAGCCCCATTTAAAGCAGGATTCCTGCTTCCAAATCTCTCCCGGGAGCTCCCCATCTCCCTCCCCTTTTCTTCTTCATTTCTTTCTTTTTCTTACTCCCTTCTCTGCCATCATAACTCCCGTTATAACCTTTCTGTCAATCATAACTCATCTGACAATAAAGCTCCTTCCTATATAGAAACAGCACTCAGCGTCTCCTGCTCTCCGCCACTGCCTTCTGCTGTGTTCCCACGTGCATCCATTAGAAATCTGCCGCCAGATAACCAGGTAAATGTGAACCATGCCAAGTACACATAAAATCCTAATACTGCCTCCTCCTTTCTCTTCTTAATGGTTTTTCCTTTGAGCTGAGCTGTGGGATGGGTGTGGGAAGACAGATCACAGACAGGGAGTTGTGGGGATTTAATAGAGTTTCAGAAGTTTTGGAGATATCAGAGGGAATCTACCCACAGTCTATGTGGGGGGTTAGTAAAAGCTCCAGAAGTCCCAGAGCTCTAACCACAGTCAGTCTAGGAGAATCAGAGAGTGGTGAGTCAAACCTTTAATCCCAGCACAGGGAGTATCCTGGGAGTGGTGACCTACGCCCTTAATCCCAACTGAGTCAAGGTCACTTCAGATTATAGAAGGAATTCTAGGCTCCCAAGCAGGTGTGGTGGGGCCACGCCTTAATTACCAAAAGAATACTTTAGAGGGGATTCAAACACAGAAAAAGCCATTCCAAGGGAATCGAGGCTGAGGAAGCTAGAAGACAGCTGGGTAAGATTTGACTGTGGTGATTATTCCCTCTAGTATCTCCAACTTCTTCAGAGATCTATCCCTGAGTCTCATTATTTCGTGCAACAGGGAGTCATCTTTATGGCATAGGCAAAGGAGCAAAGGGTTATAATGGCTAACAGTAGTAGAATTAAACACATTCCATTTCCTTCAAGATAGTACCTACAAGGTATAAACTAAACCAACTGTAAAAAGCCAAAGATATACAGTGCATTGTGATAACATCTTCTCTGAGTCCCTGTATGAAATGTGTCATGGAGACGGGCTGGAACAGTGTTCTGAGTTCTCTATATGCTTTTCTCCTTTCATAAATGAGGGTTTAAAGGAACCTGGATGTGACTACTAGACTTTTAAAAAGAAAAAATACTAGGCATAGTGGTGCACACCTTTAATCCCAGCACTGGGGAAGCAGAGGCAGGTGGATCTTTGTGAGTTCATGGCTAGTCTACTCTAC
Source organism: Phyllotis vaccarum (assembly GCA_033318265.1). Lineage (NCBI taxonomy): Eukaryota > Metazoa > Chordata > Mammalia > Rodentia > Cricetidae > Phyllotis > Phyllotis vaccarum. The sequence continues at coordinate 136,276,969 of JARWLC010000009.1, read as the reverse complement.
ATAGTTATATGTCAGCCAGGGCTGCATAGTGAGATTCTATCTTTTTTTTAAAGGCAATAATGATGGAAGGTCCATGTAGCAATTTCACATTTTAAAGCACTTGATATGTCCTAGATGTTAAGGAGGTCCAGAAAGTAAACAATGATTCCAGATCCCAGGGAATCTCATAGGAACATTTACTATAATATTATAATAATAAGAACCATACACATAAGCACCAGGATTTGTGGGGTTACAGAGGCTCAGATAAAGGGTTTCTTGAATGACCACCCTAACTGTCATTCTAGAACCTTCATCCAGCAACTGATGAAGGCAGAAGCTAGTACCAGATCGAGCTCCTGGTCCAGCTGAAGAGAAGAAGGAGAGACTATATGAGCAAAGGGATCAGGATCATGAGTAGGAGACCCACAGAGATAGTTGACCGAGTGCCATTGGGAGCTCACCGACTCTGAAATTACAGTTGAGGAACCTTCATGGAAAGAATCTAAATCCTTCAGATATAGAGGACAGTTGATCAGCATGGGCAGTTTGTGGAGCCCCTGGCAGTGGGACCAGAGTTTATTCCTGGTGCATGAACTGGCTTCCTGAAGCCCACTCCCTACAGAGGAACAGCTTGCTCAGCTTAGATACTGGGGGTGGGGGAGGCTTGGTCCTACCTCAACTGGATATGCCAAACCAAACTGACTCATCTCAGAACTACTTGCCCTCATTGGAGAATGGATGGGGGATGGGGGGAGGCTGAGGGAGAATAGGGAGGAGGGGGAGCAGTGGAGTACATGGAAAAAAAGCTTTTTAAATGAAAAAAAAATACTAAAAAAGGGGCTTCTTGGGCCATATGAAGTGTGATCTGTATGTTGTGTTATATTGACATGTCAATGTCAAGAGCCGAGCAGGTACATTTCAGGCAGATGGGTCAGTTTAGTGGGTTTGTTTATTTAAGATTTGTACGTCATACCTTATGTGTGTGTGTATTTGTTTGCATGTATGTATATGTACCATGTGCACGCAGTGCCTGTGGAGACCAAGAAGAGGTCATTGGATCTTGTGGAATTGGCGTTACCGATAGTTATAGCCATGATGTGGGTGCCAGGCTTTCTACAAGAGCAGTCAGTGCTCTTAACTGAGGAGCCATCTCTCCAGGATGATGATTTCTTATAAGGGAGCGCTTCTTAGAAAGTGGAGTAAAGGCCAGGCTGTCATACCTCAGAACTGAAGGGTGCAGGCGTGTGACTATTCCTGTTCCAATAAAAATGTGTTCTAAAAAGAACGGAAAACCATAGGGTCCCATGTTCACCACAGGGTCCCATGTTCTCCTGAAAAGGGTCAGAAATTACTGACACAACACAGCTCAGTTTCCTCTTTAATAGAAAACTGGCTTTGCAAGAAAGAGGGGAAGTCCCTGCTTCTAGAATCAAGAGAACGGAAAACCTCAATGCTAAGGTCATGTTCATTCTCTGGATCAGGGAAAGGCGTAGCTAAGACCTTGGAATTTAATTCTCACTTGGCAAGAAGACATGAGCTGCAGAAGAAGACCAAATTCCTCCTTTAGCTCAGATGTTCCCAGAGTTGTGTCCTCAGTGAGAGGTGACGAGGCACATCTGTGCCCTGGCTCAGCAATCCAACAGAAGGGCTTCTGTCGGTGACACTACCTCTCTTTCCCCTAATTCCAGAACCACAGGCTTGTGTCACATCTGAGCTTTGATTAATGACTTTATACCACACAGGATTCAGGAGTCACCAATTCCAGAATTTTTCATAAAATATCTCCAAGATTGGGCATGTAATATAGGGCATTTTTTTTCAGGAATAAATGTAAAAAGAATTAATCACTTAATTAATTAATTTGTGTGTAATGTGATGTGTGTGTGTGTGTGTGTGTGTGTGTGTGTGTGTGTGTGTTTGGAAGACAGTTGTCCTGACAATATGACCCAGAGCATCATGCATGGGAGAAGCTTATCTTTGGGCCCTCTGATGTAATGGTTTAATGTCTCTCTCTTAGGCAATGGTCAGTCTCATAATAGTTGACAGTCACCTCAACTAAGAAACCCAAATTATATTCAACATTTCTCTTCCTTATCCTCCTTTTATTTTCTAAGATTTTTCTGTGTATCCCTGGCTATTTTAGAACTAGCTCTGTAGACCAGGCTGGCCTCAAACTCACAGAGATCGCCTTGCCTCTGCTTCCTGAGTGCTGCTACTAAAGGCGTGTGCCACTACTGCCCAGCTTCAACATTTTTCTTACTTTTTATTTTAAAGCAATTTTAGACTTTCAGAAAAGGTTTTAAAAATTAGTAGCTATTTTACACAAATTCTCTATGGCCACCCCCTAATATTAACTGTCAATATATCTATAGAATAGTTATGGAAACTGGGAAGTTTAATATTGATATAATATTATTTATGGTAAAATTTCCTTTTTTAAAAAAATTAAGGTCCTTTTTCTAGGCCAGAGTTCAACCCCAAATCCCAGTTTTCCTTCGGCTTCATTGTTCACTGCTTTTGACAATATTCACTAATTTTGGCCTTCCTTTGTGTTCCATGGCCTTGTCAGTTTTAAAATGCCCAGTCTATTATTTTGAGAAATGCCCCTCAGTTTAGGCTTTTAGTTACTGCCTTGTGGTTAGATCAAAGCTATGAGTTTCTGACAAGATACCACCAAGATGCAGTGACCTTCTCTGTCCATCAACTCAAAAGGCATGTGCTGCTGACATATCTTAATAGTGTGTCCTGGTGGTCTGTTTAATAAGTGGCATCTCTCCACTGACAGGACACTGTTTTCTCTTCTTATTTAATCTATTTTGAAGTGATGGGGGATGGGTCATATGGGCAGGTGCTTGCTGCATGAGTATGAAGGACTGAGTTTGATCCCAGCTCCCATGTAAAGAAACTGGACATGCCAAGGAGCCCATGTAATCCTAAACCCGAGGAGATCAATGACTTGCTGGCCAGCTATCGGCTGAGTCAGTGACCTTCAGGATCTGTGAGGGACTGTGTCTCATAAACACAGTAAAGAGTGACTGAAGAAGGCACCTGATGTGGCCTACAAACACACACACATACATACATACATACACACATTCTCACACACATACACACATACACTCACATATATCCACTCACACATAAATTCACACACTCACACACACATACACTTTCACACACATACACTCACATACATATATACTCATACACATACACTCACACATATACATTTGCACTCACACACACATACACACACATACATACACACATTCTCACACACATATACACACATACACTCACATATATCCACTCACACACACACATACACTTTAACATACATACACTCACATACATATATACTCATACACATACACTCACACATATACATTTGCACACATACACACATACACACTCACATACACAGGCAAACCTGCTTCAACAAGACCATACCTCCTAACCCCTGTCAGGCAGCACTCTTCCCAATGACCAAGCATTCAAGTATATGAGCCCATGGGGGCCATTTCTATTCAGAACCCCACAAGAACCCTGCATCAGCTGGGTAGAGCAGCCTTCTAGTTAGGGCTACTAGCTGTGAAGCCTTCAGAACCCAGGGACCAGGGGTTGTCTAAACTACAGAGCTTTGTTTAACTTAAGGAATATCATTCTACTCCAGGTATAAAGGCTGAGGCTTGCCCATCCGTCATGCCCAGCTGCCAGGAAGACAACTTTTTCATCAAAGCTTAAAAAAACTAGATTAGTTTTTGAAGAGAGTAGGAGGCAGCTGAGTGTTCTTTGTGGGTGTCAGTGACCTTGGTAGTTCCAAGCAAGATTCTCTCTGGTTTTACTGCCTTGGGGTCAGGTTATTTCTACCAAAGCATCATTTTCCTCCCACGCTTTATCTGCAAGGATGACTGGCTGGCCATCTCGGGGCCAAGTGAAGTGTGCTCCTTTTTCATTTTAATACATCTTTTCTCCACAGGAGCAATCAAGAGTCCTGGAAGGACAAAGGCAGAGACCAGTTTTTTAGCTCTGTTCTTTCTAAGCTTATTTTCCAAAGCCCCAGGATGGCAATTTAGGATGGAAAGTAGATATGAATCACTGCTGAGAATTACAACATGGGGATTTATAATTATTAATTAATTAGCCTATAAATAGCTTAAAAATCCAGGTGACTCAGCCAGAGGATGAAGCTGGGATCTGTTTGATCTCTCAGTGAGCTGAGGGATGATGCCAGGCCTGGGAAAACGGAGGTGGGAGTGGTTGGCCGAAGGGGATTTGGTTGGGTCTCTGTACGAAAATGGCAGGCGCATTGAGATGTTGCTTGATTCTTCCAATAGGAAGGCCTGTATCCACATTATGCACTTTCTTCCCATCACAGGATGGAAGGTCACTGTTTGCCTGGAGTATCTCATCTTCTGTCTACTTTGTCTCTGGCCCAGAAAGGACAGAATAGCTCCATTGGCTGTTTCCCATCAGTCCATTGGCTGATACAGAGGTGGCTCAGGACAGGACAGCCTGCAGGCCCAGAGAGAGGTGTCATGAAAGAGTCACAACACCGAGCAGCTGTGAGACAAACATTCACTGCCCGCTCTGCTTTGGGAGAGCCTGCTTGTGTCCATGACAGAGGGAGAATTCTGAGCCTCAGACCATGATCTGCCACTGCCTATTTGTGGGCCTCAGAGGTGGTCACTTGATGTGGTGGCAAGATTATTAGAATAAAATTTGAAAGTCCGGAACCTGGTACTCCTCCATTTTTACAAAACCAACAGTTGCCCTCTCCCCTCTGGCTCACCATCAAGCGCTGGAGGGAGGGGTGTGTGGCTGGTAGTTCATCCTTTGACCTGGATTTAAGAATTAAATGTCAATGTCATGATGCCCAATGATCTTTTATCCTTATAGATTGGTGCCTGGCCTAGTTGTCATCAGAGAGGCTTCACCCAGCAGTTGATGGTCAGGTGGAGCTCCGGGAATCCTGAGGATGAGAGGAGAAAGGAGTGCAGGAGCCAGAGGAGCTAAGGACGCCGTAAGAAAACCCACAGGATCAGGATCAACTAATCTGGGCTTAGAAGGGCTCGCAGAGACTGAAGTGAAACCAGGAGCTTGCATGGCCATCTCCATATATTTTATAGCTGTGTAGCATGGTCCTCTTGTGGGACTCCTAACAGCGGGAGCAGGGGCTGGCTCTGACTCTTTTTGTTGGCTTTTGGGACCTTATTTCTCATACTGGGTTGCCTTGTGCAGCCTTATTATGGTGTGTGTGTGTGTGTGCCTAGGCTTACGGCAGCTTGATATACCATGTTTGGTTGATATCCATGGGGGACCTGCCCTTTTCTGAATGTGAGGATGAGTGGATGTGTATGTTGCGGGCAAGCAGAAGAGAGGTGGGAGAGGGATGGGAGGAGAAATGGGAGACTGTGGTCAGGATTAACAACAAGAACAATAATAATAATTTTAAAAAAGGAATTAATAATCTTAGCTAGAGTGGTAACATCTTTAGTCCCAGTGTTCAGGAGGCAGAAGTAGGTAGATCTCTTAGTTCAAGATCAGCCTGATCTATGAGCTCCTTCCAGGACAGGGCTACACTGAGAAACCATTAAAAAAAAGAAGAAGAGTAATTAAGGCTCTTCCCATATTATACCATAACAATTAGGAAAAAAGAATTAATGAGAAGGATGCCAAGTAACCAGTAAACAACATAACTGTATATGTAACCTGATCTAGCAGCTACAATGGCCACATCTCTTTGGGGTCACGAACTTACTCTTGTATGTGGGGATATGTTAGTACATCTGATAAAGTTTGCCTGAAAATCAGAAGACAGAGTCAGCCACAGATTTAGCCAGGAAGGTCAGGGAGTGGTAACCCACACCTTCAATCCTCGCACTCAGGAGGCAGAGGCAGAGATCCACCTGGATCTCCATGAGTTCAAGACCAAAGAGCCAGGCAGGGATGGCACACACCTTTAATCTCAGCACGCGGGATTCTGTGCCTCTGCTCACAGTACTTGAGAAATATGCATGCATTTAATCTTGGCACTAGGAAAGTTGAACTAGGAAAATAGATATCTAGGTGAAGAAAGAAAGACAAGGCAGAAGGACCAGGAGTTAGGCACTTCTCCTGTGCCCCTCCCCCTTCCTTTCTGGCTGAGGACTCATAAGGAGTGGCTGTGTCTTACTCCTCTGCTTCAGCTTTCCCCCAATATCTGGCTCCAGGTTTTTACTATAAGACCAAGTAGAATTTGTTCTATATCTGGCACTATCTTAAAAACATGGTGCTACACAAACAGAAGAATCTCCTTGGTTTCTTACCCCCACCTTCAGATGTAATTACCTGAGGTATCACACTCCTTCCTGTACCACAAGAGAAAAGATATCCCTTCTCCAAGCTAAGGCTCGGTGTGGCACTCTCTGCCCCTCTAATCTACTCATGATTGCATCATCTTTTGACTAGTCTCAGTGCTAATGGGCAGACAAGGACAGATTTCATGCCTGGTGCTTTTGGAGACACTGCCTTCCTCAGTGGGTTAATTCTACATGGTAATTTTGGAGAACATTCTCACTCTTCAGGGGACTCTAGACAGAAAATGCTTAATTTCACTGTTAATTTTAAAGCCAGCATGGGGACATAGGTGCCTTCGTTACTAGTAGTTCTATTGCTGTGAAAAGTCATCACGATCAAGGCAACTTATAAGAGAAATCAGTTAGCTGGGGACTTATTGGGATTGTCCGTGTGTTAGGCCCTGCTGGTTACCCTTTGAGGGAGGGGGCAGGAAGGCACAGAGAGCAATGACAAAGTTTTTAGAGACTAGTTGAAAATAACAAGTCCAATTTGTTGAGGAAGGGGCAAGCCTTTTATACCTTCCTCCCAGCCAGGGGGAAGGACTTGGCTTTGCTGGCATCTGCAGCTGTGACATGGTCATCTCTTGATGTGGTCCAGGTCATCTCACATCAGGATTCCACATCTGTTGCCAAGGCACCAGGCAGACCTCAGGTTGGCTTATAGGACATGCCCACTCAAGGGAGGGCCCTCATGGCCATGATGAAATGCTAGGAGCACATCTTTTTAAGGCACCAGTTATATCCAATTTGAAGTGGCTGAAGCCAGGCTGGCCCCCCAGGCCCCTAGAAACCTCTAGGGCTTGTACATCCTACAGAGATTGCTTACAGTTTCACAGTTTCAAAGTGTGAGTTCATAACCATCATGGTGGGAAGCATGGTAGCTGGTTGGCAGGCACAGAACTGGAGCAGTAGCTGATACCTTACATCTGATCTGCAACCAAGAAGCAGAGATAAAGAGAGAGATTAGACCATGTGTGGGTTTTTAAAACTTTAAAACTCATCCTCAGTAACACATTTTATCCAACAAAGTCACATCTACTATATCAAGGCCACATCTAATCAGTCCCAAAACCCTCAAGATGGTGCCAATATCCGGTGCTGGCCAACCCGCCTGAGTCAGTAATCAAGGCAAGGGCCTGAGTCAGTAATCAAGGCAAGGGCGCATGCCTTTGCTAATTTTCCGAGACTGGTCTCTCCACCTCTCCCGTGACGTCATGTGGGATGATGAGCTGCAGCCTATAGAGAGGTGACACGTCCAAGGCAGAGGTCTTTGGCCTATATAAGGGCTGGGCTTTCCCTACCTCAGGGTCTCCATTTTCTGTAAGCTGATGCTCTCCCTCAAGATGCATTAAAGCTTTTCTGCAGAAGGATCCTACGTGTGTCGTGCCTTTTCTTGCGGGCGAGAAGTTGGCGCGGGACACACCAAGTAGAGTCCAAGCATTCTAATGTGACACCATGGGGCAAATTCTCATTCAAACCACCAGTGGGCATGTTGGCACATATCTGGGTTCTAACACTCTGGAGGTTGAAGCAGGATTGTGAGTTTGGGATGGTCTATAATACACAGCAAGACCTGTCTCAAAAGCCAAGCAGCAAACAAAGTAAATAAAACAAAGAAAGCCTTCCCAGAGCCCTTGCCCAGCCAGACTTCAGCTAATAGAAAGGAGTCCTCAGAAAACTTACCCAGCCTGCCTCACTGTTCTCTGCCTCCTACTCAGACATAAATTGCTGTGCTGAATAAATTGGCATTAAAACTTATTGAAGCAATGAGTCGACATGGCAGGAAGAACCAGAGTGACAGAATAGTTTGGTAGAAATAGTTTACAGTTTGAGTGGAGCAGGTCCGCTGACCAGAGGAGACTTTTTGACCCACGGAGCTGTCTGCAAGTCACAGAGACCTTTGTGGGTCATCACTGGGCTAGGATGAGCTTTTGGGTGATAAAGTTGCTTTCTAGTCAGCTCTGCTCCCATAAGCCACCTCTCCCTCATGCTCCTGTGAGCATCCCAATTAAAAACTCACTGATTCACCAAGTTGGACTTGAGTACAATGATGATTACTTTTAGGTCTCAGGCTTCCTTCTCAGGGTCAGTAGACATGTGTGTTGTGCTTCCTTCACCACAAAAAAAAGTTTATCAAAAAAAAAAAAGATGATGCATGGGTTTCCAGCTATAACAAGAGTCTTAGATGATTGCGTGACTGAATAGATTATGACCGGGATAATGCCATATAGATTTAAAAGCTCCAGAAAACTGTCATCCTCATAACAAGAAGGTTAGGCTGGGACTGACCGGGAGAAGAGTGGATTCTAAACAAACAGATGACGTTTACAGGGTCTGGGAGCTGTCCCCAGCTGATGAGAGGTGAACACTGACATGTTGACCATGATGCTTGGTTTTCAGCAAACTATCTTTCAAACACTCTCAAAAGAGCCATCCGGTGATGGTTCCTACAGCCAGATACACCCTAGAAAGAGCTGAAGACATGGGGAAGCCTTTCAGGTTTGATAAGTGAAACTTAGGTAGTCAGACCCCAGAAACCCAAGGGAAGGAGACTGGTAGGTAAGGGAGGAAAACCTAGGGCAGCCCTGGCAGTTAATTTATTTCCTATGATTGGGGTCCGGTTCTTTAGGGATGAGTGGGTGATGTGCGCTAAAATGAATATCAAGTAGCTGACCCCAGGGTGACAGGATCAAAAGCCTACAGCAACACTGACATTCTAACATCACCCCAGGAAAATGAAGACAAAGAGAATGAATGGGTGGTCACATTCTCAGGAGGCATTGTGTAGTTTGCCTGTCCACTTTAGGATAGTCAACATTGATACAAGCTTTCAGATGGTGACAGAAAACCTGCCTTTAGAGGGTTATTCATTGCTAGGCAGATAGAGTTTTCTGGGCTCTTATTTCCGATGCTTGTGTGGATAGCTGGGAAAGTTTGCCATTTGGTTTTGATTTTCTATTTAAAATGCTTTTAGTGATTAGTGTAGGCAAAGAAGGATTCTGTGCTGTGTTTCCAGCTGGCATCATTCTCCCACCTCTGTGTGTGCTGTTTGATGCATAATGGAGTCGTTTAACCTGGAAGCAACCAGACAAGACCCACTTGCAGATGCTATCAAGTTAGAACTAAATGAGAGGCTTTCTTTGGGAACAGCGTGCTGGGATCTGGGGAGATGACTCCGGTGGTAAAATGCTTTCTATTCGAGCATGGAGACCTGACTCAGGATGTCCAGCCCTCATTGAAGAGCAGAGCATGGTGGCACACACCTGTAATCCCAGTGCTGGGGAGGCAGAGAGAGGAAGATCCCAGGGTTGCCGGCCAGGCAGCACAGATGAGTCAGTGAGAGCCCTAAGTTTGCTGGGAGGATCTGTCTTAACAATAAAGGTGGAAAGTGATTGATGAAGACATCTGACAGTAGGCTTTAGCCTCTACATAGACATACAGGAGCTCGCACCACACACACACACACACACACACACACACACACACACACCCCACACCACACACATACACATACACCACACACACACACACATACACACACACACACACACACACACACACACACACACACACACACTAAAACAAGAACCTTGTCCCTAAATGTTTGTCAGTGTTTATTGCCCGTCATGGGACCCATAGTGACAATAGGAATAAGACCAAGAGATACAATATTCATGAAGAAGCATTAGCATTGGCTTAAAAAGAGCAATTTTAAGAAGATTCTGCCTAAAGATGATGTTTTTACCTCCAGTCACCAAAGGAGCCTCCACACCATGTCTTGGCTGCCCCTCTCCAGATTTCATTTTTCTCATTTCCTATCCCAAATGTCTTGGTCATTTGTAGACAGTGCAATGATGGGATACATGCGTGCCTCATTCCCAGGGTGGTCTGGGCTGACAATGTTCACACCATTAGTAAAAGACTTTTGTAAGGAGGCCTTTCCATGTCGGTGGCGTTCACAATTCAAGAATTTGGCTCATTCCAAAAACATCTGACTTACCGTCTATTCCATGAAACCAAAGTAGAGCTTCTTGAAGTCTCCCATTGTGAAGGCTTGCTATCTAACATCAGAGGTAAAATTACTTATTTTTACTGTGCTGCCGATGTTAGTGAACTTTAGTGGATTTGAATATTGTGGCAAAAGCAATGCTTTTTATTTTACTTTATTTTTTATGATTTCATTTCTAATTCATGTGTATGGTGCTTTGTCTACATATATGGAAGTGTGCCATGTGTGTGCAGCGCTGGTGGAGACCAGATGAGAAGGTCGGATACCCTGGAAATGTAGTTACAGGAGACTGTGAGCTGCTCTGTGGGTGCTGGTAACTGAACCCAGCTCCCCTGAAAGCCCTTAACTACTGAGCCATCTCTCCAGCCCCAACAATGATTCTTATTAAATGGATAACATATGGATGGAGCATGAACAGAATGGGTTGTCAGGCATGCATACTATATTGATTCATCCAATTAAGTTGTAATATTTTGCTAACTGAAATGGAGGTTGTGGATGTTAGAATGTTAATGCTTACACATTATCACAGTAATTGAGCTATAACACTTTTGTGATGGTTACATTTTTTTTTACATTTATAAAAAATGGATGACACTTCATTTCTGCTCCAAGCTAGTGTTTGATTACCTCAGTGCCTGTAAGGGGTGGCTTTGTGTTACAGTGGCATTGAACTTTCTGAGTTTTGTTCACAGTTAGTTGGCATTTTGACTCTTTTATTCAAAGGACAAGACACAAAGAAACTTAATTCTCATGAAACTTTTGGTGAATTGTATTGAGAAACAGTTTACAAATAGATCTTAAATGCCACTTTAGAGAAAAAACAGAACCACCAACAACGATATCCCAAACTATTTTTAAAATTTAATTTTGGATTACTCTATTTTCACCTTGGAACATATTGAACTGCACAAAGATTTCTGATGGTACTCTCACTTTAATTAAAATTTTATGTTCCGTATCAAAAGAAAGTCTTTGAGTTTGTAGTCTTGACATTTGATGGAACCTTGAAAACAATCAGAGAGAGAAACAATGTAGTTGTTGAATTTTTTCTCATAGAAATATTTGTTTAAAATAGAGGCCAATGATGAATCCTCTTAAAAATATTTGGTTGAAATGCACTTATGTATTCAAGGGAATAGTAGCAGAGGATGGAGAAAGCCTTCCATGCTTCTAAGAAGGGTTTATGTGCAGAAGTGTTTGGAGAGGAGAGGAATGCTCGCCCTTCCTATGCCATCAAAGCCTGGCTCCTCTCATGGTAATGACTAGATATTTTGGAGGGCCATGCCATACTGGGGAACTCAGTGTTGGTGTCTGTTTAGAGGAGACCACACGTGCAGCATGTTCAGCCTCTGAGGAGCCATCCTGCTCAGCTGACTGACAGGCACCAAGCATGCTACTTTCCCTACTTGATGACTGAAATATCCTCCATTGCCGATGTGTCTGTCAGGCATGCATGTGGGTTGTAGACATGTTCATGCTCTGTGCTCATTCTGAAAGAGCCACCCACACGTCTTTGTCATCCATTATTTCCAAGTCTTTGAGCAGGCGGTCAAGTGAGTCATTATGGATTTGTTCCCCAGGACATTTCTCCTTCTGCATGAAGTGAGTGACTGGATGTACCACTCAATATTCTACCCACCAGGATAATTGCCCTTCATCTCCCTCTTACCCCCATCCCTTGGGGTCTTGTGGTGCTGTAGGTATTCATTTCTGGCTGGTGAGCACCTAGCAATCTGATTCACCCTTTCGTAAGGCCATTGCTTTATTTCCTGATATCTGGACATGCTAGAGTCACCTCAGAGCTGTGGGCATGGGTTTAGGGGAGTCTGGGAGCAACAGAGCTAGGGCCATAGAAATTAGAACCAGTTCTGACTGTTTTCTCCATCTATTTAGACAGACTTCTCCTATGTGGTGTTAATGATTTACAAGCAAGTGTTTATGAGAATGATCAGCAGTTTGGGGGACTGAAATCACAATGGGAAACTGGGTTGCTTTCAGTTTGATATTCTCTAGTAAGATGTAAAACTTTATTAGGGACCAGCAGGCAGAATTGGCTTGCTCTCAGGATGGAGAGCCAGGGGGTGTGGGCATTGGGCCTCTGTCCACTGCACTGGGCCTCCTCTGACAGTTCCATACTGGGTCTATGGGTCTATACTGGGTCTGCTGTGACAGTACTTAAATAATGGCAGGGTGGCTTGAACCACAACCTAAATCTGCTGAGGAACCTTTCTTGATGTCTGCCCCCACAAATGCTAAAATTCTGGCTTCTTGGTAAAAGTATAACTTGCTACCCTAAACAAAAGTTGACCCAGCTTCATGTTTATTTCCTTCTAGTAAATTGTTTGGATTAACATATTGGTTCTTACAGGGAGAGGGTGGGAGAGGGTGGGAGAGGAGGAGGAGGAGGAGGAGGAGGAGGAGGAGGAGGAGGAGGAGGAGTGGGGGTTCATATCCTTCCCTGCACTAGGTCCATATAAACCAGTATAGATGTTAGAGATTTTCTTCTGGGATTTGGAACATGAAAGGTACTTGACATAACCTTCTCACCATGACCAGTTAGTGCGCTATCATCAGTATAACAGAAGCACACAGAGATCTGGGACACATCATGACAATCTTAGGTACATATTGGCATTGACACTGTCTTGAGAGCTGGAGTGAGTAGAGCTTAACTGTTGGTCCTGTCAGTGAAGATCCTGTAGCTTGAACTAGAACTGTGGAAATCATTTGTAACACTGGGGGACAGACAGCACAACTAAAAGCCGTTCTTCACAGCTGATCTGACTTTTGCTCACACTGAAAGAGTGATTAGGAATGAAACAGGAACTACTTTCCTTCTCGGTCTCTCATGATGGCACTCACACCCGCTGTGCTAGCTTTTCCTCCATGTGTGAAGAAAGCAATGTGTGGCTAAGTGATGTGTTAACCTTTTCTACTGTACAGGTGCATCTGTGTTTGGGGATAGAGCTGCCAGCTATGCCCACAGTTCCACAAGTCCTGCAGTCAGACGAAGACCACCACTCTTCTAACACCAGCCTCCATAAATCCCCATACTAATTGGTACTCCAGGGGGATTTCTAGGCTTCTGTTTGGTGTGTGTATATTTAGCTGGAGAGATCTTCACAGTTGATGGTTGTGGCAGTGTTGGTTTCTGCTGTGTTGGCTAAGATGCCATCACAGAGGGCAGGGGAATGTACAGGGCTTCCTGGAAGTATAGTCCTCCATTGCCTTCTGGGTATAATTAATCCAAAGTAAAAATGTGTGAGTTCTTGCTTTGCTGGGTTTGCATATTAGAGAAAAACGCAGCAAGGTCAGTGTCTAGCATAGAGCATAGACCCACATGCACATGCCCATACATTTTCTACTCCTAGCTTCTCACCAGTGAGGCAAGAATGTTGAGCTATTTATCCATCACACAGAACTTTGTAGTCTTCCTTTGGACCTAGGGCACCACTGATAACACAACTGGTGGTGATAAACCCCTCTCAGAGATTGGCCCCTAACCAACATAGATGAAGGTGACCATGATTTTCTGAAGTCAGGTATGCTGGAGCCCCATCTCCACCTTCTGGAAGTAGCTGTATAATGATGTGGAGTGTGCTGGTTTGAGTACGTATGGTCCCCATAGATGCATGTGTTTGCATGCTTGGCCTATAGGGAGGGCACTATTAGGAGGTGTGGCCTTGTTGGAGAAAGTGTGTCATTGTGGAGGTGGGTTTTGAAGTCTCATATGCTCAAGCTACAACTAGTGTGAGACACAGTTCACATCCTATTACTTGTAGATAAAGATGTATAGCTCTCAGCTCTGTAGTATATAGATTCTGGCCTGGACTTTCAGGCCTAGCCCAGAGGTTTGTACCCACTCTCAGCCCTACTGCTGCTGACTCAAATAATTACATACAGGCTTGTATTAATTTTACACTGATTGATCTAGGGCCCAGGAATATAACTTGCTAACTCTTTACTCTTAAACTAACCCATAATTCTTATCCTATTCAGCCATGCAGCTCGGTACCTTTTCTCAGAGCAGCATAGTTGTCCTCAGCATCTGCTTCTCTGGTATCTTTGTGGCATCTCTGCTCTGTTCTTCCTGTTCCCAGAGCTTTCTTAGTCTGGTAGCCCCGCCTACACTTTCTGTCTGCCTTCTGCCAATCTGCTGGATAGATTATTAAACTAGTAGGTGGGACAATTATTTACAATGTAACAACGTAATTCCACTACATGCTCCTTCTCCAGCACCTTCTGCCTCTCATGCTGTGTGCTCCCCACCATGATGATAATTGCCTAAACTTCTGAAACCATAAGCCAGCCCCAATTAAATGTTTTCCTTTATAACAATTGTCATGGTCATAGCCTCTCTTAACAGCAATGGAAATCCTGACACAGAAGGTAGTGGTGGTGATGGACACAGTAAGAAAGGTTCTGTGAACAGAACATCTTGAGATGAGGATCCTAGGAAGAAGGATTAGAGTGAACAGAGACCTCTCTTGCTCAAAAACCAAAGAGCTCTGACTGTGGTTCAACTCGAATCATTTAGGAAGATGGGAAGCTGCTGTTCGTCTTCTGGCTCAGGCTTGTTTAAGAACTTGGGCACAGAGTCTAAATATGTAATTAAAGTTAATCTTGTTGTCCTTACCTATTCATTGCTGAGATTTACTGATTGCTTTCAGGGATCAATGTGAAACCAGTTTCAAATGAAAACTGTCGCCTCACTTTTTTTTTTTTTTTTTTTTTTTTTTTTTAAAAAACGTAATTTCTAAGAGTGCCTATATTTTTCAGTTGCTAAGAAACACACGGATGGATAATGTGTTATTACACTTCTATCTGGTGCTATTTGGATAATTTCAGTAACTACTCAAGAGATTACTTTAATAGTATATCATCTTAAATGGGAAGAAATGACTAATTCTAGGCTGTTTGGAGGAAAATGACTGAAATATGTCCTTATAGGCAGGAGGTTCATCAGCTAAGAGAGTACAGACTTCACCCCTGCTTTGCTGCTGCTGCCTTTCAGAAGTTCACCTCTGCCTTCAGTGTCTCAGTGTGCACAGGCATCCAGAACTTTCCAGACTCTCCGAAGGCTGACTGATCAGAGGAAGGATTTCAAAAAAGGAATGTTTTGTTCCTGTGACTTTATTGCCCTCTGTTAAACTTGGTAGAGATGCAAGCAGGGATTAAATGAGGACATGCTGCCATGTTGTTACTGTCACTGACACTTGCTGGGCTGCTCATAGATGTATCCCCTGGATGGTATTCTTTCCTCTTTTCTTAAGCAAATGTTCTGGAACAGCTGGCCCAAGCTGGGAAACAGCTCATCTGGGCTTGGGATCAACTAGATACGGTGCAGATCTTAGCCCTGAGCACAGGTACCACCCTGACTAATTTCCTCTTTAGCTCCCAAAATGCTGAGCAGCTCAGGGGCCTGTTCAGGTTGTAAAAACACCACAAGAGCCAATAGTGTCCTTCCCCTGGCCTTCCCTTCCATTGCTTGGAAAGGTTGGAGGGAAAGAAGCCGCCCATACCATCTGTGTGGCTTCACTGTTCTGTTCTTTCCAAGGTCAGCGATGACCTCTATGGCTCTCATCCTGCAGAACATTTCTGCATCCCCCCCCCCCCCCCCGACATGACTCCCTGCTGTTCTATTTGAAGTGTAGTCTGTCTCTCAGCCTTCTGTTTCTCTTCCTTTTTCTTCTTAGTCCCATTTACCAGTTCCCTCTCAGCCCCATCTGTAAGTGTGGTGCTTGGTAGGATTTGTTTCTTAAATCTTTTGCTTTTACTGCCTTGGACATCTTTTGGCTCAGATCCAGAGCCATCTCTGTCCTACTCTGGGCCTGTACCAAGCTAGTGCTGAAGATACACAGATGACTAAGCCTGTGACCTCTGACCTCACTAGCCTTCTAGGTCTAGAGGGAAAGGCTGATAAAGAAGAGAAAAATTGTATTAGCTGTTCCTCAGTCCTGGGGGGCAAACCAAGTGTACGCCATGGAAGACAGGCTGGATAACACCCTAGCAGATGCTTACTTGGCGGCTGTATAAAAATTAGAAGTGATAGCTTGGATCGGGGTTGCCATGAAGGTGATGATAGATAGGGGAGGGAAGGGCCTCTTCAGAGGCCCAGCAAATCCCCTCACGGACTAAAATCCTTGAACAAAGGAAAGATCCGATTTTTTTTTCGAGAGGGGGTTTGAGACAGGGTTTCTCTGTGTGGCTCTGTCCTGGAACTTGCTCTGTAGACCAGGCTACCCTGGAACTCACAGAGATCTACCTGCCTCTGCCTCCCAGATACTGGGATTAAAGGTGTGTGTCACCACCACCTGGCAAGATCTGACTTTTTATAACCTTTAGGGATGGTGGGATGTTTCATATTATATGAGTTAGTTCAATGCACAGTGCTTGTGACAGGGAACATGGAGGAATCCAGGAATGGTAAACTGAGGTTGCCTTGTCTCAGCATAGGTCATTTCTTAATTCTGTCCCAGAGAGGGCTGAGGGAGGTACATTCTGACTTAGGCTTTGGACTCAGGCCTAAAAGTGCAGGCCAGCTGTCTAGCTTTTCGTCAACTTGATATATATAGTCTTATAATTTGGGCTGTAGGCAAGACTTAATTAATGATTGATGGGAGAGGTCCCAACCCATTGTGGGTGGTGCCATCCCTAGGCAGGTGATCCTGGGTTGTATATGAAAGCAGGCTGAGCAAGCCATAGGAGCAGTAAGCAGCTCCCCTCCATGACCTCTGCATCAGCACCTGTCTCCAGGTTCCTGGCCTGGTTGAGTTCATGTCCCGACTTCCTTCAGTAATGAACAGTGATGTACAATCATAAGCCAAATAAACCCTTTCCTCCAGAAGTTGCTTTTGTCATGGGTGTTTCATCCCAGCAATAGTGACCCTACCTAGGATACCAGCGTTCTAACAAATGTAACCTACTTAATGGGTCATTTGAGAGCTCTGCTTTATACCTCCCCTTTCTCTGGGACTCGGGCTGATGGAGAAAATCACCACCTGACGTGAGTGGTCCACAGGATGGAGCAATCAAAAATGTGACAGATTGTGTAATCTGAAGCTCCCGTGGGAGAATGACATCATCACCTTTCCTGGAGAATGACATCATCACCTGTGCTGGAGAATGACGTCACCTCTGCTGACATTTCATTGGCCGCCAAATATCTTTTATGAAAGATGGTCTTCCTAGGTACATGCTGCTTCCTTGCTTCGAGTGCACAAACCTCCAGAACTTGCAAAGGAAGCAGTTGGAGAAAAGGAGGGGGCCTGTCATGGATTGAGCATGCTCTAGAGAGGAATGTGCATCAGCAGACGGAGCGCCCCACTGATCTGGAAGGAGATGGGAGGGGATCTCCATGAAGAGAGGAGGGAATTCTTATATAAACTCTGTATGTGGCTTTAGTCCAATTGCCACAGCCTCATGGATCTGAGGCTCGAGCTCACAAACTTCTGCATCCAATGGGTATTTTTCTTTTTATATGTATTTATTTTTATTTTGTGTATGTGTGTGCCTGCTCTTGTGTCTGTACCGCATGCTGGTGAGAGAGATGCAGTGTGATATTCACTGAAGCATTATCTAACTATAGTCAAGACACAGACCCAACTTCACTGATAAGCAGAGGGTGGACAAAGAAAGCGTTGTATAGAAGCAGAATGGAATGAGGGTAATTCCATCACCTGCAATAACATGAGTGAACTTGGAGAATATGATGCCAAGCGAAATAAGCTAGGCACAAAACCAATGGCTACTGTTCAGGTGTGTTTCTTTACATTTGTGTATTGCCAGGTGTGGACCCTGGGCCTTGTGAATGCTGGGTAACTGCTTCTCTGTGGAACACTTACAACATGTTTTCACTTATATGTAGAATATAAAGCAGTTCAACTCCTAGAGAGTAGAATGGTGGTCACCAGATGCTAGGAGGTAAGGGGATGAAGAAATGTAACTCGGTGCAGTGGGTGCACAGCCTGCTGGCAGCCAAGAAACTTAAGAGAAATACTAACTTGTGAGGTGGGGGAACGTAGGAGTTACGTCGAAAACAATGCTCCTGACCCCTGACAAAGGGAAGGGAAATGTTATTGAGACAACTATATATGTTCACATAGGCAAGTCCTTTATGAGTGAGTTTGTCCTTAAGTAAACCCAGTTAAAGGTCATAGTTCAGGAGGGAATGATGCTGGACACATTTGGGGGTATGCATAACTCAAAATCGTATTTAAGAGGTTAAAATGGTGGAGGAAACACTTGGGCATGCCTAGTTCACACCATAAAGATGACAGACAAGAATATCTGAGGGCCTGCTCAGTTTTCTCCAAAAAGTTTTAGCTGAGACAAAGGAAAACCCACTTTGAAGATTAATATAGAAATTGGCCCCAACGCTGCCTGCCTTACATGGGGAGTTACAAGCACTGGCTGATCTCCAAGAGAATGGTACCTCCACATAGCTGTTCTAAACTATCTGTAACTCCAGCCTAAGGTGATTTGATGCCCTCTTTTGGCCTCCACTGGCAATGCATGTATGTAGTATGCACACATACACACGTGCAGGTAAAATGCCCATACACATAAAATAATTTTTGAGATCTATTGCCTAGTGTGGTGACTATAGTTAATAATGATGAACTTCTTTCCTTTTAAAACTGCTAAGAGTGTAAATTTCAAATATTATTATCTTAAACAATAAGTACATGAGGAGAAGGATATACTAATTAAGCTTGATTAAATAATTTTAAATTGTATGCATATGTTATAACATGAACTCATTCCTTATAAGTGTGCATAATTATAACTTATTAAATCACAATGGTAAAAGAAACAGAAGAATAAGACCCTATTTGAAAACAGTGTCTTTACCGACATATTTAATAAAGATGAAGCTGGATTGGATGAAGGGGGCTGCTTATCTAATGACTGGGGTCTGAGTAGCAGAAACAGCTTTGAGTAGTAGAACACCTTTGTTTTCTGAGTAGCCAGGGGGGGTGACAGCTTCCTGAGAGGAGATGCCATGATCCCCTAGTCAGAGACACTGGTAAATGAAGGCATCATGGGAACTCAGTCACTGTAGAGCAAAAGAGGCAGGATGGTGGCTAGAGGAAGAGAGACAAAGGGATGTCTGGGAAGGGTGTCTTCAGGCCTTTGTAGGGGTGTCTGGGAAGGATGTCTTCAGGCCTTTCCAAGGGTATTTGTTAAAGGGTGTCTCCAGGCCTTTCCAATGGTGTTTGTGAAAGGGTGTCTCCAGGCCTTTTCAAGGGTGTTTGTGAAAGGGTGTCTCCAGGCCTTTGTAGGGGTGTCTGGGAAGGGTGTCTTCAGGCCTTTGTAGGGGTGTTTGTGAAAGGGTGTCTCCAGGCCTTTGTAGGGGTGTTTGTGAAAGGGTGTATTTAGGCCTTTGTAGGGGTGTCTGGGAAAGGTGTCTTCAGGCCTTTCTAAGGGTGTTTGTGAAAGGGTGTCTTCAGGCCTTTGTAGGGTGTCTGGGAAGGGTGTCTCCAGGCCTTTGTAGGGGTGTTTGTGAAAGGGTGTCTTCAGGCCTTTCTCTTTGCTTTGTAGTGTAATCACTATAGGAACAAAAATCACCATAAAGTAAGATTTGCTCTCAAAATCCATGAAGTTACTGTCTTTTCAATAATATCTTTATTTTGGAGGAAAAAGCATTAGCCCCAAGTGACTGATCTGAGTCATCTGATGAATGAGAGGAAGAGAGCTAAATTCTGCCAATTAATCCTGGAAGGAACGACTTTAGCATAGCTTGTCTTCCACATCATTCTCAGTAAGTCATGTAAGGACGGGGGATGGACCAGTACAGGATGTCTGGCTAGATCAGCCATCGAGGCCCCACATTGTGTTCCTTCAGTGATGCTTATGGCGCATGACCAAACACTGATGATAAACTGACATCAGTTTATGCTGTAGTAAAATTCAAGGGCTCAACAATGCACACATGTGTCAACTGGAAGCCCCAGGTTGGGGAGTTTGGGGGTGGGGGAGTTGGAAGTCTGGGAAGTGTCTCACTAGGCTAGCACCAGTGTGGGCAGGGCTGCATTTCACAGTCTGTCCATGTTCTTTGGCTCTCGAAGATGCTTCTGTCATTGTGGGACTTTTGCCTCCCTGCTCCTCCCTTGTGCACACAAAGCCTCAGTGACTGCATTAAGAGCATCTGGATAATTGACCACAGTTTTATTTGGTGAGGGCCGTTAGCAGACTGGACTCTACTACCCTTCATAGTTCTTGGCTTCCTTGTCTGACATATTCCCAGGTCCACTTTTTCCTTTTCTTTTTTCCTATTTTGTTTTATCTGAGACAGGTCTCATTACATAGACCAGGCTGGCCCCAAACTTGTGATCCCCCTTCCTTTACCTCCCAAGCACTGGGATTACAGGGCTGCCCTTACACTGGAGTCCGACTGAGGCTTTCCCTGTGGCCACATCCTCTCTGTCACACGATCCACAGCATGGGTCACCCCAGCCTGCCACAGCTATCAAAACATCAGTCTAGGGGTTTAATTCCTCACAGGCCTGAAGATCAAGACTGGCTGACTCAGTTTCCTGGGGAAAGGTTTACTTCTGGTTTCCAGATTGTATGTAGGCACATTCAGATGTACTCACACATGCAGGCCGGTGATCCATGTTGGGTATCTTCCTCCTCTGCACTAAAGCTGGAACATGCTAGAGGGCTGGCCAGTAAACACCATGGACTCTCTTGTCTCCGCCTCCCCAGTGCTGAAGTTATAGGCTTGTATTGCTACACTTTTTTTTTTTTTTTTTTTTTTTAAACTGGGGATCTGGACTTGGGTCCCCATGCTTGCACTTTATACTGACTCGGATGTATCTTTAGCCCCAGGGCTCGGGTTTTAACTCAGGGGTTTTAGGCAGGGGTACAGTTCAGCCCCTTGCCCCATTTAGCTCTTACTGAATCTTCTTTCCATTTCTTTGGTGTTAACCCCACAGAGAAGATCCCAGTCGTTGTACTTCAACCATATCCCAGAACAGTTTCAGTTCTTCGAAAAAGGACTGTTGACTGTTTCTCATTTGCTAAAAGGACCATCTTATAACCATGACCCTCTAAGACATGGGGTCACAGACACACAGCAATGATTGATGTCGGGGTTTCCTAGCTCTGAACAGCTTCACAGCAAACACACAGGCCCTACTCACATGGCCATGTGGCTGGGGAGCACCTCCCTCTCCTTCCTACATGTGGCTGAGGAGCACCTCTCTCTCCTTCCTACATGTGGCTGGGGAGCACCTCCCTCTCCTACATGTGGCTGGGGAGCACCTCTCTCTCCTTCCTACATGTGGCTGGGGAGCACCTCTCTCTCCTTCCTACATGTGGTTGGGGAGCACCTCCCTCTCCTACATGTGGCTGGGGAGCACCTCCCTCTCCTACATGTGGCTGGGGAGCACCTCTCTCTCCTTCCTACATGTGGCTGGGGAGCACCTCTCTCTCCTTCCTACATGTGGCTGGGGAGCACCTCCCTCTCCTTCCTACATGTGGCTGGGGAGCACCTCCCTCTCCTTCCTAGTCCATGTGTTGGTGTGGATTGGAAGGTTCAGGGGGATCTGGGCCTGGAATCCGAGTCCTTTGACCTTGACTGGAAAGGAACCAGTTCATCGCCCTCATGTTTTTCCTCCTTTTAGTTAAGAACAGTCAAAAATTCAGAGTCCCAGGTGGATTTGCATCAAAGATCATTCTTTCCTACCAAAGGAAAGAAGTTCCAAGGGGGTTGCCCAGAGTGCTATGTCTATTCTGGATGGGAACGACAGGCCCAAGATTAGTTTGTGATGAGGGCCTTTGAAGGTCTTGTTACCTTTGCTAGCTGTTGGGTAGGGTTACAGCAAGGAGAACTGGAGGCCAAAAGCAAGGAAGGAATGGGTAAGAGGTGGGTCATGGGTCGTTACTAGCTTGGGTCCAGGGATTTTACTAATGATATCAAGTGCAGTACCTGGCCCTTGCTTAAGCTGGTCTCAGCTAGTCTAGTGTTGTTGTACATAGAGAGAGAGAGAGAGATGGGGGGGAAGGGGAGGAAAGAGAGAGCGACAGAGAGAGAGAGAGAGAGAGAGAGAGAGAGAGAGAGAGAGAGAGAGAGAGAGAGAGAGAGAGAGAGAGGAGAGGAGAGAGCATTTGCAGAGAACACACTGTTTAACATTTCCAAGTCAGCAATAGGTGACAAGAGTGTATTGGGGCTGCATTCAGTATCACTTTGTTTGAAGGGCAGAAAATCCCACAGATCTGACATTTTCCTCAAGAAAATGGTCCCCTCTGTTAAGTGCATCAGGGAAGAATGAAGCATGGATAAGATTCAAAGCTTGACCTCCAACTCTTGTTTTCAGAAAACAGCACTTAGCCCAAGTGGCCATGGACAGACATGGGGCTGGAGCAGACTCTGAGAAGTCTCCATGGCCATTAGCAGACAGACCAAGCTTCCGGATGGTGAAGTTTGAGGTTACAGCTCATCCTTACATCTCCTGCACATTGTAGGGACAGAGTGATGAGGCTGGCAGTGTGAAGGGTAGTTATGGACATGTCACAGTGCCTAGCTTTACACCAAGATTTCTGCGCAGCCCACAGTGGCCTCGGATATGAGAGCCAGTGATGTAGATGCCTGTGTGAAGGGAATGGAGCTGGGCAGGTGCCGAGCCTGAAGGAGGAAAAAAAGGAGCTGGAACTGACCCAGGCTTCACTTACCCAGCACCCACTTCCTGTGCCCTGAGAATTTACCTCCTCTCACAAGCCTGTTTCTTCAGCCTTGATTCTGGGGTGATCACATAGCAGACCAAAGCAATGCAACTAGAGTCGGAGGGTCCCCACTGTGAGCGAGGGTGGGGTCTTTATTGCATTCTTGTACCAGACCACTGTCCTAGGCTGTGAGAACAGTGACCCTGACCCTCACTTGCAAGATGTTATGTTGCAGTTTCCTTCCATTGTGGAGGGAAGCTCTTTAAGACAGGAAGTAAACAATTCACAATAGCTTTAGGAAGTTCCTGAAATTGACCAGATTTACCAGGCAGAATATATAGGCAGTAAGGCTGCGAAGAGTCACTCTCAGAGCATATAAATGAGCAGCCTGGAAGAGGCTCATACAGAGTAGCCTGGAAGAAACAGAGACCAGTCAAGCTCCCTGGAAAAGGCTCAGATCAATTGAGCCTCTTGGAAAGAACATCCTCCAACCTGTCAGGCTGGCTGCAGGCTGTGCAGTGTACTCCAGGTTCCTAGCTTTGTAAGTTGTCATCCATGTTGGGTGGGCTTTGGTGGTGCAGCTGTCTTTAAATCACCCAGAGTCCTGTAAACAGTCCCAATAAAACTCATTGGTTCACCAGGTTGGACTTTGGTGGTGTCCTGTACTTTGGTCTGTTGCAGGTTCCCTGTCTGGAGTGAGTAGACATCTGTTCATATCTTCCCAGGAATACTGTCACACCTCAGGCAGGCATGTGGAGCAGAGCCTACATGAGTTTGAGCATCCCAGTGATCCACAGATGGGGTGAGCAGAGCCATCCAGGTGACCTTCTGACCCATGAGGAATAGCGAGTCTGGTTTTAAGCCATTGAGCTTTGGGGGATGTTTTTCAATGACCTGTTTCCTAACCCTTTCTTCCACCTTCCAAAGTAGTGATTTTGTCAGTGCTGACCACGGGCTGTCATTTATTTGGCCCAATCAAGTCAATTCATTCCCCTTTTGCCATATACCGTCTTTCCCCACTTTCTTGCAGCTAGATGTAAATCATGATTCTGATTAGGGCAGTAAGATGGAAGTAAAATCTTATTTCTGGGCAAACATTTTCCCCGATGGGGGCAAAGTCTTCCCTTACACTCCCTTTTTCTTTTCCTGGAGACACTGTAGTGACTGGCTGTGCGATTCCCAGAAGTGTAGCCATCTTGTCACCATGAAGTTATAGGTTCAAAGATGAAAGTTTCACATACTCCGGATACCCAAGAAGACTGAAAAAGGCAGAGATCTTATTTACATAACTGGACATTAGCACAAGCCTTGAGACTATCTTCCTCCAGTTCCCTCACTACATACCCTAGGCCTGTCCTTATGGTTTCAACCTCCAATGGCCATATGTCTATTGTGTGTGGCAGTCAAATGAATTCTCGGGTAACGAGGGGTGTGCTGAAGATGGGAGGTGAGAAGTGTGGGTGATAAGTGAGGGAAACATGTCAGAGGTGGAGAAATGAGTGTTGTTCTGGGATTGGAGACCCTTCTGCTGGTGGCAGTGTAGCCTTGAATAAGCCTACCCTTTCCAGGCTGCAATGCCTTCCAAGAGGAGAGCCCAAGAAGATACTTTCAAGAGTATCTGCAGGGGTTTTTCAGGTCTCTCATGTCTGAACACACAGGTTGGGCTATCCATACTCATTGGTTTGAAATATTCACAGATGGTTTCGGAAGACATTGAATTACTTGTGGAATGGTTGTTTTGTAGCCAGAGTTCTGCTCTGGATTTGGAAATGGTGGATTTCTTGTCTTCACTGGACTTTGTACTTCTTCTGCATTACCTGTTCTGGGGACACTTTGAGAAGATTCGTGGATATTTTGCTTATGGAAACCATGTGCATGTGCAGAGAAAATGCTTCCCATTAGGGGGAAGGTGTCCTGGGGTGGACATGTTGGCTAATACCTTGTCATCTAGACTCCCAGAAATGTCTGAGAACAGTTTTGACACCAACACATCATTCTCAGGAGAGTCATATCGGGAATCCCTGGGAGTAAAAGGAGTCAATTTATTTAGCTTCTGATTCTGCAGAAGAAAGAGAGCTTTGGCAGGAGCCCAGAAGTCCTGCTATTTCAATTAACAGGGCCTCCTGCCTAGACCCTGTAAATCAAACCTCTGCTCTTGGTGTCTGCCTTGGGCTACACATCCCTCCACCTCCTGCTCAATCAGATGTCCTCAGCACTACTGCCTGTCCACAAACTAATTTTCTTTTGGTCCTCCAACGCTCTCTGGTTGTCTCTCCTTTCCTGCTCATGTACTCTGTTGGAAAACTGCGTGTCTTTGCCTATTGTCCATAAAACCTACCGAGAATTCAGTCATGACTATTTGATATAATCACAGGCAAGCATTTTAACCTCTGTTACCTGTTCCTCAGACTGAAGTCCACAGCCACACTCAGAGTAGTCCACAGTTTAATGTTTAGCTCTGTATTGGTATTGGATAGGAGGGCTGTGGTGGTTTAGATGATAATGGCCCCCTTGTGTTTGAATGCTTAGCCCCCAGCAAGTGGAATTGTTTGGGAAGGATTAGGAGGTGTGGTCTTGCTGAAAGAGGTGTGTCACTGGGGGTAGTTTTAGAAGTATATGTCGGGTTCAATCTCCCTCCTCTCCCTAACTGTGCTTACTGTCTGTGGATCAGAATGTGAGCTCTTAGCTACCGCTCTAGCACCATGCCGACCTTCTGCCATGATGCTTCCGACCATCATTGATTTACCCTCTGCAACTGTAAGCAAGCACAGGCTAAATTTATTATTATTTTTTTTAAGTTGTCTTGGTCATGGTGTTTCACTACAGCAATAGAACAGTGATTAAGAGCAGCCTAGCAACTGTTTTGGGAGCACAGTCTAGAGACTGTTCAGGGATCATTCTTGTTGTACTGGCTGTTAAAAATAACCTAGAAATGGTCCAGAATCAACACAGGTTACATGTAGGCACCATGCTATTCTATCCAAGAGATTTGAGCATCATCAGATTTTGTCATTGGCCACAGTGTCTGAGCCCATCCCCTGTAGATATCTGAGATACACTTTTCATTTGCAGATGATAACTGGAAGATCATCCAAGACGTTTGCTTGTCATGAATAAAATTTTATGATAGCTATGGTGACAAGAAACGTTAACCCCAATACTTAGAAGGCTGGGGTAGAGGCATCACCAAGGGTTTGAGAGCTACAGAGGAAAGCTTTATCTCAAACAAACAAAAACAGAATTTTATAGACACTGGACTTTGTAAAAGTAAGCGAGTGAGTAGATAAATAAATAACACCTACACCTTCAGCTTCACTTGCCTCCGATTTCAAAGGGACTGGCTTTCACCCCAACAGACTTATGTATGGCTGAAAGTAGGCACAGACACACAGACACCAAACCTTGATGGGGCCCAACTAATGGCCATTTCTTAACCAATGAGCAAGAGGGTTTCACTAGGCCATCCCTAAAGGGTTCATGTCCAAACTGTAGTGAGGCCTTCTCTCTAGAATAAACACCCTCAGCTCCCTCACTGCTGTGGTTTGGATAAGACTTATTTCCCCAAGGCTCTTGTGTGGGAAACTTGGTCCTCAGTTTGAAGACCTGTAGGGCAGTGGGGCCTTCAAGAGCTGGTAGCTAATGAGAAGTTATTAGGGTGCTGCCTTGGGAGAGGCTTAAGTCAGTCTCAAGGAATGGGCCCCACTTAGTTTATTTCAAAAAAGCAAGCCTAATCCCTACCTGGCTTCCATAGCTTCCTGTCTCACCATGTGACACCATCCCCATGAATATTCTTCTGCCATGATGCCATTTGTCATGGTGTGATGCAGGCAGAGACTAGAGAGGGGCCTTTCCAAAGCCACCCGTACTGTTCACACTTTTGACCTCTAAAAGTGTAAGCTAAGTAAATGTCCTTTTTATGCTGCACACTCTCCGATATTTTGTTGTAGCATGACAAACAAACCCCCTTCTGTCATCTTTATGGCACGCACTTCCATGCCCAGCAAGTTAATACACTCGGCTTCTAATTTTATTATTGTGCACACTTTATTTCCAAGGGGCTCTGGAGAGGAGTCACACTAGCCAACAGTTATTATCTGGTTGCAGCCCATCAGAGCTTCTGAGACAGACAACACCTTAAAAAATAAAACGCCACCCCGAGCCAAGGACATAAACTCAACCAAAAAGCAAGAATGTAGCAATAGCTAACATCCTCCATCAGACAGAATGCCAGATTCAACCCCAAAGAACTTCCTAGGTCAGATAATTTCTAATTATGGATTTTGTTTCAACTGTACAGATCCAGCCCCCACAGTAGTTCAGATCTGAGCATGGCTTCTAGCTGTGTGGGCGATGCCTGTGGTTTAACATTTAAGTTTAGCAACTGAGAAGGACCAGGAGCCATGATTTCTACAAACAAACAAACAAAAACCACAAAAACCAAACAAGCAACAAAAACCAAAACCAAACACTTGTTACTTCTTGATTGTTTACCATATATGCTACAAAATCTAATTAGTTTAGGCAGGGTCTATGCCTGCTCAATTCTCGTGATATGAAACCCAGCTTGTCTCAGAAGACTCATCCTCCCCACCCTGAATTATTAGCTTATCCTGTTTCCCAGTCTCATTAAGACAACCTGTGAGACTTCTGTTTTAATCAGGATTTCTATAGCACAACTTTGAACTTGGAGAATTACCTGATGTGTTTGTTCCCTGTGAGAACACTTCCCTCCCACTTCAAGAAGCTCTTACAGTTTGCTTCCCCCATTGGAAGATTACTAATGTACTTCATATTCAGGAAGGAAGCAGACTGAACACATATCAGTGTCTATTTGACGTATACCTTGCTATAGTCTTAGCTATTCAAAATAATCTTATCTGTGCCTCTGTCTCTGCCTATTGGTAAATTTGTCTCTTGATATAAGATGCAGAATGCTTTGTGTGTGGTTGGTCTGATTAGACCCAGTGTCTCTAATCCTCTTACTGTTTCCAAGAAATGACTGCTCAGTTGCCACTATCTATGGGTAGTATCACCGGGCACCTACAAGATGGCATTCGGATGCATTCCCTGCTTCTGCAACTTAAGTCATTTTCTTCGTTCCTTCCTGCTGGGGGGAGATCTGTTTGTATTGATTGCTCAGAAACCGTCAACGGAGTCTGGCAGATCAGAGTCCACATACAGCTGGCCAGGGCTGACCATCGAGTTTCCTGGATGACTCAGAGGGAGATAGAGCACACAGAGAAGGAAGGGGAGGGGCCAAGGGTTTATGAGGCCCTTTTGATCCGGGGAGTGGAAGCAGATTTTGGCACTTGCTCATTGTCTTTGTCGCTCTGTGGACCTCTCAGGTTGATTCCCCAATATTTATTCCCTAATATTATTTTTTAAAGAAAGCGGTAAGAGAAATCTTGATACTTTCTCTCAGACATTTGGTAACAGGCTGTTGTTATTTGATTGCAAAGTATCTCTTGTAGGTTGATGTATTTGAACATTCGGTGCCGAGTCGGCAATGATGGAAGGTTATGGACCCTTCAAGAGGCGGAGCCTCGATGGGGGAAGTCGGTCACTTACCTTCCCACCGGCTCGCTGCCTCTTGTTCCTCCAACACGTAAGGAGGCCTGGAGTACCAGCTTCACTCTCCTGCTGGAGGGGAGCCCTGCTGCCATATCTTCCCCACCAAAGTGGACCCTGCCCCTTCAAACCAGGAGCCCAAATAAGCCCTCCCTCCCTACTCTCCCCTCCCCCCTAGCAACACGAATACTAACAAATGCACAGAAGTCTGAGCATAAGATCGCTTCTCTTGATGATTCTAGACAAGCCAGAGCAAAGGTTGTCCAGAATGAATACTTAGTGTCACGTCATGTCTCTGGAACGTAGAATGGTAAAGCTCTTAGGTGCTTTGCTTGGAAGACAATCCGTGATGTAAAAATGCTTATTTCTCAACCTTTGGTAATAATCTTTCTCTTCAGATATGTCAGCTGCTAGTAGCCATACTCGACCACCTCCTGTGTGCTTAGGGGTTGGTTCATGGCTATTGCCACCAACTATTGAGGTTGTTGGTTCTGGCTGAAGGCTGATGTATGGATGTGGGAATTGGTAGGATGTGGGGGGAGTTGTGGGTGTGGGGGGATATGGAGGCATCACATGTGTATGTGTTGAGGGAATGGGAAGGCTGGGTAGTGAGAAGTGTACATGGTATATGTGTCATGTATATGGGTTATATGTAGATGTATGAGTATGTATGGGGAGTGCTGGTGTATGGGAGGTTGTATGGGGTTGAGCTTTATGGGATGTGTGTGTACATGAGTGTGAGGGGGCTGTATATGGGAGGTTGTGTGTAGGGAGGAAGCTTATGGTGTGTGTGTACATGTGTGGATGTCTGGGGTCTCTTTCACATGTTTCTTACCCTTTAGTGAACTAGATAGGTTTTCTCCTGGGACAGTCTCAGTAGTCTTAGTCCTGAACTTACACACACATTAAAGGTTTATAAGAGTCAATCACACCCTTTTGTTTTCAATACCTTCTTTTTTTCTTGAGCCGGACAAGTCAGGTAAACAAGAAAATAAAAATCACTCAGAGGTGACAACACATGACCGTATGTCTTAACTCTTTTCCAAGCTGGGCTATATTATCGCAAAGTGTTCTAGTTAGTTCTAAACAAACCTGCCAAACTGTTTTCCCTCAGTGCCTCCTGGGGAAAAAAAACACAAACAGGTAGGTGTCCTTGTCCATTACGGGAGGCAACTACGTGCCTTCAGGAATGTTTTCACTATATTCTGTACGCAGGTATCAAAGAGTTTTCTTTTCTTTTCTTTTTTTTTTTTCCTTTTTTTAGGATTGGACACTAGAGACAGGGTCTCATGTAGCCCAGATTGGCCTCAAACTTGCTATGTAGCTGAGAATGACATTTAACTTCTGGTATTTCTGCTTCTTCTCTGGTGCGGACTTAACAGGCGTGAACCACTACCCACAAGTTGTTGGATATTATATTCTTGTTTTCTAGGGTTCTGGAGGGAGTTTGGGGCATAGTTGGTTCAGCCCAACAACAGCACCCCCAGACTGTATTTCAGTATAGCAGAGCAAGGTCTTAGTAAAATTTTGTTGTCTTTATGTAAGTCATTTATATAACTTTACCATATGCCTGTAGTTTGTATTTTAGAAGTATATATATATGCACATACACACACACATATTTTCTGTTGTTGAGATGGTGTCTTATGTAGTCAAGACTGGATCAGACTTGTTTAGGTGGAAGCCTTATCTCAAGGACCACATGGGAATGTTTGCTCAGATTAAAACCTAGACTTTAATTTGACCTTATCTGATTTATTGCATCAACAGAGTTATCCAGCCAGGGCATATTTTATTTATCACTTATGACTTTTCTGCCTCTCCTCCTCAGTGGTACTGTTACAGGCATACTCCACCGGACAGCTGGGGAATCTAATATGTTTTGATTATTGTTATCAAAGGGATCCTGCATTCCACCTTACAGCTTCCTAGCTTGCTTCATTTGAAATAGGCGAAGCCACTCAGTCCTAATTTCTGCAGTTGGCTGCTACTCCAGCCCAGGCCTGAGCACTGAGAGGTGTAGGAGGGTCTTGGGTCACCCCTCTCCTCCAGTAACTGCCCCAGCAGGAGGGAGACACTCTAAAGAGGCCATCTGAGGCCATCAGACTTTTAACAGTGGTCCCAGCCTGAGGAGGAACTTGCCTCCCAGGAAGAGTTTCCACACAGCTCTACTTTCTCTGTCTCTCGCCAATGCTGTCAAGATGTGGGCCCTGACCCAGTCTGCCCAGGTGCTGCTCTTGCTCTCTGTTACTCTGCAGGGGGTGTTCGTACACTGCCGCCCACACCAGGAAGTATGAACAATCAGCCCTATTCACAAAGCTCTGAAATGACCAGCAGTCAAAATAAGGGTTTGATTCTAGGTGACTGGTACTCTGTACTTGGGGTTAGCTTTGGTGGGCAGGGTTAGGTGTCCCAAGTCCCTGCCAGCTTGGAAGGTAAGTTGAGGCTGGGGGCTTCTTAAGGGGGCTATAGACTAAGGGAATCTGCTGGTGTACTTCATGGGAAGCTCTCAGACTCTTTCCTGGGCACACCCGTCTAAGCTGGATAGAAGGAAAGGATGCTGTTCCCCCACAGGCCATCTCTGTGCCTCCGCTAGGGCTCAGATGAGCAGACAACAATTTCCAGGGAGTTAGGTTTGGTTTTTATTCCGATTTCTATCTCAGTCATCAAAGTTCATGTTTTAAAGAAAGGCCCTATCCATCATGTTTTAATAATCCTCACTAGCTCTAAGGTGATTTATGGTGGAAAGTTTTTGTTTAAATATTAAACATTAATGGTTTTGTTCTGCTCTTAAGAACAGAAGGCAGACATGAAAATAGGTTCACAACATGCATTGCCCTGAGGTCTCAGTTGATGACTAAGGTGACCTTTGAGAAATAGCACCCAGATCAGGATTGGATGCACCTCACCTTCTTACACCATTCTCAATGAGTGTTGGGCTGCACCCCTCTCCCGGCATCTAGAGACTTCATTATTTTGAAAGCAGCTTTTGAGATTCTGTTTGCCCCAAATGGCTGATGGATCAGTTAGGAATATGTGGTCGATTGCCTCTTTTCTGTTTGATGCTGAAACACTACCCCAAGGCTCAGAAAGCTGGCCCCTCCCCCCACTCCTACTTCTCAGTAATAGTAGTTTCTATCTGGTACTGAGTTAACATTTGTCTATGTTTAAAGTCTGCAAAGTATCCTGAGGTCTATGCCATAAAATTCCTGTTTTAAGTATAAGGAATCCAGGTTTTGGCATGATGACTTTCTGAGGACAACCTGTAGTGGACATTTGTGATAGGTTTTTTGTTTCTAAATACTAAGTCCTTCCTACCTCCTTGTTTGACCGACTAAATCACCAGTGCTTGACTGACTTGAGCCCCTAGAGACATTCGTTTACATTGTTGGAAGCCCTGCATTTTGTTTTGAGTGAGTGGTATGTTAAAGGTGATCTCAGAGTGTGGGTCACTGCGAGTAGTGACATCACCATAGAACACGATTGCATTGCTTGAGCAAGTCCTAACCACTGCGCCAAACATTTTACCATTGTTAAATCACAGAATCCTCTACAAGTGAAAGAAACAGCCTTCACAGCAAAGAGTACAAAAGATAGTTTATTCTGGAGCTCAATGTGAATGACTGTGGCCCCGGAACGCTGAGATCTAGCATTCCAAATTCTGTGTTCCAAGTTGTGAAGTCCTTCAAGATCTATTGAGAGAAAATGCCGACAGTAGAGGCATTTTTGAATGCATTGGTGGAAATGCTAAGTAGGCTGGTTATAAAGCAAGACGGAAAACCTGTGCTATAGGCTAGAAACTCTCAGATGATACTCAGAGCCTTCTAATTTGTGGGGCCCAAGTATCTGTCCATTCCAAGGGCTTGACCTGATGGTTACAAAGGTACAAGGTCAAGTTCAGAGGAAGAAAGAAATGACCATGAAAAAGAGGGCTACAGGCAGCTCGGGTCCCTGCCTCTCCACACTCTGAAGTTCTCTGAGACAGTCAGCCTTGCAGAAGGTTGAGTGTCAGGAACAGCTATTTTCCTGGAACTTTTGGGTCACCCCCACAGTAGTTGTTACTGAGCTCATTATCATATCAGTATTGAAGACGGAGGAAAGATTGATTTTAGCACATAGTACCAGTCTGATGAGCTGGTTCCATCACTGTGGGCCTTTCATGATTCAAAAGGTCAAGTCTGAGGCAAAGCAGATCTGCCCTCCCCTGGTGGCTAGAAGGTGGAAACAGGAACAGAGATGAAGAAGCCAGGGTAGGACTCTGTTCAAAGTGCACCTCCAGTGATCGGCTTCCTCCAACTAAGCTCTGCTTTTTGCTGCCATCCTATCGTTCAGTCACATTCAATTAATTAATTGTGTGTCCATGGAAGTGGGAGGGAACCATGGGAGTGTTGGCCAGCCATGGGAGCCCCGCCTCCTCAAGGACCAGGTAACTTTCTGGCATTCTGGAAATTATTTTATTATTAATTATTATTTAAAAGTTTTTTTAAACATACCCATCACTGTTCCCCCTTCCCCTCTTCCCAGTCATCCCCCAGCTTCCCCTCACTTTTTCCCTCATCCATTTCTCAGAGAAGAAAAGAATTCCTAGGGTGAGACCATGTAGTCTATCATATCCAGTTGAGGCAGGACCAAGCCCCTCTCCCCAATATCAAGGCCAAGCAAGGTGTTCGGTCTATAGGGAATGGGCTCCAAGAAGCCAGTTCATGTACCAGGAATAAATTCTGGTCCCTCTGACAGAGGCTCTATAAAACTGCCCACTCCATTCAACTGCCATCCACATTCAAAGGGCTTAGTTCAGACCCATGAAGGTTCCCTGTTTGTCAGTACAGAGTGAGTGAGCTCCCAATAGCTCAGGTCAGCTCTCTCTGTGGGTTTCCCCATCATGGTAGTTCTTGAATAAATAACAAAACATCATGGTAAAATACAGTAGCCATATGGGTTTGTCAATAAAAAGCCCTACAATGGGCATCTTGGGGGGTCATTCAGCTAAAAAATTCCAGAGAGTAGTCCTGACAAAAGTCCATTTTGACCAGTATTTAATTAAAACTGGCATCAAATTTGGCTCAAAATGGTGGCACTGGGTTCTTTCAGGTGGATCTCAGATTTAACATTTCCTTTCCACTATATGTATCCTGGGAGTTGAACTCATGCTATCTTATTAGGAGTGAATGCCTCAGCTGAGGAGACATCTTGCTGGCTTTGGTGTTTGAGCCAGGATTTCTTATTGAACCTGGAGCTCACCACCTGACTAATCTGATTAGTCAGTAATTCCCCAGGATCCTTCTGATGTCATCTTTCTAGCACTGGGATTATGGGTATATGCTGCCATGTATGGATTTTATGTGGGGGCTGGGGATTGAACTCAGGTCCTTAAGGACATAACTGAATCATCTCCCCAGCCCTCTGTTTACATTTAAATCGATCAGTAGAAAACAAATCCATTGATGAAGGCTAGTGTTACAATGTGTTTTCTCGGTCTCAGGTGGCCAGAGGCCCAGACTCACAAACCCTGTGGCCCCAGACCCCTTAGCCGCCCGCCGCTGTTCAGGCCCCCAGAAATGACTCAGACACTTATATTAAGTTCATGCTGTTTGTCCTATGGCTCAGGCACATTGCTAGTTAGCTCTTACATCTTAAATCAACCCATTGCTATTAATCTTTCCTGCCACGTGGCCCGTGGCTTACCTGTGTTCCTTACATGTTGCTCCTTTGGGCTTCTGGCTCCTTCTCTCTGACTCCACCCTTCTCCTCCCTATGTTGCAATTTCTCCACCTACTTTTTCTGTGGTGCCTGTCATGGGCCAAAACAGCTCATTTATTTAAAGATTGCTATTCACAGCATACAGAAAGGCATTCCCACATCATCTCCCCATTTCTGTCTAATCAAAAAGGAAGGTTTCAATTTTAACATAGCAAAATTACATATAACAAAATAGCTATCAAGCAAGAATTACAGTTACAATATCTAGTCTATTTGTATTTAGCAAAATTCAAGAAAATATTCTATCATCTACCTTATCTTTATGAATCTAAAGTTTCATATCCCATATACCTTTCAAATGACTAAGAAAAACTATACATATAACTATCTAATCTTCAACTACATCAAAGACAACAGAAGTATATATTTACCTAAGTAAACTGGAAGTTCAAGCAACTTCCAAAATCTAGAAATGACAGAGATGACACCTATCTGCCTGGACAGTCACCCAAAGTTCCTTTATAAAGTTGAGGCATTTATCTTCAGCCTACAGGCCCAGAGTCTCTTTTCATTTCAGTGAAGCAGGAAATCTGCTCTTTCCATTCATCAGGCTAGAGACTGAATAATCCAAACACTTCTCCATCTCTTCCTCTGAACATGCTTGTATAAGAGACCAGGCCTTGAATCTACAAAAGATTTGGGGGGGGGGCACTTTACTTCTAAGCCCTGTGATATAATGTTTTAGTCCATTCGAGCTACTAGATCAAAATAACATGGAGAAGGTGCTTATGGGTAATAGTCAAGGAGCCCAGCCTCACGACGCTGGCAGATTTGGTTTCTGATGGAACTTTGCCTTCAGGTTCATTATGGCGCCTTTTCAGTGTATCCTCATTGAGAATGTGGAATGGGCTAGCTTTGATTTTTTTTTTTTAATAAGGATACTAATCCTGTTCATGACAATTTTCTCACAGTACTCAATCATTTCCCAAAGTTCCTACATTGTAACCTGTAATCTGGAGTGTCAACTACATTTTCAGTTTGGCACACTTGGGGAGAGGGAACCTCTGTTGGGGAACTGCCTCAGACTGGCCTGTGACCTTGTCTCTCGGGCATTTTCTTGATTTCTGACTGAGGTAGGAGGGACCAGTTCTCTGTAGGTGATGCCACCCCCAGGTGCTTCTGAGCAGGCTAGTAAACAGCATTCCTCCAGGGTGTCTGCTCCAGTTCCTGCCTCCAGGCTCCAGCCTCGACTTCCCACAGTGCTGGACTGTGACACAGAAGAAGCCGAGGAAGCCTCTTTCTCCCTCTGAGGAGTTGTCCTAGTCAGTGTTTTATCCCAGCAGGGGAAAAACAACCAGAACAGGGAAGGAGATGGGATTTCAACAGATGCTCCCTATGGGAACCCAGGCAGGTGACTCGCCTTTCTTCCCAGAATTCTTCCTGCCTAGAAGTCCCGCCTATACTCTCCTGCCTGCCTATTGGCTGTTAAGCTTTTTATTACACCAATCCCAGCAATACATCTTCACACAATGTCCACATACACCTTAACACCCCTCCTTACTGTTGTTCAGCGAACCGTCCTGGACTAAATTATCCACATAGCTGACAGTGTCAGTGTGGAGGAGCCCCTCCTCCCTCACTGCTCTGTTTCCTCTCTGCCTGCCCCATCCCCTTTACTAAGCCCCTGCTCCATGTCCTCTTGTTCCAAACATCAATTGCTCCCTAGAGTATCCGCACTTAACTATGTGACATTTCTCCTCAGCTTTCTGTAGCTGCACAAAATGGGCTGCATACGAGGGATCGACTTCGACAAGAATGGTCGGTTTCCCACCAAGGGCATGCCCAACGACCTAACTCCCACCCCCTGAAGGCCCCGCCCCCTCCTCATCCCATCTGCTGGGTACAAAATCTTTAACACCTGACTTTTGTGGACCATTTAAGATTTTTAGCCACAACATACATGCTTGGGATTGCTTCTCTAGATGTTTCCATGCTGCATCTATTGGTGTGTACATATCCCTATCGCAAACCCCACACCCCACCGGGACTCCCTCCTAAACCCAGCAGTCTCTCCCGTGGCCTGATTTAGTTTTCTTCTTACTTTATACAGTCTTTGACTAACTCCCCTCTATACTAGTAAAATCAACCGGAGTGGACTTTGTGTTTATCACTACCGGGTTTCTAGTGTTTAACAGAGTACTGGCTTATGGAGGACCGCCAACAGATATTAAGACGTAGTAGGTGTGAGTGGGAAGAGAGCACGGAGATGGTGATGTTATAGAAGCCTTTTAAGAGGGAAGAACCTCCTGGCAGTGGTGGTGCATGCCTTTGGTCCGTCCCAGCATTTGGGAGGCAGAGGCAGGCAGATCTCTGAGTTCCAGGACAGTCAAGGATAGAGAGAAACGTAAATGGGCATTACTAACGTCATGGTGGAATAGATTATTTGATTTCTATCACAGAAAATGATGCAGTCATCCACAAAGAGAGACAATCTATATATAATTTTCTAGAAAGATATCTAGACATGTTAAATAAAAGAGTAAGTTAGCTTTGCAACCCAGGTGTGACTACTGTGTTAAAATCTAGCTAAGTGTGGCAGTGCACACCTTTAATGCCAACACTCAAAAGGCTGACAGACACAGGTAAAACTCTTGAGTTTGAGGCTATCCTAGGCTACATAGTGAGTTCCAGACTAGCCTGAGCTACACAGTGAGACCCTATTTTAAAAGTTGGAGTCCAGTTTTCTTTTTTAATTTTTGTTAAAATATTTTATGTCTACTAAGAAAATTATAAATATAACTAAAATATAAATAAAGCCATAAATTTATTTCCTAAGTGGTCTCTGTGAGGTACCTGGGAGATTTGCACATCTGCCTTTATAATGTGTTTCTGAAATGGGAGGATAATGGGGACTATTATTACTCTGTTGTCTTCCAATATTTTTGAAATAATTGCATGTACTTAAATAACTAGATGGAAAGACTGGCCTGAGCCATCTGTGAGAGGCATCAGAGCCTAAGGAGAGAATCAGAGCCCAGGACACCTGATACTTTCTCTTGGCTCACCTCTGCTCTGAGAGCATGCTCAGGCTTGTACAATTGGCCCTTTAGAGTTACAGTTGCCATGTAAACAAGTTGGTCTTGAAGTGCTCCCTATGGGAACCTGAAAGGTCCTCTTTCCAGGGACCCTCTGGCTGTTGCCACTGGTATTGGGACTCCAGGGTCTGTGCAGAGGTCAAACTCACGGACACCATAATTTACTTTGTTTAATTTTTGTCGTTCCAAGACCCCTGGGACCTGCCACACCAGCTCTGATAAAAACACAGTGTGCTAATGTGGCTCTTGGCTTTCTGCATATAATGTTCTTCAGTTTCTCTGGCTGTTAAAAGCAATGTGCACACTTGGCTTACCTTGTACACATTTTGTAGCATCATAAAATTCACTTTTATTGAGCCAGTAAGAGCCAAGGTCAAACTCTAAAATCGATTTTCTTGGAAAGTGGAAACTAGTTACTGGCCCTGTGAATGGTATTTTTAAAAACTGAATTCTACAGTAATGAGAAGTTGCTATTGTTTTGCCTTTTTATGGTGTTAAAGAATCAAGATCGTGGGGTTGGGGAGATGGCTCGGCAGCTAAACGCATCTAAAGCTCTTGCAAGAAACCCAGGGTTGGTTTTTTTCTAGCACACAGGTAGCTCTTAGCCAGCTATCCAGAGAGTATCAGGGGATCTGACGTCCTCCGCTGGTCTCTACAGGCACTGCATACATGTGATGCATATGCACAAGTGCAGACAAACCCGTGTGTAAAAAGACTCAATGAATCTGTTCCATCCTTACTCAGAGCTCTTGAGAAAGTAGCTCATGTTTACTATTCCTTGTTCATTTTTGCTGTTTACCCAGCATGACTTTCTTCTCCCATCTTCACCACTCACATGCCAAGAGGCTTCTCCTGTCCCTGGAGCCTCCCCCGACTTCCGGTGTGGAGCAGCCTCCCCTACAGTACAGCAGTGTTCCTAACACTCACATACTACCCCGCTGTTCCCAGCTTGTTCCTTTTGCTCAGTGTCTTTATCATTCTTTTTCCTACCGCTCCATCTGATCTTTCATGACTTGCCTTTGATACCATCCCATCCCATCCCCGTCTCCCCCGCCCACTGCCACCGCCAAGAAGAACTAAGATTTCCCCAAGTCTGTGTTCTGTTGACACTGTGAACAGCCGATGATGTGGGGATCAGATTGCACTAATGAAAAAGATGCCGTGTTGGCATGGGGCTATTGTAAGGGGAGGTGGTCGAGAATATGCACAAAGGAAGCTGCCTACGCTTCTCACTTATGCAGAACGGTGGTGTTCCCTTGTCACTGCCCCCTTTACAGTCATCAACAGGAACTGGCACCACTTGGGGTCCACACGCCTTATTAAAGCCATTTCCTCTGCTAGTGACCTTTCATGTTTAGCTCTGTATGGTTTGCCACTCTAGAAGCCACCTCATTACCTGTATTGCTGACTTTTCTGTTTCTGTGGTAAAACACTGTGCCCCCTGACCATGATAATTTAGGGAAGAAAGAGTGGATTTTGTATTGTGGTTCCAGATAAGTAAGAGTCTACCATGGCAAAGAGAGCATGGCACTAGTCAGCAGGGACGGGCTGGAGAAGGCTGGGTCTCACATCTTCCCCTGCAAGTACAGAGGTGAGACAGTGAACTGAGGTGAGTCTTCAAACTAAAACCTTGTCTCCAGTGACATGTGCCCTCCAGCCAGGCCACAGGTCCTGAGCCTCTCTAAACAGAGCCACCAACTAGGGACACAGGTTCAAATACATGAACCTGTGGGAGACATTCTTATTCAGTCCACCACCTATCTACCAGTCAGGTTGTTTCTCAAGTCCCAGTCACTCACCATAAGAGGGCAGGGTATATATTTTGTCCAAAGCTCACATCAAACTCACTGTGACTCATCGCTCGGCTTGGTGTCTCTTGTTCTAGGATGTTCAAATAACCATAGGATTTTTAAGTCGAAGAAATTTTAAACTTACCATACATTTTAGACATGATTTTATTGCAGTCAGTGGTCTGCAGTGTAGTATGAGCAAGCTTTTTATGCTATGGGAAGCCAACAATTCACTTCAGTGTGGATTTTCTTTTGTTGTGGTGGTCTGGATCCAAACTGGGGTATGGCTGTGCCACATGCTGAATAGTACATGTTTGTCAAACAAAAGAATGATTTACTGATTTTCTGGGATCTGCCACCTGCCACCTGGATGTAGAGCGGTTCTCAGGACACCCCAGGTCTATGCAGGGGATGTCCCTAGAGTTTCAAGTCCTGCTTCTGACTTTCTGACTCACTCTTCCTATGTGTACAACCCACTTCCTGTCTGCAATTATGTTTGTGAGTTTCTAAAGCAAGGTGACCCTTGAGAGATGATAAAAACTCAAGCCTTGTAAACACTTCCAGAAAAGCCACAGAATGATGAACGCTGTTAGGAACCAGTGATGCGAATGGGTGAGTCGGAACTGTTAAACTCTCTTGGATTGCTAACTGCTTCATTTGTCAAATTAAAGGCGTGCTAGAGTCACCCCAAGGGGAGAGATTTGCTACTTACTCTTTCTCCTGAGTGATTTCTTATTAAGAATAACAAATAGACAGGAAGCCAGCCTTCCAGATGACAGGGATCGGGAATAGGATGGGACTGCCCCTATTGTCCTAATCTCCATTTTTGGTGCATAGAAGTACACATCTGCAAAGATCATGGTGCAAAGGCAGTTCCTGTAACAGCTAGGGGCATGCTGTACGCTCTGAGAACCTTCTTAGCAGTGTTGAGGCCTGGGGTGGGGGTGGGGCTCGTTTTCTTCAGGGTGAACATCAAGTGCTGTTGGACCTCTGGCCTACCCCACAACAGGCACCTGATGTATCAGAAATAATTAGCTGTCTCATTCGATGGCTGGAGGCTGGAGGCTGAGGCAATGCCAAATGCCAATTAAGTTGGCTTAAAAATGCACAGCCTCCCGGCAGGCAGGACAAATGAAAATATATGGCAAGGGCTAAAATATGACAGGAGGGCTCTTGGACGGCAAGGCTCTTGAGTGACTACTGGCCTCTCCAGTGTGAAACAGACTCTGTTGAACTGCCTGGATTATATCTGATAATCTCATCTAATGAATCCTATACACATGTATATATTCTTTTGTCATTTTTGTTCTTTTAGGGAACCCTGACTAATACCGACAGGGCTACATTTTCATTCTACTTCGAAAGTTATAGTTTAATGACTATATACACTGCATATGACTATGTAGTTTAGCGACTATAAATATATATGTGTATACATCTATATAGGAATATGTATGATTTAATGGTTAGTTTATTGCACAGATGCACAATATACACACAATGCATACAATTTGCACACACATTCACACATACATACATAATGCACATACACAATCCATACACACAATGCACACATACATATACCCATAATTCACACACACACACACACACACACACACACACACACACACACACACACACACACACACATATAATGGCAAACAGCTGTTACCCAGAATGTCAGTAGACATCAGTATGGGGTCAGTATTGAGAATTGTGAAGCTAGGGGAAAATGTAATAGTTGATTAGAGACATCTGTGATGAGGCATGGTTTGTTCTTGTATCTAAACCACTATGAAGAATTAAGTATCACATTGACTTCAGTTTTGAGTATGTCGGGTGCATTTTTATTTGATTTGAGATTGTTAAAATAACGGTGGCAGGCACTGAGTATGAAATAATAGCTTCCTCCAAACATCAAGAGTTCAACTAGAATTTGAGTAGCAAGTATAAAATGAGCCAGTCAGTTTGAGGCAGGAAGTAGGAAAGGAAATTGGTGAGTTAATTTGAGCTAATTTTCTATGAAACAATTCACATCAAATGAAATGCATATATTATTGCTTACCGAGATTAACCATGTCTCATGATTCCTCACTATTAACTTAAACATTGTTTCATAAGCTTTAATCTTCATGAACAAACAATGGGGCAAAGATGGGATTTTATAGCAAAATAACTTCTCTTTAAATTGGATGGGTTTTCACCACTTTTATGTTTCTGTAATAAAGCACCACAAAGAGGCTACTTATTGGAGAAGGAGTTTACAGTCCCAGAGGGGTACAAGTCTGCCGTGGGGGGGAGGCATGGTGGCTGGAGCAGGATGCATGAAGCAGAGACAGCAAAGTGGGAATGGTGTGAGGCTTCGAAACTTAAGTCGTGTGTCAACCCCAGACCTCCTACCCCCACCCTTGTAATGTACTTCCCAGCAAGGACACAGGGAACCAAGTGTTCAGATGCCAAAGCCTCATTCAAACCAGCATAGAAGGAATGGAAGAAAGCTGTGACTTGAGACAGAGAGAGAGAGACGCACATTCATCTCCAGGGATGCTTCTGTCTCTGCCTCCCCAGTGCTGGGATTACAGGCCACTGACACTGGCTCTTTTTGGGGTGCTGGAGGTTGAACTCAGGTCCTCTACTAACTAGCCCATCTCCTCAGCCCAAACTTACAGTCATCTTATTGACCAGTAGATATTTTTATTTTAGTTGTTTTATTTTCTAGGTCATAAAATCACTTTGCTCATCAGCACAAGGCAAGGCACTTACAGTATAGCCTTGATCTCTGCCATGGTGATAGCAACTGAAGGGGGGAAAGGCTTGTTCTGGTTCAGAGTTCAGGGTACAGTTCACTGGGGTGGTGTCAGGAGCCCAAGGCAGCTGGTCACATCACATCCTTCCATTATCAGGAAGAAGAGACAAATGAGTGTGCACTGCTTCCTTCTCGGCTCCCTTTTTCCAAGTATACAGTCCAGGATTCCAGCTAGGGGATGGTGCCACCCACAGTGGGCTGGTCTTCCCCTATTAATTAATGCATTCAAGATAAACTCCCTTGGGGATGGGTGATCTCAAGCCAAGTGGCTCCATGCAGTGCCAAGAACACAAGCCCCTGTTATTTCTTGCTTTTCCATCATCTGCAAGTGAATTCTACCCTTGAACTTGCCTCATGGTATGAGATGGAGGCAGCTTGGGCAGCCAAAACAACTCCATTCCAAAGAGGAAGCACGGTAGAGAAATGGTATTTTAAGAAGTCATATCCAAATGTCCAGATGATTATCTCACTGCCTCCTCCTTCCTCACCTAATGTCAAAACCATTAGACTAGTTTTCTTTGTAGCCTATGAACCAGACTGACAGTATCTGGCTTCTTGGCTACAATCTGTACTTCTTGTCCCAAGGCTTTCCCATTGCCATGGAAACAGAGATGTGTGAGTCATCAGGCACAGATGATCTGCAAGTGCAGGCACTAGGGAAGATGTGAGCAGCTATCTTGACTAGGAAGACTTATCTTCCCTTAAATGACCAGCCTAAGGCTTGACAGAAGCGGGACATACATAGCTTGATGAAGCGGCTCCCTTCAGTGCCTGGGACCTGAAGAGCGCAGTCTTTCAGCTAGGGATACTGATATCTCAGATAAGATCATATTTTTGATACTAAGGAAAAAGGGAGAAGCTTCCAGAATAAAAGAAAAGTAACAAGAGTATCCAGAGTGACCAAGCAGGCTCACAGCTAGCAACCATGAGGGTGTGGAGGGGATGTGTGAGCTACATCTGCCGTTCACATGGTACCCTTGGGACCTGGACACAGGAATGGATCAGAGGTGAATGCTGTAGCCAGGTTGTTCTTGTGCTGACAGCCAGGGTGTCTGCAAGCGGGCATGGCCTTGAAGAAAAGCTGGCTTTAGGGATCCTGGTGCCAGGAGAGTAGATGGCTAAGATGGAGCCAGAGTAACTGCAGCTGGAAGGCCAGCGTGAGGTTATTTAGAAATGAGATTACAGTCTTGGGAGAGTGGTGAGTGGGGGTTGGGGGACACGACACGGGCCAGGATGAGCATTTGGGAGCTTTCCTAATTGCTCACAGGAGAGTCCACAGGGATGCCTTGAGTCCTTGGGGTTTCACCATCTTTGTTCCATTTGGAAGTGACTTTCAAAATACAAAATCCTCTCAAAGAGTCATACCCTAAACATATTCATGATCCTATTAGGGGTTGGCTGATCAATCTGGAAAGCCATAGGGCCATGAGAGTAGAGTTTGGGGAGAAATGGACCAGTGTGTGTTACAGAGCGCCCACAGTGGTGTAGGGCTTAGTAACCACAGTGAGACAACTCTAGAATGCTAAAAATAACAAAACCACAATCTGCCAATTATACCGCCAGCCATTGGCCCAAACCCTCACCGCCACAAATGAGCAAAGCTTGGCCAGTCGGCTCACAAAGTCACTGTATCAGGTGCTTCTCCAACTTCAGAAATGAGATTATAGCCAGACAGCCTGCAGGTAACAGAAAATAATCAAAAACAAAGAACAGTTAAAAAAAAATACAGTTTGGTGCTCTTAAGCAGC
This sequence comes from Phyllotis vaccarum, assembly GCA_033318265.1. NCBI lineage: Eukaryota > Metazoa > Chordata > Mammalia > Rodentia > Cricetidae > Phyllotis > Phyllotis vaccarum. Next base: position 136,233,261 of record JARWLC010000009.1, on the reverse strand, counting down.
ACGGCCAGATGCTGGGCTATTGAGAAGCTCATGGCATCCTCAGGGGTTAAGTTTGCTTTCTGTTCTTTTCCGCCTTCACTGCTCTGCTGTCCTTGGTGTGGCACCTAGCCCCTCACATTCCCGTCCTCCCAGCCCCCAACCTCCCCAGCTCCCCACCCCACCCTGCCTCACTCTGCCTCTCCCCACCCCATGCCAAGATGGCTGCCAGGGGTCCCGTCCCAGCGGTGGAAGTGTGTCATCCCAAATTCTGTGTCAGCTAGGAACCAGAGCTGTCCCATCCGAGCTTCACACTGTGTCTTAGACAATTTTCTATTGCTGTAACTGAATACCAAGGGCTGAGTATTTATAAAGAACAGAGATTTCTCTCATTCATGGTTCTGGAGGCACAGTGCAGAGAGCATTTGTGACCTTTTTCTAGGCCATACATATGAGGGTATCATGGAACACCACAGAGGAAGCTAGCAGGAGAAAGCTCACTTCTTGACAAAGACAGTCACTGCTATCCCACAATCCCTTGGTCTATAGGTCCACCAGGGAGGGAAGAACTCTGGGACCCAGTCACTTTTTTGAAGTCCTATCACTGAAATACATTAATACACATCTTTGAGGATGGGATTTTCAATTTGAGTTTTGGTAGGGACAGGCAAATCTGCCATAGCGGAAGGGAGACGGAGTTGCCAGCATTGGCTTAAGCCCACCATGCTGCTCTTCTCCGAAAAGAAGCCAGGGCCCACCTCCTGAGCCACTTGGCCCACATGCTTACAAAGGACACCTGAGTCTCTCCGAGACACAGGCTGCTTGCATTGAATAGATAAGGCACCAGATGTGGAGTGTAGAAACCACAGCACTTAGCAAGTGTCTTGTCCTGAGAGCTTCAGCTCTGAGGTGGAGAATACTCTTGCTGCTGATGAAAGGTCACATCAGGGAGACTGTCCCAGCTGAAGTTCCCCTATCTCTCAGGAACATGCTTCTGTCTGATACAGAGGCTCTGCTCACCCTCCCATGTCAACCTACCAACTTGATTTCAGGATCATTTCATGAACCGGCATTACAGATCTCTCCATAATCTGCTTTTGCTACACACGGTACCCAGGCTGCTTGCTTGGGACAGCAAATTAATGGAGGATTAAGCATATAGCAGTCAAGAGGGGACAAATATCCTATGGAGGTCTCAGACATCTCCGCTGCTGTGCTCAGTAAGCTTCAGACAGATACTGGCCTTTTTGTTCTGATACAGGGCACCTCAGCCTGTAGGCCTGTGTCTGTGAAAGGCCCACCCAGCAGATGTTCTCCCTTCCTCTATTCCAGGTAGGCTTTGAGCTGAGTGAGAGGCAGGGGAGTAGTGGCCAAGCCCCTGCTGCATGTAAACTCTGACTCAGATATCTGTGTCGTGGTAAGTCACCAAACATCTCTAACTCAGCTTTGAAATGCTTTTATTTAATTTTCTAGCCGAAGAGTAATGTAACGATTGGGTATTCTGCAAGCATGTATACATGTGCTTAACATGTGTGCAGCACCCATGGAGGACAGAAGAGGGTGCTGGTTTTCCTGGGACTGGGTTGTGAGCGGCCATGTGGGTGCTGGGAACTGAACCTGGGTCCTCTGCAAGAGCAGCCAGTGCTCTAACCACTGAGCCTGTTCTCCAGCCCCTGGCTTTTTCACTATTTGAATTTTCTGGAATAAAGAGCCTATGATGTAGCATCAGATGGGAGGAGAATGGGTCAGGACATGGAGGGGGGGAGGGGGTGAAAAAAGAAAACTGTTACCAAAACACACAAACCCAAGGTTCACCTGGGGCTCAAGAGACACCCCCCCCCCCCCCCCCCGCCTCTGAGAGGCCGGGAAGGTGGGGAAGCTTTGAGAATTTAGTTGAGAGCTTTCCTATTCACCAGTAAAACGTACAAAATTGTGCTGATACAAAATGTATGTTTAACAGCCACTTTGACTATTTTATACATGGGACTACACTGAGCGAGCGAAAATTAAATGGTCACAGTGCTCAGAGACATTTATAGGGCAAAATGGGAGCTCATAAAATAAATGGGGAAAAGATTGGAAGTGGGATGATCAAGATATCCAGGGTGAGGCCTGGAGGCTCAGTCTGGTGGTAGAGCGCTCGCCTGACATGTGAGTCCCTGGCTCCATCTCTGTTCTAAGAAAGGTATCTCGTGTTAGGCCTCCGTTTGTGGAAGAGGAAAATAACCATGTTTTGCACAATCTGTACTTTTGGAATGAATTAGCATTTAATTTTCTTCCTTGTTAAACACTAGCAAGTGATGCATTTTCTACTTTGATTTCTTTGTGTCTGTTGCTCCTGGGGAAACTTGTACCTAATGTACCATTCATTCTGTGGCTTAAAAAAAAATGCCTCTAATCAGCTGGAAGATGTCAGCAGCAAGGGACAAGGTGAGGACCTGGTCAGCTTATTAGATGAAACCCAAGAGGCTGGCTACATTCGATTCCCAGGGTTCTTTTGTTATATTCCTGGTTTGCTGAGGCACAGTATTTATGAATGTGGAGTTTGTCTTATCCCAAGAAATTTTCATGTTTTATTTTGTCATTTAATTGAAAGGGTTCAATAAAAACTACCTGCGTTAGGATGATTAACGATGTACTAATGGCTTTAACTATCGGAAGTAAATTTAGTAAGATAAGATTAATAAAGAAGGATTCCTTTAATCCCAGTGCTTGGGAGGCAGAGGCTGTTAGATCTCTATTCGAGCAGGGTAGCCTGATCTACATAGTGAGTTCCAGGCCAGCCAGAGCTTTACAATAAGAGGAGGGGCGGAGGTAGAGATGGTGGTGGCCATGGTGGCAGCAGTGGCAGCAATCTGTATGCACATGGTATTGTCATGGTTAAAACTGGACATGGTGACATCCCAAGATAAAACGGTTGACAGCTGAGAGAAATTCCCTGTCTTATGCAGCCCAAGGCTTTGTACACACACTTTCCAGTGACACTATTGGGGGCCACAGCCACCCCAATAGCATATACTTCATTATCTCTTTCTTTTTCCTGATGGAGGATCCTCCTGCCCTTTACAAAACCACTCCCAAAGTATGCTTGAAAGTTTCTGGGAGTCTAGCACAAATATTTCCCATGACCTTTCTCCAAATGCCTTTGCGGTGTTTTTCTTCTGTGTCAATGCGTGTAGCAGCTGTGTGGGAGGCAATCAGAGTCTCTCCTTGTGAGGTGTGTGGGATGCCAAGCTCTACTGAGCACCCCATGCTTTTGGAATGGCAGGGAACCATCTCTGTGTTCCTCTTACCCACTCTGCCCCAAGGATGCCATCTATGAAGGACAGGGTAGTCTGAGGGCAAACACCCAGGCACTCCAATAGATCTGGTCATGATTCTGAGGCCTAGATACTTGTCCAAGTGGGATGTTTCTGGTATCTTGATCCCTGTCAATATCCTAGGACATTCTCAGCCTGTGGGTCTTGACCTTCTCAGGGGTCAAGCAGCCCTTTGACAGAAGTCACCTAAGACCATTGGAAAGCACAGATATTTACATTATGATTCATATTTTATGGTTGGAGGTGACCACAACATGAGGAGCTGTATTAAAGAGTCACAGCATTAGGAAGGCCGAGATCCACTGTTCAAGAGAGCAAGGTTCTTGCTTTTGTGGTGGCAGAGGCCACATGTCCTGCTCAGCACTAATCCCACAGGTCAGACATATAATAAACTCTCATAATATCTCTGTTTGGGGCTCTGAAGTCTTTCAGCAAGACAAAACTCTTGGGAGTTTGGGTCTTGGTGAGTTTGGGAATTGACAAAATAACTGTCCATGTTCAACCAGGTTTCCTGATTCCACCATTTGTTTTTCATAGAAAAAAAAAAAACCTAATGATATGAGCCTCTCAAGTATTTTATCATAATAAATGTCACTCTCTTCCTGGTGTTAAGCCATGTGAACTTGGGCTAGGCTTGCAAGAGAAAGCAGCTTTTAAAACTCCAGATATTACTCGCCTTGCCTTCAGTATATACAGGTCCTGCACATCTTGCAGAGGAGACTCGTGTCAAACTTGGAGGCTGAAGTGACAGGCGTGAGCCACACCTAGCTCAGTTTCACATTTCCCCCCAAAGAGAGGCCCGCAGTGGAGGTGGTGCTGCGCTCCTATAATTCTAGCCCTTGGGGAGACTGGGGCAGAAAGATAGCAAGTTAAAGTTCAAGGTCCATCTGAGCTACGTCGTGAGATCCTGTCTAAAATTAAAAAAAAAAAAAAAAGGAGGGAAAACCAAGAAAGAATAAAGGGAAGAAAGAGGGAGGGAGGGAGGGAGGGAGGGATGGATGGGCTTCAATGTTTCCAAGTTCAGCTATGAGAAGCACATTTTCTGAAGCCTGTAGAGGCCTGTACCCACATGCAGCTGGCATGCCGAGGGGGACAGAATGGGGAAATGTCAGGAACGCCATTGTAGTTCATTGTGCGTCAGCCTTCCTGGAATTCCCCATCCTCAATGCACAGTGCAAGGTGATCAGGGTTCTTCTTTAAATAATTTTGGTGCGAATCCTCTGCTACTTGTGGCTGCAAACACCCAAACCAATATAGTCCCTTCTGAGAGGTGGATCTGTGGCCTCCCTTGCCCCATTCGCCTTTTCTGCCCTTCCCAGAACCAGCTACAGGACCTGGTGTATGCATCGTTAGGTGCTCATGTGCGTTTTCTGAATGGGTGAATGGGAGACTTAGAGGTGACTTCTAAACTGAGTGGATTACAACCAGTGTTTAAAAGAAACAAATTAACCTAAAAGTGAGACCATAAGAGCACATCCTACATTCTAAGCATGTGTCATTTTATGAGTTGTTAATTTCAATTATATGGGATTATATTTGTGCTGTTAGATTTACTTTCCTTCTTTCTCCTCCCTCCCTCCCTCCCTCCCTCCCTTTCTTCTTCCCTGCCAACTTGGCCTAGGCTAGAGTCATTTGGGAAGAAGAAACATCAATTGAGAAGATGTTGTCATCTTGGCCTACAGACAAGCCTGTGAATTATTTTCTTGATTAATATTTGATGTGGGAGAACCCAGATCACTGTGGGTGGTACCATCCCTGGGCTGGTGGTTCTGGGTTCTGTAAGAAAGCAGGCTGAAGCTAGGTGAACAGGAGAAAGTTAAGAGAGACATTTATAGATTCCCCTAAGAAGGGGAAGATCTGAGAAAATTTCGATCAGATGGGGGCAGGGCCAAGGGGAGGTGAGAAGATAGACTTATAGGCAAAGCATGAGGGGATGGGATGGAGTGGGGGGCAGCAGAGAGGGAGAGCAAAGAAGTGGATATCCTGATAGGGGGAGTCATCGTGGGATTAGAGAGAAACCTGATACCAAGGAATACCCAAGAACCCTCAAGATGAGCCCAGCTAGGACTCCAATAGTAGAGAAGGTGCCTAAACTGGCCTTTCCCTATTATAATATGAGTGACCACCCTAATTGCCATTATAGAACCTTTATCCAGCAGCTGATGGAGGCAGATGCAGAGATCCATAGCTAAACACTGGGCTGAGCTACTGGTCCAGCTGAAGAGAGAGGCAGAGATTTCATGAGTGAAGGGATCTGGATCATGCTGGGAAGATCCATGGAGTAGCAGTCCTGTGCTGTTGGGAGCTCACAGACTCTGAAGTAACAGCTGATGAGCCTCCATGGACCATCTGAAGGTGGATGACAGCCTCTTGCAGTCAGTTGGACCAAAGTCTATCCCAGGTCCATGAACTGGCTTCTTGAAGCCCATACCTACCTGGAAAACACCTTTCTCAGCCTTGGTACTTGAGGGAGGAACTTGGCACTACCTCAACTGGATTGCCAGACCCAATTGACTCATCTTGGGATTTCTTGCCTTTTCTGGGGAGTGGAGGAGGAGGTGGGGGGGGAGGCTGAGGGAGGACTGGGAGAAGGGGCAGGAGAGAGAAAGAGCAGTAGTGGGTAAGGGAAAACAATTAAATAAGATAAAAATAAAAAAGCAGGCTGAGCAAGCCGTGAGAAGCAAGCCAGTAAGCAGTGCCCCTCCATGGCCTCTGCTTCAGTTCCTGCCTCCAGGTTCCTGCTTTGTCTTCCCCAGCTGATGACCTGTGACTTGTAAGTCTAAGATGAAACAAATTCTCTCCTCTTTGTATTGTTTCAGTCACTACAATAACAGAAAATAAGCTAGTAGAAGATTTAGGATGTAAAATTTACTTCTCACTTAAGGTTGTGGTTATAAGGGCTGGAAAACATTAGTCGGAGCCAGTTGTTCCCTGCGGTTCTCTGCACATACACCCCCTTCCCTCAGGAGCCCAGAGACAGCCACCACCATCTCTAAGCCCCAGGCCAAATGGCCAGCCCAGGGACAGTTCCTCTCCTGCACAATTGGGGGAACCCACGTTTTGTGGTCTGTTCATTCATTATTTTTTTTTTTAACTGCATCCTGTCTTTAGCACACAGGCTGAGCCTGTGAGTAAGCCTGCCTCTTGCCTGCTGCTGGCAATGGACCAAACCACCCAGCTTGAACCTGGAGCTGCCTAACTCTTAGATACAACTGTCCAGGCTTCACCCCATTGGAAACTGGGTTAGAGCCAGAACCTGGCTGTCCAAGGGATTTTGACCACTTAGTGGGCTGAATGTTTGGACTAGCTCACTTCACCTGCTGTTGGGAATGCTGAGTACATGCAATGATGGGACCTTAGCCCTGGGTCGGGAGTCTTTTGGGGAAACAGCAGATATGCAGGTCATTTCTAAGCACATAGAAATCAGCTCCTCACTTTTCTCTCCCCTTCCTGTTTAATCATTACTGACAGCCTCACTGGTTTTAGAGACATACCTTTGGATGTGACTGTGAGGCCGGTTCTAGAGAGTTTTGAGTAAAGAAAGCAAGTTGACCAGAAGTTGCCCCTCTCTGCTTACTGACTGCTGTCACAGTGTGACTAGACACACGGAGCCCCTACCGCATTGCCTTCCCTGGCAGATGGACATTGCCCTCTGAATGTGAACTCAAATAAATGTTTCTTTCCTTAAGCTGCTTTGAGAAAGTATTGAGACAAGTAACTAACACAGTCCTGTCCCCACTGGATCTGAACATCTAAGCAACGTTGGGGTCTGGAGAGGGACCCTGTGTGTGGGAGTCTTAGCTTGTGTGAGGAAGATACTCCAGCCTCAGTTTTCCCCACTGGATGGAATCACACTTCCCCAGGCTCCTTAGGCTTTGCGCCTCTATTTGCACAAATAGTCACAGTCACTACACTGCCAGCAGAGATGGGTTGTAGTGGGAGGGATGGGGGGCAGGACAAGAGAAGAAGAACACTGTCCGGGTTTTATGAGGACAATATGTCATTCTTAAGCAGGGTGTTTAATTTGTAAAATTGAAATTCTATAGCCAGTTGACAGCTCCCTACCTCAGCTCATGGTATCACCAATGCACATTCTTATGAACTGACTTCAAGAGACACCCACTACGGGGAGTCACATGATATTTGCCTTTTGGTGCCTGATTTATTTCACTTAGCGTGTCTGTTTTATAGCATGTGTCAGAAGACCTCTTCCTCCTCTTCCTCCTCCTCTTCCTCCTCTTCCTCCTCCTCTTCCTCCTCTTCCTTCCTCTTCTTGACACAGGGTCTTACTATGTAACTCTTCCTGGCCTGGAACTTACTGCATAGGCTAGCCTCATCTACATAGTGAGTTCCAGGCTAGCCAGGACAGCATAGGGGACAGGGGGTGTTGTTGTTTTTCTGGAGTTTGAGATTAACACTTGCAGTTCTCAGCAGCTGTAGACTGGCTGACTGACAGGTCTCCTTGCTCAGGCATTTTCCAGAGTTAGAAGGAGCAGCCGCTGCCAAGGCTGTTGCTTCTGACTCATACTGGGGATCTGGAACAAGAAGATCCCAATTTAATACTGGTTGGGGTCATATGCGGGGACGACGGTGGTCGTGGAGATCAGAAAATGGAGAAGTGCTGTGGACCGTGATGGATATGGCTGGTAGAGGTTTGAAGCCTCAGGGCTCAGTGCCCCATCTGTGGGACGGAAGCCACAAGCTGGAGTGATGTTCAGAGATTGGCCGCATCTGTAGTCCAGGTTCGCTAAGAGCCCACATGTTGAAGGCTTAGTCTCAAGCTGGGTGGTGGAGCTTTTAGGAGGCTATGACTGGTAGACGGAAGTTAGGTCTCTGGGGACATGTCCTTGAAAGAGATCCCCTTTCCTTTCCTTTCCAGTCTCATGAGGTGAACAGCCTCTTTTACCACATACTGTCATGCTATATATGTCATCACAGATCCCCACAAGATTGCCTGAAAACTTTAAATGCAGGAGGCAAAAATCAGAGATACACCTTTCTTCATCAAGTGCTTTGTCATAGTGATAAGGAGCTGACTAACGTAAATACTGATTTGTTTCCCAGGTTCCTCTGAAGCCCCCTGGATTCCAGGGCAATAATGACTCTTCTGTGGGTCAGCTGGCCTAGAACCTCAATTCAGAATTGAATTGCTCTGAATAGAATTTTATTTCTTTGGCATGAAAACTGCCCCCTTGTGCTCTGCGGTTCTCTCCTAATGCAGGACATTAACTTACATGCGCTAACGCAAGCTGTGGGAGCAGCAGAGGAAGGGGAGATGCGGGCAAACCCTGATGAGAATGGAAATGCCTACCTGTTAACCCAGGCATCGCGGATACACCTGGCACCTGCTCCAAGCAGAGCATGGCTTTCTCCTGCACACCAACAATATTGGTTTGATGTGGTTTCATCTTTTTGATCACCGGAGCTTTCTGGAAGGTCAGAATTAGAACAAAACCTGGCTAAGTAGGCCATCACATCCATGCTAGACTTTATATTAAACAAACAAGAATTGACAGAAGAAAAGTAAATTTTTTTCTCTCATTCTAAAATTTTTTGCATCTTAATAGGATAAAAGGAGGTTACTTCTCTTTACTGTAGGCTCATCTTCTGAACCTCATCATCAGTTCCAGGAGGCTCCCTGTCAAAGGGGAGCACCTGTCTCCCAAAACAAATTTAGGGTGATGACAATACACCCGGGTCACCTTGTATTCTGGTTCAGGGCACTCTTAAGTACCGGGCTAACATGCCTTTGGCTCAGATGGTAATTTGATAATTTCTGGGAGAAATGATTCAGATTCCTGCCCTCCACTCCAGAGTCCAGGCTCCCATTTCAGAGTGGCAGGTTAGTCTTTAGAGAACCATTTTTTTGTTTTGTTTTGTTTTGTGTTCCCTATGAGGTCTTCTTCAATCAAGCAGCCAGGTTTGCCCGAACATGGGTGATCCTGCACGTTGCAGAGCCCTATCTGAAAGAGAAAAAAATGAGTCCCTAGGAAACATTAATCAGGTGTGAATCTTGCAGATGAGAATGCTGTGAGGGATACAGGGTAAAGGAGGTAAAGCATCTGTCTTGTGTTTGCTGCATCACCAAGCCCAGGAGGATGAGTTGCCTAGCAACACCTAGTCACTCCAGGCTGGTGCTAGGCAACAAGATACAATCTGTCAGCTGCATTCGACTGGCATTTTCTCCTGTTTTTTAGAAGGCACATTGGTATTTCAGAAGCATCTAATTACCTTCTATTTTATTCACTTCACTATGTATATTGGGGAGCTTATCTGCATCCCAGCATCTCCTGCTGTGATGTCCAATGTTCCTGCCTCACAGGAGAGAGCTCAAGCCTTGGAGAGAAAGTGCTTCCATTCCAGGAAACAGGGAGATGAAAGCGTGTTGTATTTTTCACTTTTCATTACGTCACTGTGCCGCAGGTCGTCTTCCCAGGCTTCCCCACACAAACTGTTAGAAGCCAAGAGGAATCAATGAGGAGTGCCAGGGGAACCAGACTTCCTTTTTTGTCATGGGGCAGCCCCGTTACTGCCTTTTTCCTTTGACATGGAGGGGCGGTGCGCTGTAGGCTCCTCTGGTTTCTGTGCTCAATTGTCTTTATAGTCCTGAGACTGTGTTTACGCTTTGGTGTTTTTCAAATTCTTCAGTTATTATTTCCATTCCATAGCAGAGGAACCAGAAGCTCAGGGGTTCTGAGTAACTAACACACGTTCCTTGGTGGCCCTAATTGTTATTCTTTGCCTCCCCAAAGGTGTAAGAGATGTGGGCTCTGTTCTGTGGGAAGACTCTAATCTAGTTAGGAAACATATAATGATTTCTAATTAGTACGTTTTTTTTTTTTTTTTGGTCTTAAATTGAAGACAATGTGTACTTCTGAAGGGTTTGACAGGAACATCTGTGGTTGGGCATCCTGCAGGGACCAACCTGGAAATATTGATGACTCTCCTTCCTGCTGACTCAGGAGAACATGGCAGCTCTTTCTTTTTCTGTGATTTTCAGACAGTTAGTTGTACAGACGCTAGAGACTGGGTGAGCCGAGACTGCACTCTGACCTGCCTTGACAGTTGAACAGCTTGGAATGAGTGGGTCTACGTGTAAGTCACCTCCTCATGCAGGCCCTGGCTGTGGTACAAACATCTACTTGTACAAACACTGGCTTGCCAGTGGGATTAAATATTAACCCTTTGTGTCTTCCCAGTTCCCAGGGAAGAGTTAGAAATGAGTAAGGAACCAAGTGGCCTGTAGACCAGAAAGGAGGCAGAACTTAGAATTAAGGGAATTTGGTCAAGGTCAGAGTAAGTGAGGTGAGACCTTAGAACATGAGCTCTCCCTTATTTCTAGAACAATCTCTTAAAGAGTTCATTCTGCTTATAAGATTTGAATGCTCCAGAGGCTGCACACGTTCTCCCACATATGTGCATATGTGTGCACCTTTGGCATATACACATTCACACACACAACATATACATACACACATGCACACACAAACACATACCTACATATACACAATATGTAGACATACACACTCATACACATATGAACACATTTGCACGTACACACATGCACACATATACATATACACACATATACATACACATACAAACATACCTTTCATATACAATATACATATATGCATGCATACACATACATATGTGCATAGAATAGATCTGCATACACACATACACACACAAACACACATATCTACACATAAACACATACTCACACACACAAACAATGCACATACACACATATGCACACGCATACACAAACACATTCACACATATGTACATATTCACAAACACATACACACCATGGGTTTGTTTACCTACTGACTCTCAAATCACCTATAAGTTGATCAGCTAGGATAATGATTCTTAATCTTAAAAGTATATATAAATTATCATATTAAATTGCAAATCTTGGGTCGGAACCTGGTTCCATTTTTCTATCAGACATCCAGGTAACTATATTCTGAGTGTCAAGGCACTAGAGAATCTTTGATAAGAGTTAGAAATTGACTATAAGATCCATGAGTTCCTCCTTACTTACAGATGGGATATGTGATTAGAATGATATTAAATTCAGACTAGGTTGTTGAATTTTGTATTGGAAATCTCTCTTTGCTGTCTAAAAAATTCCTTATCGATGTCAATTACTCTTTTTTTTTTCTCCTTAGCAGAAATAAGGTTTGACATAAGCCTTGATGCCATGGTCTAGTTCCCGAGTCCTTGACACAGCCTTATTTTTCCAATGAGGACATTGATGGGAGTGGCCATACAGTCTTAGCAGAGCAACACCTGATGTCTGCTCCAGGGATCTTTATTACATTTGATCTAACGGCTTCATTAATGGTCTAGAAGAGGTAGCTGCTAACAGAACTTTAATTAAATTCATGGTGGATATTAAATTAGAAGCGATTCTGAAGTTCAGGGAAAGACGGAAAGGCAACTAAGGCTCCGTGATGTGTTGAATTCAAATAGAATTCAACAGTAACAGGTAAAGAAAAACTGTTTCAGACGTCGGTGTGGGTGTATGTGTGTATTGTGTGTATGTGTGGGTATGTGTTTATGTGTAGATATGTGTGTACGCAGATCTATGTGCATATGTATGTGTGTATGCATATATGTATATTGTATATGGAAGGTATGTGTATGTATATGTGTGCACGTGTGTATGTGTACATGTGTTCATATGTGTATGAGTGTGTATGTCTACGTATTATGTATATGTGGGTATGGGTTTGTGTGTGCATGTGTGTATGTATGTGTTGCATATGTGTGTGAATGTGTATATGCCGAAAGTGCACACATATTGGTGTGTGTATGTGTGTGTCTGTGCACATGCCAAGTCATGTGCATTTCAAATAACATAATGAAGTAGGTGCCTTCATGAATCTCTGCAGACAGGCGACTGATGCAGGAAGAAGGCTTGCATCAGGCACGTGGATGGCTTGTCTTGTTTGCTTTTCTGTTGCTGTGATAAAACAACAAACCAAGGTACCTTGTAGGAAAAAGAGTTTATTTGCCTTATGGTTCCAGAGGGTCCACTGTGGCAGGGAGGCATGGCAGGAAGTATGTCATCAGGAGCAGGAAGCTCAGTACTTGCACCCTCAATTATAAGCACAAAGCAGAGAGAGCCAACAAAAAGTGGCATAGAGTCATAAATTCTCAAAGTCAGCCAGTGACACACTTCCTCCAACAAGGCTATCCTGCTAAACCTCCCCAAACAATGCCACCGACTGAGGCTGTGGAGGGCATTCTTATTCAAACTGCTGCATATATGTTCTAGAAATCTTAAAATTTCCTTTGAATTTACATTTCTTATTGTATTTTTTTTAATCTAGAGTTACAAAGAAGTGATAAAATGATGTTTTAAAAATGTTCCTTGTTGTTAGAAGAAATGTGTGCTCAATCTCTCTCTCTCTCTCTCTCTCTCTCTCTCTCTCTCTCTCTCTCTCTGTATGTGTGTGTGTTAGCCTAGGGATAAACTATCTCAGTAAATTCTTCTCCCATTGATAGGTTCATGACCACCCCAGATTTGAGCATGTAAGTAGACTCCTCCAAATGGGGTTTGTTGGGAACTATCAGAAAGCACTGCTGGTTGTGTAGGTGCCTTATCAGCTTAATTATTTGGCATCTCCAGCTTTTAGAAGAGTATCCAGTGTTCAGCCAATGTTTTAGAAAGAATTACCAGATTCTTTTAATTTAAGCTTTGATTTTGAATTCAGAAAACATTTGGGTAGTGTTTTATAATATGCAGAAATATCTGTTAGACTTTAAGTATTAAACAAGACAATTTAAAAGACTTTTTAGTGATATTAACACTCAAGGCTTTCTTTTTTCATTTTTTGAGGAGGTGAGAGAGTCCACAGGAACATGTATACTGGACTTTCTTTGGACCAACAATTCTCAAATAATGGTGATGAGACTTAGTTATGAATACTTGGCCTTAGCTTAGGCTTGTTCCAAACTAGCTCTAATAACTTAACCTGCTTATATTAATCTTTTCTGCCACATGACTCATTACCCTCATTACCTCTCCTCCATACTATATATCTGAATCCCCACCCCCAACACTGGCTTAATGCATCATGCCTCAGATTCTTCTCAAGTTCCTGTCTCCCTGCCTAGAGTTCCCACCTATGCTATCCTGCCTAGCTATTGGCCATTAGCTCTTTATTAAACCAATCAGAAGATAACTTAGGCAGAGACACAGCTTCACAGTGTACAAAACACAACAACATGTAACTCATTATTTATTATGGTAACATCCTATACATGAGGTCAATAATTGGAAATGTGTGCCCTATGCTGCACACTCCTCCTCAACCTATTGGTAGCACCATTCAGTTCTCTACTTCTATGAACCTACCATGTTCAGAGCCCTACATGGTACCTATTCCTGCCACCTCCCTACCCCCGGCTTTTCCTTTTCAATATAAAATGCTCTATGTTAATCCACATTGTCACAGAGGGCAGAATTGCTTTCTCTCTTTTAATTTTATTTTTATTTTGAATGTTTTGTCTGCATGTAGATATGTAAACAACATGGGTGTGGTATTCAAAGAGGCCAGGAGAGGGTGTCAGATCTCCTGGAACTGGAGTTTCAGAGGGGTGCTGGGAACTGAACCAGGGTCCCCTGAAAGAGTAGACAGTGCCCTTAACCAGTGAGTCATCTCTCCAGCCACACAACTGACTTCTTTGTTTAAAAAAAGGGTCACCGTAGGGTGTCTGTACATTGTCTTTACTCATCTGTTGGTGGATTCTTAGCCCATTCCATATCCTGGCTGTTGTGAGCAGTGCTACAATAAATTAGGGGGTGAAACTATATCTCTGATGTACTAAGTTTTTTCCTTTGGGATTTAGAATTGGCTGGGTTATATGGGAGTTCGTATGTTCTTCATATCCTGGATGGTTGCTGTGGTTTCCATGATGGGACCACTTAGAGGCAGCAGTCATCTTGTGATCATCCATTTCTGCTCCCTGTGCTTAGAGGGGTGTGGCTCTACAGCCATTTTTAGCGTTAGCTTGAGAAAGGAAAGCAACTAATACAGGCTTCCCTGCCAAGAAAAAAAGGACATGGCTATGCGCTCTCTCGCAGGCACAGTTAGGGGCAGCAAATGAAAAGAGGGCCGGGAAGATGTGCTGGCAATTCAAGGGCACTCTGAATGTTTGTTGTTATCTAAGTCTAGGACCTTATTCCTCATTTATTAGATTTGATATCCTCTCCAGCAAAACTTCACAGACTTTGAGGTTTTGCCTGGACAGTGTGCTTTATCACTTAAGAACATGCTACAATTTCCTTTTGAGATCTTTGGAGATTAGCCTGGGGATGCTCATATTAAAAATGTGCCTATGAGATTGTTTCACCGGGTCCAGGAAGAGTGATAAATTTGGGGGTTGAGATTTGCTTGCATGGAGATGGTAGGGTTAAAAGGGAGGCCGATGGCCACAGGATGTCGAGCTTTGGGAACCTGGGCAGAGTGCAGATGGAGACGTCAAGGCTAGAGACCGCACAACTCCACAACTGGGAGTCAGATGTGACTCATGTCTGTGGGTGAAAGAGTCAGTGTTTATTAGTCCTGCAGACAGGGGTAAGATGTTCCCTGGCTGGCTTTCACGCCTCTGCATGAGCTCCCTCTGTACTTACAGCCTTCCTGGTTTCCCTTCTACATTAAACTCTTCCCTGCACATGATCATAGTAAAACTTAACTGTGGCCATCTGTTAATGCCACAGTTATTTGTGCCCCATCTTTGCCTTATGTGAAGTCTAGATAATTTCAGGAGGCAAAACAAATATGTAATATGTATAGACATGAAGGCAATAACCACACCAGTGCACACCAGAACTCTGAACATGTCATGAAGGCAATACCTGGGGTTTGTGAGGGTTTGTAGATAGGCCTGTGCGGTCAATCAAGGAACCTCCATAATAAACTCAAGGTGAGGGCACCAGCTAATGGCTAAGAGCCCGAGGAAGCCAGCTAGATGGGGGACTTGTGGGTGAAAAGCATCTTTAATGAAAGAGGAACCCATTTCAGGGTGCTCAGGGACAAGGAGCTGCTTCCCGAAGCTGGGCATTGCCAGAGGGCAGAGGGCCCTGCCGGAGCTTCAAATCATGGCATCCATGGCTGTGCTCAGGCTCCAGGCTTCTGTCCTGAGGAAAAGGAGACCCTGGAAGTTCTTAAGAATGCCTGTTTCCCCCCACACTTCTTTTTATTTATTCTTCCACATTATGTATCTCCATCCCATTCATTTCCCTATCCCTATCATATCTGTTCTTAAGGAAGTGGGAGGGGGAAGGGAGGGGGAAGGAAGGGAGAGAAGGAGGGGGAGGGGGAAGGAATGGGGAGGAGGAGGGGGAGGGGGAGAGGAAGGGGGAGAGGAGAGAAGGAGGGGGAGGGGGAAGGGAGGGAGAGAAGGAGGGGGAGGGGGAGAGGAAGGGGGAGAGGAGAGAAGGAGGGAGAGGGGGAAGGGAGGGGGAGAAGGAGGGGGAGGGGTTGCAGTTGTGTTAGTTTGCTTGGGCTGCCATGAAAGATACAACCGATTAATCAAAGGACATTTCTGTTCTCATAAGCTGGGTGGACGGCACACACTTGCAATCCCAGCTCGTGGGAGGCTGAGGCAGTAGAAACAAAACGCTTCTTCTGTGTGCTTTCTGCTGAAGTATCACTCAATACAAAACAAATATACATACAATAGCCGTACTTGGCTGATTTGTCCTAATCATAAAAGATGAGAAATAAGGCAAACTTTAAACATTTAACTATTGAAACCCATTTTAGGTGTCGATGAGATGGTTCCGTAATAGATGCACCTGCTGCCGAGTGTGACTGAGTTCCATCCTTGAACCCACATGATGGAAGGAGAGAAGCAGTCCTGCAATTGGTTCTCTGAACTCCACGCATGCACACACACAAGCACACACGCATGCGCGCACACACACAAACAAATATAAGAATGCACTTTATTTTTCTAACACTTGATAAAATAAGGAAGACTGGCCCAGCAAACAGCAAAGCATAGTCATCAGCAGACTCCCATCAGCATCACCACATGAGAAAGCCTAAAAAGAGGCCATTTTGAAGACTCAGATTCAGAGACAGGATAACCTCGATAAGGGAAAGGGTGTGTGTCTAAGAAGTGACAGCCATTCAGCCATGTGTCTCCAGTACCACTGTGCATCAGAGCACTCTCAGCTGATTGGTGGACCACTTGCATTAGTATCACCTAGAAAATATGTTGTATATGCCACTTTGCAGGGCTCTTTCCAGACCAAATCCAGATGTCCAAGCAAGTAACCCAGGAATCAACAGCTACATGTATCTATCACAAATCAGTATTGGTGATTTTTAAACTCAGAAATCCTTGAGGACCATTGTCATGGGCAATGCCATTGTGCCTGGAAGGGAGGGACTAAGTCCCTTGTGTATGCCCTGAAGACTTCATTATTGATCTGGGACAATCATGTAAATATGAAATCATAAGGCAGTAATATCACAGGCTGTCACTACTCAGTCTAATCCTTTATCCTATGAGTGAGCAACAGACACCAGGATGCATAACTTGGGTCACTCTGAGGGGAAACACTGGGGATTGAGATTCTTGTGTGCCAATTGGTTCACTCTCCAATGATACAAGGACTCTTGTGTCACCTTAAATATATCCAGGTGATAGGGCTGGAGGTATGGCTCAGTGGTGAAGAGCCCTGGCTACTCTTCCAGAGGACCAGAGTTCAGTTCCCAGTCCCTCCATGGTAGCTCACAATTGTCTGTAACCTGTTTCCGGGAATGGATCTGACACCCTCTTCTGGACTGCATGCACACGGTGCATATGCATACATTGCAAGCAAACACCCATATACGTGAAATTTTTAAAAATCTAGGCTAGTACACAGTGACTAGCCCTCGCAGCAAGGCCAGTCTCACTTTTAAGTGAAGATGTTCAGTTTTCTTGTTTTAAGGAACTATGTATCTTTTCTCTTCTGCAAGTTTGGAAAAACAGTCACTCAGACATCTTACAAAGCATGTCCTTGGGAAAAACTTACCATCTGGACCATCATCTGGAAAAACATAAAGATCACCTGGGCTGTGCACGTGGCTTGTCAAGCTTCACGGATTCCTGGAATTCTGTAGTCATTTCCCCAAATTAATTTTTAACTTATTTAGGTATGTCACTTGAAATAAATTTTTATCTCACTAAGGAAAAAAGGAAAAGGAGGAAGGAGGCAGTGGTTTAGTCTTAAAGTATTAGTAGCACAGGGGTCCAATGTCGTTCACATACACCAGAATCAAGGAAAAGCCAGGCATGGTGGCGCAGTAAAGCCACAGGCTCCTGAGTTTTCTTTGACAACTTCCTCTCCACTCACATCTTATTTGTTAATGGGACCTTTAATTTTTATTCATTTATTTGGGGGTGTATGGGTGGTTTTATCCCTGCATGTGTATATGTGCATCGTATATATGCAGTGTATACATGGAGGCCAGAAGAGGGTGTCAGATGTTCTGAAATGAGTTTACAGATAGTTTTGAGACATCATGTGAGACGTGGGAACTGAACCCAGGTCCTCTGGAAGAGTTGCCAGTGCTCTTAACCACTGAGCCATCTCTTCAGCTCCACAATGAAACCTTTTAAACCTCTGATAGGAATATCTTCAGTAGAAAGTGTCCAGTGGGTGTTAGCTAATGGCTTCTCAGGGAAGTTTGTGTCTGATGCTCACAGGAGCCCAAATGTCTCCCAAGATGGAAGGAGAAAAGCAAAGGCCGGCTGGGGCTGGCTCATCTTGTAGCTGGTCCTCTGAGGCTGGGAGCTTGTCCACCGTGGGCTCTGCTGGGGAGGGAGACACCGAGATGGAGACAAGCATAGGAAGCCTATGAGGCAGCGTTCTCAGGGTGGGTCTCTGTTGTGAGAGGGAAGGAAGAAGGACAGAAGGGGGGAGAGATCTGACAGCCCATATCAGGTCCTGGAACTGGGCTAGACAGGCATGACTCTCATGGTGACCTGTCAAAGATTTGGACTGCTTCAAAAAAGAGGCAGGATCGTGAGTGAAGCAGTATTCTTTAGACGAAGTCAGTGTGTGTGTGTGTGTGTGTGTGTGTGTGTGTGTGTGTGTGTGTGTGTGCTGTTACAATAAGGTGTCTGGCCCTGTCTGGAGGTCCCAGAACCCTTAGCTGCCCGCCACTGCTCAGGCCCCCAAAATGACTCATTACACTTATATTAAGTTCATGCTGTTTGGTCTATGGCTCAGGCACATTGCTAGCTAGCTCTTACATCTTAAATCAACCCATTTTTATTAATCTATCTACCATGTGGCCCGTGGCTCACCTGTGTTCCTTACATGTTTCTTCTTGGGCAGCTGGCTCTATCTCTCTCTGACTTGGCCCTTCCTTTCCTATCCTGATTTCCCTGCCTACTTTTTCTATGGTGCCTGTCATGGGCCAAAACAGCTCCTTTATTTAAAGATTGCTATTTACAGCATACAGAAAGACATTCCCACAGAGTGTGTGTGTGTGTGTGTGTGTGTTTGTACATGTCTTGTATGCCAGAGAGCATATATAGAGGCCAGGAGACAACTTCTAGAAGTAATTTCTCTCCTTCCACCATATGGGTCTCAGGAATCAAACTCAGGCTGTAGGGCTTGGCAGCAAGCTCCTTTACCAGCTAAGCCATTTCATCAGCCCACCCAAAGTCACACTTATGGGTTATGCTAGCTAAGAAGTATCATCCATTCACATTCCTAGAAAGTGATGGTCCTTCCATCTCTGGCTATGATTTTGTGGATAATACTCCAAAGCTGTTTACAGTTCAGCTGTCTTAGGGTCTTCCCTTCATATGGATCTTGGCATTTGGCCCCTGAGTTCTCTGGTGAGTCTCTTCTCCTGAAAAAATTTGAAAAGGAGATATCATGGTGGCTCATGGTCCCTGCTGCTGCAATTTTCTCACTTCTTCCTTCCTCTGTCCCCTTCCTACCTTCCCTGAGCCTCAGTTGTCATGTCTGCTCTTCCAACAGGCTTACCCAAGACCTTCACCCAGGGGATGCCACTCCAGGCTTGCGTTTGCTTCTTGGGCCATGGATGTTGCCCTGTTCTAACTCAGTTTCTATTTCTTTGATAAGAACCCTAACCAAAAGTGACCTGGGGAGGGAAGGGTTTATTTGGCTCATACGTCAGAATCCATCATTGAAGGAAGTCAGCCCATGGACTCAATGCAGAAACCAGGAGGCAGGAACTGCCCTCCCAACCCTCCCCCACTCATTTTTTGGAACTCTTGGCCCGTAGGGAGTGGTACTGTTAGGAGGTGTGGCCCTGTTGGAGGAAGTGTGTCACTGGGGGCAAGCTTTGAGATCTCAGATGCTCAATCTGGCCAGTGTGGGACACAGTCACCTTCTACTGCCTGTCCATATGGATGTAGGACTCTCAGCTCCTTCTTCAGGACCATTTCTGCCTGCATGCCATCATGCTTCTTACCATGATAATAATTACTAAACTTCTGTAACTGTCAACTAGCCTTGATTAAATGCTTTCCTTTGTAAGAGTTGCCAAGGTTACAGCAATAGAAACCTCAACTAAGACAGATGCTGCTTACTAGCTTGCTCCCCATGGCTTGTTCACTTTGCTTTCTTATACTACCCAAGACTGCCTGCCACCTCCAGGGAACTGGGCCCTCCCCATCAATCATTAATCCAGAGGAGGGCTTACATATTAGCCAAGGCCAGTCTGATGGAGGCATGCTCTCAGTTGAGGGTCCTCTTCTTAGCTAACTCTAGCTTGTATCAAGTTGACAAATCCCCAACCAGGTCATGAACTTACATACTTACAGTCAGTTGGCAAAGACCGGCGATTGGAGATACCCACATGGCTCAGTTGGATGCCAAACACATTGCTTCTTGCCTCTATTTATAACAGCACTTGATCCCTTTCTGCTGACTAGGATCTGTTGCCTCTGTCAAAAAAGTGATCCTGTTTTTTTGTCTGGTGTCTTGCCATAAGGAACCCATAGTTCTGACACTGTGCTGAAGTTTTCCCAGGCTCTTTAATGTCCACTAGGAGATCTGGATCCCTTATGTGCCAGACACTGCTCACTCAGAGAGCTTAAAAGAGCAGGGATCCGAGGTAAGTGAGGCTACCTGTTGCATGAATCTTAATTGATCATATAATAAAAATCCAGAGCCAGATACTGGAGAAAAGCTGAAACATAAGAGAGAGGGAGGGAGGGAGGGAAGGAGAGAGGGAGGGAGAGGGAGAGAGAGAGAGAAACAAGCCACAACTGCTTCTCACCACTACTGAATCTTCAGGCCTACAGGGGCAGATCCTGTCTCCAAGAATCCTCAGACTGAAGAGAGAAAGCATAGGAAGTTCAGGTTAAGGACAGACCTCCTACTTCCTCTGCTTATATTCCTTTCTCTGTCTCAACCTTCCCAGTGCTGGAATTAAAGGTGTAGGTGTTCTTCCCAAGTACTGGGAGCAGAGGCTGGGATGCCAAGTGCTGGGATTAGACTTTCGTGCTACCACCGCCAGGATCTGTTACTCTTTTAGGCTGGATTAATCTCATGTGACTCACTCACACAGATCCAGATGGATCTCTGCCTCTGCCTCCTGAGTGCTAGGATTAAAGGTGTGTGTCCCCACTGCCTGACCTCTGTGGCTGGCCCTGTGACTGGCTCTGTCCTCTGATATTCAGACAATCTTTATTTGATATACAACACATCACCACAGATACTCTGCTTCTGCTCCTGGAATGTGTACTTTTCCAAGTGAGGACAGAGCACTGTAACTGTTCTGACTGAACATGGAAACTGTGTCCCCATCTATGCTAGGGCCACCGTCCAAACTGGCTGCCCCGCTGTGCTGTCATTTGAAGGCTCTATTGCTCTAATCTCCCAAGAGTTTAGGGGTTGTGAGATGCCAGAGGATCATACCATATCTTTTTTGCTGCTAATGTTTTTGCTTAAATGTTGCACAGGCTCTGTATATAGGACAGGAGAACAGAACATGAACAAACACTTGGTGGGGACGTCTAATAGGACTGATACCCGAGGCAAGCAAGTAAACTTACATCAGAATAAAGCTAACCCTGTCCAAATCAATTGCTGGCACTTCTAACTTGGAAGGGGTACCATGCCACTATTTTACAAGCTGATGATAGGCTTCCTTGAAGGAAGTGGCCTCCTGGCTCACAGTGTTGATTTGTACTGCTGATGTGGCTACATTTAGCCTGGTGGTACCTAGATAAGGTGAGGAAAGGTTGCATTGCTGGGTCCATGTACCATGTCTACCCCTGCCCTGTCAACAAAATGCCAAATAGAGTCTATATCTGCAAACCTAACTTCCCTAATCAAAATCTTTTGGTATCTTCAAAACTTTCTATGAGTTCTGAGACCCACAGTTTTGAGGAACAGTCTCTCTCTCTCTCTCTCTCTCTCTCTCTCTCTCTCTCTCTCTCTCTCTCTCTCTCTCTCTGCCCTGGACTTCACTGAATAAGGGATGATCCCCAAAAGAATTCCAGGAGTTACTGTCCCAGAAAAGAGGACTTGGACATTACCCTTAACCAAGGAAAGCACAAAACTAAAAGCAAGTGTTTTCCACTGTCCGGTGTCACCTGGTGTCACATGCTGGAACTTGAAGTTGCCCAGTGACTGAGTGAATGGAGGTGAGAGAAAGAGGGGTAGAAGGCTTTGTAACTTCTGGGAGACTAATATTACGGCATTCATGTGTGTCCATGTGTGGCTGTGGGTATAGGCAAGCAGACATGAAGCAGACTGGTGACTGTGACTAGCAAGATGGCACTTTTGAAGCTCCCATATCAAAGGGACACAGAGAGAATCAGGTCAGCAGCAAACTGGCTGATTTAATCACTTCCCAGCTTTCTCCCTCCTTACTATGACCCAATCCAAATGAGGAACAGGGACGACTTATCAGAATGTCTAAAGGTGGCAGCTGGGAAGCCCACCGCATCTCAGAAGAGGAGGTTGGGGAGTTCACAGATAAAAGACAAGGTTGAATGCATTTTAAAATAACATAAATCCAGGGAGCAGTGAGCTATGGTCATGCATTTAGGGGCAGTTGCATTTTACAAGCAATAACACAATGTTCTTGTAGTTTAGCAGAAGAGATATAAGTTAAAGGATGAACTTGAAGGGACCCAGAAAAGAGCATGCTGATAGAACACTATAGAGCTGGGTGGATGCCAAACAGCATGGGCACACAGTGGAGAGGGTGGGGTTGGGGTCGGGGGATAGCAAAGATGCTTTTAACAAATAAGTGCAACATGGGTGCCCAGACTGCTGAAGGGATGCGGATCTTTGTGCAGGACCGGTAGGGTTGAAATGAGTTTTCTGCTCACATCCAGACACTATGCCACATGCTCCCCAGCTCTAGGCTGGCTGTAGCCAGAACTCTGAGAAAGCCCATCAGGACATGTGCATGGATGACCTTGTCCCTCTGCAAGAGTAGCCCCAGTGGCTACCTGGTTCTAACTGCCTGAAGTTGAGATGTGGGGAACTGGATATTGCTGGCAAATTTAGGGAAGCCGCACAATGCATGCCATTCTGCTCTGAAACTCTGTTGCCTATCAAAAGTGGACTAACTCAGGTTACTCGGAGAGAAGGTTTATACTACAGCTAAACCTAAGAGGGGTGGGGGAGGTCACCTTTCTCTACCTATCTCTGAATGATGCCGTGTCTACACTGTGTGGCTGCACCACTCATGGGTGCCTGGGCTGGTTAGCTCAGGTATCCAGTAGGATGAAGCCAAGGGCCTCATTGCTTTGTTTGCATGGAGCAAGGGCTTACTCATAGAGCTGTAAAGATGTATACAAGTATACATGCTCATGTTAATAGAATGAAAACTAGCTGGGAGGCCAGAGCCTTTATTACAGTGATAATTACTTAAAATATTGCCACTGGACTGGCATTTGCTTAATCTATTCATGTTATATTCAAGCTGTTTGTATAGAATAGACAGACAGGTTTTTGTTTGTGAGACCATATATACATAGTCAAAGGTGATCCAGGTTTTCAGCTTATAGCACAGATGTCATAGTTAATAAGCTGGAGTGTAGGGAAATTGAAGCCAATAATACAATTATATGGCATTAAGGCTGCTGGCAGCGACCAGCTTTGGGAGGGGACATAGGCAGAACAAAGAAATAGAATGGAGTTGTGAGGTGTGGTTACATTAGAGGGGTTAGGCTTAGATAAACACGGTGTGTGTGTGTGGAGGGGTAGGTGCAGAAATCTAAACAGGACCATTTCAGTCAGCTAAAAACAAATGATCAGGGAGAGGTGACCAGCAATCAATATGGCCACCAGCCTCGTCTCGCCTGATTAGGTCTGTGATTTCACATTGCCTCCACTCTCATTAACTCTCAGAGAAGCAAAAGAATGCTGACAGGGCCCTGGAGCCCACTGTCTGCGTGAGTTTCCCAGAGAACCCACGGCTGCTTATTCTATCATTAAAATCTAGCTTAGGAAGTGAAAATTCCGGTAAGGGGATGGCTAGAGTTATTCAAGGCTGTGGACTTAGATGCCAAATTGGAGGCCTGAGTGATGTACTTGAAAGAAAGAAGAAAGCTGGGTCTAAACCCACTCCCAGACACAGAAGGGTGTTATGAAGACAGACTCGGCCACAGGCTACAGTCCGGATGAAGGGGAGAGACCAGAGTCAGGATGGTGATAAGACATGTCAGCCAAAGTCCCCAGGTGAAGGCAGAAAGAGCCCGGTGTTGACGGTGAGGTTCGAACGTAAGACATGAATAGAAGAATCCGCAGAACTCGGTGGCAGACTGGATGTGAAGAGAAGAAAGAAAAGGCGTAGACAACCCTAGGCCTGGGGGCATCCAGAAATGATTTCTTAGCAGGAACAGATGTAAATTTTGAAGAGACTGCCATGAGCCTGAGATATGGCTAGTTCAGGTGTCCCTCAAACAGCACCTGTCAGGCATTTTGTGGTAGACTCTGGTGATAGTTCAGAGCTGAGCAGTTCTGAGTCCTTTGCAGTTAAGGTCACTGTGACGGGATGCTGAGAGCGAGTATGTTTCCCTCAGGGAACAAGCTTGGAGAGGAGATGACTAAGAGCAGCTGGTCAACAGAAGACAGAATACGGTGGGAGAGGTGAGTTCCCTGGGGTAGCGGAGCCCTGGCAGCCAAGGCAGGAGAAGCTGCAGAGAATTGAGAGAGTCGGGCAAAGTACTTCCCAAGAATATTTGCTGTTTTATTACTTTTAAAATGTATACTTAGGGGCTGGAGAGATGGCCCACTGATTAAGGGCATTGGCTGCTCTTGCAGAGGACCCAAGTTTGGTTCCCAGCACCCACATGGTGGCTCACAACTGCCTGTAACTCCAGTTCCAGGGAATCCAATGCCCTCTTTTGGCCTCTAAGGGCACCATAAGGTGCAAGACATACATGCATGCAAAACACTCGTCCATGTAAAATAAAAATAAATCTTTAAAAAGTAGACTTTATCTTTTAGGAGAGCTTGAGATTAACAGTAAGACTGAAAAAAGACAGATTTTCCATTTGTTTTCTGTCCCTGTGAGTATGTGACCTCATCCATTACCAACATCCCCCACCACAGCAGCACATCCAGTAGAGTCTAATTGCACTGACCTTACCATCATTCACAGTCCATGTTTTACATTGGCATTCACTCTTGGCATGTTGTGTGGCTTTTGACAAATGTATGGGGACATGTGCCCACAATTACTCTGTCATACATAGCTAGAGTGCCCTCAGATTTCCCTTCTCATCCCTGCCCCAAGTCCCCGACAGATGCTTGCCCTGCTGTCCCTACAGCCTTTTGGATTGCCTAGTGTATCACACTAAGGTCCTGTATGTTCTTTTGTTGACTGGTGGCCCTTGCTTTTTATACCACACTTTCACTTTCTGGATGGACCATGAGTTACGTACCCAGTCATGGGCTGAAAGGCGTCATGGTGGCTTTCCAGTATAACTATGAATAATGCTGCTGTAAGCTTTCATGTGCATCCCTATGTATAAAAAGTGAAATGTCATTGTAACCATGCTACATGTTTTAGTGGTACTGAGCACATTTGTATTGCTGTATAAACATCACCACCTGCTATCTTGTCTTTTACTCACTAACAATGAACTCCCTGCCCTTCCAACTTCCACCTCCTTACAACCACCTAGGCCTCAGCTCTCTGTGATTATTACTGCTCTGGTACCTCACTCATATAATTGTATACTAGCTGTCATGTGGTGACTGGCCTTTCCCTTTACCACAGTGTCCTCAAAGATTGTCATATGGTAGACTTCCATGCCCTCTGAAGGCTAACTAGGCAATCAATCAATCAATCAATCAATCATCAATCAATCAATCAATCATCAATCAATCAATCATCTCTCTACTGTGATACTTTCTTTATCCATTCATTTATTGATGGCTATTTGAATTACTCCACCTCTTAGCTATCATTGGTAATGCTACTTGAAGCATGGGTGTATAGATGTCTGAGACTCTCTCGGTTATTTTGCATGTAAACCACATGAGTGCTGGATCATGTGGTATTCGGTGGGAAGGGTTTTTTTGTGGACAAAGTTGAGTGATAGCTCACTCATGTGGTTAAGAGTACACTTAGCAGAAAGAAACTTTCAAACTCTTTAGTGGATTTATGATGTTCCATTGTAAATAATTGTCCCGCCTACGATTTTAATAAAAAGCACTGGTTGGCCAAAGGCAAAAGGCAGATAGGAAGTGTGTGTAGGGCTACCAGACTAAGAAAACTCTGGAACAGGAAGAACAGAGCAGAAATGCCACAGAGAAGGCAGAAGGTGCAGAGGACAACTATGTTGCTCTTAGAAAGGTATAGAGCTGCATGGCTGAACAGGATAAGAAACATAGGTTAGATTAAGAGCAAGCGCTAGGAGGTTATATGCCTGGGCCCCAGGTCAATCAGTGTACAATTAATACCAGTGTCTGTGTGTTTCAGTGGGTCTATGGGTCTGCAGGTCTGGGCCATGAGGTTAGGCCGGAAAGTCTGGCCAGAAACCTAATACAACAAAACTCTCTTCCTCAGTGGCAAGGCATTTTGTTCTGCCGGAAGTTAATGAGGGTTGCTGCTTTCTACACACTGACCAGCTTTTGGATTTTGATGTGTGCTTGAGTGTGTGTGTGTATGCACGTGTGTGCACGTGGCTCTGCTTTATTGAGTACTATGCCACACTCATTATTTATAGTCACTAGACTCCTAAAACCACCAAGTGAAGTTCCTTAGAAAGTTATTCTGAAGTTCTTGATAGAAACTGTCAATTCACTTTTATGAGTACAATAAATAAGACTTCTGTGGCTTATCAGTCATTATCCATGGTAGTTCACTTGTTAAGTAAATCTGAAGATATACTAAAATTATCAGAAAAGTATTTCCACATCTAGCTGTATTTTTCCCCGTTTTCTCTGTGGTCAATAATTGGGCATTTTCCATTTATTTGGAATGTAAAACGGCTCAAAGGTGTGAGGAAATAAAGAATCACATCCTCTCTCTGGAGATTGGAGCCTCTAGGTTGAAGAAACATTCTAATTTTCCTAACTGATCAGTTGGAGACTGATCATTTGCAGACTTGCACACTGTATCCATGTCCCATTACATGATAGTTTGCCACTCAACAGTTTCACAAGACACCCCAAACTTTCCTTGTTCATGGAAGCCACCTCTTGGGTCATATCAAGGAGCATGCCCCAGACTATGAGAATCACACCCCTCTCTTCCTGGATGACTTCAGCCTGAGACAGCCAGATGGTTTATGGTTCTACAGTAATTTGTCCACTGCTCCCTGTAGTGTATTTTTTGCCCAAAAAAACATACACTGATTTTTACCCTCTATACATGACAACAAAAGTCTTTGACTTGAAAAGGATTTCTGGTTGTAACCATGTTGGTATCCAGGCAATGGAATAGGGAGATAAAAGGGAGCTCCATGCTGACCCCACCCAACTGGCCCCGACTCTCACAGTTGAAAAGATCCCAGAATGATAGTGGGTTTTGGCAGCTTCATTCACAATCTTGCCAAAACCAAGGGCCACAAAATTCACAAGCTGCGTTTGGGCAATTACAGTAACACCTTGCTTGCACGGTGGTCTAACATTCTTGTGTTTTCCATATTTGTTTCATAAACCAAGAGTTGCACCAAAGACAACACCAAAGGCAGCATCTTCACTGACTACTAGGCAGTCAGCGCATTGGCCAATGAGTTATCCAAGGCAGTTGCTACTGACTAGAGGAAGCTGGTTTTCTGAGTTTGCTCATTCTGCGGGGGCTCTGGGTCCAGCTGAAAAGCGAGTGAGACACTGACCTACTAGGTGCTGGGTCCTGGGATACAGGAACCAGTTCGACCACTGTTGCTCTGCTCCCATAGCCCACAGCTTTGAAGTTTACTGCCTCAGCCTCCTGTGTTTGGATTTCACCATTCAGATGGATGGAAAATAGTTTCTCGTGGTTCAGAGACTTCTAGTTTATTTTATTTTTTGTGCGTGTCTGTGTGTGGGTATGTGTATATGTGCTCTGGTGCCCTTGGAGTCCAGCAGAGGGCGTGGGGCCCCTCTCCTCAGA
Source organism: Phyllotis vaccarum (assembly GCA_033318265.1). Classification (NCBI taxonomy): domain Eukaryota; kingdom Metazoa; phylum Chordata; class Mammalia; order Rodentia; family Cricetidae; genus Phyllotis; species Phyllotis vaccarum. Next base: position 136,205,399 of record JARWLC010000009.1, on the reverse strand, counting down.
ACCCCCCTCCCAAAGCTCGAGTTAAAGGTTGTTGGAAAGCAAACTTGGGGTCTTTGGGAGAGCAGCAGGTGGTCACTATGAGGCCATCTTGCCTGCTGCTCCCTCTTACTGTTTTAATTTAGATTTTGTAATGAATATTCAGATGGGAAGACAGGGAAATGAAGGAAATATGTGAAAAGTAAAGGAGTCCACAAGCCCCTCATGCCCTGGTTTATGCTTCTTTCTGACTGAAAGCCAACAATTTTGACATAGATGGCCAAATCTGAACAAAGCCAGTCTGTGTGGAGATTGTGATCCCTCTTCTGAGAGGCATCTTAAATAAGAATATTAAAATACCTAATGAACTGTGCTGAGGGTCTACACATGCATCTGTGACCTTTGGCTTTAACCCCATCAGCTCCCATCTCATGTGTAAACCTCAACATCACATTGTATGATCCCGCCCTACGATTGTGCTTACACAGGAAATTCTTTGAGAGAGATAAGCAACTAGCTCATTTTTTACTTAATTTTAAAACCTCACTTACTTTGAGGTAGTTATAAATGCTACCCTCTAGAGAATGTGAGTAAAAACCCCACAAGCTCCACTTGTGACTGCTGTTAAGTGATCTACGCTGCCTTAAAAGCACGTGTTACTCTGCCTGTGTTTGCTTTCATTTTCCTAAAAGGACTAACCTTGCTGCATATTTCGTCATTCTGTGAAGATCTGGCTGCATTGCTGCCAGTATGATAGAAATCTTCTCGTGTGCTTCTCTCTTACTTTTAAAAATGGTTTATTCTATGTGTGCATGCAGTACCTGTGAGAACCAGAAAGGGTGTTGGACTTGTTAAGAGTTTAGAGCTGACCACTGAGCCATGCCCTCTGAGCTCTGACGTCAGGCCCCATTTAAAGCAAGGTTCCCACATGCATCTCCTCCCACTTTTCTTCTCTTGGGAGCTCTCCATCTCACTCTTCTCTCTCCTTCCTTTTTCTCTTCTTGTTTTCTCTGCTTTTATAATTATAACCTTTCTGTTAATCATAACCATACTCATCTGACAATAAAGCGACATAAAAACAAGGTTAAGAGTCTCCTGCTATCCGCCGCTGCCTTCTGCCACATTTCTGTGTTCCCGCGTGCATCCCTAGAAACCAGGTATAAGCAAACCATACCCAAATACACACAAAATCCTAACAGGACTCCCGCTGGAACTGGAGTTACAGGCCGTTGTGAACTGTCTGGTGAGGGTGCTGGGAATTGAACCTGGGTCCTCTGCAAGAGCAGCAAGTGATTGGGACTGCTGAGCCACCTCGCCAGCAGCCTTGTGCTTATTTTCTAGCTTTACATCGTTCTTGGTGAAGTGTCTGTTCGGTCGATTTGTTTTCTTATTGTTGGGTTTAAAAGTCTTTTATAGTCTGGTTATCAGTCCTTCATCAGGGACTTAGATATTTTCTCTAAGTTTATGGTGCAGTCTTCTCTTGACAATGCCTTTAATAGAAAGAAAGTTTCTAATTCTACTGAATCCAGTTTGTTAACGATGTCACTCAGGGAACTTGCCTTTAGTGCTTTGCCTAGCCAGTCATCAGCGAGTCCACAGTACCCAGTCTTTTTCCCTGTGGTATCTTCTGTGACTTTTGTAGTGTTGTACTTGACATTTATGCCTGTAATGTTTTTAGCTAATTAATGAAAAGACATAAGATATCTGTAGATTTAATTACCTTTGCATATGAATGCCCAGCAGTTCTAACACTGACAGCAGATTAGTGGTTTATAGGAGGCCCTCTTCACAATCTCTGCTTCACCCTCCCCATAATCTCTCTTTCTCTCTCTCTCTCTCTTTCCCTCCCTCCCCCCTCACTCAGTTTTTTCTAGTTCATAAAGATTATTAGATGATTATATAGGAACACTTGGAGGTCATTTTCTGATATAAGAAACTTTGGACAATATTTATTAGTATCCAATGTTAAGACATTAAGCATTACAATTTTAGAATGTGGGGCTGGAGAGATGGTTCAGAGGTTAGGAGTGCTTCTTGTTCTAGGAAATCCAGGCTCAGTTCCCAGCACCCATGTTGGATGGCTCACAACTTCCTATAACTCCAGCTCCAGGGGAATCTGAAGTCCTCTTCTGGCCTCCATGGTCACTACACACATGCACACACTTAAAAATGAAATAAAATATTTAAAATTTAAGTGTGTAGTGTTTATGTTATATACTTGGATATGACTGATATGTTTAAGATATGGATGGTCTAAGCTTTACTATATGAAAACGTAGGTGTAGGACCCCTATCTGTGACTGGAAGCACAAGCTCTTCCCCTCCTGTGTATAGCTTGTCCCTGTCCTTATACTGGAGGGTGACTTGTTTTTAGATTTAAAAAAATATTATCCCCAATACATTCTATTTGAAAGGAAAAAAAGAACTTGTGACTCAGCAGGATAATGAAGACCGCAGGCAGAGGCTGTGCTCTGAGTCCTGTTGAGGTAAATAATGCCACCAGTGCTGTACCCAAATGAGACTAAATAACCCGAAGAGGGCTTTAGGGGAGACTTTGTTCCTACTTACAGCCTTTTAACATTTACCTCTTTGAAATAAAATTCTTATCACCCTTATCCCTACATATACCCCTAAGGGTCATTCCTGCCAATTACCATTCCCCACCTAATAGAGTCCTGACAATCCCTGTCTGCCCCCCAGGGGCGTCCCCCCCCAATCCCTACCCCTAAGAGGGTCATCCCTGTGGGTTTCTCCTGTGAGATCAGACACACACTACCAGCGCCTCACAAGTTTATTCAGGGGAGCTGCTGAGTGAGTACAAGGGACAGAAGCAGAGGAGAAAGAGAGAGACTTTCGCATGTGGTCTGCTTTTAAGAAGGAGGGGCAAAATTTATGGGGCGTGCCCTCCGTATGCAGTGTGTTCTGCTGGGGCCATGTTGGGTTTACCACGTGGCTTTTATGTGCTGGGAATCTTTACAATCCCCCCACTTCCTACCCTCCAAGAGGTCCATTCCCACCAATCTCTATCCCCTAAGAGGTTCATCTCCCAATCCCTACCCCCTAAAAGTGTCATCTCTTTATGTTACGGCTGAATGCGAACAACAGATCGACAGCGTCAGAACCTAGGTTTAAAAAGCAAAGATCTTTATTCCACACGCGTGGGGGCTCAAGGCAGATGGAGGGCCAAGAGCCCCTATAGCACTTTGGGTTAACCTCTATACAGCTCTTTCAAAGGGGAGGGAGGGTATGCTGGAGTCATGAGATAGGGAAGTGCAGGGTTCTCATGGTATCTTGTTTGTGCAGGCAGGGTCAGGTGCTGCTCTTTCCGGGAGCAATGGACACAGAGGGTGGGGGCGGATGGGAAGTCCCTGTTGAACAAACTTTCCCACAAGTCTTTCACCTAATCCCTTAAGAGGGTCATCCTCATCACCCCTACCCCTAAGAAGGTCACCATCTAGTTTCCCACATGAGTAGGTGGGTTTTTTTTTTTTATTCTTTGGAAATGATTCTTTTCTGCCTATGACAGCAAAAAAAAAAAAAAAATTGATTAGAAGATTTAAAATATCTTCTTGGCCACTGTAATTCCAAGATCAAAGCCACCAGGTCCTCATCTCAACAAGGCACTTAGAGAATTAAATACATTTGTCCTGGTGCTTAGTAAGTTTCCGAGGGCATATCAAGCGTCCAGATCTCACAGAATGAAACCCGCCATGTGCTCCATGTGCTAGCTGCATATAGCACCTGCAGCATGGCCTATGGAAGGAAGCACAGTGACACTAGACACTGGTGCATGTCAAGAGACACCCAGCCTGAGCTATTTTAGTGGTACAAATATAAAACATTCAATGTGAGGATTTTGTTTTGTTTCTGGGCTTGATTGTATTTGTGTCTTATTTTAGTCAGACAAAACCAGAAACCTGCTTCGATGTTTGACAACATACATTGATAAAGAGAAAGATGTGTTTTGTATGTGTTCAAAAGCAGAGAAAAATGCTAACAAAATTGAGAACATTACTTGGAGTGGTAACAGTAAAAATAATTAATATTCTCATTATTTATTCATTGTATGTGTATGAGTATTTTGCCTGGATGTATGTGTGTCATGTACATGCCTGGTGCCCCTGGAGACCAGAAAAAAGGTGGATGGATTCCATAGAAATGGAGTTGCAGGTGGCTGTGACCAACACGTGCATGCTTGTTATTAAATCTGGGTCCTCTGCAAGAGCAATAAATACTCTTAGCTGCTGAGCCAGTGCTCCAGCCTTAATAAGTTATAATTGGTTCAATTGCCTTTGATCAGTGGGGCTTCCTATCTAGTTTATAAAGTATCCAGGCTCCTGGGATAGTTAGGTTTATGTGTCAGTTTTGAAGGATATTTTCGGGGAAGGGGTAACATTTCCATGACCTTTGAGTGCTGCAGGCTGTCCCCATAATGTGTTGTGGGCCCCATCCCACTGTTCAACATAGACCTCACAAAACAAGAGAACGTGCATTGGCAGACTACACATGTGTACATGCATGTATGTTTTACACATTCTCCATCATTGCTGATTCTCTGGAGAGCCCTACATTTGTTTTCCCTGTCTGAGTTTCCATTTCCATAGGGTGAATGTGTGCTTTTTTTTTTTTTAATTTAGTGGAAAACATGATTCACAGTTTATTTTACTTAACTATAATGATGATTGTCATCCATCCTATTAGGTCAATCAGACAGGCCTCTAACAAAAAGGAGAACTCCACTCAGCAGAACTAATCATAGACATGTAGGTAGAACTGAGAGAACCGCTCAGGCAGAACCAGTCCCTTGAAGAAACATCCCTGGTAGTTTGGATGAGAATGTCCCCTACAGTCACATGTTTGAATATTTGGTCCCCAGTAGGTGGCGCTGTTTGAGTAGGATTAAGGGAGTGGCCTTGCTGGAGGATATATATCATGTGTGGGGGGGTGCTTTGAGGTTTCAAAGCTAGGTATCATTCACAGTGTATTCTCTTTGGTTTCTGTTTGGGGCTCAAGATGAATGAAGTGTGCTTCTGCTGCAGCCTCCATATCTGCTGCTTGCCGCCAGGCTAACCTACCCACTGAACCATCAACCCCATAAACCATCTTTCTCTAAATTGCCTTGGTCTGGTTGTTTAATCACAGCAACAGAAGAGTAACTGACACAGAGGATGATGTTAGGCCTAAAGAGAAAAGAAGACATTTTCTTACTAGACCAACGAGAACTGGAATCCTCCAGGGACCACCTACAGGAGCTGTGTTTGAAGGAAGAGGTAGCCGTAGCCAGATTGTGCCTGACCAGGAAGCAATGGAAGAAACTGGGTTCATTTTCTCGACCCACCCTCTGGTCTGCCAGAGCTTCCATTGCACAAACCTGGCCGTAGCTAGAAGGTGTGTATAGTCCTGAGACTCCAGTCTTCTGGGTACACAGCAAGACAGATGGAATGGACCCAGGGAGCACACAAAATATCACACACAGGAGAAAAGCCCAAATATCTTGTTAACCACAGACCTTCCAGGCTGTGGACTCACTCTACCACCCCCCCCACACACACACCTTTTCCACCTTTACCCCAAAAGTACATTAGCCTGGCTCAGGTGACGATGTGTCTTTTCTTACGATGTAACAAAAACACTACAGAGGTATCTTAGGGGAGGAAGAGTTAGTGTTGAGTTACAATGTGAAAACAATCTAGCCTAGTGGGTAAGGCCCCAAGGCAGGAATGTGAGGCAGCTGGTCACATTGTGTCCGTGGTCAGCAAGCAGAGAGATGAAAGCTGGTGCTCAGCTCACATTCTCCTTTTTATTCCGTCTAGAACCCCAGCCCATGGGATGGTGCTGACCATCCCACAGTAGATTGCCCCTCTTTAGTCAAATGTCCCTACTAACACCATCTCAGACACACAGAGATGGTTTGCTTCCCAGGAGATTCTGAATCTAGCTAAGTTGACAAAAATGATTCATCACGAGAGATGGGGTCTGTCTTGCTTCCTGGCCTTGTCACAGCCACAGCAGCAAGTCTTCCTACAAGAGCCCAATCTGGCTTAGCTCCCTGCATGCCAGAACCAGCCATTACAAGCCCAGGCGTGTAAACTCCTGAGTTCTTAGGGCCTCATGTGAGAAAATGCCTTTATAAGATCTGGCTTCAGGCTAGCCTGTAGGGCATTTTCTTAATTAGTGTTTGGTGTATGAGGGCCCAGCACATTGTAGGTG